>OZ038320.1:22404886-22716964 GCA_964035795.1 Pterobdella sp. o SKG-2022 | reverse complement strand
AAATGTATATTTAATGCATTTAAACTCCGATCCTTTATTTCTATTTAATTATCTCATTTGGGGATATTAATGTGTTTTTGCTTGGACCAATAAAATTAAAAGTGCTTTTACACAGCGTAAACATTCATCTATAAAAAAAGCGATAAGCCAAATTAAAATTTGACGTTTGAATCTATTGGTGTGTTGACACACAAAATGCTTTCTGAGATAGCGTTTGTTGTTTATAGTCATCTCAGATCAGATATTACATCAATTAAATTTTTATTGTTTCATTTTTTATTTTTTTTATTTATCCAATATATTTGGAAATTATTTCGACTAAACAATATTAAATGGAAATTGAAAAAGAATTCTAATTCAGATAGAATTTTCTTTTAAAAAAATTTTTTAGATATTTAATTTGAATTTCAAGCTTCGATTCTAAGCTCACATAAACTGAAAAAGTGGCGAGTTTGAAGGTATCTGGCGTGAAATCTGCTGAAAAAAAGTTATAAAAACCTTAAAAGAAAAAATAAAATTTTTACAGTTTTATCATCACTAGAATTTAATTTTTGTTGCTTATCAATTTTATTTTTAAATTTAGATTTCTCCCAGTCAGCTCGGAAGGCTTTACTAAAAGAAAAATATTTTTTCTACAAAAAGAGCTGCTGAAAAATTCTAACTGTAAAAATTTGAGTTAAAAAACTGAAATTTCATCTGAATTAAAAGTTTCATAACTTCAAACATTTAAAAATCCATAGATTAAAATTGTGCAAACGAATATAGAACAAATTTTACTCAAAAAAGTTATAGTATATGAAAGCATTAAATCTGAATTGGAAAGTAAAAGAAAAGCTTCTCAAAAAATCCGATTCACAGTAGTGATCCCATTTGACGAGTTTCAACAATTTTTCGGGTACTTTCCATGAAGTTATATAGTAAATAAATTCAAAATTCCAAGCATCAAATAAAACCTGAGGTGATAACAATTTATGACGCACATCAATCGGAATGTATAAAAGTGATTAGTCTTACAAAAAAACGTTAGTCTTTGCCACATTGGGCCTTTCAAATTGAATTTTTGTTCAAATAATATAATATCGCATGTCTGATCAATTTTTTAGCAAACAGTTTTTTCCCCTTTTTTTATTGGTGTCACTCAAACATCTTATTTGCCTTATTAATTTAGCGGTGTCTACGAACTTTCATAAGTAATAAGCATCTATTTATTTCGCCACGAGCATGCGAATATCTTATAAATGTTCATTTATTCGCAATAAAATAAATGCAGTTTTTCTAATAAAAAATAAGCAAATACTTTGTTTTTTTTTTTCAAATTAATTTTGTTGTTATGATCAAAAATTTTATCAATTTTTGAGTTTATAACTTTTTTTTTATTTATCTTTTTCCTCACGGTCGAATGATGTTGAATAGAGTCTGAGCTAATTATGCTTTTCCCAGCAAATATATTTCTATTTTTCATCATCAATTTTCAAATGTAAAATTTCAAAGACAAATGAAACACTAATTCGATAACATGCAAACAAACATGAGCAATTGGAAAATTGAACTTTTATTTAATTTTTTGCTATGTAAAAACAGAGTCAAATCGGTACCTAATCAAATTATGTATTTCATATACGCCTTTGAAATTATGATTTTTCAAACTGTTTTTAGTTATTTTTTTGTTTTTGGCACTCGGACTTTTTCATTTTGCTAATGAATATTAAATTCTCACAAACTTTTTTAGTAATTGAAAATTATTATTGAGCTATTTTCTCATAAAAGACTTTTATACAGTTTATCTCAAAGGAAATCATTTTTTTAAACCTTAAACAAGAACTCTCTTAAGTTATTTTACCTCACAAGAACATTAAAGATCAAAAACAAAGAAATTCAACTATTCAACATTTTGCTAGACTGAATTCTGTTGCAAATTAATTGATTTTTAAAAATTTACATTGAAAGCTAAAATCTTCTGAGTTTTACTTCCATAAAAATTCCTACAGTGTTAAAAAAAACCTTTTTTTGAGAAATCTTATGCGCTCTGGCCCTCCAGCGATTTGAAATTTATGCACCACATCAGATTTGCGCTTGATCCACCTTTGGCACAATTCTGTGCTTTTAGCTGAGTTAGTGCTAATGAACGTTTTGCAATAAAGTACTTAAAAGCTTTAAAAAAGTATTTTAAGACAACTTTCAAAGGTTGGTCAACATTGTTTTTCCTACTTTGCTCTCAAGTTTTGGCAGTTTTTAATTTTGTCTAAAATTTAATATTTCTAATGTTTCAAATTTTTGAACTTTTTCTATGAAAGTTGAATGTGCGCATAATTTATATTAGCTTCTTATCCAACAGGATAGCATGGCTGCAGCACGACACATATGTACCTAAAATACCTTATTATCCTTCAAAACAATTTTGATTTCAAAGTTTTAATAACTGGGTTTAATTAGTTTATTTGTATCAAAGTTTTTTTTTATTTTAATCAACATTAGAATTTTGTTAATTTAATTTTTTTTTTTAAAAAGCATTTTCATCAGTTTTGATGTTTGTATATGCTCAATTTCATACTATTAAGCTTCTCATAAACTAGTTTTGAGAATAGAATTACCTTTCGTAATAAAAAAAATTAAAAGACATATTATAAAACTTTTGGTTAAAATATTTCAAAATAATCTAAATATTTGGAAAAAATTAAACTTGAAGAAGCTTTTCAAAATATTTTTGTTTCAACATTTGAAAAATGTTGAAAATTTGGCAAATTAATCAAAACAATATTTAATGAGTATCCAATGCTTAAATCCATTCAAAGTCGTTGAAATTTTCATTCGTTGGAGGTACTAATTTCTTAATTTTTTTGCCATTAATCTTTTATTTCATTTATTACTTTACTTCATCAATTATACTATTATTTGGGATATAAATAAGTCATTTGACACCTGATGATTTGGATTGCTTTTTATGATTATTATGTGTTTTTACACACTGAGAAAATTTCTCACTCAAAACGCTTAATAATTGTGTTTTATATTCCCAGTTTTAACGGCATAAAGCTACCATAAAGCTTTGTTTTAGAAGGATTTTTGTTTATATTTGGATATCTGGAAACATTTTTATAGAAAATCAACTTTTTTTACCAAAATTTGTACTGACCTTTTACAGGTTCTTCTATTTGCTTGAGGTTTTGCCATTACAGTAAAAACATTTTTTGACAAAAATAAAATCATCAAAAATATAAAAACATACAAATCATATAAAATTCTTTTTTCACAAAAAAAGTTTTTACTTTTTCACTAAATTAGTTAGTTTATTTATTCAAATCATTTAATATTTATTTATATTAAGAAAATCTGAAATGTGTGGTTAAATTAACTTGTGCATTTCATTTAATAGACATAGCGTCTTAAAATTGAGACTGCTTTCCTGTTATAAACTGGATAACAGTAAACTCTGGTAACGTCTATCAACAAAATGATATTCTGGTTTCCCTCTCATTTGGCTTTGTGAATGCTCTTTTTTTGTTGACAACGGCAAAGCAAACTGCCCAAAAGTGGGAACGGCGGATCTTGAGTTCGATAATTTCAGTTGGACGTAGGCTCAGGCTGGCAGACTATAAAAATTTGTCCCAAATAATTGGCCTTTATTATAAATTTCTCTGTTATAGTATAAATAGTCTAGGCCGACTGCTGTTAACCCCAGCTACTGGTGCATGTAGAGCAGTATAATCTAATTTGATTAATAATAAATTTAATTAAAATTATTTTTATGATAAAATTAATATTTTCATTTTCTTAGCTACAAATTATTTCAAAAAAATTCTGACCATAGAAAATAATAAGTCTTAGTGCATTTTGCAAGCAATAACTTCCCTAGCAGTTGATGGTTTCCAGAAACAATATGCATAATATTAATATTAATATAATTTAAGTTAAGAGAATCTTCTTTAGAAAATATTCAAAACTTTAGTTTTTACTGTTTAAGTTTTAAACTTTTTCGTGCTCATTAAGCTTTTCAGTGTCGTATTTCTAGAAATCTTGGATAACAATGGTTTTTCAGTTATAAATTTAATTGTTATCACATGAATAGTAACTTCAAAAAAATGAAGTTAGCAAAAAAGCGTTTTTCAATTAATTTTTGATTAAACTTTGATGCTTTATGTTTCACTGGGTAAGATTTATGACTGAAACTAAAGGTACTTTTAAAAGTCTTGACACTGTAATTTAGAGACCATATTAATTTTTGTGGAAAATCATTAATACAATTTATTCGATATTAACTCTAGAATTATAAATTCATATGAAAAATAAAGCAGTATTTTTTTTAATTCTAAAATTCTTATTGCTGTAAGGGTCTTATAAATCAATTTCGAACATAAAGCTCGTTTGGGCTTTAATAGCAATAGCAAAACATTTAAAAATGAATTTATTGTTTTTGAATTGCAAAAGCGAATCTTGATTAAATTTCAAAAATCAATAATACAGTCTTGGAAATTTTAAATCAAAAATTTTTAAGGCAGAACTATGATTTGTGTGTAGTAAACAGCTCTAAATACTACTTTTAAATTTTAATTCAGAATATTTTTTTCAATTATTTTTAAAAACATTTTTAAACTCTGAACAATCTTAACTAACAGTTGAAAAAGCTTTCTTGAAATTTTTAGCTCAAAAATGTACGACTTAATTAAACTGAATTTGAGAAAGATTTTAGAATTTTATATTCCCTATCCACAAGCTTGAGTGCATGCGGGTTTAAAAACCTAAATTTTAATGATCTCAGCTTTTGAATCAAGTGAGATTTTTAGCTTAACTTTAAAAATTTTTTTTTAAGATTAAATAAAATCCAGTCAAATCTACAGATTTCTATTTTATGGGTTAAACTTTCTCTAAGTTTTAAGATCTTGGTAATCACTACAAAGTACATTTATCGTGTTAAGTTGCTATAATGTTTTGAAACACTTATTTAAAACTAAGTATTTTTTTCTTATTTTGTCAATAGGATTAAGTAGTGAGGGTGATTCAACTCTCATAGAGCACTTACTTTTAACGTACGAATATGTCAGTAAAAATTTATATTCATTCCTGCTTTAGTTTAATTTTCAATATTTCGATTTCATTTTAGATAACTTTTTCAAGTTTCAACTTATATTTGATTTGAATACTTGAAGTAAGCATTTCAAGACCCATTTAGGTTAAAAATGTTTCCTCGTTAGTCTTTTTGCGAATTTGAAATTCATAATTTTCACATTTTGATTTTATAAAAGTTAGAAGTTTTGGTTTTTTTTAATTTATTTTGTTATTTGTTGCAAATGGAAAAATAGTTCTTTGAAAACTGTTTTTGTTGTTTAAAAATCATTACATTCTGAACGGAAAAATGAATACTATAACATATCAAATTATAAATAAATACTAAATTTTATTCAGTTTAAATACCTTTTTTCCTACCCACAGTTTCTTCGTGCTTATCAAATGCAGGGACAATGGCTTTCCTATGAAGAAAACATCTACCTTGTCATTGGTCGTTAAAGTAGTAGACGTTAATGATCATGTGCCACAGTTTGAACAAGCTGAGTACAAATTAAGAATACCTGAAAACAATCCTTCAGAGGTGGCCTTATTGAAAGTGACGGCTTTGGACGACGACGAAAATGAAAATAGTTTTTTAGAATATAATATTTTAGAAGTAATTGAATTTTTAGACGAAGGTGTAGAAAATTTTTTTGAAAACTACGCGGGTTTAAGGATTGTCGACGAAATTAAAGAGAATGGACATGTAATCGAATATTCAGGAAATTCGAAAAACCATTCACCCTACGAGATTATCGATCAAAAAAATTATTCAGATATAACCATCACAGACGATGAAAAGAGTTATACTGCATATTGGAGATCAAACTATCTTTTTGATGACCTCAACTCTACAAACGCCAATTACTCTACAATTTTCCAAAGAAACAATTTTTATGAAATAAAACGTTCGTCTGGCAGAGTTGAAACTTTTTACAAAGCCATGACTAAAAAGCATTTTTCTCTGAAAGACTTGGAAAACCAGCTTAACGAATATAATTTTAAAAGTAATGGACATGGTTTTTCGCAAAAAAATAATAATCACATTAATATGTTTCGCATTAATGAACTATCAGGTGAAATATATTTTTTGGGATCTCTGGATCGCGAAAAAGTCCCTCATTACATTTTGTTAGTTACCGCGAGAGATCATGGCAAAGAAGTATCATTAACGGGTGTTGCTAGGATTTTAGTTTCTCTGGATGACGTAAATGACGAAAAACCGATAGCTATTGGAAATCATGAGTTCAGAGTAAACGAAAATAGTAAATCCCCAATATATTTAGGCGTCATCGACTTCATAGACAGAGATTTGCCTCCTTACAATGAGTACAACGTCCATTTAATAAATGTTCAAAATGCTTGTGCACTTAAAAAACAAGAAAGTTTTTATTCAAAACCTGTGTTTGAAAATCGTTTACAGAGTGTTCAACAAAACGAAAATTTTATAGAATTTAATAAAAAGATAAACAATAAAGTACTTGAAAACGAAAATTATGAGAACAAGTTGTCAAGTCATTATGAGAATTTCCGGAATAAAGGATTTGGTAAATTTACTTCAAAACAACATTTCAACTGGCAGCAAACAAACCAACTTAAAAACTTGCAAAAAAAACGAAAGAGGCAAATAATCCAGTTAAAACACCAAATACCATATTTTATGTCAGACTTTTCTCGACAAACTACATCGGAAACCTTTTCCAAAAGCCACATTTATCACACTAAGAACAATTTTCAGAGTTTAAGTCGAATTAAAAAATTTAAAACCTATCCAAATGACTATTATGAAAACATGGTTTTTGAGAATGCTACTGGAAAAAGTATTTTCAGTGTTACCACTTCAGGCCAACTTTTTCTTAATCAATCATTAGACAGAGAACTTTGTGACTCGTACTACTTGACGCTGATATCACGAGACCAGCGTAATCCAATGCTTCATTCTATTACCACAGCTACTGTCATTGTAAGTTGCATTCAGTATTTCAAAATATTTTCCAAGATTTTATATCTGGGAAATAATTGGGTCTAGTTATGAACAATTTTATTTTCAAATTTCAAATAATTTTTCATTTTTATAACTTCTGTTTATCAATGACTTATAAGCATTATTTAAACCTCCATTAAACCTTCAAGTTTAAAAATTTTTGAAAGATCTAGATTAATATGCCAAAAGTTTGATATTTGAATTAAGCAACTTTTATCATTCAAATTTTGCTCAGCTTTTTACTTGCTAGATATACTAAAAAGAGAATATTTTGATTATGAACTTCAAAGCTTCAAATTCATTTTTTTAATTAATTTATTTTACTTTTTTTTTGACTCAAAACTTCAATAAAACGTGACACTCATGTTTTTTCAAATAATTCTCAAGCTATTTACACTGTTTAAAACGCATTTACTTTTTTAAAGACTACCTTAATCTATAAACTTGTTTTAGATGTAATTTATTATTTTGAGATAAAAGTTGTATATGTGCTTATATAAAATAGAAGTAACTTTTTAAGTGAAGAGATGAAAATTATTCAACTCGTATCACAATAAATCAAAACTTTTCCACTTTAAAAGACTTGAGTTTTGATTTTTTCATTTCAAAATTTTGAAAATTATCAAAATTCTTCTATAGTAAAAACATAAAAAAATAAAATTTCGATGAAAAAATTACATAAATTTACACGTTTATTAATGAACCAAGCTATTCGCTGTGAATTCATCATCAGCTCACGCAATGAGGGTTATGTTTTACTGCAATATTGTTTGGCAACATTTTATTAAGTGTTTTTCTATGAAATCTTTCAAGGAAATTTTGCTTGAAAAGTTAATTTTTATTTTCGAAAAAACTTGCTTCAAAACTATTAAAAGTTTTTCAAAAACTCTTTTACAACATACTAGCCTTCCTATTTGCAAAAATGTTTTTGTCATTAAGCTTCATTAACAAACATCTTTGTAAAAAAAAATTTTTTGTTTGAGTTGTTTCATATCTATAATATATGTAAAAATTGTAAAGCTTTTAAATTTTTTAAAAAATTATAGTTGGTTGATATATCTAATTTTTTCATTTCATAATTTTAAGGAAATAATTAGTCTTGATAATTCTCAAAATACTGATAAAAAATTTTTTTTGTTTGTGCAAACAAACCACTAGTTATGAAGAATATCTATTTGAACTAGTTTTTCAATATCTGATCAAACTGGTTGCCAAAGTTTAAGCCTCTAATAATTTAAGATTTGTAAAAGTACCGTATCAAACTAAGTCAAGATTAGTAATTTGATTGCTTATGCTTTTGAAAAATCCAAAACTCTCAAAAAAGCTGTTAAAGAAACTGATTCAAAAGAACTTAACTCATATTATTTTGAAAAAACCTTCGTGAAAAAGCACAACATATGCTATAAAACCATATTGAGAAGTTAGCTTTATCCTTTTACCCTTGCTCCAAGAACAAACTGTGGATATTGAAAACCTTAAGCATAAAGAGAGCAAACTTGATTACTTTAAATGCGTTTTGTCATTAATCTCATCGGATGACTCATTTACTTTACTGACACAAAGCACGTTTCCGAAGCTTTTGTGTGGAAAGCGGTGAGAGTGAGGTTTTTGAAGAGATATTTTATATATCATTTTTAATTAAAAACGTTTCTTTCTCAAAATTTATAAAAACTACTATCAAACTGTTTAATTGAACTTGAAATAAACAAATGATCGATTATAAGAATGAGTTTCAATTTAATTCATGGATAATTAAAATTTGACAGCCATAAGTTCGACTTTCTGAAGATTATAAAAGACTAATGGAAAAATATTTTTGAAATTTTTCAAAACTTTGTTTTGTCACAATTCCATGGTGGATGCACATTTCAATCTCAACATTATTGAAAATCATTTTTGAAAACTAGTATTAAAGACGAACATAATTCATTAGAACTTGACAGACACCAAGATTTACTAGAAGCTACGTTAGCTTTCGACTTTTGTAATCATTCTATTAAGAACATCAAACTCATTACAAAAATCTTTAAGAGCAGATCTACTTTAAAATTTTTAAACCAACATAATCCTTTCGTGTCTTCATCATGTTCTTTATTTCTGCTTCTTTGAACTAATAACTTGAAAATACAGATTTAGTATTTTTGGAACACTTAAATCTGTTTTAAAAATTGATACTTGTACTTTTTTTGAAATATTCACAAAAAACAGCTTAAAGAGATAAATGTATATATATCACACAAAAACGATTATACCCTAGACATACGACGCCCAACACAAAAAAAATCCCTTTCTTTTTGCCTTATTTTGCATATAGTTTCGCGTGTTTCTTCAAAAGCATCCACGCCTGCATGACGAGCTGATTGTTCTGTCGGTGGATGTCAAATTTTTTCCAATGCTGTGGGGGTTAGTTGCATGCGAATAAAAGCTCTATTGCATTTTTTACAGCGCTTTCGAAATCATTCAATCTTTTTCGTTGATCAAGCAGGCGTTGAGAAGAAAATCCTGCTTGCTCATTTTAGTTGGGCCTTCATAATAAATACTTCATTACTAATTATGCAACCAAAAACTTCTTCGATGTTATTAAACCTACCCTTAAACATCGAAGCTCCAAAAAACAATAATAACATAAAACTTACTAATAACGACAATTAAAAAAACTATTGATAAAAATATGTGAAGCCATTTGATGGAGTTTCTAGAAAAACCCTTTTTCCTTATTACGAAAATTCTGCATCGATCAATTCCGGTTGCGTTTTGAGGATCAACCTCGAGTCCAACAGATGTAACTACCCCTGCCAATAGATAAGCCTACTTTGCCAAGCACTCAAGGGTTTGAAGTCTTGTGCATTTATGAGCTTATCGTACTTTTTGTAAGAAATCCGACATGACAAATAACGTTTAAAAACGTAACACAATTAATTTCATGTTATCAAAGTTTTTTGCAAGTTCATAAACCATATTTAAAAGGCTATAATTGAAGCTCAAAAATAAAGCTGGAAAATTATGATAAAAATTTTATGGGGCGCTCTTTGCTTTTTAGTGCATCAATTCATAAGATTAACGACACACTAACGGTGCAAAAGGTCTTTAAAACACAATTCCAAGTTTGATTAATGTCTCTTTAAAGTACAAACATTTGGCTCTTATTCTTTTAAAGCTTTTAATCCCAAGTTTACACTTTTTAATTTAAGCTATCATGTCCAAAAATTAATATAAAATATTATTTTGAATTTTTTTTCAGATTATAAGCTTCTCTATTTGGAACTCTTGTATAATTTTGTTTGAATGAACGTTTTTTTTCAGTCATTTTATGATTTTTATAGCAACTCAAACAGAAAAGTTTCTTGAAAACAACAATTCAAATTGCACTCATACAAGAAAAGATTTTTTGATAAATATCATTTTTAGCTTTAAATTTTTCATATTTGATTTCAAAAATTTCATTTCATAAAATATTTCAATTTGAATTTTTGCATTTCAAATTTTTTGTTTATTTTTCTTTTATAAAAATTGCAGAACAAAAATTTTTGGAGGAATTTGACAACTAACTTAGTTAAATATTTTATTGGCGATAATTTTTTGTTTTAAAAGGAGTTCATGGCTTCAAATATTTTGAGTTTGAAAACTTTTTTCTATTTAAACTCTGTTCTATTTATCAGGTTCAAGAGATACAGCCACAAATCATTTTGTTTTATATTTTATCTAAATAATTCTTTTATAATAATGTTTGCAGTAAAAGCAAACACTGTTAAATGTTTAATAAAAATTAATCTTTAAAAAACCCATAAGATTTTCAAAACAATTCCAATCTGGCCATAATTTTCACAATAATTCAGCATTTTCAATTTTTGTGTTTTTTTTTGTTCCAATATTTATTCCTACTAACGCAAACTATCCACACTTTTGGTTTATCTAATGGTAATGGTGAGGATTTTCTCCAAACTTTTCCTAATTTATGAGCATTTTGAAAATTCAGTCTATGTTTATACAACAAATGTGAAATTAAATTTTGTTTTATTGGTTATAAAAATATCAAAATAATTCAGTTAAGAATATTCCAACGAAATTTGACTAAATTGCATTTTATGTGATATTCAATCTAAAAAACAAAGTCAATAACCTGGCATTTACTAAAACAAATATTCGAATAGATAATATTTTTTATGGTGTCATTTACATTTTGCTTAGGTTGACGACGTGAACGACAACCCACCGAAGTTCACCCTTCCCCACTACATCACACACCTACCAACCATCCAACAACTCGACCAAAAAAACTACAATGAACTTTTTAGAAACTCCATTATTCACGAAAAACTTGATCCACCTTACATCCATTACCTTCCATCATCAACCGCCCATCTCTCAGCTCTCCCCAGTGATACATTTCCCATCCAGCAGACCTCAAACACCCTTAGTCCCTATGAAAACATTAACTTTTCATCCTTGAAAACACCAAGCTCTCCTCCTTCTTCTAAGCAACCCCCATCCATATCAACTCCTCCAAACTCTCCAAACTCAACTTCAAATTCCACCCATTCGTTTTCACCTTTTTACGTCATCATGGTTGTCAAGGCAACTGACCTCGACGCCGGCGTCAATTCGCACATAAATTATCGCGTTAGCTTCGCCTTCGAAATCGTTATAAGTGTAGACACCAAACGAAATAATATAAAAATCTGCGATGACATTTATGAAAAATTTACTTTTAAAGATAAAACAGAAAATTATATAATTACGGAAATTAAAAATAAGACCGAAATAATTGAGGTTATAAATAATGGCAAAAACATTCATGGGCGGTCCGACTCTACTTTGTCAGAAAGCCACGAATTTGTTGGAGAGCAGCAAAAAAATACAAGCAATATAAGAAATAAAAATAAAAAAACAACCAAAAACATCCATAACAAAGTTATCAGTAAGAGTAAAACTAAATTTAATGGAGATTTTGGTAATAAATCAACTCCATCTCCTTTCTTTATTTCGACTTCATCTTTGCCTGTGTTATTAAAATTGCTTATAAAACTAACATCGTTTAATGACTATTTCAAAACTCGAAACAATCAAAATAATTATTACCCCAATAACAATGGTTCTATTTCTTATCATAACAACAGTTCTAACTCCATTAAACTATTCAGCACCAACACAAATAACAAAATCACCTCTGGGATTAAAAGCTTATCTAACAAAAGGGTAATTTATTCCAACAAAATAAATAACTTTAAAACAAATATCATGAATCAACTGTTAAACATTTTGCAAGATGATATACAAAATAGTCACAACTTGAAGCAAATACTATGTCGAAACTATAAAAAAGTAAATAAAAGCGAGAAGGTTTCAAGAGGCAAAACTTCAATGTATGAAGATACGTTACACGGGGCCGATGTCATGTATCAGATGAAAAATATCACGAATAGGAACTTTTTCAAAACACAAATTTTCAAACAAAATGTCGTTTTGGCGTCAAAGGAATCAGTTTTTAAAAGTAAAACAAGTGATCAAAAAGTAAGCTTTTGTGTGAAAGATTA
Source organism: Pterobdella sp. o SKG-2022 (assembly GCA_964035795.1). Taxonomy (NCBI): domain Eukaryota; kingdom Metazoa; phylum Annelida; class Clitellata; order Hirudinida; family Piscicolidae; genus Pterobdella; species Pterobdella occidentalis. The sequence goes on along the minus strand of OZ038320.1, from coordinate 22,704,403 downwards.
CACATCTTTGTGATATGCAATTAGTGCTTTTGCCTTTTCTTCAATATTTATTGCGAATGAATTTTTGATTATTTAGTCTAATTTGAAAAATTGTCGTGTTTTTTGTTTTATTTTTTTTTTAAATTCTGATTAATTTTACTTTCTGTTTTTTTGTGATCGATTTATTTGTATATGCCTTAAAAAGGATCAAGAAAGAATGATGATGGTTAATAATCAAAGCTTTCAAAGATTTTTGAATTTAAGATTTATCATTATTGAATATTTTGGCTTTTCAACGGTTATTCATCTTTTTTATGTTGATTTTGATATTACTAAACCCCCATGCAGTTGTATTTTGTGCAGTTAGAAGCGAGAGATAATGGCACACCTTCTCACGTGACTAAACTCAACATCTTAATCGGCGTCAATCAAAGCATGTATGATTTAATTAAAAAGAAAAACACAGAAATAATGCCTTCAGATTTTCCAAAAAATTCTAACAGTCACTCTGTGCTTGAAGGTTTGAAAAAGAACAAAGATTATTTGAGTGGATTTATTTTAGTTTTAGTGGGAGGTTTGTGTTTAATGGTGTTTGTGAGTTGTGGAATAATAATGGGAATAATTGTTTGTGGAAAAAAACAACAAAAGTGGAAGTGTTTGGGTAAAAAAAGACAAGTAGAAAACAGCGAAGCGAATGAAACTCAGAACGACCTAATTAAAGATCAGCAACGACCTTATTATTTTCAACTCTGCAGTCAAAACACAAAACCTTCAAACAAAATTGAAGTAAAAAAGCAACACTTTGCTGACACACATCAAATGTCAAACAAAAAATTCAGTGAGTTGTGTTTAAGCAATAAGAAGAATTGCGATAATGATGTTTCAGATGATACTGCCCAAGTTGTGCAACAAGCAAACTCCCAATACAATGTCGATAGTTATCCTCTATATAATAACTATAGTTTTCATCAACAACATCACTTTTCGCATTTCACAGAAGCCTGCCGAAACTCAGCTAATAAAGGTTTTGTTGTATGACTGTAGTAAACTCTATAAACACTAGAGTTTCGAAAATTTTTAGCTATTTTTTCGTTTTACTTTAGATAAAAACCTGTTTTGTGGGCTTATCGTAATAAGAATGAACATAAAACTAAATCATTTTTTCAACTTTGAAAATTATTTTTCAGTTCAAAAATATAATTTCTCTGGGAGATTATCAATGAACTTTTTAAAGGATTTTTGTTTAATATTTTGAATATATTTATTGATGGCCAAAAGCTTGAGTTACAAAGGAGATGTAAGATGATGCTTTATGTCGCTTTGAATGGTCAAATAATGTAAAAATGATCTGAAATGTTCTTAAATGCAATTTCAAAGTTATTTTAAATAATGAAATAAAATGATTAATGAATAAAAAAAATCAAGATTTAACTGAGAGTTTTTTCAACTAGAGGGTATTTTTAGTTGAGAATTATTACAACATTGAAACTCTTTTAAACTCACTTGAATAATTTTTTATTATTTCTATAGGATAATTTAACATAAAGTAGTATGAAGGGTAGAAATGAGTTTTTTAAGTTTTAAATCATTTAATTGAAACTTATTCATTCAATAATATCCATAAACTTGTAGTTTTTATATATTAATTCATTTATTTGTTATTAAATGTAGTTAAAATCAGTATAATGATTTGAAAGAAACAAAATTAAAAAAGTCCCACTTTTGCAACAAAAATAGGTATCCCACAGGATGATGGGCTCAGTCCAGTCCTCTTTACAACGTATTTAGAAGCAGCAATGAAAGACATCAGAAAAAAGTGCTCGCACAAGACGCAGCGTATGCCGATGACGTAGACTTTATAAGATGGTATTGACCTCGACATTGTCGAAAAACCCTGGCTTCCTAAAACCTACAAATGAATAAAGCTAAAACTGAAACTCTGTCAAGTTATAGAACGAATGGTGAATGAAAAAAAAGCAAAAAACTGGGAACACTTCTCGATTCTAAAAAAGAATGAAAAAGAAGAAAAATTCTAGCAATGATAGCCATGCGAAAAATGAACAAAATATGGACGTCAAGCATAGCAAGACCGAAAAAGACAAGGTGTTATAAAGCATATCTCCTATCCATTATGCTTTTCGGCTCGAGCACTTGTTCGATGAACAAAGAAATGGAAAGATCTATAGACAGTTTCAATAGAAAAATAGTAAGACACGTATATGAAATCCTCTGGCCCAAACGCATGTCTACAAAATAAGTAAATGCTCTCATTGAACCAGCGATATGTGAAGTGAAAAAATGACGCTGGCAGATGCTAAACCACATTTTGCGTGTGAACGGCCATGTTTTGACAAAAGAAGCAAGTATTGATTTCATCAAAATCAAATACCAGCCTACTCCCCACCATCAAAGATGATTTAAAACGTCACTTTCTATCAGTAGAAGAGGCAATCGAACTTGCAAAAGACAGAAAATCGTGGAAGTTGGAAGGAAGCCGTGCTTCGGCGAACGAAAAACTCTAACTATTCAATCAACATTCATTTTTTAGTGCTTTTTTGTAAATCCTAACAAATGAAATAATGATGACAATTTTAAAATTTTCTAGTTCAGATTTCAGTGTTATAACTTTAATTCACACGGTTTTTCATTATCTAAATTCAAAAGCCTCTATTGTTATTAGTAAAACTACTAAATTCCATTCCAAACAGTTGCTAAATAAATAGAACTTGTTACTATTAAAAATTCAAAAACTTGGAACTTTTATAAAACTTCGTGGAAATTAATCCAATAGCAACAAAAAATACTTTTAAAAAATTCAAAACTCAAAACGATAAATATGAAAATATTGAATAATTTTGATATTAGAAAGAATAATTATTTGAAGCATAAATCATAAAGATAAATTTTCTTGGAAAAGTTCATCACGCCATCAACATCACCATTGAAAACATTAAAGGCAATTAACTGCTACTGCGAAATTAATCTGTCAGAAACTTTTTATAGCAATAAATTCGTATTATTATTATTTCATTTTTTATGGTTTTTAATATTATATTCGACAATTTATTACTTCCAATACACGAGTTCTTGTATTTAGCTAATTAATTAAATGAATTTGCTTTTTTATATGCTTTTAAAATATATATTTTTACGCATAAAACTTGAAATAATATAAAATTAAAGTTTCTTATCCTCTTCACAATCGGTCAAAATGAGTAGCTTTCAAAAAAGGAAGAGTTTTTAAGATTTCAAATAAAAACTATGTTATATTCTAATTTTTCAAAACTGAATAAAATTCAAATGCATTGTTCAGAGGAAATCAACTGTGTTCTTTTGAGACTTTTCAGCTTAGATTTTATCTTTTATTACTTTACTATTGCATCTAGGAAATATAAAATGTTTGTCGTATAACATTTAATTGGTTTTTTACATTCTAGTTGAAAATTTTTATAAATATTCTCATCGTTTCATAAAATATATTTTTTTTTTACCTTATTCTTTAAAAAGGTATTGAAGTTATTCAACAGAATGAAAAGATTTTCTATGTATGTTATCTTCAATATTGGATCAATATAACCTTAATGAGGAACTTCGCTTTCATCTATCACATCATTTTTCTATCTCTCAATTACAACTTTTTCAACAACACTTCCCATACATTTCTATTTTAAAATTAAATTAGGGCTTTTATCTTCCGTGCTTTTAATAGTTTTTTTATCAAGCTAGAATTTCATGCAAAAAAAGGTTAAATCAAAGATCCAGTTCAGAGTTTCAAATTTGTACATTTAACACTGCTATTATGTGAGACAAAAAGTTTTTTCAATAATATAAAACAATAGTCTAGTCATTAGTAAGAATTTAGTTTTGAAGAACAATTTTCGATTAATAGTTTGATTAAACTTTTGAAGTGACACTAAAAACGCATTTTTAAACAAAATATGTATTAAATTTAATCGAATTAAAAAATTTTTAATTGAAAAAATAATATTTCTATTTAAAATTTCAATTCAAACATGAAAAAACCCAATTTAATTTCACTAAACTATTCATAAAAATTCTGAAAATAATATTCCAGCTTATTATAATAGAACCAGGGATTTCATCTATTTGTCTGGATAATAATTCTATATCAACATGACAAAATCAAAAAGAGTTTTGATAACTTCTGGTTATGTAAAAACCCACAAATTTCGGATGCAGACAAAATAATTCAAATTACTTTCAACAAGAAATTTTCAATAAAAAGTTGTTTTGTATAATTTTTTAACGTACATTGTTTTGTATTTTATTTTGCATGTTTCATCAAAATCAATAAATGATCCATAATTAGGTACAAATTCCATTCATATGCTCATTCTCTAAATACTATTGAACCATCCAAAAAATTTTAGTTGAAATTAATGTTAAAACAAAAAAATTGAAATTCAAAATTAATTGAACATTAAAACTCCAGGGAAGCAATTAAACACACCAGTCGTGAACGCCTCATGCCTTTGCCAACAAAATTCTTCCCCATTCATGTCATTGCAGCCAGATATTTTATCTTGCTCACCCGGTGGGAAAAAACTTGATAATTACGTGGTGAGAATTGTTAAAACAAATTGTTTTGTTGAATGTACAACAAGCATGCTGGTGAAATTTTATTCAAAACCATACAACGTTTTTCCGCTCAAGTCGAACTTGATATTCTCTGAATCTGTCACTTCTTTGAGAAAAGTTATTTCTCATGTTTAATTGATCTCTCTTAGCTTTTGATAGTATACTATTTCGCAATTATTCAAATGGTTTTTTGCTATTTTGATCTAACATTTTTTAAATTCTTGAAAAAATTTATTATCAGCCGTCAGTATTTTGAGTGTTATAATTCATTTTTGAAATGAAGACAGCACTCATTAGTATCCTGAAGCACTCAAAATTATGACTTTCTTAAAATTTAGTTTTTTTTCATTTCACATGTCATTTATGTTTGAAATATGCATTATCCCTTCCCATGAAAATTTTATAAAAACTTTAACGCTACGTTGTAATCCGTTTCAAGCTTTTAAATGAAACTACACTAAAGTGAATTTCATATTAAAAACGCGTTTCAATTTACTCAAAAAATTTTATTAAAAAAATGCTTTCAAAGATAATGGTAATTAAAGTCAAAGCATTCAAGCAAAAAGATAGCCTTACCAGATCCGCAATAGACATATGGCAAGGGGATATTTATATCTTGAAACAAAAGTCTATAATTTAGCACCTCCAATAGAATTCTTAAATAATAAGGTGTTTTTTCATAATTTTCAATTGTTTTTGAAACCTCTATAATTTTAAATTATAAAAAGCTTTTTCAATTGAAAAAAAGTCCAACAAAGTCAATTATTTTCTATTTCCTTGAGCAAAATAATAAAAATTTTGAAAAATTAATTGGATATATTCTATTTCACATAAATAACTAAGCTTTCAAATATTTTTGAAATGTTTAGGTTTTTGTGATTTTGAGTTTCAAATGACATCTGATGTTTCATTCCAAATCAATCTAACAGCTGAACATTCTCAATAAAAAAACTTTGAGATTTTTTTCAAATCAAAGTAAAAAATCCAAAATTACTGAACATTGAATATTTCTCTTTTGTAAGTACATGCGTTTTGTTAACAGTGCAACAGTTTTAAATACTTAAAACGTGTACTTTTAAAAAAAAGCTTGGTACTTTTTGAATAAAATATTCACTTTTAGTATTTTTTAATTTTATAAAAATTATGAAGAGCTTCACCTTGGAACACGAGTTTTTGAAACTTAATACATTGTTGTTACATAGGGTTCATCAAAATATCTCAAAACATTCTAAATTTTCAACGTGAAAATTTATGTTATAAAGTTCCAGAATCCAGCGTTTGTTTTTAAAATCATTATTTTTTAATAAACAAAAAAACAATATGGTAATATCTTGTGCAAAATTAGCTTATCTTGTTTAAAGGGGTTATGGAAACGGTGCAAATTAATGGGGCATAATATTGACAAAATAGTGAATATTATTATCTTCGAAAGTAATTTCCATTTCTATTAGATTTTTTGGTCTTATATAGGTTTCATGATTCGTTTTGCATTTGGCGATGATTTTTTGAAAGATTATTTTTGTTTTTTTAATGATAACCACGTTTTATCTTTTCTCATATACGCAAGTTTTTACTTGAGCTTATTAGCTAAACGGTATGGGTTCGTTATGAATGTTTCATTCTCCGATAAAAGGCTAATATTACTTGATTAAAGTTAAAAGTAGTTATTATTATCAGTTTATATGTTATTCATAGCTCTCTACTCAATTCGAAATTACTAAATATTCGCTTTAAACGTTCGAATGTTAAGCACAAATTCACATAATTCACTTTAAAATTGACTAAATTTTTTACATTGTGCAACGTTAAATTTCATTGAGTTTTTAAAAATAATTGTTATGAGGTTTTGTATTCAATAGATATATCAGAAATACTTCTCCAAGTTCATTAAATTTCAGATAAAATTCCATAAAAGTTAGAATTTAACTTTAGTTTCACTGAATGAAATTTTAAAGAAACAATTGCTTTCCGATGTCACAACGCATGTCCCTTACAATCTACCTTTTCATCAACTTTAATTCAAAATAAAACTTTTTTGCAATTTTTTAATAATAAATGTTACTATATTTATTAATTTTTAAATTATCTTTTTCTAAGATTTGATAGCAAAATGATTGATGCGACTTTATAATAATGACGAAAACCCAAAAGGGATGCATAAATAGATCAAGAAAGCAAATAAAAAAGGCGATGAGATTGAAATTCTTTTGAAGAATTTTCCAATTTTAATATATATTACATTCTATCTAAAAAGCTTTCAAAAAGATTTTGAAGGTGAGAAAAGAACAGTTTTTCTATTCCGCATTTTTTTTCACCTCATGAGGAATCCATTTCAAAATAAAGTAAATTTGTAATAATAATAGCAGTAGAAGAGAGAAAAAAAGCAATAACAGCATTCTCCACAAGTTTTTTTAAAACTCAGTGGAATTTTTGTGAAAATTTATATTTTGAAGATCTTCATGAAACATTAATTTAAAACTAGTTTGAAAAAGTCTTCGTTGAATGTCTTTTTCGACGTTTCACAAATAGAATTCAATTACAAATTCCTCCCAAAGTTCTTTCTTAAGCAAGTGTTGAGGGATGAATCGATACAAGCATGATCGATTTTATGTTGTCAATTTCACTCAAAATTATTTAAATAAATTTCAAAGTTTTCTTCTCATACTAAATTTTTATAACTCATTTGTTCAGCGTTTTGATTTTTTCAAAGTTTTGTTGAAATTTCAAGTTTTTGTGGCCGTAAACTTATAGCTTTATACCTTTTTTAGCTTATTAGTTCTTTGTCAACAAATAATTGGCTTGTTAAGCTTTTTATTAAAGGTTTTTATTTCAAAAACAAACTATTTTATTTTTAAAGAAATTGTATGTATTGTGAGACTGCATTCAGAAATATGTATATGTTTTACAACATAAATAACAATATTCTTATTTGTATGCACGCCATGACTTGAGCTCATTATTATTTATTATTATTTTTCAAATATTTTTAATTCCTATCTTTTTAATAAATAATTATAACAATTTTTACGATGCAAATACTTATCAATTATTTTGTTTTTATTAACGACAGTTATGAGAATTTGTGGAAATATAATAAAAATTCCCACACAAAAGCTACACTTGAAAGTATAAGAAAGACATAAAAACTTGAACAAACATGGCTTTCCTACAAATATAGACACAAGAATGTAGAGTGTGATTTAGCAATCAATTGATTATGGCACTCTGGTGGGCGCACATCGACAAGTAATACTACTTTATTACACCAGGTATGCATACATGAAGCCTTAAGTAGAAGAAAGTCTCATGATATGTACTCTACCCCTATTGTTCTCTATACTACAGTTATAGTCTTTTTTAGTAAATTTTCTTTTTTGGAGAAGTACAAAAAATGTTTACTCTGATACGTTTTTCAGATAAACTATTCTGAGTGCAGTCATGAAGGGATAGTATTTAAAATATGTTTTCAAAGCTATACTAATTTCTTTAAAATATTTTTCAAAAAATTTAGTATAAAAACGTTTCAAAAAATGTTCACTTTTGAAAATTTAAAAGCTTATATTCTTGGAAATGCTCAAATATGTCAGTAAACTCAATTTTCTACTTCATATCATGATTTGCCTGCTTTTTTCAGGTTTCCAAGAAAGTATGAAAAAATCAATATTTTTGGAAATTTTTTGAGTTTCATTGAAAATGGTTTCAACAAGACTCCAAGTATTTGTTTAAACATGTCATGGTGTAAAGGAAATGTGGAAGAACAAACATGCCACACAAAAACGTTTTTACATACACATTTCAATATTTTTCTATTTCATACCTACAACGTCAAGTTACATCTTTTTATGCAAAATAATTTTTCTCTATTTTTATTTGTGATATTGAAAATCATATATTGTTGCAATAATAAAAGATTTTTAATATTGAATTAGTCGACCTAACTTCTTGCTATATTAACATCTACATAATTCGCTAAAAGCCAATCATAAATTAATCTTCTGTAAATTTTTAAAAATCGTTGAAAGTTATATGTTTTACAATGCTTCTCCATCAATGAATATTTATCAAGCAGAAGGGTCATTAGGTATAACGACCCGATCACATGAAATCATTACCGCATAGATGCAGACAGCTGACAAATTGGGTTGACAATAAATGCTTAAGTAAGCTGGCGTTATGAAACCATTTTTAAACCGCAAACTTTGTGCTTATTGCTGAGCGTTATGAAAAATCAGTTTTAAGAAAGATATAGATTGAAAATAGTTTTTAAAAATCCTGGAAACTTGTAAAAAAAAATTTTTACATACGTTTGTTTGAAATAATTATACGAAAAGCAACATTAAAAACAGCATGACTAAAAATTCTTTTAATTAAGTCGAACTTGTAAAAAGTATATATAGCACTCAAAAGTGTAGTTGCGAATCTCACGCAAAACCACGCATAAAATTTCTACTACATCGCTTCAATAAATAAACGAATTTTGGCAACCTTTGGCTTATGCTGCAGGCTTTTATCCATAGGTGCTCCAGGTCACATTGCCTTCTTTTGTGTCATATTCATATCACGCAATAAAAAAACACACGCTTTTGAGTTAATTTATAAGTTTAATATACCCCGACATGAGTCTAATAATCATTAAACTCGAAATACATAGATTTTAAACGCTGCAATTTGACAAAGTATTTCGTTTAAAGAATTTTCATAATGAGGAAATGAAATATCTTTTTGGAAACTTTAATGATGACTCTCTTGATTTCGACGTTTCATGTTTTTTGAAATTTTTCAAAAGCTCAAGTATCTTATTATTACAGTTGCCATTTATAATACTGAAATATCAAGTTTATGTTAAAAGTATAATTTTTCAAAAATTTATGATTTCGTATTGAAAATATTTTTTAAGTTTTTTAAAAACTTTTATGTATTTAAAAAAAATATTTTTCGGTTTCATATTTCAAAATAATAAATTAACTTAATAATAATAAATAGACTTGTGTTTTATGCGAAAGTGTAACTTATCGAAAATTACGTTTTATTATAAGCTAATATTTAATCTTTGAAAAATTTCAATAAACTGCTTTTTATTAGCTTTTCCTGATACAATCAAAAGCCAGAAATTTGAAGAATAACATGAAAACTTGGAGTTTAGCACACAACCTCTTGCTGAGGGTGGCATAAATCTTATAATTATAATGAATAGGTTTGAAATATATAGTTTCGAAATGAAAAAAAACTTATTTAAATCTATTTCTGGGTTTTTTTATTTCTCTAAGCTTCTGAACAAATTTTTGATTTATTTTCAGTAATTTTTGAAACAAATTTTAAACATAAAATTAAGGTTTCATTCCATTCCATTCATACAATTTGAGTTTTTTTTATTCAAATATACAACTTATGGAATGGGGTTTTGTAATTTTTGTAGCTGAACTAACACGAAGTGACGATTGAAAACGAAGAATAATTTTACTTCAGTTTGCCGTTTCAAAAGATTATCTTAAAATGAAGTTTATTTTTATACATTACAATATTTCAAACACGTATTTTTTCGAAATTTTTTTTTTTGCAACTGTTATTTTCTTTAGAAGCAAAATTTTGACAAAAATATATTTTCAAATTTCCAAAGTTATCTAAACAGTTTGCATTTTTCAGATTCAAATGTATTTCTGAAATTTGAAATTTTTTTGAAATGCTTTTCCTTAAAACATTGAGTCGTTTTTAAGAACTAAAATGCATCAAAAAAATGCTTCTATTCATTCGCAAAAATTTGAAGAAACTTTATTAATATTCTATGAACCATTCTATAACTTTTTAGTTTGAACCTTTAAAGAATAAATTTGAAATTTGTTTTTCATCTCGGATACCTCAAGTAAGCTCCCAACCCTCAGCTTTAACTTCATTTTGCTTTCAATGTGCTAGAGGTCTAAATTCTCACGTTTTCTAATTCATCAAATTTTTGAAATTAGTTAGCAATTGTTACTTTTCAAGAACATTCACAGTTACGCAACAAAAAGGTTTCTTTAAGTATCTAAATTACTTTTTAAACTTTCTTACAAAACACCTGTTTTCTATAAAGAATTCTATTAATTTGTTTAGATTTTCGAGTGAAATACAAGACACAATATTTATGTTTTCGAAATAGCGTCTTTTTTTGCATAAGGAATAAGATACAATACATAAAAAGCGATATTTCCATATTCATTTATGGTAGAACTGATTTATAAAACAGTTTCATGTTTGCATTGATGACGTACCAATTAAAAGTATATTGAATGTCTATATTATTACATGCCAGCAAGATTAAAAACGCTGTTGATGTTTCTTTTATTGTGCAAATGAATAATGCTTCGAATAAGACATCAATCAGTGAAAAGCTTTCGAAGGCTTGAAAAGAGCGATGGGCGCATCTCGACTTGTGTCATAAAAAGTGAGTAAACTCTCAATGATTCTGCAATCAGCATGCGTCATGAGGTCCTTGCAAGCTCCTTTATTTGCTCGCACTTCCTTTAATCTTCTTCAGACGTCAATTACAAGCAACTAATCTTTATTTCATACTTTTGCCATTACAAATTTACACTTTGTTTTATGCTTTCAAAATTATATATGGCTTTTTAAAATGTTCGTCAGTTTTAATTTGAATTTTAACTAAGGCTTTTTATAAAATGTGTTTTTATGGAGCACAAATTCAATTTTAAATACTTTTTGAGGATTATATAATGTAAAACTAAAAAAATTCAATATTAAAATGTAATTTTAGATCGTATTTTAATAAATCCTGATTTTTTTTCATAGTTACAAAATATTTTTAAAACTCCCAGTATTAATTCGGAGTTATGAAAGATTTATTTAGAATTTTCTCATACAAATAAGCAATCATTTGAAAAGCATTAATAAGATGGTCACGTACTTGTGCGTACACCACGTGAGATATGATTTCTAGTGCAATACCACGCATCATTTGTAGCATATCCCACACTTTATAGTTCTACCGAGACCCAAACACGCTTTCCACGTCTTGTATTTTTATATGATTTATTTTTAAATAATCGATGTTAGTTGATTTTCCGTATTTTAGTTTTTTTGTTTTGAATATAGCTTAGAGTTTTCTGATAAATTCGAAATAACTAAATTGAATTTTATGTCGAAAAGAATTTATGAAGAAAAATTGATTATTCATTAAGTTTGCGATTGAAATTTTTCAAAGGGTTTCTGTAAATTCATCTTGATTCTAATGTGATTCAAGCCCCGTGAAATTATTAGTAACCTTAAAAGTTATATTCAAATTACATTATCTACTGCATAATTTACATATAAATCCTAATTCTAAAATTTGGCGTCATGGCTTTTTCATTACTTATCTAACCATTTTTCCTCCTATACTTTCTCGTTACATCTTGTTTACTTAGCCATTCGAGAATATATTTTTTAAATTTTCTTTTAGATTTTTTGACTTCCATATTCACCTGTTATAAATGAAACGTTTATTTCAGTCATAACTAGCCGCATTTAGAACATTCTATCTCATTGATGGATTGCATCAATTTTTCAAGTCAAATCAGTTTTAGTCATTAATACCTCATTTTTAAAATTCTTTTAAAATGCACTGCATTAAACCAGTAATATAGAAAAAATATTCTTAGTATCGACTCATAAATCAAAAGGCTCTATCCCAAATAAAAGAAGGAATAAAAAACGAGAAAAAATAGAATTATTTTGTGCTTTGTTTTCCACGTTTTGATAAACTTTTCTATGAGTTTTTCAACATTTGTATTTTTACAAATTGTGTACTCTGATCAATCTCATCATTAATCAAAGCGAGCATCAAGCAAAAATCAACTTATCAATAGACCAACATTTCAAACAACCACCCTAGCTAATCAATAATACTCTGTTTTGTTTTTTTGTTTCAACTATCGATTAATCACAACGATTTGTCTTCTACCAATTCAGTCAATTCTTTTCATTCGTAAAATTCGAAAATCTCAAAAACCTTTGCAGCAAATTATTTTGAAACCTCTTTCGTGTCTTCTCGACTTTCAAGATATTCCTATAACTATAAGAAACTTCTTCAACTTTTTCAAATTTTTAAATTATGAATAAATAAAAATTACCTGACAAAAGGAAACTGATCAAGAAGAAGAAGAAGAAAAAAAAAATTGCCATGATGAAGAGAAGGAAACCGAGAATGCTTTCAACTTTGAATTCAATTCATGTGTACCGGTTGAGAAAATGTGTTGGTCAGAATCAATGGCGAACAAAGATGTTTCAAAGACAAGAACCAGTGAAGGTGGGAGATTTTTTCATTTTTCCGATCAAATGTATTTGTGAGCTTTAAAACTTAGTTCTTAACTTTCAATGTAATGTTATGGAATAACCCTTAATTGGATGTGAAGTATTTTAGTGCTTTTTAGAAAATTTGAAATATTTTCATTAAGTCTTCAAAAATACTCGAAGTTTATATAATTTAATGAGAAACGTCAAATCCACTTTATATTTTGTAAATGTTTAATTATCGGGTTTTCTAAAATTAACCTGACATAAAATAATTCATTAACACTTTAAACTTTAATGCAAAAAAATGTTACGTAACTAATTCTGACATGAAAAATAAAGATAAGTTAGAAAAATCTTTCAAGTTTAAATTTCAAAAACCTTTCTAAAAATAATTAATTTTTAAACGTACAATTTCTTTTGAAAAAGTATTTCAAACTTCATTTCCAGAAGAAAAACATGAGAAAAAAAAGCTTGTTCAATTTGAAGATAAAAGTTTTCGACGAAATTCCATTAATCAAAAAGAAACCGACAATAACAACAATAGTTTAAACAAGAATAAAATAGACATCATGAACATCAACACTCTTCCATACCGTAACAGCAACGTAGTATCTATGTGCAATGAGATCAGAACATTACCAAATAACAGTAGTTTAATTTTGCAAAACAAGCACTTCAGTCGATCAATGAACAAATCTCTACCACCTCCTCCTCCACCGCCCCATTTCAATCCTTCCTCTCCTCTCTATTCTCCTACTGGTCCATTTTCTATCACTCGAACTCAATTTAATACATGTCCATTACATCGGACTTCAAATAAAAGACGCCAAAGTGCACAGATGTGTCAGTCCGATATCTGGGTGAAACAGGGTGCTAAAGTGGTAGAGAGCAAGAGGGGTAATAAAAGATCTTTCAAATTTGGATAAAAATCAAAATTTCATGCTATTTAAACTTGTTGAACGTTTCAAACTTGGGTGTTGTTACTATCAGATAATTTGAAGGGTTTGACATGAAAGGTTGCTAAGTAGAAATGTGATGTAGGTTCTGCTGATTTTACAAGCACTTGGTGTGTAAATAATGACTTAAATACTATTTTTGGAAAATTTATTTTCTCAAGTTCAATGTCGAACTTTTTTTTAATAAATAAATTGTTTTTCTTTTGCTCTATTTATTCTGCTAAGAAACAAATGTGTTGAAACTAAGCTAAAACCTGATGAAAGGTTTGTTCAACCAAACAAACATTCTTTGTGTATAATTCGTGTGTATAACTCGCGATAAACTTGATTCAAAATAACTTATGTTTCTTGAAATGACTTTATTTATCTAAAAATTTGGGAATCTTCATGCATTTGTTTTCAAGATTGATTTATTTATGTTGATGTATTTTCCCTCTTATTTTTAGAGTTCATCAGACAAAATTTACGAGCAAATTTTTCTTAAGTTCTTTCGCTTTTTAAGTAATCAAATGTTATAAACAGCATTTTTTCAAAGTGTGTGCGAATCGAATCATTAGAAAACATTGACAATTGTATAAAAAATATATATGTATTCTTGAGATAGGCGCAAATATTGTATCGACTTAATCTTCTTATGGGCAAATCATTTCGGTTATTGGATTCAAATGTTGTAAGAATTGCGACTAATATCATTTTGTTTTTTAGATTTTTTATGATATTTAATGAAGAATGAATTGTGAAATGGGTTAAAATCTTATCAAGACTTTACGATGTTAAAGGGTAATGAAATAAGGTGAATTTAGCACCATAAGCATTAGTTAGAGTTCATTTGTTTTGTAAGTTTAAACTTTGGTTCTAGCATCTATACATCACCAGATGTACAACATTTATCGAAAATCTTATTATACCGCCAGATATTCAGTTTACTTGTTTTTTTTATTTTTATTGTTTTTTCATGAAAAATACTTAAAAATTTCACTGACCATACAAACTTTATAGAGAGTATTAACTTACAGAAAAATTTAATTATTGGAGACAATAAACTTTAAGTTTTGTTCTTTTAATAAGAAATATTACACTTTTACCACATCGATCATGGTTTCTAAAAAAAGAACATTGACAATTGTCCACCCTATACTTTATGAAAAAGTTTTATAACCACACTATTGCGTTTATCTGAGTATGTATTGTTGGCTTTTTTTCGACTTAGATCTTCAAGAGAGTATTATGAAACACCGTCTGCAAAAGAAAAGACATTCTATCTGATTGATCGATCGATAAATTTTACCCTGTACAAATTTTTTTTCTAAAAATAAATTTCAGTTTTCATTTTGAAATTATTTTTAGTTTTTGAAACTGAAATAAATTCTGAAATGGTTTTGTTAACATAAACTTCATTCACCTTAGAAATTAAGTCTCAATCATTCAATGAAGTTCAAATTTATTTCCAGTGAAGCAAATCACGAAGACAAAAATTTTAAATACATTTATATGTGAATAATATTTTTATAGATTGAATATATATACTTTTCTTTATTTTATTTTTATTTAAGTTTATAACAGATAAAATAATTTGAAATATATATTTAAGAAATGTATCCAATAAACCGACATGTATTTATAAGATTTCCTTTACCACACCTAGAAGTGCATTGAAGTGAAAATTAAAAAATAAATTTATATAACCAATTAATCTTTGAAATATAGGCTCATCTTAAAATAATTTCAACTTACCGTTGACAATAGTATTAATTCCAAAATATAACCAGTTATTTCCAACATAAAGTAAGCATACGCACAAATGCAAAGGTTTTAACAAATGAGAAAGATAATATTTTGCACTTAAATATTCGTTTTTGATGAATTTAATAACCAAGACTGTCATTAAAATACATTAAACTATCACAAATGTTATATGTATGTATTGCTGTCACCAACTCACTAATTTCTAAAAAATAACAAAGTTATTGTTTCTGCAAAACAATGTTTTAAATGAAATATGAATTTCAAATTTATAATAAAATAAAAAATTTTTTGTTTAAAATAAAATAAATTAATCTAGTTATAGAAAAAAGTTGTAAATTGGAAATGCATGGTTAAGTCACGGTGAAATTTTTATATCCTTAAGTTAAATGGATGATGATTTAATGCAACTAAAATGATGAATCTGAATAATTCACCATTTCAATTCTGGTTTTCACACATGTTGGGAAATTAAATGATAATTCCACAAAAAGTTTTCTTCTTATAACAAGAACTTAATCGAAGCGTCTTTGAATTTAAAAGAATTTTCGTACGTTATAGACAATGAATTTTGAATAAAATCTGTTTTATTTTTATACAATACATACTGAAAATAATCAAATTTAAACGGTTAATATAACAAGAGTGAAAATATCAATATTGAAAATAGATTTAAAGTTAACACAAGAAATAAGTATTCATGCATTTAATGAAAAGTTATGAAGATGTTGTCTTAATGCTTGTACAGGAAAATTTTACATAATTTTATAATAAAGCCCAATTCAATCAAGCTATCATGCCAAAAACTTTATATTTTTGAAAAGGTTATAACGCATATGCTTACAGTATTTTTTTCAAAAAACCATTTCTTAATTGTTGAATTTTTATTATAAATTAATGCATTTTAAAGATATTATGAGAAAAATTAAGCATGGAAGATCTATAAAATATTATAAACTAATGATAAGCCTCATATTGAGTGGAAAAGATAAATTAGTTGAACATCACTTGTTGAGATAAGAAATTACACTTTTAAATTTTAGTTTAATACTCATTCACACACAAATAGGAGTATTTTAGAAAAATACATATGATACCTGAGTCAATTGTGAAACCACAAGGTTTTAAATATATGCATATAAATTAATGTTCTTTAAATAATATAGATGTCATTGAATTATCCCTGAGAAGTTGAACACTGAAGTCAGTGTGAAAAATTATTTTTTAATAATTAAAGAAACTTCAAATTTTCTTCAAAAATATTAAGATGTAAGTTTTGAATAACTGTTAAAGTTTGTGAGAAATATATATATAGTAGAAGATAAATTGGTAAATATACAAAATTATCAAATGATTTATATATGAAAACAAATAGAAAAAATTCAAATGCAATGCAAAGATTTATTTTTACTTTTATAGGTAGTATACAAAATAAATGTAAGAATTCGAAACCTGCCTGAAAGGTAAATGGATATTAAGATTAATCAAATAGATGTATTATACGTGCTTTGAATCCCTGAGTGAATAATCATTTCAATGTAGAAAACATTTAAGAAGATATTAAATAAGAGCGAAAATTCAAATTTTTGAATATTAATAAATTTCTGAGAATATATATATATATATATATATTATCTTATGCCTTGAGGTAGGTTGGAAAATACAGTTCAAATGTTATAAATAACTAAAGTACTCAATTTTTTTTTGCAATATTACACATAAAGAAATATTTTTGGTTCTCAAAATGTGATATAAACTGATATAATGCCATTCTTTCAAACACCCATGCAAATCAAAATTTACAATTATTTATATACATTTTGCCACGTTTTGCAGATCCTTTTCATTATTTGTTCTACCGTTGATCGTATGCAAGTTTTAATTACATCCAATTCAAATAGATGTTTCATTTTTTGGAAGAATCACCAGAGTTGCTAGATTTGTTTCCACCGTTGTTGTTGAAAGAAGAAGAGCTGTTACTGCGGCTTAAATATTCATTACTAAAATTCCTACTAGAACTTATTGAGAATGAATTGTTATTGAAGTTTCTTTCAGAGTTTTTTTGAAAACCTAATGAAAACTCATTTTTGTTGGTGTTGTTCTTGTTTCTGTTGAGAATATTAATTATCTTATCATTATCTTCAATCTTCAACCTTAAAGACTCACTGCAACTATCACCATTAGACTCGACATCAGGCTCGAAGTTACCGCTACTAACACACCCATCATCTCCATTCCTTGAAAGGGAAGAATACAAAGGTGGCTGAGAATCGTCTAACATAAAAGGATGTGTGGTCGAGAGGTGATGAAGCAGGCCTATATGCCTTAGTTCTGGAGCATAAGATAGGATGTATTCTAAACGTGTGTTTTTGCTGCCTCTCACACATCTTACTGTGAATATTAAAATAAAGTAATAAAAATATATAATATTTATTTTAGTAAATTGAAAGTTATGGATTCATTTATACAGTTTTGAATAAAATGAATTTTCTCTAGTTTAACACTAAATAGCATACTTGAGGCTAATAATCTACTTAATGCAATTCAAAGATTTCAGAATCATTCATTAAAAGTTAAACTGGCTGACGTGTTGTGTATGCTCTGAATGCTTGTAAAATCATTGATGAAGCTTTCTTTATTTTTTCGGGAGCCTTTAAACCGGGATAGTCTGATAAAGTCATTGAAATGATTAAAATGATGATGGAAGAAAGTCAGAAATTAAAAATTGATATAATTTATAAAAATTAGTCTAGACTCAAAGTTGCTTATTGGTAAAATTAAGCTTACAAAAATTAGTTTTAAAATTTAAAAGTTAATCATAAACTACTCAAAACCTGTGGCGATGATGATGATGATATTGAAAAAACATTCTTCCGCTACATCCAAATCCACCTATGAAAAATTTAATCAAAATGAAAGCTAATTTTTAAAAGATCAATTCTATTAAGTCTTCATTCAAGAAGATGTAAATTTGAATATCATTAGAAATAAATTAAAATATTATAAAATATTGAAACTTGAAATGCAAAAATTTTTTAAATTCAACACATATTCCAGAACTCTTACCTTTCTGATTTTTCTGGCAAATTCTACCAGGCGGTCAAAGAAGAAGTCTTTGTGGGAAGGGAGTCGTCGCCATGGTAGAAAGTTTTGATGGTAATTTCCCTGTTATTTAAAACACTTTTGAAAATCATGTTATCAAATTATTCATCAGTTAAATAAGCTTATATTGACTCACATTAAGTTCATGAACTTTTAATGTCACTATTATTTTATTTTTAGTTGTTATTGCAATAAATCATTATTTATAATCAACAAAATCAACTTGACTCACAGAAACGTCGTCGAACCAGTGGATGGCTGCAGCGAGAATACGAGAAGGGGATTGAGCGAGTCTTAATATAATTTTTTGGTCTTCGGGGTGGAACATCAGAAAGCCTGAAATTTTGGTTTTAATTTAGAGATGAAGAAAATCAAATAAATTCTTCAATGGTGAAAATTTTTTCAGCTAATAAAAAGGTTCCAAGCCTAACCAGGTATGGCCTTCATATAACAGACTGACATCTTGGTGAACTCTGGCACTACCAACTTTTCCACAAATTCAGAAACATTCTGCAGAGACGTGCTGTGTGTCTGAAGCCACTTCTGTAAATGTTAGTAATTTCACGTTTAATAATTCACATATCAATGCTTCTTTTCAACATTACCTCAAAACTCTCTGATAGTTTCTGATTAAGAATAGTACTTCCAGCAATAAAGATTTGATACGGTTTAATGAGTCCTTTAAGAAGATTATCATAATTCCATTGCGTGTCCGAAGAAGGTAGAACTATTTTTCGCCAATACTCGTGGCTTTTTGCAGCTAAAACTGTGAGAGGAGTTCCATCCTCAAAAAGAGCGTTTTCAACTTTATAATCAGTCTCAGCCTTTGATAGATCATCTTCTAATACACCTGACGTTTGTTGGTTTTGCTTTTGCTGGTAAGAATCTTCTTCATAAATTTGATGAGTGGTTTTTTGTTGATCTGAAACATTTTCATTTTTTTGTTGTTGGAACTTTATTTGTTGATTAAAGTTTTGTTGATTTTGATGTTCTTGCTCTAACAATCGTTCTTGGAAATATGCATGTTTGACATCGGCATCTTTGTCAACAGTCCTAGAGACGTTGTAATGGCTTGGAGAGAGTTTGGCTTGTTTCGAAACACTCTGTTGAGGCTGTTTGTCTTGAAATTTTTTTAAAGTTAATTGTTTTTGTTGTTGTATCTTTTGTAGTTGTTCAAGTTGTTGTTGTTGATTCTGTTGTGTATCTGGCAATTTTTCATCTTTAATTAAAAAGCATTGTTTCACTTTTTCAAGCTCATTATTCCATTTAGGCGGGTCTTCGGTTCCTAATTGATTAATCAAATTTTCGCCATCTTTCATAAGATTTTCAATTTGGAAAGCATCTAGACCAAAAAGTGCCAAATTATTTTGCAGCAAGGTATTAACGTTATTGATGAAGACAGGTTTGTTGTCATTATTTGAAATCTGAGACGATTGAAATGTTTGAGGAAGCGGATGAGAAGTAATAAGCTTGTTGTCTGTAAAAATTAGTATTCTTAATTATCGGAAAATAGTTCTTGAAAACGAAAAAAATACCTTGATTCAAAGGATCATGGAAATTTGTTTGAGTGTGACTTTTTGGCTGTTGAGACAGTTCGGTTTTCACTAGCTTCATGTTTGAAGGCACAAATGTACTGTTATTTGTGAGAATTGATTGGTTGAAAGAAGTGTTCATAGCTGACAATACTGAAAAAGGTACTTCAAAACCCGTTAGTCCTTGATTGTCTGGGTCAAATGTAGGCTCAAAAGAAAAAAGGTTAAGTTGATTTTCAGTTGCTAAAGATCCATTTTCACTTTGCGTTAAATCTACACTAGAAGTTGTATCATTTGCTTCGAAAAATTCATCGATTTCGTTGATAGATGACGAAGAATTAGATGAATGTTGAAGATTTTGGGAAAAATCAGGTTCAGAAAGAACATCATTTTGTCGATATCCACTAAAAACCGGGTCGTTCCAATCGAGAGAAGTGTCATAAATGTTGGTATTGGCGTTGTTAGTGGAAGATGTCGAAGTTGAGTTTGCAAGCACCAGTTGTATATTGTTGGAAGTACTTGCTGTAAGAGCTGTAAGGTCAAAATGGTTATCAAGAAACTTGAAAAGGTCAGAGGCTTTGCTAAAAGCAGATTCTAATTTCACGCCAGTGTTTTGTTGAAGATCGTCTTTCAAATTAGTGTTTAATGTATTGTAGTTCATCACGTTGTTATTGCTTAATGGAACATTTGAACTAGAAGTGGTAGAAGAAAGCGTTGTGGATGGCCATTGAAGGGCCATTGTGGAATTTATAAGTTGATTTGTGTCTAAAGACCCAATAAATTCATTTAGTTTTTTCGTTTCCGGCTCTACTACTTTATAATTACCGTCGAGTGTGTAATTCAGTTGAAGCTTTTGTTGCTGGTTATTGTTATTTGTTTGATTGGTGTTTGATGGGTTTGACAAAGTTATGAACGTTTTCAAATCTATGTTTTTAGAAGTTTTGGAATTAAGAAGTTCATTTTTAATGTTACAATGAGATAAAAAGTTTGTGTTTTTGTTGAAATCACTAGTAATATTTTCTTGAGTTAGGTTATAATTTATTGATTTGAACTCAGTTTTTGGAGGTTGATGATCTTGTTGTTGAAAGGTTTGATAAGCATTGTTGCTATCAATAGCAACCATTGGATCAAAAATACTTCCATCAGGTAGTTTGTACAGAATATAAGAATCAAAATTTTGTTTTTGTTGTTCCTGGGGCTGCTGAGAAGGGTTTTGTTGTGTCGAGGATGTGCTTGGTGGCTTTTGTTGGTTTGATTTTGGAACCCCCATTAAATTATCAACATTCATCTTTGAAGGTCGGCCCATTTGTATAGCTATAAAATAAACGATGGTTTTTTATTTTGATAAAAAACTATATAAGTCTTTCTCACCTTCTCTTGACATACCAACCCCAATACACTTTTGATAACGACAAAACCTTCAAATGAATATATTATTGATGAAGTATAATAGCCTAAATCAAATTGTAAAGTCGACAAACACAAAGTATTTATTTTAAAAGAGTCACAGCTTCTTGACTCTTTTTTAAAATAAATACTTTGTGTTTGTTTACCTTAGGATATATTACTGCTTGCCATGTGAACCTTGAAATAATTATTAGTTTGATAGTTACCTGCAATTATTTCTTGTTCTAGGATTAACCATACAGTTTTGGTTATTCTTGCACGAATAAGTTTTGTGTTCTGTAAGTCCTCTTCTAAAAAATTTCTTCAAAAATTTCGTACATATTAAGTCATTTTCTTATATTTTATATTTAATTTTAAAGGTCCCATAAGGAATATTTCAGATATCTTTCTCACCTTGCAACCTTCACATGTGAGTGCTCCAAAATGAATGCCATTGGCAACATCTGAACAAACAACACATTGTTGTTGACCTTCATGCAATTGAATCTGTATTGGTCTCACTGCAATTATTAGTGGGGTACTTGAGTTTTGGACTCAAATTTTGTTTTATACAGATAGAATTTAGAGCTATAACTTTTTCCATTTCATGAATTTTAATTAAATTTGTTATCTTTTTGAATACTTTTTTATGATGAAGTTAATTATACAGCTAATTAGTTCTTTTTTCATACGCATTTTGACCAACTCTCGTTAAACGCTTCGATACTTTATATGTACTAGTTTATAGTTCAAAACATGAAAATATTCTACTCAAAATTCAATTCAATATAAAAATTTAAACTTCTACTAAAGGTTTTTAACTATTTTAGAATGAGCATTTATTAGTACGTAGATAGCTGAAATTTAAAATGTTTCTTGCAGTCGAAGTGTTCAAATTGTTCTTATAGACGAAACAGATGTATTTTTTAAAAACGATTTAAACGCACCTTTTCGAACCATTCCGGCATTAATACACTTTTTATATCTGCAGTATTTACAGTTTGTCCTGGTGGTCAGCGATACATCACAGTTTTTTTTGAATTTGCATTGGAATTGGTGGCTCTCATTGGCATATCGCAAGAAAAATGTCTGGAACAAAATTATAAAAAATGTAAGTTTTCTTCTGATTACTAATCTAAAAATGATGGTTAAAACGCAGGTTCAAATAAGGCTTCACCATTAATCTTTATAATAGAATTGAATTCTGTGCAAACCTTGCAAGGGACGCAGACATACGCTCCAAAGTACCTGCCAGTTGCCACATCGGAGCATACCACACATTCCCTCTTAATTTTCTCATGCCCCTGTCGCGTTGTGTGGCTGCCTTGATTATTAGGTAGAATTTTTGAAGCATTGTTGTAAAGGGGATTGGGAAGTTGGAAATCGTTGTTAGTTATTGTGTTCTGGCTTTGAATACTTTCACTTTTTGCTAAGCCATCGTTCAGTTGATTTCCTTCATTTTTGAATGTGTTTTCAAACTTTAAATTTAAGTTGTTGGCTGAAGCATTGTATAGTTGAGGTTGTTGGTTTTGCTGTTGTAGTTGTATTATTTGTTGTTGCAAGAACTGTTGTTGTGATTGTTGTTGTTGTGTATTTTGTCGCTCTTGTTTTTCTTCATAATGTGGCTGTTGCAGATAAATCGATCCGAGATTTGATGAATTCATATTGAAAAAAACTGTAAATTAGAGAAAATAATTATATATTATGAACTATTTAATAAAATTTTACCTTTTCAAATCGCCTCTTCAGCATTCTTCACCTTAAGATACTGTCTAGTGGATAATTTTGACTTTAATTAAAAATTTTCAAATTTTTTAGTAATAAAGTATAAATAAATAAATTGGCTCTTCTAGATACGGTCAAATTGAATAGTAAACACTCGTTTCAAAGCAATTTGTTATTATGGCTTAAAAAATTTGATTTTTGAGTACATAAACAGTTTGAGTCCTTCATGAAAGAAACGAAATTAATTACTCATCAACATGCAGCTTTTGTCAAAAATCAATACAGAACGAGTACTCATCAATCAATCTATAGAACATTTTTGAGGATTAGAAGCTGAATTAAGAAAGTATGACAAAAATTTAATAAAGTTTAAGTTTTTCAAAAACTCAACATAACAGCATAAAAATAAATAAAAACTCTATTCGAAAATTTTGAAATTTAAAAAGAGGCTATAGTAGAGAAGCAAAAAAGGGATTTAAAAAACACATAAGACATGTGGCCGATTTTGCTGCTGCACACGTACTTGCAGGCCTACATACATGCAAACAGCATCAATTGGGTCATGCTCGCATGTTTGTGTGTTAACATTTCTAACGTAGTACGATGAGTATGAATGAATGCTCTGGATAAAGAATAAACCAGTTAATAACTATGCTATGGAACTACAGCATTTTAAAAACTCTTCAAAGGTCAAATATAATGGAGTCTTCAAGAGCAAACGTTCGAAATAAATTAAGTGTTCTGGTTTTATGATAAGAATAAAAAAACAGTTTCTTATAGGAAGCATTAATAATGGCTATCGTACAAAGATCTGGTGGTAGTGGTTTTAAATATTGGAGCCAGAATGATATATATAACAGTATTTTAGTTAATTTCAACTAGTTATAGCGGTACCTTGTACCTCTTTCTTGTTTGTAAGATAAATAAAATTTTTTAAATTTCAAATAACCTTAATACACTAAAATTTGTTTAAAAATTACTAATGCGTGAATAGCTCTTTCAACGAATTTTTTATTACCATACACATGATCTTCATATAAATAAAAAAAAATTTATCCAATAATTCAGTTGAATCTTGAAATAATTAAAAGTCATCATTATATTCATCTCTCCATAGGTTCAAACAAATAGAACTGAGAAAGAATAATTTCATTATCTTGATACTGTGTATTCAAGTTATTTGATGGCCATATACATTGATAAAGACGCATTAGAAGAATAAAGAGGTGCTCTAAAGTGCACTCTGGTCCACATATCTCACCGCTCTCTATTCTTGTTTCTACTTATTATTCATAATTCAATTTTTCCGTTTAGGCGCTAGAATTATTTAGTTTTTGACGCTTGAACTTTAATGTATGAGTTTTAATCAAAATTTTGCCATTATTGTTTCAAATATTTGGTGTCAAGACTAAGATAAGGCACATCATTTCAACAGCTCTTATCATATTTCTCAGTTATTTTTATATTTGCTCAAATATTGTGCTTATTTATAACGTTTTTGTTTCATCATTTTACTTGTGAACACTGAGTGGATTTGTTTTATAAAACTTCTCTTTCATTTAGGTTTTCCTTTCCAGACCAAGTTCACTCAGCTTTTATTGCAGTTCAATTTTAATGATTTTTATAAACTGTGGTACCACTTTCACAATGAATATTCATATACAAAACCTAGGTACATTTTTTTATCGTTATATATTACTATTAAGAATTAATAAAAAAAGAGTAGGTTTGAATCATGGCTTTAAAAATTTTTAAGACTTAAAAACTATAATTTCAAGTTTCAATAATCTTTTCTATTATTTACACCAGCATATTGACTGTGTTTTTACTATAAATATTTAAACCAGAGATTTTATGTATTGTAGTCATAACTAGCATGAACTATATTGTCTACATATTCTTAGCTAGTACTATTGTGGTTTTTATCATAATCCCAAGACCTATTCTTTTTAGTATTTCACAGCTAGAAACCCTTTAAAGATTAATGATCAATGGAGATAATTAATGAATAATCTGCCGAAATAGCCATTCACATATTTTCGTTTTGATTGCTATTTTTTTTAATATGTTTTAAGCTTATACTTTTGTAGAATATGACCACAAATGCCGGTGTCATTTTTATTTGTAGCATGATTCATTCAATTATTGAAATTTTCAATTTCACAAAAACAATGAAATTTTCTTGAAATTACTCAAACTTTAAATGAAGATCATTTAATTTTGTCTTAAAGGCCAATCTGTAAACTTCATTTTATCAAATACCTCCTGTTTCTATTCTTAAATTTCGACAAAAACAACGATAAACTGCTATTTCATGGCTATTAAATATGGCGAAAAACTGAGTAAATTAATTGCGGAAGATAAAATTTTGTTTCCGAATGACTCATCCGGATGCCAGCCAAAGTCCCTGAGCGTAATGCTCTTGACTAATACTATTAATCATTATTACGTTAGTGACATGTTCCATGAAAGACTGTATTTAATAATTATCAGTGACTTCTGACAATTCTGTGAAGATAATTTAGTCTGAGTCAAAAATGTAACGGTTTTGTATTCAATACTAGTTTTTAGTAATTTTACAAAAAGCAATCTAAAAAACTAAAAATACAGTGAAGTTCTTTTGAAAAAGTTGGAAAATAGAACATATTTTTTGGTGGAATATTCAAAACAATTTTGTATTTTTATACATTGAAATCCAGTGTTTTAAGTTAACAATCAAGTTTAATTGAATCTAATTCTAAACAGAACAAATTCTTTGTACAATTGTTCGAAACAATAGACTCAAATTCCTTAGGTTATTTCAATTATATTGCTGAAGAAGCTAATTTAAATTATTCAAACTCAATTCTAGTATTCACTTTTTCAAACTATTATTCTCTTTTATGGTTTTAAAATCACTTTACGATGTAATTAATAATACTACAAGCGTTTGAGCATAATAAGAAGCAAATGAGCAAACAAATAAATGCGAAAACCCCTTGATAAAATTAATTATTAAAAATAGTAATTGGATAATGTTTATTCAAATAAAAACCTCAATAAATTCATTCTAATTTTAAATGCCAACATTCATAACACTTGAGTTTCAAACTTATAAGATGCATTTAACTTGTTTGCCTAAATTAAAATAATAGATATTTTTTCGAATAAATATAAAAAATGCCTGAATTATCTCTCATAATAGCTCACGCGGTGTTAAAATTTTCAAATACGTTCTCCCTCTTTTTAAACATTTTTAAAACTATGATTCATTATATGTCACTGTACTGAAACTTCAAGATAAATGAAATTCATAGCGTTGTTTAAACGCCATTTCCTGCAATGAAAGCTTGTTTTTTGTTATAAATTACTGACAAGGAGAATTGGGTTAGAATAGCAAAAATGTGAATATTTCACAAGGCCACATTACTGAAGGTTATTCTAAGCAATGTCATCATTCATTATGCACTCTTTTGAATTTATTTTCGTATTCATTTTGATTTCTTTTTTATCAAGGATCATTTCTTGACGCATGTTGTCACGTGAAATGTACTTGTAAAACCATGTTGGACACAATAATTTATTTTATTAATAAAAACATCATTATAGCTTTAATGATATTATAAATATTTCATTTATCACATTATATTGTGATTTTTCATACATTTCTATGTTTGTCTTACTCTGAGTTTCGAATGAATAAAAAGTTAAGAAATACTCAGGTGAGTTTAATTCAATAAGTAGTCATTAAAACGAACACCCCTATTACACAAACTATTTATCATTCAGATTTATTCGAATATAAAATATGCATTCCAACAAGTAAAAAAATCCATATTGAAAATAGTTGGACTTATATCGTAATCAAATGTGCTAACCATGTTTTTTAGCTTCATATGTCACAAGATGTCATGATGAAAAACCGCAAATGTTTTTAATTATTTTTCAATTCCTTCTTTGGCGAAGTGACTTTCAAATGTTTTTCAATATCACACACGTTAAACAATTGAATTCTTTTGGAACCTGAATATTTTGAAATATTTATTATTTATGCAAATTTCTGTAACAGCTTCTTTTTTATATTCAAAATGTATCATTTGACGGTTATCCAATAGGCTTTATATGCCTGAAAATATTTGTCGCAATTGAGATAATAATTATTCGAATGCAATAACATAACTATTCAAAATTGAATTCAAAAACACTAAACAAACCAGTATTCTCAAAACCGGAACATTAAACATTTATATAAACTAAAATTCCGATTAAGTTTGGAACACAGTACACACTAACCAAAACTTAACTCACATTTTCCCCATTTTAAAACCAGCTAATCCTTTCGAAACAACTAAAATAGTATTGCCGAGGATGAAACTAACAAAAAACGTTGAAACAAGAATAATAACTAGCATAATAATAAAGATAGTAGCAATAACAACAATAATTGTTTACTAACCATTCCTACAGCTTGCACAGCAAACCAGGCCTACGTTCAATCATTATGCACACTACTAATACACTCATATGTACGCAACATATATATGTCAGTTTCATATATTTTTAGAACAAAATCATTTTATGTATTCCATACAAAGATGTTTCTAAATTAGTATATATGGTTTTTGTAATTGTTCGCATTTTGTAAGAAAAATCATTTTTTTATTCATAAAAGAAATTTTTTCAAATAGAAGTAATTTTCACTGTCATATATTTTTTGAAAATATTTTTGCATCATTTGATAATATGCAAAATTATCTCAACGTCTAACATCTAATCCAAGACGCAATAAATATGAATATTTAAAATAAATGTGAAGAATTAACATTGGAAATATTCATAGAAAATGTTTTCTATTAATAAAAGACTTTCAAAAGTTTATCTTACTTCTTTGTGAAAGGTTTTATACACTGTGGTTATTCGAGAAGCTCGATCATTTTGTATAAATTTATTTCAAGTTGTATTCAATACAATCAGCGTAGTTTGTTAGTGGTAAAAGGTTTTAAAAAGCTTCATTATTTTATTATCCAATAAAACCTTTATACATCTTCATAATCAAAACTTTAGTAGTTTATTCCTATCAAAGGATTAATTATTCATAATTATAGACAGATTTCGTTTTAATCCTACTTTAAATTTCATAACTGAAAGTTCAAAGTATGTTTTTAAAACAAACTCATTAAATACTAAGAGTAATCGAAAACTTTGTAAAAGTTATATTCGCTAGATAGAGGATTTCAACTTACTTCATGGTTATACTCACAGAAAGGTGCTTATAATCGATTCGCTAGGTTTAACATCATTGTAATAATTTCATCTCCAATAATATTCTTACATCATTTTGATGAAAATATTTCGAAAATTATTAATATCATAAATACTGTTTAATAAACTCAATTTTAGCTTTTAGTAAATTATAATCATACAAGATGCGTTGAACCAGGTAAAATAAGAAAAAAACATATTAAAGCGAAAATATTTTTTAAAAGTTTATCTTACTAACCAAATTTATTCAAAAGTTTTTCCAGTTGCATATTTTGCACATAACTCCCAATAAATATAGATTTAGTGTCTGTATTTGTTAGAGCATCCGTTATGAAACATGTTATTTACGTTCAACGCAAAGAACCACTCAGTATTTTGTGAGTTTGAAAGTAGATACTTCAGTATCTTGGTTTTATAGTATCAACCAAAATAAATTTTACTTAATATAACGTTTATTCTATACATAAAAGCACCGTTGATTTTATGATAGCTTCTTATATTATATGGTACTTATTGAGATAAGTGAATTCATATACAATTCCATATCAATTTTACTTCTTTTTTTTTTCCTATTATAAAATCAATTCAAAAACCAAATTAATTAGAAGAATCACTCTTTCGTTATTATCACCTTGTCAACCTCCCTTTGCCTTATTCAAATTTTTCCGAAAACGACCATTTCTGTGGTTCACCAAGATTTTTTATGTAAAGTGCAGTTTTTCAATAATCTTGTTACAAAAAATAATTATTTCAATGCCATTTTGGGTGATTTGATTGCCCGCATATGATGTCAGTTGTTCCAAGTGCTAATTTAAAATTACTTGGCTTTGTATTCATTAATCTCACCCACAATTAAGTTTTAAAAATTTATTTTCAAAAAATTACATAAATTAAACGAATTTCTACATACTGGTCTTCAGCCACATCAGGAATACGTGACAGCAACCTAGCTACCATGGATCTCGTCCGCGACTATGGAGAAGTTGGAAACTTGCCAATGATTCATGAGCCACGCCATCATTGGTCAAGTGAAAACAACCCTTGGAAAAGCAATCCTTGCTGAGCAGACCTACCGATGATTGAAACGAGACTGACTTAGCTAAATGCTATAGCCTATGAGAAGTCGAAAAGAAGAAACCCTTTAAACCTGAGACACCAGATAACTGAGCAAGTAATTAACAAAAGAAAAAAAAAGTCTAGCTGGCGAGCAAAAGCGAAAGCAGTATGGAACTTCCAGCTCCCTCAAAAGTCAAAACTTGTTTTCCCATGAATGAAAACAGGTGGACACATCTTTGCAAATCATGAAACGTGGAACCCGATAAAAAATGGGCTCTGCAACATCTTTGACCTGGCTCTCTACACAGACGGCTCAGCAACGAGTGGTACAACATTAGGTGATGGTGGAATTGTTGTTACTACCGGCTATCCTAACAACTCTTTCATCCACCACTTCCTCGCTATTCCATCAAAAAGGAGATTCTTTCTCATTCAAGCGGAAATGAAGGCAATAGTTAAGATCTTTTAGTTTATACAGAAAAAAAAATAAGCCTGCAAAGCCAGCATAGCGAGCGTCAGTCTCTCCGTCTCGCTCTATATTCAGTCTACCCACCCTTTCTTGCTGTGCAAAGAAAAACACGAGGCTGACGTAATACCCATCCTATCTGACCTTACTGTTCAAGGGTGCCAGGTTACTCTCACTTGGTGCCCAAACCATTTCGGAACCTCGGACAGTAAGCTCGCAGACGTCGAGACGAAAAAAAGAGCCGATACAAAAAAGCAGCTGACCGATTACCATTATGACACGGCCAAAGCCTTGATCGAAAAAACGACAAAAGGTGTTCTCACGTCTCATGGTTGAACACAAAAGATTTACGGAGATCGATGACCAAAGGTAAACAGATCCTTGTAGCAAAACTTTGAATGAAAAGAACAGGTGACATTGAGTCGCTTGCAGTCTAGCCACCACCCAAACTTCAAGTACTGGCTGGCCAATATCAACAGAGCCACATTTACAATAATAGTGGGCCAGGCGATAGGACTGCTGAGCACGTTATAAATGACTGTCCGTGCATTTACTGCCCTTTTACTAAACCACCCTCTTTTGATACCATGTCCAAGATCCAGCCCCTACACTTTCCATATGGGAGAATTGACTATCCAAGTCGGACCTCGCCGGAATATCAGAACCAATTCATTCTTTATTTCATTCCCGCCTATAAAAAAAACCTATCTCGTTGCTCAACACGTTTTCAAGTTTTTTATGTTTTACAAAGCCCCGCATATTTGTGAAATGCTTCTAAACACCATTTTTCAAACATCCCAAAATTCATCCATAACATTGGCATCATCAATCATAACTTTCCAGATATCTAAAGCATACCGAATATTTATAAATTGCAGCTAATTTGATGATGTTGATGATAATAAAAAATCAAAAAAAATAATATAATATTACTATTATTAAAGTAATAAAAATATTTTTATAATAATAATCATAAAATATTATTAATGACTATGAACGTTTTTTTTTGCAAAAACACAATCTTTTGAAGAAACAGAAATCAATCCTTTTCACCAGTTTTTGTATTTTTCTATATAAACCATTCTGTTCCACGCAATATATTTTATGCTAAAGTAAACGAAAAAAAAATTAACCATGTAAAATACCATATTGATAATAAACATTGCAAAAAGTCTAAAAGAGATTAACACGTGCAAAAATGCAGAAAATCATATCGTCTCAGAAAAATTTTCCACGCGAACCCAAAACACACAGAGATTATACAAAAATAACGTCTAGGAAGAGACTGGGAACAAAAATATACACCTATATGTAAATGAGAAGGATCTAACGTACAGTCGTTTCAAAAAAGTACTTTCACAGCGAACACGAGTAATTAAACGGAAACTGGGTAGCTAATTAAGGAAGGCTTGCAAGTTATTTTTTAACGTATCACTTAGCTTTTTTAAAAAATATAAAAAAATTATTTAGCAAAAAATTATTTAGTGTTATTCATTTATTTTTAGTTTATTAGTGTGTTTGAAATCACATTTGAAAATTAAAGTGAATAAGAATGTACATTTTTTATAGGAATAATTTTTTTAATTACATTTGCAAAAATTTAAAAATTACATGTGCACTTTTGAAATTTTTTGAACTCACTAAATTGTTAAAGTTGAACTAAGTTCTGTTTTTGAATTTTTATGCAATAGAATTTAGAAACAAAACAATAGGCCTTCGAGTAAGGCAGTGGAAAATTTTCATCTTCAGGAAAATTTTTTGGCTAAAAAATGTATAAGAAACATTATCAAACAAATTTGGATCGTAATACTAAAAACCCAACAAAACAGATCAGTTATTCATTAATTAACTTCAAATAATTAACAGTACTAGGTATTTTAAAACTTGAAAAAAATTTGAACGAAAAGACACTACACACACAACCTCACACCGGAACAACGAATTAACATGCACGTTGCTTCCATGGAAACGACACAACAGCAAGGCCGACTCCAACCAATCACGTTCAACCTTTTCATTGATCTTTTCTATTGTTCTGTTTGTGTTTCATCACTGGTGAACCTCTTCTTATTTAATTGACACTTGCCTTCATTACATAGATTCGACTCCCAACGCACTAATTACTACGCATCTTAAAGCTTTTTTTAATTCTTTTTTTCGCATAAACAACAATGAATCGCTTAGGGTGTATTTTCAATGATTTTTTATACCCCTCAAAGTTTCAAGAACATCGGAGTTTATTAATAATTCGGATATTGTGTCTTTGTGAAGAAATTTTTGCTTGAAATCTTTAAGAATATTCTTTTCACAAAACTTGATGAATTTTTTGGGAAATTTTTCGAGTTATTTTTTTCAATTATTTGTGTGAGCTCATGTATTTTTACCATTAGTTTTTTATACTTTTAAAGAAACTGTATAAACGCCTTTATGTTGAAAAACTACCTCTAGTTATTGCGTACGACTCAAAGAAAATATGCTTTAATTAAATTTAAACTGCACAAAACCTGAATATTTAATTTTTTTAAAATTCTAGAACATACTCTTGCAACAGAAAGGCATTTTGTTGTATTATCATTAGACTCTTCAAAGCTCTCCACCTTAATACGCTACACATTGCCTTAGGGTTTCCAAAAGTTTCATTGAGATTCTGAATAAATTCAAAATCATTTTATAAAAAAATATAAATATTTCAAGTAGAAGTTTTTTAGGTTGGAGTTTAAATTCTAAAAAAGTTTATTTTTCGGAAAGAGCTTAACCTTGAGATTCAAGTGAAAAATGTTTGCCTTTTTTGAAATGTTTGCTTAGAATGCTCATGATGGAATATTTTCCCAAAGATCTTATCTATGAAAACCTTCAAAAGAATTCAATAATTTTCAATGTAAGTACATGCTTTAAAAAAAGAAGCTTTGAAGCAACCCATAAGCCGCTACAATATTCTTTATGTTATCTTTCAGCGATAACTTAGCCATTTTTGACCCAATTATTTTGATGTTTTTTGCAAATACGAAAATATTGTATCAATAGTATAATACTTTTATGACAAAAAAACAAACGTGCTACGAACTGAGACCATAAAAAGTCTTTTTAAAACCAACAATAAAATAGCATGACAAATTAGTTTGAAATTAATTATTTTCTTGTGTTTAGAAAATGATAGGCTTTCCATTGAAGAAGTTTTATTTATTCTATGTACAGATCATAAAAAATTGAGCTAAAGGTAGTTTTATGTCTTCCAATAATATTTATAAAACAACGTGGAGAGTGAAAAAATATGTCGAGTTTTTTCAATGGAAAAGCCTTCTAAAACTTTCTGAAAACCAAAAATTAATTACAAAATTCATGGTGGTCTATGCTTCTTGGTAAAGTAAATTACATTAAGGTATAACCTAACGTAAACATTTGTACACAAAAAAAATTTATCCCATAGAATTTATGCTCTATTGGATAAAACCACCTTTAACTATGTCTTTTTCTATGGGACATTTAAAAAACCTGGCTCAACTTGGAGCTACTGGGAACAAAGTCTTAGAATCCATATATAACAATTGATGGCTCTGATATTCAATGTTTCAGAAATTTTAATATCGAAAGGAAGTTTTAAAAATTTATGAATCTGTATTAGCAATTCATGACGGTGCTTTAGTAAAAAATTTTAACTTTGGTGAGTGTGAAAAGATATTTCCGATAGCTTTTTGAAACTTCAATTCTTTTTCAAGTTTTTGAGATTTTTTATCACGCTAACTGTATAATATTCACAATATTTTCAATTATTTCCATGAATAATTTTTAGAATGTTTTGCGTGGCTGATTTTAATTGTTTCGAAGAAAATTGAGTTTAAAGTTTCTATTTAAAAACTAATTTTGTGAAATATAAAAGAATTTTTTCGCAATTATTTAGAGAAAAATTTTTTAGAACAAAGTTTAAAGGAAGATTGAAAAGATATTAGTTCAAAGCTCGAAGCTAACATTCACCCATATACTCAATTCAATTTAGCGTAGATTTTTGCGGTAGTTTTCGAGATAATTCGAAAAAGACCAAAAAGACAGCACTGAAAATCGGCTTTTGCAACATTATTTTCAGTGAAACTTTTAAAACCCATTCATCAAGTTGAATACATTGTAACAAATGAATCATTTAAAATGTATCCATTGCCGGTTTCAATCAGCATACTTTTATGGGTTTCCGAGAAATGTTTGCTTTTACTTATAAAAAGCACAAAATATTATCACGTTTTCTAAGTCCCAACGTATTAAGAATGCTGGTCGCTGAAGCTTCATGTTTATCTTTCTAAAATCCTTTTTCTTTTTCATCTTCAAAATGTCTAAAACTAAAATAAAGAATAATTTTGAACATTCCTCATTTTTTTCCTTTTAAGTTTTTTTTTACTATTTTCTTCTACTTGACTTCATTTTGCTACTCTTTTTAGTGAAATAAAATTTTTTAAATAAGCTTCTCAATTCTCACCTAAGAGGACTGTAATTAAAATACCTCATGGCAATAAGATTAAACTTTTGATAACACTACTATGACAACCCATGTAACCGTCAAACAAGTTACAACATAAAGCATTCATTAATGCCCTTACAACAGGTGTATCATTATAAAAACCATGGGCTTTGTAATCCATATTAATTTTCTCAGATATATTTCATTTTTGTTCGTTTTTGTTTTCATGTTTGCGTTTTTAATTAGATTTACATAATTTTCCGTGGGGTTTTAAGGGTGATTCTTTAATGCCAAATAAAAAAATTTAATTATGTTTAAAATGGTTTAAGTATTTTTACAACGCTTCAAATATATGGGAATCATTGACAATAGTTTTTAGTACCATAAACGAAAATAATGATGGAGAGGTTGGGAAACTCTGTGAAAACGAATGCTTAAAATTTTAAAGCACTGGTTTTTTATCATGCATATTTTATTTATATTTATATACTTATTTTACGACGTCGTCAATTACACCTTCTTTTTGCTTGTGTCCATTTCCTTTATCTCTATAGTAGAACTAGATTTTTATGATTTACGACAAGTAAATAATCATTGGTTAGTGCTGTATACTTCAAATATGATGCTTGCTATAATAAAACAGAATTTTTTAAAATAATTCGATGTTTTTTAGTTTTTTTTCGTGGGTATTATAATGACGCTCATAAATTAGTGCTTTCGGAAAACATGGCAGCTTTTTAGCAGATTATCATTGTTCTGGAAATATTTCAACATTTTTTAAAGTTTTATGGAAGTTAAAATTTATTTTAATTTGAACCAAATGTTGAATTATGAAGTGGACCATCAAGGTTTTAAAAAGTTTTCAGTCAACACGCTTCATTGAAAATGGTTTTTAAATAGAGCTATACCAAACAATGTTTTTTAAATATATTTTTTAGGACTTTTGACTACTAAAGAAAATTAAATAAATAACAGCTGTTTAACAATGCTAGAAGTTATATACTAAAGTCCAATTTGTTTGTTTTTTTGACAAAACCCCATGTGTCCTTTGTTAAAATTTTTGATTTAATCAACCATTATAATCAATAAAATAAATATTTTGATAACAAAAAGCTGTTTATAAACAATAAAAATGCATTATGAAGATTCGCCTTTGTATGATGCTTACCACGAAATAACTTCATCGTATACACCAATTTCAAATAAATATATTACAATCTTAACAACAGTATTATCTTTCTTATAATTATTTCATTAATATTTTCTTTTAGAAACATCGTCGTGTCAAACCTTGTGTTTGTATATAATTTGGCGATTTTTCAATAAATTTGACGCAAAAGATGCAGTGATGAAGAATTTGTTGATATCTTGTAACCGTTCTGTCTTATTTAACCAAAGAATCGTTTTACACGAGATATCTCATTCTGATTTATACTTTATCAAGTTGTTTCACTTCAGGTGTGGAATAACTCCTAACAAATTATACAGATTAAAAATGAAAAATAAAACCACATGGGCATACCTATTCAAGCCCGTGAATTTTTTGAATTATTTATCATAAATTACATCACTTAATAATAACTTCTATTTTTATAAAACAATTATATAATGCTCAATATATATAATATTTAGTTTTACTTTTAGTTATAAGTTATATTACGAGGTTAAACGTTGCAATGATTATATTGATATAATCAAAATAACTTCAAACAAAATTTTGAGATTTAATTAAAGCTAACGACACGTATCACGACATAAATACATTGGCGAACAGGTTGATAGAATATCTGTCTGTACCACTAAGCTACATACCAAAGTTTGCTTAATTGAAATACTTTTTCAATGGTTAATAATAAACTTTGAAATTTATTGTTTCATTATAAAAAATCAAGATATAATGGTAAACGGTGTAGTGAAATTACTGAAAAGGATATAAAGCTATAAGCAAATCAACCAAATTCCCCAATAAAATTTCAATAAAAATTTAAACTTTCTAATTTCAAAATACATTTTCTCATTGTTAACTATTATTTCAAACTCCAAAAAAATATATTCATATCCTAAATACGAATGTAAGCTTATTTGTTTTGTACATATTTAATTGATTATTTATATGGATTTTGAACGCTTTAATACGATGTAGAAATCCTGTTGTACTAAGAATAATAAAATATAAACTTATTTTATCTAATAAAAGTTCGAGATCTTATTTTGTCCAACAAAACATTAAAATTATTTTATGCTTTTTACATAGTAACGTTATAGTTTTTAAATAAAAATTATGTTTATAACCTTACCATCCAAAAGCATTAGTACAGCTTGTTAACATTTAGTTTTATTGTAAATATTGTAAAGTTTCACAAAAAAACAATAATATCTCACTAAGGCTTGAAGATAAAAATCAGATAAATCGAAAGATTTCATTTCTTTAGAACAAACCTATATTTATAAAAATAAAAAATATTCGTTATTATGAAAAAGTCTGTGAAAAACATTATAATTCACATGCAACTGAAAAAAATTAGCATAATTTGCTTTATTTTAATTCTAAATAGTCTTTATTAATTAGTTTAGCTTCGTAGACATAAAAAGTGCAGTTATGATTTTCCGTCTGCTCTAAAAATCTCAACGTCTTGTTATTACATTATTTACTCCATTGGCTGTTTTTAAAAATTTTTAGAGTTCATGAACAATGGTTTGAAACAAGCTTTATTACAAATCCCAATTTTACATGAATGCGATTCACTTCAAGCTGAATTTTTAACTAATAGACCTCGAATAAGTTCCTAGAAGCTTGGTAAAAAATAATTTTCATATATTATTTTAATAATGTAGTTATTTTTGCTATATTTATGACTAAGCAAATAAAAACTTTACAACAATAATTACTCTAACATAAATTGTAGAGTTATTAAAATATTTAATCATTAAGTTCAATAATAAAAATTCTGTCAAAAGCTTCACAATTAATATCTTACTGTTAGTAAAGATTCACAAAACGCTATAATCTATACTTTCAAATGTTACCATAGAACTTAATAGTGATTGTACGCATTGTATAGGCTTTACAGCGCACAAACACTTGTAATATGATTTTAGACGCAATGCGTCAAATGCGTGAATCATTTTAGCCTATAGCTCGAGCTTGTTTGGTAGTCAGATAAAATTGACTCTTCCGCGTTATTCTCGTTTTATTTGCGAAAATAAAATTTTGTTGAACCTCTTAAACGTTATTACGTTTAACTAACTTGAATCAATCGAATTATTTGCGCGAATAGTTTTCGGTAACCGATTTTTTCCGGTGTGTCAAAATGGTGGGTTTTTTTACTTTTAAAGTTCATTATACTATGAAATAGACAATTAAATAGTTTTAATTAATGAATTTAAAACTTGAAGTTTGTAAGAGATTCATTTTCCATTAAAACTAACGGAATAATTTTTTTAGGCTGATCAATTAACAGAGGAACAAATAGCTGGTAATGGAAATGATTTAGAATTTTAATAGTTTTTAAATAAATATACGAAGATTTTGAATACATTTATTTTATTCATTTCATGTGATCGACTCGAGTTTATAAGTATTTTTATCATATAAGCATTTCCACAATCAGAGTTCAAAGAGGCTTTCTCTCTCTTTGACAAGGATGGGGATGGTACAATCACCACAAAGGAGTTGGGAACGGTAAATCCTTTAAAAATGAATTATAGTTAATAAAAAATTTCAGCAAAACATTTCACTAATGAGCTTGAGTTTCTGATTTCTTTATAAAAGATGGAATACATTTAATGAATTTTTTTCAGGTTATGAGATCTTTGGGACAAAATCCCACTGAAGCAGAACTTCAAGACATGATCAATGAAGTTGATGCTGATGGTGAGAAAATTTCATGTTTATTCGCCTTGAAAAAAACACTATTCATATAAAACTGGCCTTAGTCTTTTAAGGATCTTTCATTTTTCATATGCTAATTTTAAAAAATTTCAATTTGATAAGATTAGAATATTCAAAGTTTTAAAATATTTCCTCTTTAACAACTTTTGAAGTATTTTTTAAATTAATTAATTTTTTAGAATTTTTGTGCAAAAGCATAAAAATATATAATTAATATTTATGAGTATGTCAATACTAAGCACTTTCTCAGTATTTTTTTTTATAGATGTTCAATACAATACAAATCAGCTTATGGTTCAATCAATGTGTACTATAATGATATAAATAAATCCACCTGTTAGGTTAATATAATACTAATGGTTTAGATATAGATGTGAAATTAAATCATGCAATGTGGCAAGTTTATCTGTTAAGGGATACAACTGATAAGGCTTTATGTTAATTGGCCTATATTAGTTTTTTTAGCTATGGTTTAATTTCATGAAACATTACATATACTGATTTATTATGTAGAAAGAAATTTTGTAATGATATTTAAATCTAAAAAAACTATGTTTCATTTGAACACAAATTATCATTATAATTACAGGGTTTATTTATTCAATCTGTTCTTGTTCATATTTTATAATTTTTTGTGATCGATCAATCCTATTGATTTATTATCATTTTTTAAAGCAACTATTAACAAAAATTTTTTTTGATGTTTTATACCTTTTATATATTTCAAAAAAACATCTGGCTTAGTAATTTTTTTTGCTATAACAACATACTTAAAACTACACAGGAAACGGAACCATTGATTTCCCAGAGTTTCTCACCATGATGGCTCGTAAGATGAAGGATACAGACTCTGAAGAAGAAATCAGGTTAAATTAAATTCTTCATTTTTGAGTTAAACTTCACTTGATTACAACGAGCTTCTTTTTTTTGAAAAATTATGATTTATAATTAAATATATTTCAATATTGGATAATAGAATTTTCAGTATCAATTTTTTTTTGTCTTTCTAAAATCGACACCTGTTACAGAGAAGCTTTCCGAGTTTTTGACAAGGATGGGAATGGTTTTATTTCTGCAGCTGAACTTAGGCATGTGATGACCAACTTAGGTAAGCAAATCTCATTTGTTTATTAATCATGACTGTTAGTATGTAGTGATAAACAGGTACAATCTTGATTTTCTCAAAATTTTTTATGTTGACTTAATTTTGATGATGTAGAATAGCCTAAATCAAATAATAAGAGAAAAAAACACAAATATCACTTGATGATGTGTGCTTGTTATACGAAAAGCTTTGTGAATTAAGTTGCTAAATCTTTTGTTTTTTTCATGACTTAATATTGATATTGAAAATATTGGAGAAACTGTGACTTCTTTAACAAATTTAGTGAAAAAGCATAGTTTCCATAGAATTTTTTTTGCCGATAAAACATTGAGTAGGTTATTCTTAAAAGATAATCATCAGAGCTTCTCAAACAAATTCTACACTACTTCAAAGGTGAAAAGTTGACTGATGAAGAGGTTGATGAAATGATCCGTGAGGCTGATATTGACGGAGATGGTCAAGTGAACTACGAAGGTTAGCTTCATATCTTAATGCACTTTTGATGTATAATATTTCCTGTGATAAATGGCTGTTTAAACTTTAATTAATTTTTAATAGCATTCGAAGCTGAATCCTCAAATTGAGCTAATAATTCTTTCAGAATTCGTCACGATGATGATGAGCAAGTAATAAAATCAATCTTTCTGGTCTTCATCATCTTCTTCATCTTCTACACCGTTTTCCCTTTCACCATTACCGTTAATATATATAACTGCAAGTGTTAATAAAATCAATAAATATATGTATAATTTATATATGTAACAAATCATATAGGTTTCTTGGACGTTTCGTGTTTATTTTTAACTGGTTGCTTAACAATTTAATCTTTAAATCGGATATTCGTGTAAGGTTTTTATAAACAATTAGTTTTCACCAATTTTCTCGTAAGAATGAATGCATCTTTATGGCGCTTGTTTCCTTGAGAACTGGCCTAAATGGATACGTATCTATGTGGTTTTCGGTGTTTCTAATTTCCTACTGATTTTGATCATTAGAGCTTATATAACATATGGTAATGATAACGTAATGTCGATAATGTAACATCGCTTGAAAATATGAGCCATTTGGATTTATAATTATTACTTTCTTACTGACTAATATTAAAAAAATTATTTTCGTACTTCCCTTTATGCTATAATTAAGCCTTTAATTCTATGCGTAGTTATAGGTTATGTACTAGCTTCTTGTCTAATTTAATAAACACTGTGTTACATCATACTGATTCTATGATTTTGTTATAATTTTTGTGAAATGATTGTCATGCACTGATTGGGCGTAAGAGGGTCAGTTTCAATGCTTGGCATTATGATTGTGTAACGCAGTTGAACAATGGTAAATGTGGTTGATTGTATGCTTGTTTGGTTTTAGGACCGGTGTGGTGCAGTGTTTACTAAGGTAGGGTTGCTGCCGTTAAACATTCCATTCAGTGAAACAATTAGAGTGCCGTATGTTACTACGTTCCTTCTTGCGTATGGTTGTGTTTGTATTTGCGTTTGTCTTTCTAAAATTCACGACTATTCTCTAAACAAGCCAAATAAAACTTATCATTTTGAGAATTTTGGTTAATAAACGTTGTCGAAATTTCTAAAAAGTTTTTATTAATTGTTCGGGTCTTTATCACCTCTTATATTCATAGATATAGTTGTTTCAATTGCGGCTGTTGTAACAAATGTTTACATTTGAAATTGTATATCAATCGTATATTTGGCTAGCTAGTTTTTATTTTTTTTTCTAACAATTTTATTTTCTTGTTGTCGTTGAATGGTTTTTCTTCGAAATAATTAAATTCAAAAGTCGATATTTATATCTAAGGTCTTTAGAATAAAGTGTTACTAAAAAATTGAATTATTTATTGCAAGGGTGCTAGAGAAAAGTAATTGATTCATTAGAGATTTCAATAGGCTTTTGAGATTTTTTACTTTTCATAATAGTTTGCTGTTAATTTTTGGTACAATGAAGTTTGGGACGGTTTGAAAAAAATTACTTTTCCCCATGTTATTTTTTAACTAAAATTCACCAACCAAGTATATACATACTTGCTTCGGAGCAATACTGTGTGCTTAAGCATACGCTTTTCAGCAGACAGTAGCTGATGGGATGATCGATAAGAAAAAAGCTGCGTCAAGTGGATTGTGGATATTGCACCGGATAATACATAAGTATGGATGTAGATGCTATATGGGATGTGTGGTTATGCTCGACTCTCCAAAGCTTCTAGAGATATTTAAATCAAAGGGCTTTTAATAATAAATGCTCAAATGAAAAAATTTTAAATTTTAGAAAAAAATCTCGAAGAATATTCATAAGTATTTTTAAGATGAAAGACTAAGTCATAAATACCAAAAATTTTTATAAGAAATTCAAATTTTAAAATACAAATCTTACTTTTTATGGATAATTTTGCTGTAAAAAACTTGGAAAAT
Organism: Pterobdella sp. o SKG-2022; assembly: GCA_964035795.1. NCBI lineage: Eukaryota > Metazoa > Annelida > Clitellata > Hirudinida > Piscicolidae > Pterobdella > Pterobdella occidentalis. The sequence goes on along the minus strand of OZ038320.1, from coordinate 22,662,486 downwards.
TTTTGAAGAACTTTTAGAGCTTGGGGAAATTTTAAATAAATCATCATTAAAAAATGAATATTGAAGGTGCTCACAATACGTATACATGTTTTTTTTTTCATAATTTAATCATTCAATAATTGGTACCTATTTTTAATTTCATTATTATTTTGAAAATTTCAAAGCAGGAAGTCATTTAAAGAATGAGCTTTGGGTTTAAAAAATATCATTGAAAACTTCACATTGCTCAATAGATGGCAGCACATCAACTTCAAAATGCATGATGAAGAAGCATAATGTAAGCGTAAATATAATAAAAAATAAGTTGAAAAATTAACAAAACGAGAGATAGCGCAAGATTTAGGTTAAAGAATTGCAAAATCATTTCAAACCCTAATTTAATTAACCAATAACCACTTTAATGTTAATATATAAGAAAAGTCAAAAAATAACTTACTATTCATAATTGATGAATAAATTTCGAAAAGTAATTTTTTCTCCCAACTTGGTTTCAAATTTCATGAAAATTTCACCAGGTCGAATGAGTTAAAAAGCTATTTTTCTATTCAAGCTCTTCAAAACAATTGGCTTTCAACTTTTTAATAAGCAACAAGTTAAAAATGTAACAAGGACTATAAAAATTGATGAGATGTATTCATTTAAAAATAGTTTACTCTTGTTTTACTTAGTTGAAATGTTATTTATCAAAAAATTTAGTGTAACTAACTGGCATTTTCACTTTTGAGTGTTGAATTTTAGTGAACAGGTGTGTATAACATAAGATATTGTGATGGAAACCAATAATTCTTCCATGTAAATTTTGCATAATGTATGGACAAAAATGTTAAAAAAGCGAAGAAAGATTCAACACTTTTGTTAATTTTTTATATTTTTATTCATTATTTTGCTTTTTTTAAAGTTTTATTGAGCTAAACAATCTTTAATTTACAATTTAAATCATTTTAGTTTCTCATAGTTTCTGTATTTAGATATGTTATTTTTTGAACGTTTACTCATTGATAATAAAACTAAGTTAACTTATTATATTTCATATTGTATAAGCCTAGGGTTTAAGGCAAGCTTTTTGCAATGTATTTTCAAAAGTTCTGTTGCTATAGATCGCTCCTGCTTGAAGCGCAATGTGTATGTGCGTTTATCTGTAGTTTTAAGCATGTGTTTAAAGAATTCTTAACGATAAATAAGATTATGTTTCCTTCAGCTTTCCTCGTTTTATGTTTCTGTATTAACTAATTGTTTGGTGGTTTAATCCAAATTTTGTTTTCGCTCCATTTTTTCGGTGGGTGAGTATGAATTCCAACTGAATGGCATTTTGTAGCACGCTTGATCATGAACTTCAATCAAACAAACCAGTCTTATCAACCATCCCAACAACAAAACTATCAAAGCCAACAAGTTCATCAACAATTTATTAAAAATACATCTAATAGTTTTCAAGCACAACTTTCTCCCCAAGAAATGCCCTATTCAAATCAGCATTTGAACCAAAGTAGCTCATTGCAAAAACAACAACAAAATATTTCGCAACAGCAACAACCGTTTACTCAACCTCATCATCATCATCAGCATCAAAACAAACATGTTTTTGATCAACATCAAAACTCACATCTACACTCATATCAAGCAGAAAGTAAAAATTTTAATCCTCAGCTAAATCCTCAACGAGATCTTCTTACTAACTTAAAAGATCCACAATATCTAAATTCTTCGAATAATTTGAACCACGCAACCGATTATTCTTATCGAAAACCACTAAACACAAATGAAATTTCCATAAATAAACCTCTAAACCAACAACAGAATATAACCCAACAAGAAAGAAAGCAACTAGGCCAACAACAAAAAAGTCACACTGCACAATTTGAAACCAGTTTACAAAACTTGAATCAAAGCGTTCAAAATCCACAAATAACTTCAAACAACACTCTGCAAAATGCCTCACAAGGTGAAGGGGGAAGGTTTCAGTTTGAGGACGGGGGCTGCTACGCTGGCAAGTGGCAAAATGGAATGGCCCATGGCTATGGAACATGTGTAACAAGTAGTGCCGGAAAAACTTCAACAGGTTCTGGAGAGTTTTCTGGCTTGTGGCAAGAAGGCTTTGAGCTTAGCGGAGTTTATCTTTGGCAAAACGGGGAAACTTACGAAGGCCAATGGCTACAAGGCAAAAAACATGGATTGGGTCGGGAAACAAAAGGAAGGTGGGTATACAAAGGAGAATGGTCTCAGGGCGTGAAAGGCAGATACGGTTGTAAACAAAGCACGTATTCAGGGTTAAAATATGAAGGAACTTGGAATGACGGAATTCAAGATGGCTATGGAGTAGAAACATATCCAGACGGAGGTACGATCATTCAAATCGGCAAAATTAAAAGATATTCATGAAATATTTACAAGTTCAAACAGTTATCCTACACGTTACAAATTAATTTATTGATTGAAGGAAACTATCAGGGCCAGTGGATGAGAGGGTTAAGACATGGTTATGGAGTAAGACAGTCGGTGTCTTACGGAATAGCTTTAAGAGCTCAAAATGAAAACCATACAATGGAAAACTCTAAAGAAAGCGGAAATATGGTATGATTTTAAAAATTAGTTTTAAGTTTTTCTATTTTGATTAAATTTGGAAAACAGGTTTTCTATGACCGAGATAGCAGAGTAGAAGAAAACAGAGGCGGCTTTGTTCTGCAGGTGAAGAAAACATTTATTTTAAAATGTAAAAATAAAATTGGAGTTTTCATAAAATTGAAACTTTCATAACTTGAATAAAATTACAGGCACGTACAAGCTTACCAGAAGATGCAAGCTTGAAACAACAAAAACGTCAGGGTCTTTTCGATAAGTTTGGCAGACCAGCATTTAAAAGATCTCTTATAAGACAAAAAAGTGCAAGTGACTTAGTCAGCCCTGGTTTGAAATTTAAAATTATGTTAACTATTTCATTCTCTCCATTTGAATTTTTTTACTTTTGAAAGGATTTAGCCTTATTAAAAAAGTAATCTCATATTCTTGATAAAAGTATATTTTTCATCTAAAGGCAATCGGTCCCAAAGCGTGGGTCCATACAGTAGAGCTTCTTCTGCAGCAGGCAGTGTTCGAAGTACAACAAGTGCTATTTCTCAAATCAGTAGTGCTTTTTCTACTTTGACAACAGGAACTAGACGAAGTAGTATCGAAGAAGACGATGAACAAGGAAGCTTTTGTAGTGATGTTGACCTTGCTAACGATATGGTTAGTTTGAAAATGAATATTTTTTAAAGTTATTCAATCAAAATTCATTTTAATAAAAACTTTTTTAAAGGTGACCGAGAAATATGCAGGGGAGTGGAAAAACGACAAGAGGTCTGGTTATGGAGTTTGTGAGAGATCTGATGGTATAAAGTATGAAGGTTACCGAAATTTTCCGTTCATGCTTATCTAAATTTAAAAATTAATTCAGGATTTTTAAAATAAATACCTGTATTTCTTGAATTATCGTTTTGACACATTTATTATCAATAAATATAAAATTATTAACTAATAAGTTTCGATTGAGTTTTGAAAATCAAAACAGACTAATAATCGCTAAAATTTTATGTATAATTAGCCTCGAAATATAAACACAACAATATTTGAATTTTTTATTTTGACGAAGCTTTTTGGTATATGCTATATCATCATCAAGTAATCAAAATGAAAAATTCAAATATTGTGGTCTTTTTATGATTCACTTGAAGCTTAGTTATTAACTTCACGAATATCCCTTAATAGGGGAATGGCTGAACAACCGTAAGCATGGATATGGTGTGACGACCTTGAGTGATAACACCAGAGTTGAAGGGAAATACAAAAACAATGTTTTAGTGAGCTCAAGCAAAAACTCAAAGTTTTTTGGAATCAGAGGTAGTAGAGTGAAAGACCGGGTAGATGCTGCTGTATTAATGGCCCATAAATCTGCTGGAATGGCCAACCAAAAAATGGAAATATCTAATGTCAGGTTGGGATAGCTTTTGAGAAAACCATTTTAGAAAGTAAATTTGCTATGCTTTTAAATTATTTATAGTAAAGTTGGGTTAAACACCACTTTAATAAATCTCGTAGATTATTATTATTATTTAGTATACTGATTTCTCATGGGATCTTCAAAACTTAAAATATTTCGATTTTTATCTATATTTATATATATTCAGTTGCTATTTTCTCTACAAAGTATATTTTGTTACTAAAAATAGATTATCTAGAGGTTTTATGAGGTTTTTTTATTTATCTCGTATAACAAACCTAGAAGCGTGCAGATCTTTTATTAATTATGGCAAGTAACAGATAATCGCAGATTTTTCATTTTTATGCTTAAAAAAATTTTATAAACATATGATGAAACTTTTATAATATCGCAAATATATCAGAATGACGAGCGCTCGAATGAAAGCAAACCAGGTAGACGAAGTGGTTAAAAAAGCGAATAGTGATGCCGAAATTGCACGATCTGTAGCCCAACAATACCCTTCCGTACACGATCAAGGTTTCAATTGGAAGTTGACTTTGTATTGATTATTTTATCATCATCAAAATTTTTTCTACAAGGATCAAAAATTATAGCGAACCGTCAACCAAGTGTTGAATTAAATCAAACTCGAGCGAACTTAAGTCAAGAAAGAAATTTAGAAGTTAGAGGGGGAAACCTTATAGAAATAGATCCAAAAAAACAAAAAAAGTTCACTTTTTTCAAATTCAAAAAGTCTCAAACTAGAGCAAAAAGTGAAACACGAGAAATTAATCGTCCGGGTGGGTTCACCTTCTTTGGAAGATCGTCATCCATAAAAAAACTGCCGGAACATACTTCAGATTACAGCCCGCCAGATATAAATCTACCTTTCATTCAAAATGCTGCTAATACACCTAATACTTTGACTAATACTGCAAATATTACTCTTGATATAAATACTGGAAAGAAAGTTACAGAAACGCAAATTCAATCACCTCTCTATAATAATCAGGCGGAAAAGGTGCATAAAAGTGCGTCTAATACTTTAGGACCAAATAACGATAGTAATGTTTTTAAACTGCACACACCTGACGTCTACACAAGAACATTGCACAATCGGCTCAATACAGATCATTCAGTCGAACAGAGTCCTGAACAAACTTTCAAAAACAGACTGAATATTTCAAACGTTAATCAAAACCAATCAGAAATTTATCCAAAAATAACTATAAACTCATATGCAAATGATAACAACATGAGCAAAATTGATTACAATGTTACTCTTGACACATTTTCTGGTATGAGTGGGAAGAATGAAGAATTCGTTAGACCGAGTCGTCAAAGTAATTTTTACAATAGTAGGGAAGCTTTGAGAAACATGCATAGACGAGACAATTTTGTTTCAGAACCGACCGAAACAACGATCGAACCATGGGATAACAAACAAAATAACCAACCAAACGCTCTCTTTAAAACATCGTTCAACTCAAGAAATCAAAACTCTAATATGTGGAATCAATACAATGCTCCGGTTGGAGATGACTTTTACAATATTACTAATAGAAACAATTTATCAAATGATTATATGGCACAGACACAAAATAATATGCAAAGCAATTATTATCCTCAACAAAGAAGTTTACAACATAATTTTCTACAACAAAACTCACAAAAAAATTTTCAACAACAGAACTTACAACAAAATTTGCAACAACAAAACTTACAACAAAATGTTCAACATCAAATTTTACAACAAAATTTTCAACAACAAAAATTTTCACAAAATAACTACCAGCAAAAACCTCAGAACAATCAATATTTATACGACAATTATGGACGACCATACCCTGATTACCATCAAGTGCCTCAATTAAATGACAATGAAGATGAGAGTTTAAAAGAGAGACGAAAATCTCTTCCAAGTATAGTGAAAAACCCGGACGACCCAAATACATCAAAAGGCACTACCTCTTCTGGCGGCTTTTTCAGTTATGCATCTTCCGCTAAACCCATACAACCTGCTGTAGCTAATGATGATAGATATGTTATAGAAAATGGTGTTCGTAAACGTTTGAAACCAGTTGAGATAAAAAAGTATGCGAAAACAACTGCTGATGTGCCAAAATATCGATTGGAGTCCCTCAAGAAGCCATATAAGAGAGGTGATATGGGAAGCATGCCCAATGTTTCTATGGTCGATGATTCTGAAGTACTACCTAGAGAAGTTGTTTACCAAATGAGTCAACAAAAAAGAGAAGAGTTGATGAGCCAGAGAGAAGAAATGGAACGAAGGAATGAAGATAGTATTCTTATCAATATCGAAGATATTATTGTGAGTGATTCCTTAAATTTTCAGTATAGTTTCGAGAAATATTTATAAGAAATTGCATTGAATTTTTGAAATTTATTTGATAAAGAAATAGAAACTCAATTTTAAATCATACATTTAAAACTGATGCAATGTCACTTGGCAGGGATGGATGTGGCACCAGAAACTGCTAGTTTTAGTAGTTGTTATCAACATAACTCTCATGTGGGCTTTTTATAATTTAATTAAACAACCAAAAAAATAGAATTTTGAATTATAATTAATTTCTAAAAACGTAGTGTAAGTACAAAAATAGAACTTTATTTCTATAATTGAGTATTTTCCTGCTACTACATCGGATTTTAGATGGTTTCATTATTTAGTGGCTCATTGGTTTGGAGTTGTTTTCTTTCATTAGCTTATTGTTTTTCATCATCCTTTAAAACATTTTTTACAGCTCATTTTTAACATCATTCGTTTCGTCATTTTATGCTATAACTACCTTATTAAAATCAGTGATTTCGTAAAAGGATTCAAGATAATGTTCAAAATTTATTAATAAAAAATTGTCTAAGGTGCATCATTTGAAGCTGACTAGTTTGATATGGACTCGATAAACCGTTTCTTAGTAAAAGCTTAAAATGTAACCTTAACTAACAAGGCACTTTAAGTAAGCATCTAATTTTCCAAAGGCACTTGTTAATAAAATTCTGAATAATTGAAAATAATTTCTATTCAATTTTTGCATATTTTTATAATCTTTCTTTATTTATTTTTTGTGAGCACTAATTTGACAATCAATGTTTATGTAAGTAGCGATAAAAGTAACACAAAAAATCTTTTTTGAAAAATTAATTTCTAGCAAAATATGCATTCAACTAATTTAAAGCTGAATTATAAACAAATTTTTTTCATACAAAAAATAAAAAAAAAACAATATTATTCTGAGCAACAAAATAAAATATAAATATTTAAATAGATACACAATAATTGATGAAAAAAACTCTTATCTGAAAGTTATAATGAAATCTTTTGGGTTAATGTTTGTAATTGTCTGATAAGATTTATGAACGGCCAAAGTTCTGCAGATCACTTCAAATTTTAAGGATACAACTTGTGAACAAATGATTGAAAATATTTATCAAGAGGAATAAAGTGCTTGTCATATTTTTAATTGAATAAAACATTTTTGCATAAATCTGAACTGAAAATGTTACTTACAAAATCGAAATATCGTTAGTTTTAAAACTTTTTGAAAAAGTAATACAGAATAAATGAATTTGATGAAAACTTCTTGAACAATTTTTCAAATAATTGGCCATTGTAGAGACTCAGAAGGTTTGAAAATGAGCCCTTAAGTTGCAAGTTAAAATCACATTAATATTAAAACTGACAAGATATTAATAAAAATAACCTTAATTTTGGTCCAAAGTAACAAAACTTAAAATGTTTGACCAGCTAACAAATATTCGTAATACATGGAAGATCATCTAAATGATAAAGTTGTTGATAAATAATACTAAGATAACAAATAATTAGAGACCTGTATCTTTGACAAGAAGATAAAAATATAGATTAGAAATATCATTTTTGATAAAATTCAAATTAATTTATTTTCAAACTGAATTAAAATATATACAATTGGAATCACCGCAGTACATCAATCTTATTAAATCAACTCACAATGGTTCAGCCATACGATTAATAGAGGCATATGCATCAATTTTCATCATTATCTCAAAGAAAAAATCATAAAAACTGATAATCAACGAAAAATTTGTATATCAATAAAAATTTAATCTGCATCTATTATCAAATCTCTAATCTTTCTGTGTAAAATCATTTTAGGGTCCAAACTTCTAAACACTTGACAACAAAATCTTGCGGGTTTGTTAGTAATTCATTATCGAAGGTTTTGCATTCTTGGGTTCTGCCATGGAACAACTCGCCATCCAACCACAAACCATTGTCTCCTCTGTGTGTTGAATCATTAGGTTTGTTTGGTTAATACAATGCAACACAATTACGAATAAGATTAAAGTGGCATTAACTTCAGGAGTTTTTAAGCCATACAATTAATATACAAAAAAAATAATAATAAATAAATGAAAATAATTTTTAAAAAATTTTTCAAGCAAAATAATATATGAATACTTATTTGCTAAAAGATCTGAAAAAAAAAAGATTTCAAGTTTTTTTAAAAAGAATGTGTGGAAAAAGAAAATCTGAGTTTTTCCTGAGAGGTTATTCCACAGGTTACGACCAATTACATAAAAATTTTGCTCCCTGTAGTTTTGAGCTTTCCCTTACCTAGAACAACATTTAATAAATTGGCAGGTCTCAGTTTTTGCTTACCCAAAATGCTTGATAATATCTCAAAATTTCTCGAAAGATAGGCTAGCCCTTCATTGGACAAAAATTTAAACATCAGTAGCAGAACCTCATAGTCAATCTTTTCATCAGGCCAGTGCAGATTTCTCAGAAAAATACTTGAATGAAAATATTTTCTGGTACTTGTAATAAGCCTGACTGTTGTGTTGATAAGGAATTGGAGTCTGCATTTCTGATATTTAAAAAGTCCTGGAAAGATAACATTCCCATAGTCCATCTGGTTCAATACCAGTGTCTTCAAAAACTCAAGACTCAACAAACCCTTGATCGATTTTATTCGCCTCAAAGATAAAAAAAACCGCATCGCAAAATTTTGTTGATCTAATTCTTTATAGAAAAAGCTTCATTTAACCAGACGCTAAGACTCACTCAACCTTATAAAGCTCCTAAAATCAACACACTGGGGCAAAAGCAAGGAGACACTCGTCATCACATACAAGACACTACTCCTTCCCATAATTGAATATGCTAACACCATTTGGTCACCCATCATCTAAGCTACCTCCGTCAAAAAACTCAAAAAAAAATAAAACGCAGCTCTGAGAACAATCACGGGCTGCACAAGACACCAACACCCAACACCTTCACTCAAAAACCAAAATCCTCCAACTTTGAAGCTACCTCAAACTCCAAGCCTCACAACTCACACGAAAAGCCTTACACCCTACCAACCTATTACACCCACTCACCACACGAGAAGCTCACTTCAAATACAAAAAACAACCCAAATTCAACAAAATCATCTGCACCATAAACACACCCACCCCTTAGAACTACTTTCACGCACAAACAAAAAAACAAAATGAAAAAAATAAACACAAAAATAGTACACGAATACATATCATCCACTCAAAACAAAAGCTTCAACAAACAACTGCTTCATATACACGACTCAAAAACCCCCTTGATCACCACACACGACGCAACCTCGCCTAACTCAAATCAAACAAATCGCCTTACATCCTCTCATAACTCAACAAAATCTTACCATCATCTTATCCCTCACCCTCATGCCCATTCTACCACGCCCACCCTCATGACACCCATCAACTTTTTACCTGCCCCAAATTAAGTACCACACTGGGACTAGAGAGTCTGTGGATTGACCTTGTGAGAGCCCTGAGCTTTGAAGAACTGGACGAGATTGATGGAAACCTGAAGAGCTCCTACCCACGACTAGGGTGCTTGAGGTTATAATGAAAGATAAATAAAAAATTTTAAAAAATGCCAAGACTTGACATTTCTCAGAGGGATAATGCTATCTGCAACTATTTTCACTAAACGACGTGGAATTCTGAACGTTTCTGCCATTAGAGAACCAGACAAATTCAGTCTTAGAGACATTTAATTTCAAGTGATTGGCTTCCATCCAACAAGCAATATCATCTATGCCCTCAGATAAAACTACCTGCAGATCAAGTGACTTTTCGTAGTTGCAACGACCCCAAATTTAATATGTGCATTTTGGTGGAAACTGAAATTGTGCCTCATAACTAAATTTTCCTAATCACCAGTAAAAAGAGTGAGCAGCAATAGAACAAGAACAGAACCTTGTGAGACACCGATAGATGAGTGCATCCTAGATGTTTTACTTCCACAACACCTGATAACAAAAGTTTTGTTACTTAAGTAGTTAACAAACCAATTTAGCACACTATTCCCAAAGCCAAAAGACTTTTACAGTCTTTCCAGCAATATATCATTCTTTGTATCGAGAATGGGTTTATTCAGTAAAAGAGAAATGTGTACCAACTTAGAGATCTGGAACAAAACTTAGAGAAACAATTGTTGAGAATGTTCATTGAAAATGGTACTATCAACTTAGAGATCTTTTTCGAAAGCCAGGTGGGTATTGAGTTCAGAGCGCATTGTTTTAGATAATTTCTCAATTGCCCGTATCACCTCATCCTCATCAACCTCAGCAAACTTATCCAACACTAGGGCTACAAAAAGAGAACTGGCAAAGATTTTTTGACTGATTAACCTTATCAGCCAAACACTTCTGAAAATTAACTGGTTTAACCTAGAAACTGGGTTGCATTCACCTCTGCCAGAAATTTTGTTTATCATGCAATGAGCACAACATAATTGTTTACATTAAACTCAGAACTTTGTTTAGAATATAGAAAAAAAGTTTCTAATACTAATCGCTATACATGGTACTAAAGTTAATCGAATAATTATTAATATTAACAAATGAATAAATTCTAAATTTATGAAACGCCAAACAATCAAAGCACATTTACTTTAGGAACATAAATATGATCGCCTGAACAGTTTTTGAAATGAGATGTTTCTGATTTTTAGGCACATACATCAATTTCTCAACTCGAAAACATTATAGTAAGGTCAACAAACACAAAGTATTTATTAAAATAAGATACAAAGCATATCGTAAGACTAGCTTACATTATAAAGTGATATTCAAAAAATTCCATGTTTACATTGTCGAAATGTTAGTATTTGCAATGAAAAATGTTTTTAGAAAAATTTTTGTTGTAGATTTATTTATTAATCGTTTTGTAGTCACTAATTATTTTCCTTATGAGTGAGGGTGGATGTTTTGTTGCAAAGATGAAAAAGAGATTAAAATTAAATTTATCAATTCTATAATGTTTTTCAGAAAATTTTCCATCTGAATCTTTTCAAACTAACAATTAGCTTTCATTTTCAACTATTAAGTATGCTTTGATAAATTTGATTTTCTCTTAGATTAATTATTAATTACATAAAATTTTTAGCAAACCTTCAACTTATCCCAATAAAAAACTCTAAAACATTCAAATATAAAGTAATGACGTACTCGCTAGCTCCAATGACCAGACTATCATGGTTTCCCTTGAAAAAAAAATCATTGATGCCCGTCCAATTGAATCTCTGTTGTTATATTTGACTGTTTTAAGCGATACCACTATTGATGTTATAGATTTTAAACTAAGCATGTCTGAATTCTTTATAATTATATAAGATAAAAAAATTTTAGCATGAACCAAAAGATTAATGAAAACAACTTTTGAAATTAAAAAGATCAATCAGCCAAATCCTTTTTATATATTTTTTTAAATTAAAAAGAGTATAGTGAAAAACTCACCTTGAAATCAGGATAGAAAGTGAAGAGATAGGACTCGCCAGAACCTTGGAAATGCTCTTGTATTCTCAACTCTCCAACCAAAACTGCACCGAAGATCTGTGTGCATTTCTTCATTGTTGAAATACTTAGTTTTTAAAAAATAATTAGAGCACGATATTATATAGAAGTGTTTGATTCCTCAATTCAAAATGATTTCATAATACATTTATTTCAAAAAAACCATAATTTTCGATAAGTAGAAATTTTCATAAAACATTACTCAATAACATACTCTTCTTTAGCCAGATACTTTTAGTAAATACGAGGCTTTTCGTTTACAAAGTAACATTGTCAAGTACCAATGCACTTTGTTAACGAAAAGCTTCATACTTGATAAAATTATCTGTTGTGTTCAAATAATTTGCATTAGTCAGTAGATAATAACTAATGTTTACGATAAAGTCAAATTTATCAGAAACATCGTTTTAACACTAGCAGCTTGAATAAGGAAGGAAACAAGACAAGCAACTAAACCAGATGACATGTACTCACACGGCAGTGGGTGTCTTCGATCAGAAGGATGAAAATGGATTCGTAACCAGGCATTTTACGATACAGCGTTTGAAGACTGAACCCATCCCGATCTGAACTGTAAGCCAACTTCCAAGGCATACCCTCGCCTAGAGCTGGCAGGTTGCAAGCCAACTGCAAAAATAATCATTATTTGTTTTATTATTATAGTTTTATTGTATGTTGTTAATTTTAAATGAGCAAATTTTTGGTGATTATTATTAATTATTTAATAAAGAAGAAGAATTGAAACTAAAGATGGAAATGAATCTTAATTTATCTAAATTAATTGCTCTCTAAAAACAATTTTAAATTCTTTCCTCATGACTAGAAGCATAACCGTAAATAAATTGGGCATTCTTATATTTTTTATCTTATACACACAAAATAGAAATAGTAAAAATAACTAACTGAAAAAATAAATCTTTAGTATTATACGTACAACGCTTAATTCTATTATAAAATTTATACTTGAAATGAAACAACACTGCGATGAATTCAACCAAGCTATAATGAAATGCACTGAAGTTTATTGAAAGGTGCACAAGGCTTAACTCACATTATCAAGTGTATGATGATTCGTACGGGTTTAACAGCATTAATTGAATATTAGTAATAAACAATGTTAAATTTACAAGAAATTAATCAACAATATGACTAAAGCCAGATAACCTTACTAAATGTATGATGAAAGTTTTGACAAGTCTTCAAAAAAATTATTTGAAATTTATACATAAAACAGGTTTAGGGTCGATTATGATGATAATGGAATTTTTAATTTCTTTTGACCGTATTTATAATCACCCGTTCTCGTAATCGTATTTGAAATTTCAGGTCTTAATCGCCTTTTTCTAATTCAGAAAAATTAAAAAACTAAATTCAATCTTTATGTTCATAAAACTTTATCAGTGAAAATATTTGAAAAGTTTACATAAATTTTCTAAGCTATTGTTAATCTTAAAAATAATTTTTCCAGTCTTAATTGAATAATAAGCAATTCCATAAAACCTCCGTAACTGTACTCGCCATTAATGTAATTGTTGCGACTCTGATATGAACCAATGTACTCCGAAACTTCAGCTCATTAATAAAGATATGAACATATACAAACAAAACTGCTATAATTTTTGTTAAGTATAACCTAACCAGAAAACCTTGGAAACCAAAATTTAATCTAAATACATATATAACTACATATTGAGTAAGTGGTTAAAAGTATAAAAAATATGGTATACTCTTTTGGTGTACATTAAGATAATAATTAAAAATTTCACTAAAATGAAATATCGAAAACTAACTACCAACGCAAAAATCTCTATTCATTTGTACTGGGTTAAACTTAAACGCTTTTTAACGATAGAATGCAACCTACAGTCCTTATGTGTTCCTCCTTCACAATCAGAGACGGACACGACAACTCTGGCAGGGGTAGTAGTCGCACCTCCAACACTACTTTCAGACGTCTGAGCTCCTTAGCGCTAACAAGCTAAATAGGTTGATGTCGAAGTACGGGCTTTATCACGAGAAAAAAAAGAAATAAATGAATATACGGATAGTTGTTAGAAGAAAATTGAAAAGCTAATTTATGAGTTTCAAAAATGAATATATAAAAATTTAGAAAAAAAATTACAAAAAATTGTATTTTGAACAAACAAAAAAATCTAAAGTTCTGTGATGTTTTATAATCTGTCTAATTTCTTATTTTTTTTAAATTAAATTTTATTTGTAGTTAAATAATATGAAACGTCAATAGAGAAAATACGACTAAATTTGAAACTTCATTACATTCACAAAGTTACAATCAAAAGGTTCTTATTTAATGTTTTTATATTAGTAAAATTCAAGTTAACAAAAATTAATATTTTCATTACTCTTATAGTTGTGATATACTAACTAGAGCAATACTGTTCAAGGTATGAAGCCCGATATTTGAGCCATCTATTCTTAACTTACACCTGACTTTTGAAATAACTAAGATTGTATTTTTTTATCATGTTATATTAACTTTGAGCATTCTTGAAATTTCATCATCGTTTTTTTTTATAAAAACAAGTTTATCTCAAATCAAAGACCCCTCTTCAGAAATATCTGATTTGCCTAAAAGCCCATTCAGTTTAAGTAGCGTCATTATCAATACAATTGTATGTCATTATCAAAGAATAAGTTAAAATAGAAACAAACAACTACCTGCCAATCCTTGGACAACTTCATGTTGCTCACCCAGCTACCCTCCTTCTTCTCCTCCTCTTCCATCAGCTTGCCCACCCCACTTCCTGCCTCCACCTTTGGAGTTTATAAATCTTTATTTACAAAAATTTTTTTAAATCGTTTAATTTAGCTTTGTAACATTTGTTCAATTTAAATAAGTGAACAATTATCTATAATTTCATGTATGAACAATAGCCCATGATAAAACTCGAGGATAAACAACAAATCATGTTGGTTCATGCTTATTAAAATGATGTTTGAATGGATTTTTTGTGACATTATGTCAGTTTTTGAATGATAAACTACATGCTTCTGAAAAGCGAATAGGCTTATAAATCGATTTTAAATAGTCAAATAAACAAAAAATTTCAGCTAATAAATTTTAAATGATAAATTATTCGTCATTTTTTGCAGAAAATTGAATCAGAATAAAAAAAATCAAATCTATCCTACGAGTTATGAATTAGAGAATTTTTTAAATATTCAAAGTAATTAAATAGTGAGGTTGATATACTTCGGACTATTTCTAATTTAAACAGTATAAAAAATCATGAAGTTTACACAGAAAATTTCTTTAAATAAAATTTAATATATTTGAAAAAAAATGAAATAGACTAATCTCAAAATTTTTTACACTGTGTGATATTATTTTGAAACCTTAATTGCAAAAAAATACTTTTTAAAAATGATGAATGGTGAGATTATCGTTATATAAATTGCATTCAGAATCATCGAACATTTAAATTACATAACACCTTCAACTCATAAATAACACCCAAAACCCATTCAAACCCATCCTAAAAACGCTTAATATATGATATGATAAAATCTGAGTATTAAATACTGTATTTTTAACTAACTTATTTTTATAAAATCAAAAAAAGCAATTGTTCTTATAATCATATTTTCATATGCATCTTTTGCAACTCAAGCAGCAAATATTTGGTTCAAAAAGCAGTGATACAAAATGTGAAAAAAGGCAGAGAAAACTTTACAGCATAACCATTATAACAGCAGAAAACAGTGAGATAGTGGCCATTAAACGAGAGAATTTCAGTCTCAGATATTAATAAGTTTTTTCATCAGTAAAAAACCATTGAAGCATCGTATTAATACAGCACCTAAAAGCAATAAAATAATATTGATTAGAAACAAAAGCAAAGAATTAACATAAAGTTAAATACTTCACCATAAATCATTATTGAAAAAGCACAACACAATTTTAATCTTAGTTATCAAGTGAAGAGACATAAAAACATCGAAGAGTAAATACCACATAATATATACCACACCTCTTTGAAGTAATAGTCCTCAGATTCGAAGCCTGCAACCAAAGAGGGAGACCATTTTTTGAAGAAAGCATACAATTGATCTATTTTTCTGTAGTTGTGTGATAATTGTATAGACAAAGAGTTTGTGAATGAGAATGAAAACTATAATAAAAGTTCATGAACCTGCAATCTCAATAAAAACATTTAGTACTCTCGTAATTGCCACTTTTGTGATGAAGTTTTGTTCAATGCTTCCAACAGTTGGTAACACATCAAAAAATTTAGTTTTCAATGAAATTTTGACGTTGAAAAGTTTTTAAAAATTTTTACATCAAAAATATGAAGTTTTTACTTATTTATTAGACAAAAAATCTATAATATAATAAATTCTTGAGCTCTATACTGCTGAAAATATTGAAAATTATAGGTTCTTGATGTTTTAATAGAACAATCAAAATTTCTTATCTTCATATTGCAAACTTATTTCGAGTACCCTCATCTCGATGACTATATACATCTTAATGAGCTAACTTGACTATATTTAATTGAATCAACTATAGTTAATTATCGTTTTATTCATACTGAGCTTATGATGTCGATTGAAACTATTCTTAGTGATGACTTTATCCTTGTATTTTTTTATATAGTCCTATAAACTATCCTAGTTAAATTAAAAATAAAATTATAGGTTTTTGGAATTTATAATTAAGTTTAGTTAAAAATGTACCTTAAAGGTTAATATTATTGAACTGATATTGGAAATGAAATATATATGATATGATTCGAAGGGTAGTGATATTCTAAGCACATAACCTCCATGCTCAGTTATTAAATCAATACTCTGAATTTTTTCATAGAATAGAAAAATCAACATCAAATGAGCTCGATTTGAAGTTTAATTATTATTCTCAGTAAGATATGATCAATAAGGGAGAAATAAGAACAGAAAAAAAACATTAATATAAAAAACTTAAACTTCTACAATAAAACGCCTCGAAACCAAGCAAAAAGCCTCATTACAACCCACCACCTAGACCCACCTATCACACGACACAGCAAACCACCGTTGAAGTTTCTTATGCTTTCCTACGTCTTTAAACGTCTTCAAGGCGTCGATATTTGTATGTACTTTTAATCTTATGTGCACGGGATCCTTGTTGTAACAAGCTGTAGTGTTTATGAGAATGAACAAACTCTTGGAAAAAGCTGAAATAACGACAAAGTTTAGATGATTAAACGTACTGTTTCAGTGTTATTATTAGATAGTAACGATTTTAGTAGCCTAAATTAAGGGTGATGAACCAAATAAAATGATTATAAGGGCATTAGCTAATATTAAAAACTTATATCTCGCAACGTTAACCACAACATTCATTTGAATGAAGTTATTTCTAAAAATACGGAAGAATAATAACAATAAAAGTAAGAAGATGTATTTAAAGTACAAAATCACCTGATTTCTCAAACTCGTGTTTGTTTTCTTTACAGTTTAGCTGTGGTTAGAGAGAGTTAATTAAACTTTTAAATTATATTTCAAATCAGTCATGTGCTCAAAGTTTCTTGTACTGATGAATTAATGAAGCATTTGATAAGAACGTTAAATAAATACTATAAATCTTAATATTCATTTCTCATAAACCTCTTTGTAACAGCTTGAAAAATGGTGTTATGAATAATATTTAACAAAGGCTTCACGATCAGTAAATAGAAACACTTGCTTAACTTATAAAAATACAATTCTCTATAACAATAAATTTCAATTAGTCTCAATCGAATAAAACAGCACTGATGTTCATTAAAAATTTTGAAAAGATTTTTGTGAGATTACCTTACATACTCAATCACACAATAATGTACTTATATCAGGTGTTAGCATTGAGCAATATTTCGATAAAATTATGAATTTTGGAAAAAAAGTATCAATACAAAACTCACGCTTTTTGAGATTTCCACAGAGAATTCATTGTTTTGCATATCAACATCATTACTTTCGCTATTAACTGTATTGCTTTCATTTTTATTACTAGTATCTATTAATTTAATATTATTAGTTAAACTATTATCTAATGAGTTATTTTCTTTAGAGCCACTTTTAAGCTCGTCACCATTGTCGTTTTCACTTTTTGAGCTCATTTCTACAACGTTTTCGTTATCTTTTTTCGCTTCATCACCACCTCCATTCTCTGCTTTGCATTTATTTTTATTGCCATCTTCAATTTGATTATTTTTGTCGTCTTTCAGGTGGTTGTTGACGTTTTTATCCTTTATGAATCGGATATTTTCATCAAACTTTTCACCAATATTCTCTTTATTGGTATT
The DNA here is from genome assembly GCA_964035795.1 of Pterobdella sp. o SKG-2022. Classification (NCBI taxonomy): domain Eukaryota; kingdom Metazoa; phylum Annelida; class Clitellata; order Hirudinida; family Piscicolidae; genus Pterobdella; species Pterobdella occidentalis. Next base: position 22,644,391 of record OZ038320.1, on the reverse strand, counting down.
TTCACTATTGTTTGTTACTTTATCACATGAATCAGAGACTTTTTCAGATGATTTTTTGTTCCTGTTTGGACAAGGTACATTTATATAAACCTTAAAATCCTCTTCAAACGAGTGAAAAAATTAAAAACAACGTTAAAATAAGAATAATTTTGATCATAAGACTAATTGATAAATTACATAATCACTAAAAACCCACTCACTCATTGATATCCTTGAGTATTTGGTCGCTATGGAAGACTGATATGCTGATGACGCTCATGATTGAGTCTACCAGTTGGAACTCATCCGCCCCTTTCTGCCTCACAATAGGGTCGTTAATGTCAGGGTCGAACATGACACCATCAGGTGTCACCAATAACACCCCTGCAACTCGCATCTGAGGATCATCAGCATTTGTACTCATATTTGTTGAAGTTTGGAAACTTTAAATATCCAAAATTAAAAAATGCGGTCAACATGATAATGATGATTAATAAAAATATTTTATTTTAATTATCGAGTATAATTATTGTTAATTCAGAAAAAGTATTTTAAATTTATAATATTAATAAAATATTAACTATATAACTACTTAATATTTCACTAGTATTATAAATTACATAACTCCTTACATTATCCAAAGTGTAAACAGCATTCATTTTGACAAACCTGTGAAAAGAAATTGCTATTTTAAAATTTTAAAAAATTCAATTAATTCACTTAAAATATCTTTAAAATGATTTTTTCTAAACCTTCCACACAAATGTTTTTGTAATTACTTTATTACTATTACGATTATGAACCAGAGCCACAAACAATTATACTTATCAAAAACTGTTCATTCATTTTTTAATAAATATAAAAAAACATATTTAATACTTTTAGTATCATCATCAGACTATGAACAAACTGAGTATGTATGATAGCACTACAGAGTATTGAAAAGCTGTTTTCCTTACAGTCCAATTAAGACAACATAAACCAAGTGATTTCATTTGATTATCATCATTGTGTAAATATAACAAGACCCACTTATGGTGGCATTCTTCATCTATTTTGGCCAGCTCATCATTGTTCAGAGGCCGAGGAGGAGACAATACTTGACTTTTTGGTTGCCTTTCTGCATGGCCAGGTATTAATCTGCTGCCCTGTATGAACAAGTTGTTTAAAAATATCTTGATGACATTGTAACTTTCATTATAATTAAAAATGAGATATTTTTTGAATGGAACTTAATGAAATTCTCAAAAAAAGTAATTTTATAGTTGAAAGTTAATTATAAACTTATTTATGAATTTTTAAAATGATTAAATATATCAACAAACAAATAATTGATAGATAACATTTTAAAGTGAGATTTTGTGCATTGTAGAACTTGTAAATAGCTTTTTTTAAAACTTAAGGTTTTTAATATTAATAACATAGCAAAAACCTTTATAAATTATAAAATAATAGTTATACTTACTGGATCTAGATGGTCCGAGTATTTCCTTTGTAACTTGTAGCCTACTGAAGGTATGTACAGCAACTGTAAAACAATCATTCATACTTTTAAAATACAGAAAATATCATATTATATTTTGATTATATATGAAATTTAATTAATTTATAAAATTTTATCAATAGTTCAACAAATTTTACTTTACCTGGTCTGGGAATATTATTTCACTCATTAGTTTGTTGGCTTCTTTCAGAGCTGAAAGTTTCACTTCATGGAAAGCTGCTATGCTTCTTAAAGTATCATTGTCTTTAACCTGAAAAAAATTTATACTTATATTTAATTTTTTTGAAATATCTTCATAACTGATATAAAAGGTTAATTATGAAATTTTGTGAAGTATGATTGAAAAGGTAGTTTTTTAGCATAGATTCATAAAAACTAAAACTTTTTTGCATAAACTCCTCATAAGCAAAAAAAATTTTATTCTATAAAAACTGCTCTTTTCAATATACTTTGAGCATAAATGCAGAAAAAGACTTAAAAAAGAATTTTATTAACAATATATTGAATTGTTCCTGGAGGTTGAACAGAAGAAATGCTTCTTCGTTTTTCTTTGTTAGACGTCATTTTTATCTGAAATGCAATTTAAAACTTAACCCAGAATCTGGCGATACCAAGTCTACACCCAATCTGTTTACATTTTTTTAAATGTGATTAGTCATCTATAATTTAGAATAAACTATTATGATTAGAAATTTATTTTAGTTTTAAAAAGCTTCAAAAAATTTATTAAAATATTTTTCATATCAATTTTTGTATTTTTAAAAAAACTTCTAATTTTCTTATAAAGTCGTGTATATTCTGTGAAACATTGGTTATTAATTGCAATTTTTTTGTTTAATTTATTTTTTATATTAGAATATTTGAAAGTTGTTAAATGCTGAAAGATCACATTTTAAAAAACTTTTATGCGCTTAATAAATATGAAATTTTGGAAACAAACCTCGTTTTTCAAAAAAATGCCTACATTTGGCACTTTCCATCAACTAATAGCTTCTAAAAAGTTATGAAAAATAACTCAAAATTTTTTTTGACATTATTTTAAAGTTCCTACAAACCATTCAAGATTCAAAACTCCCTTTCAAAAACCACATCAACCTTTTCATCTTGTATCTAGCCCCTTCACATTATTTTAAATACACGATCTCCCTCAACGTCATGTACAATATTATTATTTAGGTTTTTGTGTCGTTCCGTTTGAATCATCTGCTAAAAAATGAATTTATAGCAAGACACACTGCGGAAAAGGTGCCAAGTGTCGACCCGAAATGGCGTCAAACCTGGTAACTATAGATAGTAATCTAGAGCCCTGCAACGAAAGGCTACGAAAAGTGATATTGCAAGTGTTTTTATTCGATTTTTTTTCTCAATCTAGTTAACTCTTGCTCTTCAATACTTTTTGCTGTAACCTATAACAGCTCAAAAGATTGCGGCGTGTAGTCTGCAAATGCGCCTAAATAACACTCAACCCTAGAAGAAAAAATTTACATCTGAACTCAAGTATCAAAAACCTGAAACGCCGTTATTGGTTTATAGTTGAGTCACAAATGATATGCAAAAATTTTTTTTACGTTTAAATCCCACAACCTTTTATTTCCACTTTTTCTTAATAATTCTTAAAATATACAACTAAAATAGAGAGAAAAAAAACAACTCAAATAAAGATTCTTTTCGGTAATGAGACATTAAAAATCTGCAATTCATTATCTTCACAACTGAGTTGTGGCAGTTTGTAAATTTTATAAAAACCCTTGAAAACTTGTTATATAAGATTTCTTTTAATTATAATAAAATTGACCAATAAATGATATTTTTACTATTTTATGGTTGAATTATATTGGTTCATAGTGTTATTCAGTTTAAAATGTTTTTATATGCAATATACAATTTGAATTTAGTACATATTACCAAGCGTTTTCAATACATGTTTTATTAAATTTAGGTAAAGGGTTTGTTTGTTGAATCAATTTTTCTTAGATGCAATGTAGATAATGAAATAGTTTTTTTATGTTTTTAGCACCAAAGAAAATATTTTATATTTAAATGACTAGGTTCAACAAAAACAGAAAATTTCAGCAATGAAAAAGAAAAGATTTTATTACTAGAATATCTCAAAAATCACTTTTCAAATTCAGGTTTGCTTCAAACGAGTTTAAAATATTCACTATCAAAGGGCTTTTAATTAATTTAGCAATATTTTGCTTTGGGCTACGTGGCCATAAAATAGAAGACTAGCAAAGATGCTTCATAATATTGAAATGTTGGATTTAGAGAGGCACTGTTCCTCAAATAATGTAGCAATATTCAACTCAAAGAGCAATGAATCTTATAATCAATAGTCGTTTCACTTGCTTGTTGAACTAAGGTAACTGACATTTTCAACTTTTTCTATTTTAATTATGAAAAAAATCAGTGTTGCACTTTGAAACCAAAATCCACTGTGAGTAATATGAGCCAAAAGTAAGTGTAAGAGAAATAACAGGCACTTCGCAATCAGGCAAAAAGTATTGAATAGCGAGCCTATAGTTTACGAACCAATCATAGAACTCCAAAAAAATTGTTAAAGTACTGAAATAATCATTTTTAGAAGTTTTATAAAAACAACTAACATTTATCAACTAACAAAGCTTTTTGTACAATCCGTGAATATTTAAACATTATGATACATGAATATTTTCAAGAAAAAAAAACTAACATTTTTTAAAGCCTATGATTTTTCCAATTTAAAACAACTTTTGCTGCTTGGAACTTCTTTAAAAGAAATATGCTAAACAGGATTGAAACCAGCGTTTATTCTTGTTTGACATCTTTTCCAATAAAATAAGTCAGCTAGGCCGTCAAATTAGACAATGGTTTCCACATTTTTACAACATAGTTGAATCAATGCCAGAAACTTTAGACATTGGCAGATTTTCCACTCACTGGAATTTTTCATGCTTACTAATATGAAAAAAGTGAATCCTTTTTAGATTAACGAATCAAAGTTGAATACCTTCAAATTACATAAATTACTAACAACTAGACAACCTGACATCTACCATACCTTTCACAACAACTTGATTGTCGTTGGCGACTTCAATGCTCGAGTATCTGGTAAATTTTCATATCATAGCGTCGCAAACCGAAATAGTGAGTTTTTTGAAACTTTCTTTTTACAAAAAAAATCTTTTGACTGGTAACATGCTTTTTCAAAAAGCTAACCGGAAATTATGGACATGGAGACATCCCGCTGGACACCTGGCTCAAATTGACTATATTCTTTTCAGAAAACACTGGAGAAACACTTATAATGACTGTCAAGCCTATTCTTCTTTTGTTAATATTGGTAGTGATCACAACATAATAACAGCAAAGGTCAGACTAAGTCTTCTTGCTTCAAAAGCTTCACAAGGAAATTTTTCTACTGGCAGGCTACTACCATAGACGCTTTGATCTCTACAAAATTTGACGCCTTTCTAATAGATCAACAGACTTACACATCCTCTGTATCCATATGTAACAAAGCCGGAAAAAAAAACTACCAAATCGTCCAAAACGAACTTCCCCTACGATTGAGCACCATGATATGGATCTACCCCGATTGAACACCAAAAAAACTCTAATCCAACTGGTTCAAGTTCATTAAAATACCCAACGCCAGACATATGACCGCTTTGAAAACGCTAGACTTAATAAAACCTTCACAGAATTCAAAAAAGGATCACGGGGAAATTCAAATAATGCCTGGAATCTAATAAAGGAACTTTCAGACAAGAAAAATCTATCACTTTTATCCAAGGAGAAAATCGTCTCAAAATCTGAAAAATCCATTTCAAAAATCCCTTTTCTGTTAACAAACACGATGATCACGATTAGTTTGACTGCGTCAAGTTGTTTGACATCAACCCAGAAATAGGAACTGCCGAATTTAGTGAGAAGGAGATCACAGATTCACTCAAGTCAATGAAACCAAATAAAGCTTCTGGTCTTGATGGTCTTACATTAGAAAACTGGAGTCTTGAAAAAACTCAACAATACCTGAAAAGGTTTTGCATCGAAACACTTAACTGTGTGCGTCCCAATGAATGGGGTTTATCTGGTATCGTTCCTGTGCTCAAAAAAAGAAACTTGACTCATTGTACCAACTACCGGCGTCTAAGTCTTAACCAAATAGCCTTTAAAATCTACAAATGGTTTATACTGAACAGAATCCGTTCTTTCATCGACAAGCTACTTTGTCCCAGTCAAAATGGCTTCTGCCCTGGAAGATCCACCTCGTCTCATCTACTCGCACTCAGAAGATTCATGGAAGAATTACGTTACCACAAGAAAAAAGCTGTGATAACGTTCATCAACTTCAAAAAAGCATTTGACTCGATAGCTCGGTCTAAAATGCTCAAAATCCTTGCTGCATATGAAATTCCTCTTGAAATTGTTGAAGCAATACGAGTCGTGTACTAAAACAACTCCAGTCTTGTGATGACCCCGTAAGGCTATATTGACATCTTCTAGCTCGATACTAACGTCTTACAAAAAGATCTACTCACCCCGTTCCTTTTCAGTATTTGCTTGAGATATACTCTCCGCACCTCAATTCTTTCTTCCGGTGGATTGACTGTTAAGAAAAAAGGAAGTCACATAGTCCCTTCCGAGAAGATACTCGTCGAACTTGCATTTGCCGACGATATCGCTTTGATGGAAAATACGATCAACAAAGCTGAATCTCTTTTTTACAAAATTGAGAACACATGCCAGCAATGCATTTTAATCCCTATGTAGAGTCATATTCGTGCTATAAATGGTGATGAAACTGAAAAGATTGATGATTTTTTTATTTGGGAGGCTACACCAACTGTTCACGAGATACCAACACCCAAATCAAAAAATCATGGGACGCTCTAAACTTTCTAGTAAAAATCTAGAACTCTCGCATTACCACAGCAACAAAAGTTAGGATTTTCACATCTACTGTAGAGTCCATACTTTTATATGAGTGTGAATTCTGGGTAATGACCTATGCTGCAGTGAAGAAAGTTGGTGGCACTTGCATGCTCCAAAGAGTCAAAAATGTCTCTTGGAGGAACCGCCTAGCAAATGCCCAGCTATAGGGTCAAATTCTAAAGTTGTCCACCATAATCATGGTTAGCGCTTGCTGGACATGTAGCTCGACTACTAAAATTGAAAAACTTCAAGTTTATTTCAGGGATGAATTTTATGTAGGATAAAAGGTCATATTAAAATTTGACGCCCAAACAAATGTAACTACTTTTTGAGAACACCTTAGGTAAATTCAGTTAATTCGATAATTTTCACTAAAATGTCAAGTTCTTATAATTTTTTGAGTAAATTTTTTATTTTTTCCATTTCATTATTGGCAATTTTTGCGGTTGTTTCTTGGATATATCGTTCAACTTCGTCGACTTTTTCATCAATAGCTTTGACCATATTTTCACCGCTTTTATTCAAATGGTCATTTTCATAATTATTGTGCTGTTCTGGAAAAGTTGTCAAAAGATTATTGTTTGAATACACCCATTTAGCAGTGCTTTTCAAGGCAGCCATACTTTGGTTCGACGGCGCCTTCAGAAGAACATTTCGAGATTCAAATGGCTTGTAAAAGTCTACATATTTTTGAGATTCTTCATGGAGGATTTCATCGATTTCATCAAGAAGATCTTTTTTGGGGTTTGGACCACTTGTGGCACTTTCAGTGCGTGATTTCATAGAACCATTTGGAGAGTTTTTTTTTGCAGTGAGATTGTATTCATCGTGGTAGCTCAATACAGGTTTCAAAAAATTTTTTTCACTCTTTTCACTTTTAATGCTTTTTATTGGACTACATGCTGAATTTACCATCATGTTTTTCATAAAAATCGGCTTTTTCAGTTTTTTTGACGGAAAAGTTTCATGATTTTTATGGTTTGTTTGGAACTGAGCATTTAAACTGGCTTGTAATTTATAATTGTTATCGACACTTTCTTCAGTCAGTCTTGAACTACATAAGCCTTTTATATGGGAAAGTTTTTTAACGTGTGGAGTCAAATTTCTATCAAAAGTGCCAATTTTTTTGGTGATGGTTTCATCAGGTAAAGACTGAAAAGACATGCTTTGAGTTCTAGGAGAAAATTCTTCTGTGTTGATAGTTTCACTCATCAAAGAATCGTTCATATCAGCATTGTTTTTAGCAAGTTGGTTTTGCTTGACACTTCTATCTTTGTTTCTATTTGATACATTATATGAATTTATTTTTATCGATTTTGGCAAAGAATTTTTATTTATGATTTTGCTTTGTATGTAGTCCCTATCTTTTCCATATTCCAAACGTGGCGAGCATGACGGTGCAACTAGTTGAAGTCGGCTTTTTGGATCCTTTTCAACTTTTTGCTTACCTTTAACTATTTCATTTCTATTTACTTTTTCAAAGTTACTTCTTTCTTTAATTGAAGGCTTATAACTAATTTCTTCATCATTAACTAGGGTTGATTCTGGTCTTTTCAAAGTTCCAAAAATGCTTCTATAATCAGATAAAGTATTGTTAAATCTTCTCATAGGTCTCAAGCTTTGATAATAATCCTTTCCGTTAGATATGGAACGATTTTGATTTTCGTTTTCTGTAAACGTGCTTTGCGAACTATCTGGTCTACAATGAGTATGTCGGCTTGGTTCTTTCTGTAAGTTTTTTCAAGTTTGACATGAAATTTTTCAGAAAAAAATGATTAAAAAAAGTTAAAACCTAACTAATTCAAATGACATTAATATATTATATTTAATTAGTATATAAAAAAAATGCAAAAATTTCGGCTTCAAGTCAAAACTATAATGCTTTTAACTAGTTCATCATTACTATTCACCTTTCTCTTATTTAACTTACTATTTTTTTAACCTCCTACTACCTCCTGAACGACCTGGCCTGCAATCCTCCACCCTTCATGACCTCTCCCTTTTATTCCTATTCCAAATCTGCTATTTCTTTCTGTGGTCTTTTTATCTGGAACTCTCTATCTCCTAACCTCAAATCTTCTTCTTCTACTTATTCTATTTCATTTGAAAACCTCAAAATATTTTTTCTCAAGCAGTTTATAGTAGAGCGTCTCTAAACGATGCGTAAGAGGCGCTTTCTAAGTTATTTACTTATTACTTAATCAAACTGTGAAAAAATGACAAAATCTTTAAAAGAATATAGACCATGACATTGAAGATAAGCCGAAAATTTGAAATTATAAATGATTACGAAGTTTTATGATTATGAATAATAATATTTATACATAAACTGGCAATAATAAAAGTGCAAAAGTCATAAGACTCAGAACACAAACATCGAGTTTGGCCACAACACGCTCAAAGCTGTTTGGTTTTTTCAATTTTTTTCCAATCGGATTCGGAAAATACTCTTCATTGACATTTCCATCATAATCTTGATAAAAAGTATAAAGTTCATGTTTCGTATAAATTTTTTAACGAGATGTGGTAAAAAAATTGGTCGAAAAATATCAAACTCACTGAAAAAATTGTTTCCTGACAAATGAGTACCAGTCAAATCTTTTCTTCCATAAAGTATTACTAGTGAAAATTTATATTTCAAAAATTCAATTTCAAGTCCAATAGAAAGTTAATACGTTTTTATTTGAATACCTCTATCTCCTGCATCCATATTTTGTTTTCTATATTAAATTAATTTTTATGTCTTATAAGAACGATTTTTGTTATTAGATATGAATCGTTAGTTTAAATTAACGTTAAATATGAAATTTCTTAATCAAGTTATCGTTTTAAAATATTAATGGCGTTATAATACTTGTTTTTGTTTATCAAAAATTTACGAAAGTATAAAAGGAACAAAAAATTAGTGGAAATTAGATATGCTAAAAAATTGTCACCAGCTTCCCCGTCTAGAAGACAGCTTTGCGCGACTTCCTACTAAATTAAATTAAATCTTTTTTCTTTATCACAAAATTTTAAAAATTTATAATGATTGAAGTTAGTCAATATAATTCTTGTGAAAGTAGATTTAAGCGCCGCATTGAAGCTTACAAGGCTAGACACGATGAACAACTCAGGTAATAATCTGTTAAAGTTTTGTTTTAGGTTTCATTTTCATGCTTTTTTTTATTTTAGAACAAAAATGTAATTTTTGCCAAAAATTTTTGATAACACCTTAACTTCCAGATCTTATATGCCTCTTTGGCAAGAAGAAATAAAATTATGCAAAGAAGAAACCAAACAATTATTTAAAAGATGGGTAGATTTGCAGTGCAAAAAGTCTTTTACTGGCAAGCATAACATACTTTCATCAAATCTTTCTTATAATAAGGTATATTATGAGCTTTTCACTTAATAAAATTAACAATTTATATATTGTAATATTTTTAATAGAAAACTAAGAAAAAAAGTCAAGACTTCACATCAATGAATAACACTAAAATAAGGCTTCCAGAGGTTGAAAATGACATCAACATAACTAATTCCTCAACAAAACTTATTCCTAAAAGCATAGAAATCAGTGGATCTGTTAAAAAAAAATCAAATACAGTTTTTAATGACCAGCTGATTTCATCAAAAAATTTATTTAACTATGCTAAAAATATACATAGTTCTTCTCAGGCTCAAACTTCTCAAAAGAGCTCTCAAAATACTTTATCGATTGACAATCAACTTCAACAGTATAACACAGAGTTCAATAATTTTCAAAGACAATTATCAAATCAACATTTCCAACCAAAATTCAATGATACAGAGAATTTAGCATATAACCAGTTCAATAATGATTATCACAATAATGATTATAATCCTCAACTTCACACATTCGCAGATTTTTCATACAACCAACCAAATAATTTTAATATTGTAAATAATTCTTTCAATTCATTTTCTAATAATATTGCACCAAACAATATGAACCAGTTATCAGCTGAACAAACACAAGTTTCATTAGCAGCCAATGACCCAACAACTGAAGATGATATAACTGCTATTTTTGAATTATTCAATCAAAAGGAAAACCAATTAAATTTTCTTGATGAGAATATCACAACAAGTAGTAGTATTGATGAAATTGGATCAAATGTAGAGGAAAATCTTCCATTCCCATGGCCCTCAGGTGAAAAAATTAATGAGGAAGAAAATAAAGATAAAAAAGATTGTGAAGAAATCAATGATGTTAAATCATTAAAATCTAATAATTTTGAAGAAGTTTCTAAACAGAGTTCTACTGAATGCTCTCTCAAAGATAATGACAATGAAAAATTAAAACAAGTTAAAAACTACATAGAAAATTCCATTCAAGCTTCATATTTAAACACATCATTTGCTCCTGCTGCTAATGCTTCAGTCACTTGCACTCAACATCTTGCTAACAATTATCATTTATTGGGCAACTCCAATCAAGATAAGAGTAACAGCAATGCTGACAACTTGATTTATAACAATTCCATACCAGCCAACAATATGAATCAAAGTTACAATAGTTTTCGTAGTGATTTAAATGTTTATAATCAGCCATATAACATGTACCACCAACAAAATAACATTGATATGACGGGAAGATTCAATTTTAATGAAGATTATTCATTCAAATCATCATTGTTCCAAAAACCCACCAATTACAATGATAATGATAATTCAAAGATGAATACAACTCCAGATTTTAATACTGCTAGTAGTGGCGATTATTTCAATTCTTTCTCGTCGATTTATCATAATTATACTCAAGCTATGGGCATGTTTAATGCACCTCACAACCACACGAACTACCAAAATAATTCAATCAATTATTTCAACACTAACAACTACTTCAACAATGATGTGGTTGGTAACGTCGGCATGGAAAGCTCTGTTGAGACTGATCTCAATATAATTAACGACATCATTAAAACTAAATTTTGAATGATTTATCACCTTGGGCATTTGATTTTTTATACGGCTTGAATTCATATCAAATTTTTTGTATGGGACTTTTCCTTCTCCAGCTACACAAATCATTTTGATTTGTTTGAGAAAAGTCTAGTTCCCACGTTGAAGCATCTTATAAATATACATATATTTTTGCCTTTTTTGTAATATCGTGCCGAATTAAAATCATATTTTAAAATTTTTTGATATAATTGTAAAATATTATGTGCATTTATTCTTGTTTCATTTGGCCATTAAAACTTATACTCGTTTTTTTACAATCGTTTCATATCATTTATATAGACTGAGTTTTTAAAAATCACACATTCAAAGTGTCTTATCTCATGACTTTTTATATTTTTTGTATTTAAAAAAAATATTCATGAATACTTTATCAATAAAATCAAAAGGTCTGGATTATAAAAAACTTGAAAAATATTGCTTATTTTTAAACGGGGTGCATAAATATGGTTATAAGGTTGATAAAAGTCAAGTCTCAATTGATAATGTAAGATATTACAAAAAGCTTAGTGTAAATTTTTTAATAAAACCTTAGTGTTTGTTTCTGTTATATTGATTTCGGCTATTTTACGTCAACAAAAGTCTAGTTGTGTTCATCGCTATCCTTATGGTCAAAGACTGCACAAAATGCCGTTTTAGAAAAGTTAGTTTATGGCATTTTGACGTAATAGGTCGTGAGTCAACATCGACGTTGCTCGTCACCCTCATACCCTACTTGTGGATGGTCGATAAGATCACTTCTGCTCGCAACTTCCACATACCTTATCATGGTGATTGGATGTAAGAAAAACAATAAGGTGAGAATTGCCAAACAAAGACTACGAATAGTTTATCTAAGTATTATTATTAAAAACATACGACTAATCTATCAAAGATATCATCACACCTATCAAAGTAAAATTTAAAATAAGGAATATATTGTCAAGTAACAGTCAAAACGAAAAGCACGGATTATTGTTGAAAGGAATAGTTGAGGTTAATTGTTTCAACGAGGTTTTAATTTATTCTGTCTTCTGCTTTCTTGCGAACTTTAGTTAAATCATCCATGGTTGATAGCTTTGGTGGTGTTTTGAGGTTTTCACGTATAACAGATGTTTCAACTCTTTTAAGGTCTTCTGATGAGACAGTTGTTAAAATTATACGATTTCTTTCTTTGAAGCCAAAGTATTTCGTTTCAACATTTTTGAAATATATCTCCATTGTTTTTTTTGGCTCGCAAGTTTCCATCCGATCTTAGAATGTTACCTTACAGACTTCACAACAAAAATGTTACAAAACTTGGACAAGGAAAGTTTTAGTAATGAAATTTTTAATAAAGAACTAGTTATTATGGTCTTAAAAGAATAAAGATAGATTTTTGGATAATTAAGAAAACTTTCAAAAGCTTGATTTTTTAAACAGTTAACAGAGACGTTTTTAAACCGGTAGTGTATACCAAAAGGTATGTTCAGTTAGTTCATCCATGAAGCCCAGCTAGTAAAGCTTAGCTCAGTTTCTCCTTTTACATCTTTGGGAGCATAAGGCTGCAAAACACTCCTCCAACGTACTCGGTTCTGGCTGGTTCTCTTCAGCTCGGCCCACGTCATTCCGGTAACCTTCGTCTCTGCCTCGATGCTTTTCCGCCAGGTCTGCTTAAGCGGCCAACTTTTCTCTCCTCTTGTGGGTTCCAGTCTAGGGTCTGTCTAGTGATATTGGCTGCAGGCTTGCGTAGCGTATGATCTATCTATCCTCATTTCCTCTTTACAGTTAGTAAAACCTTAAACTAATTAGCTAAAGTGATTAAATTTAAGTTTATAGCAAGCACTTCAAACAAAAAAATGCTATATGTTTATATAAGTTCTTCAGTGATCATAATTATCTTCCAGAATGCTTCTCTACCAACTTCGTCAAACCACAATCGAAAGTTTTTTCTCATATGAAAAGAAAATGATGACGTGTCACAAAGCTACAATCTTTTGAAAGAAATTTCTCCAAAATCAAGCTATGGAGACAGACAGGAAAAGGCCAAAAAGATGGTATTTTAAAATGCTACTTCGAAATTTTACGAATAGTGGCATGAAAGTGTAATAATTTTTTATTGTTTTTTATATATTGTTATTTAAATATTCCGGTAAGTTTATATTTAACGTTACTTCCTAAATGCGGTTGTCCATAACCATTATGAGATAATCTTAATGTACTATGTATTTTGTCTTTACGTAACAGTATGTGTGTTTTTTTGTGTTTACGCTTTTGTTGAAATGTACATCGATCTATATATGTATATTGATATCTAGGTTAGATTGGTGTAAATGTGTTAAATTTTAAATTTTGGTCTGATGAAAGTGGGAATGACGCAATTCTTGACTTCATTGACCAATTATATCATCATCATCTTATGATATCGTTAGTGTTTTGTCATATTGACATCTTTCTCCTGGTATGGTAGTTAATTTTCATTTACTGTTGGATTATAGCCATCTTCAATTGCATCATGCAGCTGATATATTCTTAAGTATTTTCTTCCGTGAGTAGCATTTTGAATGTTTTATCACATTGATGATTGCATTTAACTGTGAATATATATTTTTAAAATTCTCCTTATTTTCTATCATGGCTGTCTAAGAAATTTGTGATGTTTTATTTGTCATAAAAATTCACACACTAACTAAAAACAAAAAATAACAATATAAACTTCAAAATAAAACTACTAAGAAAAGAGAAAGAGGAAGGAGAACGGAGGCAGGAAAGAATGCTGGTAGCATTGCCACGGACAATTGCCAGAAAGATCTTTTGGCGCAACCAGACTGCCTCCAAAGGGTCCCCAGTCGCCTCAAAAAGTTTTCTACCTAACTTTTCAACAAAGCTGCCGGTTGAGGGACCGCAGCAGCCTGTTGTCTCGAATGCAACGGGTTGAAAATGAAAATTGCCCACCAAGCTCTGATACCGCACTGGAACCCGACTCGATGGAGCTGGCGATTATGTGAGACTTGGAGAAAGCGTTGACAACTGTTGCGTCCCAGACCATGCTTCTATGGCTGTCTTGAGTGGTGAATGTTGTTATTGTTGAGTATCAAGAACGATGATTTAAAAAACGAAAGAATTAGAAATAGAGAAATTACGGCTATTTTGATTTAGGATCATTATAATTTAATTAGGTTATTTTTCTGACTATCTCAATTTTATCAAATAACTTCTCTTGGGTATAAAAATCAAGTTACAGAATCCAAATGAATTGTTTGTTATTAACTATTGCATGATTTCGTCTTGTTAATTATATAATTTGATTAATACTCACTATTTCCAAAACTAATTAATGTTTTGAAGCATCATCAATTTTCTGGAAATGTTCATCATTTATTAATAGTTATTTTTTCATTATCTATAACACGTGTTTTTCTTATACCTTCAAACATCATTAATACTTCCTATAAGAAATAAATTAATTCATTGTTGGTGAAAAACATATTGTCTAGTTTATATATAGCATTGGTAAGAACAAAGTATAAAATCAAAATAAAAATTCAAAAAATGGCAAGGTTTGTAATAACGCACTTTTGAGCAAACCTCAATAATTGTCTCCAAAACTTTGAAAACTGCATCTTTAATCCAGAATCGAGTTTATAAAATAGCAAAAAAACAACTTTTTCAACTTTGAAGAAATGAAAATATCTTAAAATCATTAAGGTAAAACATCAATTTATTTATATTCCTCTAGGTCCATGATAGTATTTAAAAGCTTAGGGTTGATGTTTGAAGTTTAATTTCGGTACAACCTGCCTAATCACTGGAGAATGGTAGCCAATGTGAAAATGTTTGAAAAAAATTTGAAAAACAAGTCTTTTGAGCAATTCATAGGGTTTCATCTGTTTATAACTCAATTATTGAAATTGAATAATTGATTAATTTTTGAACTTATAGGGTCAACTATCACTTCAATAACATTTGGACATCATAACCGATTTAACTTCAAACCAATCATTTGGTGAGCTAAAGTACTAACTTTATTAATGTTGCAACTTCAATCTAAAACTTTTATCTTTTTGAAATAAAAACTTTTTATTCAAATCTATTTAAACTTTTGCAAAAAACTCATCTAGAAACTTCCCAAACAAATAAAAACTGAATGATGAGCAACACAAGAACCTTTTGCTTCGGCCACTTTCTATGAAAAGCGTGCTCTAGATATTCAAAAAACCTTATTTCTATTAATAAAAAAGATTCTTTTTACAAGGTTTAAAAATCTTGAAATTTATTTTTATTTGAATGAATGGTAATTATTTTCTGCAACATTTATTTCTTCCAAAACTCCAGGTTCTATTCCTAAAAGTTTGTTCTCAGGCATCATCAATTAAGCAACAACAACCTATGAATAAATACCTTCCAAAATGACTCTTCATAGTTTTTTTTATTTTTTCTGAAGAATTTTAATATATTTATAGAAGTTTTTTGGGTTGAGGTTCATATTGAAATTGATATAAAAAAATATACCAACGTTGTTTCCTTGTCTATAATATAGAGTGGAAAATAATGGTGAACAAAGTGAAACAAAGTTTAATTTGGTTTTTATAAAATGCTTTTTATGTATATATCAAAGCACTTGTTATAAATTTATTTTAGTGAAAAAACACTGTGGAACAAGTGCTAACTGTCGGACGAAAATGGGATCGAACCCGGACACTTTACTTAGTTAATCCTAATCATCTTCCAACTGAGCTATACGGACAGACGAAAATACAAAGTTAAATGATTTTTATGGGTTAATTCAGAATGGAACGGTGAAACCCTAGAATGCAAATTATATTCAATAAAATTAACCCGTTTGTGCCCATTTATTTCATGAGATCACTCACATATACCAGTTTTACTAATTATTGGTTAAGATTTATCAAATTCCAATTAATTTTTTTTTATCAACTAGGATTATATCTTCTATATTAATTTTATTTCATTTGAATTTTTGATTTTGCTTTTATGATATTTAAGCTTAAAATTGTCAAAAATTTCACTTTGACGGACGTTTATTGAAAAACATTCAATTATGGCATAATAATTTATTTTTATTTTGGAACAAAATGAAATAGTTTAAAGTTATCTTTAATTAATATTATAAAATTTTAAAACTTGAGATACATGTAAAATCAATAGAATAAAAGGCATTAAAAGTTGCTGATCTCATATAAGATCAATGGGCACAAGTTTTAGCAAAGGGGCGTTTTAAACAAAACACATTATAGCTAGTGGAATTTCAATTTTGAAAAACGGAATATTAAAATAATAAATGAAGTAATCAAATAAATAATAAAAAACATCTTTTTGCAAATATTAGTTTATATTCATAATTGAAGGATACAAAAGTCCATAAAATACTTGTGTATCATTCAATTATGAATATAAACTAATATTTAGTAACGAAAAACATCAAATAAGAGGAATTTTTAATACATTTATTGAGAATCGGAAGCTATAATTTTTGATAAGTTTAGCCTTATCATAAAACGTTAGCGAAAAAAATACATACGATGTCTCTAAAAATTTAAACTAATATTTACAAAAAGTTGATTTTTTTTATTTATTTGATTACTTCATGCATCACTCACTCAAACAGTTTATTAGGATTTGGCTACAAATTTTTGGCATTATTTGGTTTTTCAAGCTATTGCTCTAACTTTGATCTGTATTGTGGTAAAAACTTATCAGATCAATGGAAAGACCTACAACTAGAATCACAAGTTGTTCTGAATATGTTGAATGCGGTAGAAGAGCTCCAATCGCATACTGTATTTTTTGACAAGTTGTTCACAAGTTATTCATTATTTATTCATCTAAAAAGTCTTGGCTTCTAAACAGCATGGAATACATAAGATAACAGGTTGAGAAAAGACCTTTTGACAGAAAAAAAACGATGAATAAGCAAAAAAGGGGGGCACAGCTATAGTTTCGAGGTCAATGAATAAATTCAAATTGAGGTGGCTAGGTAATACTGTGACAAACACTGGAACAAATTATGATACAGCTAAACTTATTCATGAAATAACTTATTGGGAAATAAATTATAATCAAAGGTTTAGTTCCAGGGCTTAATGTATTTGAAACATTAAGCTCAAAAATGTGTGTAGTGGATAAGCACGATTGGTGGGCAAGCAAATATGCCACAACAATAAAAGCTAAAAATGGTATTGACCAATTTTTACAAAAATACTGAATATGTCAGAAATAAATTCTCAGATAATCCCTAATTGGTCAAACAAGAAAAGTGATACGCAAGCTTAAAAACAGATTTGCTTACATTTAGAAGAGCAATCAACAGATCCTACTTCAAAGACTCTACATGTAGGCAACAGCAAAACAAAAGATACAACTGTTCAAAGCCTCCACAAGCTCCTAATGATGTTCGTTTCGATCTTCAAAGACATATTATAATAACTAGAAATGAACAAAGAAGATGCCAAAACAATCAATGCACCGCTAGACCATGGACATTTTGGAAAAATTCACGGTTACTTTGAGCGTAGCTTGAATTTATTAATATATAAATTTCAAATATGAATGGGAATTTTTATTTTCAAAGAAGTTGATGAGTTTTTCTGTTATTATATGTGAAAATTCATTTTCTGTTATTTGAATATTAGACTCCATCCCTGCGGAAATTTACGCCTCTGGAGGCCCACTCATGATCAGGAAGCTTTTTGAACTATTCCAGTCTATGTGGAACCAAGAGCTTATCCCGCAAGAACTAAAAGATGCTTCTAAGTCCACCTATACAAGCGCAAAGAAAATCGACAATCGTTCGATAACCATCGTGGCATATCGCTACTCTCTATCGCCGGGAAGATCTTGGCTAAAGTTCTGCTGAACCGCTTGATTGATCACCTGGAAGACAGTTTATTGCCTGGGTTTAGACCGGGGCGCAGCACAGCAGATATGATCTTCGCAGCACGTCAACTCCAGGAGAAGTGTCAAGAGCAAAACGTTGGTCTCTACACCACTTTTGTCGACCTGACGAAGGCCTCCGATACTGTCTGCAGAAAAGGGCTTTGGGAGATCATGGCCAAGTACGGCTGTCCTGCTAAGTTTATTACTATGGTCAGACAGTTCCATGACGGCATGCAAGCCAGCGTGCAGAATGATGGGAAGTACTCGAAGCCATTTCCAGTCACAAACGGCGTGAAACAGGGCTGCGTTCTTGCTCCAATTCTCTTCAGTATGATGTTTTCAGCCATGCTGACTAACGCTTTTCGCTCTGGTAACATCGGAGTCGACTGATGGAAAGCTGTTCAACTTACGTAGGCTTCAGGCAAAAACCAAAGTTCAGAAAGACATTGCCCGAAACTTTTTATTTGCTGACGACTGCGCATTGAATACTGGCACACAGTCTAGCACGCATGAACCGGTTTGCCAAAGCCTGTGACGACTTTGGCCTGACTTTGGTCTGACAATTATTATCAAGAAAACCGAAGTGATGTACCAGCCTGCCCCTAATGCTCCCTACTCAGAACCAGTTATTACGGTCAACGGCGAGAAGCTTACAGTGACAGAAAAGTTCATTTATCTTGGCAGCACACTGTCACGGTCTGTCAGTATCAATGAGGAGGTATCCTACAGAATCGCTAGAGCCAGCTCGGCTTTTGGCAGACTCAGAGAGAAGGTGTGGGATAAAAGAGGGATCAGTTTTATGACCAAGCTGAAGGTGTACCGTGCTGTCGTCATTCCTTCATTGCTGTACGCCTGCGAAACATGGACTGTGTACAGTCGTCATGCCTGGCAGTTGAACTCTTTCCACATGCGATGCCTTCGGAAACTGCTTTACATCAAATGGCAGGACAAAGTGCCCAACACAGAAGTACTCCAAAGAGCCAAAATGGAGAGCGTTCATGCGTTTCTCAAGCGGTCCCAGCTCAGGTGGGCAGGCCACGTATTCAGAATGCCCGACGAGCGCCTGCCAAAGCGATCGCTTTACAGTGGGCTGAGTGAAGGCAAGCGCTCTCTTGGAGGTCAAAAGAAGCGATACAAGGACACCCTGAAAGCTTCTCTGAAATCCTGTGGCATTTATTCTGACACCTGGGAAGAAATGGCCCAAGACCGGCCTACTTGGCGCAGCGCTGTCTTCACAGGTGTGTCGAGCTTTGAGGCGAAGCATGTGGAAGAGCAAAAGCAGAAACGCCAGCGTTGCAAAATAAGAACGAGTACTGCTTTTCAGTTTGTTTCTACTTTAGCATATCCCTGCCCAAAGTGTACAAGGCTTTTCAATGCGAGAATAGGTCTGAGCAGCCATCTTTGCACCCACAAAACCCAGGAATAGAAGATGTGGTCGTCTTCGCCTGCGAAGGACGAACATCATATGTGAAAATTCATTTTCTGTTATTTGAATATTAGAGCAAACAGTGAAAAATCATTACTATTTTTGAAAAAAAAATATTTTTTAGAACTTTTTGAAAAATTTTATTTACGTATAAAATATAAATCCAAAATATCTTTATATTTTAGTTTTAAAAATAAAATTAAAGTGAATTAAAACCTTCAAACTACTCTTTATAATGCTATGCGGTTAAAAACCCATTTGCTAACACTTGTGCCCATTGATCTCATATGAGAACACCCTGTATCTCGCTTATTTTTTGTCAAAATTAAAATTTTTTTTTTGTTTTTTGTAAGCTTGTTTTAAGGAAGGAACAAAAGTTTCATTAAAAAATTACTGCCATCAGCATTTTGGGCACAAACGGGTTAAAATTACTGCAAAAATTATAGTGACATTAACTTCAAAAGTTTCTAGGCCACAATGATGAAGAAAAATTTGAAGTCATTTTTTAAGCAAGCATTTGCCTTGATAAAATGATATTTTTAAATGATATTTTAAATCACTAACTCATGTTTACTTTTGATAGATTAAATAAAAATATTCTTTTTGTCGAAAACAATACACAGAAAAAAACATTTGTTGTTTTATATCAGGTTTCTTGATTTTTTGCAACAGAATTCAAAAAAAATTTTAAATTCAACTTAAATACGTTTTTTAATGTTACTGAATAAAGAGTAGAAAATAGTTTTTTTAAATAAAAAGCTACATACAGCTTTTTATAGAGAAGAAGTGACGGTCAATGCAAGTTTGTTTTCAAGGGTTTGAGCAGGATTCGAAGTTTTAGAAGTCTAAATTATTCTGATTAAAAATGTTTTTCAAGTCTGCTCAACAAAAATACAAGAAGTTTTAAAACTTCTGCCTTAATAATGTACTGATAAAATACATAACAGAAAAATTATCTTTTATATTAACTTTTAATAGAATAGTAAATTTAAAATCTATTAGTCTTGTTTTAGGATTTATATTTTTTTCAAAACTCAGTTTTTAAAATTTTTGAAAAAAATTTATTCGATAAATTGTTTCATGAAAATACTATTAAGTTGAAATTTTGAAGCGCCAAGAAAGAATCTAACTCAATTTTGTCAAATAAATAAAGGCTTGCACTGAACCGTGTGATTTTCAGTCCAACTAAATGAGCCACGAACGGAGAATATTAACTCAAATACATCAAAACAACAAAAGATAAAAGAAATTGAATTCCAAAATTTTAGTTTCTTAATTTTCTAGGCGTTTTATGACTCACATTTTCATGCTTTTCCGGGTTTTTTTGTAGTTATTGACATGGAAAAATACTTCTAACTTGTAATTTTTATTGGGCAATTGAAGAAATTGAATAGGAAGCTTTAAAAATGAGAAAATTATTATTTTCAAAAGTTTAAAGCATAAAAGAGTGATTTCAAATCCAATGTTATTTTTCTATTAACATCAATGTTTTGAGGTTTTAAATTCAGGGAGTTTCCATCTGAATTGCGTTTTTGAATGTTGAAGGATCATTAACAATGAATTATTTATATTTTATTTTGATTGCTTAAAAAAATAGATTTCCATAATTTAAATAATAATTTTGTTCAAAAATTTTCAAATGAATAAGTTCATTACAGGAAAAACTATGAAATTTTTATATTATAAATTTTTTGTGTTTGCTTCGTTCATAAAATTTAGCTTGTTTGTATAATTTTTGTTAAATTTCCATAAAAATTGTAATTTATTAAGCTCGCAAGCAAGGAAATGCAAAAGAGCATTGAAAAACGATTAAAACAACATGAATTAAAGTGTTACAGTTCCGATAAACCTTCGTTTTACCTAACTGATTGAGGTTTAAAAAATATTCGTAATTTTGAGCAGCCCTTAACCTAATCGAAGATTATATTTTTAATCTTCTTTAAACAAAAATAAGTTCAGACTCATAGATTTTATTGTTTTTTCATTTATTTGAACTTCAACCAATGAATTGAAGCCTATACAAACAAACTGGTTGAATCTCAAGACCACGATCTATCTGAAGGTTCTGTTTGCCTAATTGTTTTCAAGGACTTTGTTTAATAAATTTCAATTCAATGTTACAATTCATTTTATTGAATTTGTTTTAATGTTTACTGACTTTTAATTAGATAATTTCATTTTTGTGGTCAGTTTTTTTTGGTTGAAGGCTATTTTGACATTTTATTTTATAGTTAGTGTTATGATCAATAAGTATTATTTTTATTTATAGTATTAAAAAACGTGTATTATAATTAAAAATTCATAAAATATATGTAAATTAAAGTATTTTTATCATTAAAACAACACTTATACTGTCTGTTTATGAAAAGTCCTTGAAAATCATCTGAACTCGAATATTTTTTCGATTATGAACTTGATTTTTTTTTTCATGTTTGAAAAAAGTTTAAAAACACATATTATTTTCACTAAAAATATTTTTTTTGAAATGAATGTTTTTGGATGTTGAAATTTATTTATTAACGGCTTGAATTGTTTTTTTTACATCTATTACTGCTCTTATTTCTAGGTTTTCATTCTATTTTTAAGCTCCCAATAAAATTTTTTATTTTTAACGATACTCTCGAATTTCAGTCTTTTTAGTATTCTGCTCTAAAGAATTTTCACTCCAAACTTTTTCATTTCCTTTTTTTAAAAAAAAATTTTTTTCAAGTTATAGTTTAAAAAAGTTTCAAATACAAAACACGAAAAGGTATTAATTTTGTATTGAATCTTCAACTTTCTGCATTACAAATAATCTTTGGAGGTTAAAGCAATGCTTAAGGCCTGATATTGCTTTCAATACCACATCAAACTTGTCTGAATGGCTGCATATTAATCTTTTTTCAAGTCATTTTTTTTCATTTTTATACACCATATTTCTTCAAAGATTAGGCCACTTATCTTTTTTAAGTTGGCTCATAGTGCTTTTAGCTTTATCAAAATCGGCACGATAAATTAATCTTTACTTTTTTAATTCAAAATCAATTTTTCTCCATTATTCATTTAAATGAAAATTAAAGATCAAAATGCCGAAAAATAGATGAGACTAAATTCTCATAAAAATCTCTCAAGACCGTTTTATATAGTTTCAGTTTTATGAAAATATTTTTTTATATTCATGCCTATTTAACTTCAAAAAATTTCATGAAACGCAAATGTTTGAAAAAATAGTTTTTCCTTATGAATGTGACCAACTTTAAAATGCATACATCACGCTTTCAAAAGTCTAGATCTTTTTCCAGCTGAATTTTATTTCGAATTTTCAAAGTTTTTGGACTAATGTGTTTATAATTTTTACGTCGACACCTACTTTGAGTAAATAAAAAAATGAATAGAATAATTAATATAATAAAGCTTCCACGTTTCTTAAAGGTCTTAATACTGCGATGCCGGAAGACTATATATATAAACACGCTTATGCAAATTCGAGCATACATTTTGAGAGCTTAATGGAACTCTCAAAAACTATTTCATAGTGTTTAAAAATTTTGTTTTTTTGTAAAATTTCATGGTATTTCCAAAACAAGTACAGTCTTGCGTGAAAATTTTGGTTAGCGACTTTCTTTATAGTTTTTGTCACTTGCTTAACATCAGCCACTGTAAAACTCAAATCTTTTCTCCAATTAGATTGTTTTTAGTTTCGAAAGCTGTATGGATTAACTTAATGGCAAAGAATGTGATCAAATTCCCGAAAAAAACACGTTGGAGAGTGAACTTTAAATTAGAATTATAAAATTGTTTCAAGTTTTATAAAACATAAAATAGTCTATTTTGCATCATTTTGCAATGCTTGATTCAATTTCCCCCGACACACCATCGCCCTCAAGTACCAACTACCTGAATTGCTTCATAGCTTTTTTAATGGTTTTACTTATCGTTACCACATTGGCTGGCAATGTTTTTGTGATTCTGTCTGTTTTCACCTACAAACCTCTCAAAAGCGTTCAGAACTTCTATATAGTGTCACTGGCGTTTTCTGACTTCATGCTGGCACTAGTGGTGATGCCATTCCACGTAGCAAACCTGTTGCTTGAAAAGTGGTTGATGGGCAAAGTAATTTGCTACATCTGGGTGACTTGTGATGTCTTAATGTGCACCACTTCCATTCTCAATCTATGTGCCATTGCTATTGATAGGTACGTGAAGTAGAAATCTTTCAAAAAATCAACATTTTCTTATTTGCTAATTAAGAACATGATTGAAATGAAATTTCTTTTGTTTAAACCTTTGTTAAAATTCCTAAAAAAATACATTTCAAACAGCGTTCAAATGTTTTAAGAAAGTTGAAATTTAAATAGAAAAATTGCAAATCTCGTATTCGAGTAATTACTTCAATAACATTTGTTGCAAACCCTATTTTGAAATGACAAACGAGCTTACTAAAAAATCTTTCGCTGTGATTAAAAGCATTCAGTCTGAACTATCTCAAAAAAAACAAAGTTTTAGTTTTTTTAATGTTGAAAAATGCTGAAAAAATTTAAATTGAACTTTTAGGTTTTTTTAATTTTGTTTTTATGTTTGGAAACAGGCTTGACGAATTAAAAAAATCTACAGTTTTTGCTGAAATCACCCCAAATTTTTGAATACTAAGTTCAATGACCTTTTCAGTATGTGAAAAGGTTGAAGTATGTATTAATAAAATGAATGTGAACTGTTTTATAAAAAAAAAAATTTTATATTTGTAGTTTGAGTAAAAAATTATTATTCCAATATAATTATAATAGTAATTTTCAGGTGAAATCAAAAGTATGCGAATATTTGTATGACATGTATGCTTTCCTAACAAAACTAAAATCCTTATTTATCTTCGAAATAATTTATCCAAGCCAAAATGCACAAATTTAATTTTGAATGAAAAGAAAATTGATTTGTTCAAAGTTTATAAAAAAATTTTAGAAACTTTTAATTTGAAAAAAATTTTCAAAGCATTCTTTGAAATAATAAAACTTACTTGAACATTCAAACTTTTCTCACTGAATTTTGCAAAGCATTTCGTGAGTTTGCTCTTATCATCCGAAGTTTAACTTCTGTTGTCTAGTACTGAAACTTACAATACCAGTACTTGATTACGTAAGTTTACTTCAAGATAAGCTTTGCAGCAATTTTCTGTCCATATAGCTTAGCTGGTAGATCGTTAGACTAATCACCTGAAATTATTGGGTTCAGACCGACAATTAGCACACTCCACCACAGTGGGCTTTTACTCCATTAAATTTGTAACATGCGCTTTGAACTCTAAGAAAGAGGCTATAAAAATACCATTCAAATTTTTTCTCATTTTTAAAATGAAACATGAAGTTTAGATTATACAAGTGTTCAAGCTGTTTTACTTCATCTTAAAAAAGCTTGTAACACTTTCAGAAATGAATCTTTGAATTGAATATTTTGTTATGACTGTATGTTTAAACTCAAATTTAAAATTTTTTAATTGATAAATTTGAATGATGAATTCAAAAGTTTTAAATTTTCAAAGGTTATCCTTATAAACTACTTTTTTTGAACTTTAGTGCATTGGATAAAATATTGCACAAAACAAAAGCAATGATTTTTTAACTTATGCATTTGACAAAAATTTCTATTGTGAATCAAATGTTTTTCAGTCGAGTTGATAACATAAAATGTTGATGTTTTACAATTTTTTTAGAGAAAACAAAAACTCAATGGTTGATTAAAATTTGTTGTTTTTTTCTATCAGCTTTGTTTTTGAGTTGAACATGATGTTTTCACGTTTGATTTCTAACCACTACGCTACCAGAAGAACGCTGGTGGTGCGAAACGACTGTAATGTTTTATTTGCCAAAAGCGCTTTGTTTCCATGTTTTATTATCGGAATTTTCTTATCAACACAAAAAAAAAATGTATTGGTTATTCGAAGCTTTTTTGATTAATCATTGTTGTTAAATCGCCATTTTATTTTTTCCGAATCATCAAATACACATTCACTCTTATTCTTATCGTTGAAACTTGAATCATAACTTTTTTATTGTTCTATAATATAGTTTTTTCGAAAGTTTTTCAACTTTCAGCCATTTCAAATAATTTTAAAAAATTCCCAAATTTTGCGATTTATAATCATAATTAGAATTACTACATCTCACTTTTCAAATGGTTTTTTTGTTCAATGCTTTTTTAAATTTTTTTTAAAAATTCCCAAATTCATTTTTTTCTCCTTTTTCAACTCATTTAATGTTCTTGGTTATGATGTCATATTTCTCTTTTTAAGCCTTTTCAACTTCACCTTCTCCCTCAAAACATCTCACACGTCTATCAACTCTTATTTCTCCAGAAAGTTTACACATGTTTAAGTTTTTCATTACCTAAGCTTAATCTTTTTTTTCTATTAGCATTTGTTTGTTTTCAATGATTTTTGCTTTTTTTCATTTTTGGGGTTTCTTTGTCGCTTCATCCTGTTTTATTTTTTCGCGTATTGCTTTTTTCTTAGTGCTTTATTAATTTTTCTCTAAATTTTTCGACGTTAGATATATCTTATTTTATAATTTATTTTAACGAAAATTTCTTTAAATTTTATTCCGAAATTATTTATTTAAACTTTTCCTAATCTAACTTCATTTCTATTGACCAGGTGACAAATACATTTATTAACCTCCAATAGTTCATACTTACTGGCAGTTTGAAAATAATTTTCATGCATTTTTGGCATTTCTTTTAATTTATTTTTCAACTTCCAACTAAGTTTATGAGTTTTATTTATAACCAGCATTATACTTTTTCTGAGTCATCGTTTGAATTCATTATTTCAGTTTTTCTTTTATTGGGTATTTTTTCGACTTTTTTTCCATTTTCTCATATAAAAAACATTATTTAACTTTTTAAAAAAAATATTCCATCCATCATTTATTTCATTCTGCAGGTATTCAAATGATTAGCATCATTTATTCTCCCATATTAGCTCTAGAACTATTTCTTTCTCATTTATCTTCAGTTTTCAATGACTTTTTCTATATTGAAAATTTATTTTTCTTGATTTTCATTAAATTCTAAAAATTAAAGGTTCAAAAAAATTTTGGTTAAAAGATAAACAAGTTTTTTCTAAAAAAACTGCTCATTTCACAAATATATTTTTTGAAACTACCTTGGTTTCGAAGTATTCTTAAAGACCATGAACAATTAATTGCTCAATAAACCTTAAATGACAACATTTATTGAAAAAAATAAATTCTGTTTTTTATATTAAACTGAAATTTTCAAATTAAATTAAAAAAATATGTTTATGAATATTTATGACGAAGCATATCTAAAGCATGGTTTCATTTTTTACATGAATATCTAATTTTTATTTGAAAAACTTGAATACGTTATTTCATTATTCATTCAACAATATTTCAACAAACTTTAAAAAAATTTTTATACTCAATTATAAAATTCCAGCTCATAGCACACCTTTGATCGTGAAGCTTGGAACATTAAATGAGAAGAAATAAATATAGAAAAATTATTTTTTGAAAAAGTATTTCCAAAATCTCATATTACTTCAATCATTATTAAGAAATAATATAGAATTATCCACACTCACTTTTCTGCATAAAAAAAATTGAAAAATAAAACAGCTGCATCAATTAAAAAAATGTGTTTTATAATTAATTTTTTAAATATGAAATTTAGTATAGCATACTATATTTTTTAATGTATAGAAATGTTGTATTTATTCGTTTAACTATACAAATTTAACTTGAGCGGTCTCGAGAGTTTTCTCGGACTCTTGAAGTCCAGTTTAGATAATAGTTTTTTTCTCTGACCAGCTCATTTATCTCAATTCTAGCTCTTGTTTTTTAGAATATTTTGTATTGTATTACTAAATTGTAAACCACTTGGAAAATAAAAAGTTTGACCTTATTTGCCTGTTTTTTTGTCATATATAAACTCTAAAACACATGACTCCTTCATCAATGGAACGATAAACTACCAACAGCACTTTCACTGCAAACACCTACACCTAGTTTGAAAGCTTTAAACTTGTTTCTGACACCATTGAACCCCCTGCTGCCTACCATTTTGGACGGTAGCCTTCAAATCATGTTTTCATGGAAAAAATACCACGACCTTTTTTAAGAAGCAGTTAAGTTATCAGCGAAAATGATTCAAAGAATCCATTTGTTTAGGTTTTGTAAAAGTAGGCAATTGGTTTGTTCAATGTTTTTAACTTTTTATATTAGAGATGAAATCTTCGGGTCTTAAACCGTCTATACTTGCGCTCTGTTGAGAGATAAAGAGCTCAAGGCTAACAAAACATGGTGATTAAACTTTTTGATTGCACTAGCAATAAAAAGTTTTAGACAAAGATTAAATGATTGTGTCGTCTGACGCGTTGACGTGCACGGCTGTGAAATGTCATCTTCGGTCAAATTATGCCTAACGCGCTTGCGCAATTGTGTTTATTTATCTACAAATGGATATGGGATTTTGCAAAACAGACTAAGGAATGTCATAATGTTGGTAAAAAGCTTCAACGTTTTTTCTTTTTGAGGAATTAGGAAGAAGACCAAATGCTTTGTCTGATAAACGTGAAACAGCCAAAATGAATTTTTTTAAAATTTCTTTGGTCATTGATAGCGTAATCAATTGTTTATAACAATTTAAGCGATCAAGATTCGAGAGTTTTTAGGTATAATGTAGACTTGAAAGAATGATGAATAATCAGTGGTTTCACTTGGAAGAATATGAAGTTCTGCTGAATCTGAAATCTGAAATTTGAAAGTTGAAATATTTCTGGTCAAGTCTGTGCAATTTGAACACTTCCATGTAGCAAAGCTAGCCTAAGTCATTTAATCTATAGGTTTTTTTCTAATCAACCTTCGCCTTTCACCCTTTTTAAATACTGTTAAAAATAGCTCAAAAACGCATTTTTTATATTTCTATACTATTTAAGTGCTTTTCGAACAAATTAATAACAATAGTGGTAATGTTAAAGATTGAAGCTGATTAGTTGAAAATAACTTTTGCAGATTTTTTCTGATTCTTCTTTTACTAGTTATTTTTAGAGGTAATCTTTAAAGCACAATTTTGTAATTGATGTTTCAACTCAGGTTTTTATGTGAATTAATTTCGCAAGACTTATAACGTCAAAAAAATATATTAGCGAATTTCTCATTAATAAAATATTGTAATAAATGGAAAGGAAAAGCCAGGGATAAGAAACTTGATTTTGAGTTAGCTTGAATTTTAGATTAACTGACAAAAAAACTTCTATAAAAAATAAAATTTCACAGTGTATATATGCATATATGAATTCATTAACTAAAACTCATTAATATTAATAAATATAAAATGTATCATTTTTTAAAAACTAATAAAAATTAAGAAGTTTGTGGGAAAGATAAATATCACAAACTTTTTGTATTTTTGTGTGAGTTTTCTTGCATGATTTTATTCGTTATGACAAAACTCTGCTTGGAAAAATTCAGATCCATAAAAAAAAACTCAATTTTATAAGTAAAATACAAAATTATTTTTAGTGATAAACTAATAGTTAACGTAGAGAAAAATAAGTTTTGATAATTAACAAGAAATTCCAACTTAAGATTATTTTTTCCAAATGATTAAAGTAAATAGCTCCGTATGTAAAGTTCAGGTTTCAAGCTTAAGTAAACGCAAAATATAATGCACTGAAGCAGAATTAAATTTGATGTGAATCTTTTTGTACCAATTCCATCAAGATTTTTTATTTAAAAAGTAAATTATTTTCATGAACATATGTCAAATGTTATTTCGAAAGCGTTATTTAAAGATGAAAGAGTTTCAAGTATTCTGTTGAAAGCTTACAACAATATTTTCAAGCACTTTTATGAAGTTAGAGTCTTAATTTGTCATTTCAAACCTAAAACATCTGCGAGAAACCAAGAACTATAAAAAAAAGTGCTAAAAAAATTGAAATTTATTGGTGAGAAATAGTCTTGCTTCTAAACTTTTTTCTCCAAATTTTTATTGAACGGTTTTATAATAAATAAAGTAAATCTTGAAGTAGAAAAATTTAAATATCACAAACAAAACAAAAATGAGTTTTGATAGAGTTGGCACGATGCTTTTGTAAGTTTCATGAGTTTTTTTTTTATCAAAACATCGTGTGATTTCCTTCATACAAATTAAGTAACATGAAAACTCATTTTAAAACAATTCAAATTCTATTTAATATTCTGTTCAGTTGAAAATTTATTTCAAGAGATTTCCTATAAATATGGACAACAAAATAACTTTTCAATGAACTGAAAATTAGAATAATTCAGTATTTACAACGGCAGTTCCAACAATTGAAGAGCTTCGAGAAAAAATAAAATAGTTGAAAATCAAGCCTATGAATAATTGAACCTGAACTTTTATGAACTTAACTTTTAAAATAAATGATGGTCTATATTCAAATAGTTTTAATTTAAAAAAAATGAATTCTAAAGAACTTTATGTTAATTCACTTTTTTTTAAGTTTATTGAATCCATAAGCTTTTTGAAAATTCTTTCAAATGTTTCGAGCATTTTTCTCTCATACTTACTTTTCGATGCTTCAAAAAAACTGACTCATTAATATTAAAAAACAACTTTTTTAATGTCTAAGAACTACAAATGATTTGATGAAGTTTTTTAGACATCTTATGTATCTTTTTTATTCAATTTTCTTGATTATTTTATAGAATGGGGAAGATTTTAGATACATTTACTTTTCAAAAAAAATTGAAATTTTCGACAAATTGAACTTTTTCATTTTCCTTAGTATATTATTCCAAAATAATTTGAACTAATATACTAATTCAAAAGGTTGAAACAGTATGAAAAAAGAATAAACTAAATTTTCAGAGTCGAAAGTCAGATTTCAAAAAAATTTTAAATAATAAACTAATGAATTATGAAAAAATTGAATTTGTCGAAAATTTCATTTTTTTTCTCATTCTATGAAAAAATCAAAAAAAGTTTAATGAAGTTGTTTCAAACAAATTCAAACTAATTGATACACTAAACTAATGGGACCACAAAAAGGTCTAGTAGGTCTACCATTTTGTCACAAGAGACCTAGAATCGTTTCCCAAAAATGCTCCAAAACAAAATTTATTTTAAAAATTCAAGCATTACTTCAAATTTCAAAAAAACTGGAAAACACCTAAATTTAAGCTTTTTTAAATTCCTACAAGCTGTGCCTAGCTCCGTGTTTTTTAAACACAGCACAAAAAAGGTTAAAATAGTATGAAAAAGGAATGAACTAAATTTTCAAAGAGTTGAAAGTCACTTTTGATAGTGTGGTCAGTATCATAAACACGATTCTGATACGAAAACCAAAATCTTTTTTTAGCAGGCAAAATGAGAACAGATTTCTCAATGTTTTTCAGATGTTCTTTTTACAAGCTATATGATAAATGCTTCAAAGGTCGAAAATTCTATTAAAATGATAACTCGGTTTCTTTTTATGAAACAATGAGATTTTCAACAGAATCAAGAATGTTAACGAGACTCTTGACAGACCGTCCGCTGGTCCCATCAAAATAATATTTTGAAATTTTTTTATAACCTTCTCAAAGTGCGCCCTTTCGTTGGGTTTGCTGCTAATGATTTGATAGTTTTTGAATCATAACTAAAATTTCTTTCCTATCCCATTTTCAAAAATGAATTGAAAATGTTTTGACGGCACGCAGATTAAATAACACAGAACATCTGTTTAAGCATTTGGGCCCACAGTTAAACTGATTAAATGTTTTAATTATCAAAAATGCCTCTCATCTACAGTTTTGTTTTTCCAACAACGGCTGCCATTTTTCCTAGTAGAAGTAAAATTTTTTGTTAGTATTGATGTCAACAGTTTTTGAAAAAGTTATAAAATTTTTGAATCTCGTCTATTTTGCTCTTTTACCAGTGAAGATGCATTTCTTCATTCTACCAAATTTGGTTACAGAGATTTTCTAGTATTTCATTTAAAGCGTTAATAATTCTAAAACTCGTTCGTGAAATAAAAAAAAAGTTTTGATTCAGCATTTCTGAACTCTAGCTAGACCAAGAACCTTCCACGGTGATATTTTGTTGCAAAGATCTTTAATCACTTTTGAAGTGAAACTAATTTTTTTTTGTTGGCATGTTTTTCTGCATTGTTGCTTACCATATTTGCCAATTTTTTTTTTGATGGGCACTGAGAATTTTCACATACAATCAATGTTGTTGCAGTTTTAAAGTAATTTTGATATACTGAATAAATGCACTATGAAACTCACTGTTGTTCCAAAATTACTTTTTAAAATATTTTCATTCGTGGATAAAAATTTTTATTGCGGTTACAGTATCTCAATAGTCTGAGTTTGTGATTATAGTGTTTAAATAACTTATTATTGCTTAACGATGGACATGTTTCGTTTTCGCCTAAGTCGGATCTTCGCCTAACTCTAATTTTTTTGCTTGGCCCATTTGAATCCGACTTAAGCAATGTTTACTTTATTTAAAAAAAAAATTTTGTGTTTTTTTGTATTCAATTTACTTTTTTCATTTTAGTGTAATTTTTTTGCCGATTTATTAAATATTCTATTCCAATAATAATGTTTTTTTGACATAGCTTTTATTTTTTGAAAGTTGCAGCTATAACTTTTTGTTCAAGCTCTCCTTTCCCTTTTTTCACACACTTCTCTTTTGAATACTCAAAAATTTCATATTTATTTTTTTCACAATCTTTTCATTTTAAAAAATTCTTACAACAATTCTTTACTTTATATCATTATTTCATTTTCCTACCTCTCATATAAACCTTTTTCTGGTCTCCCGTTTCATCAAGGGTTCTTTTGGCTTCAGTAAGCATTAAAATATTTGTTCCTCTCAATTTATTTTTTAGTATTAAATTTTTATTTCATTTATTGAATCATCTTTTCATATAATTTATTAATTATTTTGTGTTTTTCAGACTGCGTTTTTCTGGTTATATGAATTTTAAATTTAGTGTCACTAAAATTATTGTTATAAGTAAAATTAGAAAATAAAATAGTAGTCTATATATTAACAGAATCTGCTTTCTTTTGCTGAGTGTTTTTTCCATCAGTAGTAGCATAACGACCTGCCTCTGCCTGGTAATCCACAGAAGACCCGCCGGACGCGACAAGTCTAGTACTCAAACTAGACCTCCCGTTATGCATTACCTAATGTTTTATGATAAGGCTGAACTTATCGAAAATGATAGCTATTTTTTCTGCTCAATAACTTTACTAAAATTTTTCCATAATTCGACGTAAAAAATTGTCAAAATGTGAATAAATAATTACATGAGCACATATATACTTAAAATAAGGCGTGATAATGATGAAAACAAATGAAAGTACTAAGTTACAATTAAATATGGGCAAAAAGAAAAATGACCTTATATTTATATGAAAAAATTTGCAATCAGATAATAATAAAAAACTGGCAAAAAATATTTAGTGTAAAAAAATGAGAAAGAAACAAATAAATGCTAGATCTAGCGTAGCAAATATTGCATCATTGACAACGTTTTCGTTTGAATTCAAGTTAATTTCGGGTTTTCATTTTTTTCTTGTGCTAATTAAGAAAAATAGTAAACATAAATCATGTGTTATAACAATTAATTCTATCGAGGTAATTAAAAAAAGCAAGCAGCGGGACTCAAACACGGAGAAATGGGTGGGCAGGAAGACGCTCTATCGTTGAGACATCTAAAAACTTTGAAGAAATCTGAATAGTTGAAGCAGAACACTCTGAAATAATTGTATGAGAAACAAAAAAAATTTATTAGGCAAAACCACTTGAGAATGTAAGATTTTCTTATGAAAAGCTTCGTGGATTCTGTTTGATGAATACTTTGAGTTTGTTTCCCGTACTCTGAATAGTTGATTATACATTAGCACAAAAATTTTAAAATTTTGTTTCACAAAATTTATTATAAGAAATAAATCTTCATTATAAAAATGAGAATTTAAAACTAATTGATAGAATATTTTTTAAGTGAAATAAAATGAATAATTATTCCCACATCTCATCTTAAGAGATCGTTAGGCACCGAACCAGCAGCAAAGATAATCAAATACTGATAACATTGACATAATGCAATACTTTTAAAAGTCTCGTGGAGACGTGCTTACATGTGCAAGATTAGCAGCCTGTAGAGAGAGTAAAAAATGGTTCAAAAATATTTTTATCTATGGATAAAAATGAAGTAGATTGTTCATATTTTCATTATTCTTAAAGCTAAAGCTATGCTTTGGAAATTCCAATAGATTTGCATATGTAAAAGCGTTATCCCAAGCATAGCAGCACGAGTTTTAGTTGCTTTCTATAACCTTAATTAACAATTTTTTTCAATGTTATAGCAACTTTCAAATATGTGAGAAGGCAAAAGGGAATAAGACAATAACTAACAAATATATACAACTGATTAAATATGAGTAGTATCTTCGATAATGGCAATGCTAATTACTTTCTAATAACTTGAATACATATAAATAATGGTATATTACTTTTTGCTATTAGATGGAGTTTAATGCTAGAAAATAGTGCTAGAAGATAATGATAGAAGATAGTGTTCAATATAAAAATGCCAAAGTTTTAGTCCCAACCGGGCTAATGTTTTATAGTAAAATCGATTTTATCCAAAATTATAGCTTGTCTTTGTCGAATACTTGTATTTGAAAAAACAAAAGAAATTTTTTACAATTTGAATTGAGCTAATTCCAAGCAAAAAAATGCAAATTGTTCACTCTATTTAATTTTAGAAATCCTAATCGGGGGAAAGGGATATTTATTGAAGCAATAGGCCTGAGCTGAGTCTGTTAATTTAAAGTTATTTTTGCTTTATGCAAAGAATTAACTAAAAGCTATATTTACCTGTTTTCTGTGATAATTATAATTTTCTACGAAAGAGTTCAACAATTTTTTCAAATTTTGATCACATTTTGCAAAGAAAAACAACTTTAGAATTTATTTGGCCTATTTTTCAAAAGAATTTATTCATGCCTCGTGGTTTTACTTTAAGCGAAACGTTATGACTAAATATAGCATTCATTACAGCGGAATTAACTTTTTGCCTTTCAAACTCCTTGAGTTAAAATATAAGATGGTTGAACTGTTCATTCAAGTCCACAGAATTTAATTGGAATAGGTTTGAAATTGGAACTTTAATTAGCTTTAAACTTTAAAAAAATTTCGTGCTACTATTTCCCAACACTGGAACGTTGCTTTTACAATGTTCTATTGTTCAAAGCTTTGACATGTTACAAGTCCATGAATTTCATTAAAAAACTTTGTCAAACAGATGGGAGTTTAGATGAAAATTAATCATTTTTTACGGAAGCAGTAAAAAACATGTTATAATCGAATATAAAATACATGAATTCTATCATGTGTTTCTTTTGAATATTTTATATATTAAACATTATTATTATTATTATTTAAGTTGAAAACTAGCTTTGTTTTTTAAAAGTAAAAGAACGATTATCCTTTAAATTGGAATAAAATTTAAATTTTTTGGTTCTAAAATAAATACATATTTTTTTAGATTTTAGTTGAAACGATGTGTACTTCAAACGAAAGCATTTGAAGAAATATAAATAAACTCTGTTTGGGGCCTAATGTAGGGTTTCAAATAGTTGTATCGAAAATTTTTCAATGTAAAGCCTCGAATGATTAGCGTCTTTAGAACGCAAGCAAAAAGATTTGAAACGTTCTAAAAAGTTTCAGTAATGTTTTTGCAACATTTAGACATAGAAAATTCAATTTCACAGTTTGCCATAACTTATTGTTTGTGTGAGTTAAAATAAGCATAGCCACCAGCCGGCCTCTCATCCAAACTCAATAAAATACGGAATTTATGTGGTGTGTTAGCTGAATAAACCACCGCAACAGTAGAAAATGCTTAGATTCCGACAGCTTTGAAACACAATTTTGGGAATAATATCCCCATCGAGTTGCTCTAGTCGTATAGTTGACTGAGTTTCTCTTGGGTAACTCTCTTCACAATTCTTCTTCAGGAACATTTCTGCTGGGCAAGAAGAAAAATGGTTTCGAAATCTTTTGAGTTTTCGAGTTTCATTTTTGGGATAAATTTGACATCTTCTTTTAATGTCTGTGGTAGGGTGGTAAAAGGTCATAGCCTGGAATGCTGGCGTATCAGATCTTCTTAGGATATGTCCCAACATCCTCCATCTTGCACCAACGATTTCAACTGAAAGGGGTATGCTATTCGTTCTTTTGTATAGTTCTTTGTTGCTGATTCTATTGGGATAGCAGATACCGATCACTCTCTTAAGCGGTTTGCGGTGGAATGCGTCAATCTTAGCTTCTATATTTTTGTTGAGTGCCCATGCTGATGAGTTGTAGGTGAGAACAATTTTGGGAAAGTTTATAAAAACTGTAAAACATATAAGTTTGAAACAATTAAATTTAAAGAAGTATGCAAACTCAAAATATAACTCAAAGATGCGCATTGTCTTGAGGTGTTGTAGCGTGCTATATTAGTGACACAGTTAGGGCTAAAAACTTTATCGCGTGCTGATCTATGTGACAGTGTTTTTATAATCAAAATTATGTTTCAAAAAGTTGTTTTTTGCGGAATGGATTTACAATTTTAATCAATTTCTACTTTGGGTAAATAATTCTCGCTATAAAACATTTGTTCACCTTAAAATGATTGTTTTAGCAAAAAAAATATTTAGTTTAATGACTTTGAAAGTTATTCTATCGCCTATTTTAGAATTACTGATGAATATTTTAGGCGAAAAAAATTATTTATCTCGGAATAAATTTTTACAGATAAAATTTTTTTCACATGGCATAGTTTTTGTCTAAATACAAATTTTGTAAAATTGAATAATTTCATAAACTTTTGCTAAGACTTTGCTTTCAGAATTAAATCATTATTATTTCCATACTATGGCATGTATGAAAATTGTTTTCAATATATTTCAAATTGGGCAGACATCATATGTCAACACATAGAACAAAATACTCATAGAAGGAATCAAAATTTATTCAATCTAACTTAGAATCAAAGACTTTTGAAGTTTATTTGAAGAGAAATTTTAAAACTTAATTTAAAATCAAAATAAGTAACTGATTTTTAATTTAAAGGATAATTTGAAAACTTTGGATAAACGAAAAAGAACAATGAAAATATTTATAATTTGTTTATAAAAACCTTTAATTTTCAACTCTCGTAAACTTTGGCTGTATCTAAATTAAATACAATATTATCACCATGAGTAATGACTAGTGTAAAAAACATATTTACAGGTATTTCGCGATATATGATCCAATTAACTACGCACAAAAAAGAACTCTCAAAAGGGTGATGCTGGCGACATTCCTCATTTGGTGTATTGGCGGTTTGATATCCCTCCCTCCTTTGTTCTCATCCTTTGTAACTTCACATCATGATGACACTGATGTCGTTATTGGGAAAAACTTTTCATTCGACGAAACTGCTTTGAATTTTTATTTGAAAACTAAGATTAATGATTCTACTATGTTACTCAGCTTAAAAAACAAAAACGCTTATAACATGAATACTATCAAAAGTATTGAAACCTTTTCAAATTTATCTTCATTTAAATCGAATTTACTCAGTTTCAAAATCACGATGGATGGAAAAACTATAAATGAATTGAAAAAAAAAGAAAAATATGTTTTTAATAGTAATAAAACAGTAAGATTAAATATTTTTGAAACTAAAGATAGGACCAAACGTCCCATGGAAATTTTCGATAGCAAAGAGTTAACATGCGAACTGGCAAATGAACCTCGATATGTTGTGTACAGTGCTTTGGGCTCCTTCTACATACCTCTCTTAATTATGGTTTTTGCTTATTTCAAAGTGTATACTGCAACTAAAGCCAGATTGAGAAAGAGGGCAAAAATGCGAAAAAAATTGATAAAAGATGTTGTGAAACAGAATAGATCCGGAAGTTTTCTCAGTTCTGAAACTTGTGTTAAAAAAAAATTATTCGAAAACAAAGATAAAAAGATTGAATTGGTTTGCAAGGAGAATGCAGAAAGTTTTGAGAGTGAAATTGAGAACAAAATGTTGGTTGGAAATTTAAAAAAGGAAGATATTTCTGAAATACCAATGAGAAATAATCAAAAATATTGTTCCATAGAAAGCAATGATCAAGATGAAACAAACAAAACACAAAATAAACCTGAATGCTTTTCAAAGATTTCAACGACTTTTAGCGCTACTTCACAAGTAACCGCACGTATGAAAAAACAAAAAACGTTTATCGAAGTAGAAGAGAATAAAATAAATAAAAATCGATTACAAAATGCATATAAAACTTTTTTTTCTAGAATTAAAAAAAGTTATATAACCGATTCAACAGAAAATGAAACAAGACTAGACTTGAAAAAAGAACCAACTAAAAAAGCCATTTCTTACCAATCTGGTCATATTAATGGGATATTAGAAGAAAAACAACGTATTTCTCTATCATTGGAGCGCAGAGCCGCAAGAACCATGGCGATCATAATGGGGGCGTTTGTGGCCTGCTGGTTACCTTTCTTCGTTTACTACGTTATAGATCCATTTTGTCCCCCATGCTTGCACTCCCCGTTACTGATGCAGTTTTTTGTGTGGCTGGGATATATTAATTCCGCCATCAACCCCATCATATACACCATCTTCAACATCGATTTCAGAAGGTCGTTCAAACAGATCTTACAGGGCAGTTGTTGTAATAATGTCATTTGAAACAGAATAATCGTGAACAGATTGGGCAGTATGTTTGAAACAAAAGAAGTTTTGAACTTTTATATATTTTTATTAGCTTATTTGAAGAACAAAAATATTTTTCTATAAACAATTATTCTAATAATCAGCTTTGAGCTAAAAATGAAATTTTTAAGACAACCTTAATACTGTAAATCTTCTGGCATTGACATTGAAAATATGAATATATTGTACGTCAGTGTAAGTTAGCTTTAAAAAACTATTTTTCAAGTTTAGTAACATTCGTTTTAGATTTTTGGTTTTGGGCGTGTATAATTTTGATAAAATACCCATTCTCCAAAAAGTAATATATTTTTCGATAGGCCACAATGTTGAAGTTTATTGAAAAATTTTTTCCAATAACCCAAAGAATATTGTCAAAAAAATATTTTAATGGAATTATAAAAAAATTTCAAAAATTTGATATAAAAATATATTTTTAACCAAGTATTTATAATCATACTACGAACCTTTCCACAAATTTCAAACTACTTGATTATATTCGTTTTAACTAGTTGGTGAAATTAAAACTGGAATTTTAATTATATTTATGTAACTCAAATATTAAATGAAAACTTAAACATTTCCAAGACTTTTCAACCCTGATAAGCTTTATGAGTTGTTCATCTTTTTTGATCAATTCAATAAAACTTGGGTGATCTCAGTAGTGTGAACCAACTCCTGAGACGTCACTTGTTTTTGAAAATAATCGTTCTACAAATGATTTTAAAATCACAAAAAGATTGAACTTGAATCACTGGGAGTTTTTTGAGTTCATAGGAATAATAAAACTTTCGTCAAGTTTCCGAGCCTTCAATTTAAGTAGGGTCGAAATTGCAATTAAAGTATTACATTAACTTGAGCTTTAAAATTTTCATGTCATAAGAGTAGGATGTTTTTGCAAAAACATTCAAACAAAGCATTGCTTCATCATAATGAATTAAAAATTAATGCAAATGCTTTAATAAAACTTCTGCGGTTTTTAAAAATGTCTACGAAAAATTGGAAGATGTAATTATAAGAGAAAACGTTAATCTAGTTATGATAATAACTTGAGTAAACTTTTGCATAAAGCTATATACATCTACAATGCGTTTTGTGAAAAAAATTTCTATTAAAATAAATCACTAATGCGGTAAGCAAGAAGCAGCTAAAAGTGAGGAGTAAATTTATCAAGTAAGGGATGTAACAATCAATGAAATTAATCAACAAGTTAGCAAAAATTCAAAAAAACTTTATTTTTTTGAATTGTATATAGATAAGAATAAAAAAAAATTTTTTATTATGGGATATTAATCAAATTATGGCTTTGAAGGTTTAGTTGAAAGATTCATTTCTCATTGAAAATGTAATTCGGTAATTATAAAGCGCTTTTCCTTATAGATCAAAGCGCTTGCTACAAATTTATTGTAGCGAAAACACACTGTGGAACAGGTGCTAATTGTCGGCCCACGCGGGAGCGAACTCGGTAACTAGCTAATTAGTCTAATGCTCAACCATTGAGCTATGGGGCCAACATTGAAAAACATAATTTTTGGTTGAAAATCAAGAACTACTTGAGAAGATTTTCTAATGAATATATAACATTTTAAGATTTTATCAAAAGATTTCAAGAATTTCCCATTTTTAGTTCATTAGAGATACTATCCCAAGTTTTGATCTTTTCAATATAATTAGAATTTTTTTTTGAATTTTTTATAAAAATGCGTTTTTAATTTCGTTTTAATTTGTAAATTTTTTGGTGTGAAGTTGTTTGGAAAGTTTGTTGAAACCCTTGAACCATGCAAATTCTGAATACAAATCGGTTGCAACTTTCATCGTCATTATTTTTAATATATTTGATTTAAAATATCCAATTTGTGAATAACTTTGGATTGATTCCTGTTAGGTTTCTATCATTTTAATTTTGCATTGCAGATTTAGAACTTTACATTTAAATAGTATAAAAATAATTTAAACAATACATCGTAAAAAAGTTTAATATTAATTTTAGAAAATAAACTTCTTTTTTGAAAAAATAGTTTTCACTAAATATATTCAATGTACGTACTGCTAGTTTCCAAATTTCATCAGTCATGATGTAATATTCAAGTCAAAATCACATTATCAAGTTCAACATACAAAAATATTACTCTGAACTTGCATACAGTTTATTTTTATTGATTTATTCATTTAACGCACAATTTGCAAACTGGGGTTACTGAGAAGTATTCGAGTAGAAGGTTAACTAGAGACTGAATGAGAAAGTTATGAATGAAATTTAAGATGTTTGCAGGGATATGTTTGAAAAAAGGGAAAAAATAGGTTGAAGAGGAGAGCATTCAATAAATGAAGGGCGATTCATCTCTTGATAATAAAAGCTTAATTCGCAAAAAGCTTCGTAACATTTGAATAGAACTCAAAAGAGTGTTTTATGGTGAAAGAAAACATGAAAAAATATAATTTGTGTTTTTATTTACAAATTTTCTTGATATCACTGAGTCAAAAAGTTTATGGGACGCATATGAGTCGGCACTGATATCTGCTATGAGACACACAGTTAAACACATTTTTTCTGATAATAATTTTTTCTATAAAAAAGTATAAGTTGAAGCTATTATTTTCCTAGTTAAAAGTTTAATTGTTTGCAGTGAAGCATTTATAGTGAAATGTTTTTAGTTCGTTATCTTTAGTTAATTCATTCAATGAAATGAAATTTTTCAGGTATCTCAATTTAGGTTCGACAACTAACGGCTTAGTAAAAAACTAAGCTTATGGTAAATTTTAGTTTTTCCTGTTTCAAGTGTATTTAAAAGTTCATTTTTCCAATATAAAATCATGAAAATGATGCTTCATAAAAATTAAGCGGGATTTTTTTTATTGAAATTATTCTGTAAACATATAAAACATTCATCTATTCTATTGAAACTACAAAATGATATCAAGTTACATCGTACGTCTCAAGTTTTACGCCATTTTTACACTTTGTAAATATTTTTCAAAATATTTTTGTTTAAATTTGAGACAATTCATTTTAACACATAAACCTGACTACCTTTTCTGATGACAGCATGGAACCAACTGGAGCCGATGAAAATTATTTCGACATGCAGAAAATATTAGGAGAAATTTTTCTCTCATTATCTTTCAGTTTTTACCCTATTATTAAAAAATATTTTCGAAATTTGCGTGGAAACATTAATGATAAGAATAAATTTTTTAAAGACATTGCTAATGAATTATTTTTTTAATTTAAAAATGAAATTATGAAGCTGAGATGAAACAAGGGATGTTTGTTGGCAAACATTATTTCCACCATTCATTAAGTATTTGATGCATTTATATTTTATAAATAATTTATTTTTATTTTTAAAATTATAAAAAAGATTTTTAATAAATTTCTCAAAAACTTTCTCCCAAAACCAATGCATTATTAGTATTCACTTTTATGAATCAATTCAAAAAGTTATTCTTTTTAAGCGCTTCGTTTTTGAAACTATTCAAAGCATGAAACTGGAACGAAATTAAGAGATAAAGTTTACTTAAGCATTTAATGAATTTCCTCACTGTGGCAACCAAGCGTAAAATCATTAATAATCTGGCTTGGTAATTTTTAATAACTTCGATAGTTTTTATTAATTATGTTTGATAATTTTTAAAATTTATTTTCGGTGATTTGTTGATATTGGCCCCGCTTGTCATCTCTATTAATCCAATAATGTTGCATAAAATGTGAATGAAATTTTTGGTCCTTCTGCTTTTATGGGTTATGGCGCAAGTTGATACCATAAAAAACTCATGAAATTATGTATACTAATTTTAAATTCAATGATATGAATGTTTGTTCAACAATAAACGGTATAGCAACAATGACTTTGTATACAAAATTAAACCACCTTGCCACCACCACAGCTTTCAATTCAAAATTGAACGACTGCATTACGCAACCTTTTACGAGCTCGTTTGTTGACTTTTATATCAAATTCATTCTACGTTAAAATTTTACAATTTGAAAAATTTATCTTGAACTGGAATTAAAAAACATTTTCAGTGAATCCCAATACTTTAATGAGTAAAAATTGAAACAAGCAATAAAAGTTGAAAACTTAAAAATAA
The DNA here is from genome assembly GCA_964035795.1 of Pterobdella sp. o SKG-2022. Lineage (NCBI taxonomy): Eukaryota > Metazoa > Annelida > Clitellata > Hirudinida > Piscicolidae > Pterobdella > Pterobdella occidentalis. The sequence goes on along the minus strand of OZ038320.1, from coordinate 22,601,923 downwards.
ACTTATAAGTTATAAGATAGAAAAAAATTGTAACTCAGTCCATTTAATCGCATGAGCTCAAAAAAAACGCGCAAACATCATGGGCACGACCCTTAATTACACGTACATATACTATCACATTTGGCAAACATTAGGTTTTATAAGTTTATTTCTAGCATTACAATTTAATTAAGAAGGCTTTAAAAAGTAAGGTGGGCAAGGTTCGTGTCGAGAATGTTTTATGTATAATGTTCTTTTATGAAGATGCTGGCTGCAGGAATATTTCAACCCTTTTGAGATCTATTGAACTTTAATATAAAAATTTTGTGCAAGTCTTAGTATACTTTATTTTTTGCAGAAAATAAACAAACAATTGTATATTTGGAAAATATATATTTTTAAGCTCAGAATGGTTGCTGAATCATGCTAATTTCGATTTTTGAATGAAAATTGCAAAAGCTTTTAAAATTGTATTATTTTGATTTTATGGCCAAAAATGAGTTTTTATAGCTTATAAATATTTATATTCTGATCTAACACGGGATTTGTGTGATTCAATATTTTCTCTGAATAATCTTTTTATTAAAGTTTTACAAAAATTACACTGGTGTATAAAAAAGAGTTAATGTTATTCCAATAAACATTTCAAATCATGAAAATTTTTACTTCAAAACTGTTTGAAAAGATAAATAATATTATAGAAGTTGAAAAGTAATCGAAAAATCTAAAAAGCAAAATATTGGAAAAAAGTATATCATTTCGCAAGTATTCTTTTTAAATTAGAGTTTCCTAATCTAAACGAAAACACTGTCAATTATCGATACCCGGATTATAAGGAATAACCATAGATTATACAAGTGTTTTGTCATTTGTCTTCACTAAAGTACTTTCCCTGTATTGATATTGCTTATCTTGTTTTTAATACCACTTTGAATCGAAATTTAAATTAAAAAAATTTGGCAACATTTGATTTTTGTTATCTAATTGATTGGTTAGTTTTTTTAGGAAAAAATAATTGCCCCAAGTTTGTTCAACATTCGAATTTCAAATCAAATATAACTCTAAAATCTAATTTTTTTAACGGTTGACTGGCTTGAAGACGTTTGTAACAGTAAAAAGCCCCAAATTTTGTCCTTCAACGCTTGAAGTATTCAAATGTAGCCAGTTTCATTTTTCAAATTAATTACTTTAAAAAAAACTTTTAATTTGATTTCCGCAGTTATGTTTGATGTTTTTTAGTATGATGTTGAAAAAAAACTGGAAAAATGTGTTTATTCAACAAAAAAAGTCTGAAGCTGTTCACACAAAAGGTCGTGGCTTGCTTCCGGTAAAATGCTACCTGACAAATCTCACACTTTAAAATTTTTTGCTAAACAATTCATTTTTTGTAGTTATAAACTCGATATTATTTTTTGATTTTGTCTCTTCATTCAATCTTTTCTCACAAAGCATTTCAGCAAGTTTAAAATTGAAGTTTTTTCATTTCATCCACAACCTGGCTATTATTTGCCGTTTTCGTACATTGCAAGCTTTTGACATATGAGACTACACGTAAATTGACTCAATATCTAAGAGTTTAATTTGATTCTTAAAATTAATCTTCAAGCAAATAACCCAAAGATTTTTATATTTTTCTAGGCAAGACTGCTTATTTGTTGCAGCATTTTTAACCCCAGAAAGTACAGTCAAAAGATCTGACTTTGTAGAAATGTTTTGAACCATTTTTTGAGACATTTTATTCCGAAACAAAACTTGATCAATGAATATGTACTTATTTCAGGCACACTTTCAAGAAAAAGATCTGGGAAGTGAAACGAGGAATTCGGTAATAAAGCCTACAGTACATGTAACCAGGCCAGTGCAAACGATAAAAACTCAGCAAGGAGAAAAAAGAAATGCATTCTGTAATTTTGTATAGTCTTTTATTGATTATTTTTTTTTGCTAGGTTTTGTCTGACAAACACAAAACTGACTTTTTTTGTCGGTATGTTGCTCAGATTACAGCGTCATAAATGATGCGACACATTGTTTCATAAACTCTGATTCTAAAACGTAAGTTGAGATGTTGATCTTTCCAGGTAGGTTTCACAGTCGACCACAGTTTTTTATTTTTTGAAAGAGTTTTCATGATCGACAGTCAAACTTTTCAATAGCGATCAACCAATATAGGCAAATACATCAACTTTTTTCATTTTTTTCTGTGAAATTATGAATTTCATAGACCAGAGACACGATAAAAGTTTTTTAGAAAAACTCAATAAGTATCAAATAGAAGGTAAAGTCAATCTTTAAATAACTTTTTTCAAATTAGGCAATCTCAACATGTACGCATTCTTTGTTGAATGTATTTAGAGCAATGTTTCTTCCTCCTTTCCCAACAACATTTCGATGATTGTGTTCGTGTCTAACGATGGTTGTCTGTTTAGAAAATATAAGTTTTAGCAAAAGTACTTTTTTGATAAATATTAATTTTAAGCATCTGTAAAACTTAATAGGGGGGTATTTATAAAGCGCTTTTTCTTATAGATCAAAGCACTTGCTAAAAATTTATTGTAGCTGTGGAACAGTGTGCTAATGTCGACCAAGCCGAGATCTTTAGTTAATTATTTTAATGCTCTACCTTCGAGCTATACCTTTGAGCTATACGTGCCGACGTAAAACTCTTTATGAACTTTCCAATTACACTTTCATTTACTGACACTTGCTTTTTAATCAAATTTTTGCACGTCTTATGATGCATTATTTTGCCTGCAAATCTGTCAAACTCAAAATTAAATTTCATGTTTCTCAATTTTTTTGGCAGAAACTGAATGAAATTGCACCTGTTTGACGGTACCAACGTTCTTCGTCAATTGTCACTATTGGTGTAAAAACAAAATTTGCAAAAAGCATTTTGAAAAGCTTTCAACAAAACATAGTGATATGTTTTTATATTTTTTTTTTGCTAAAAGTTCTAGTATTTGGGAATTTTCAATGACGATAGTAATATAGATAATCGAGCTTACGACTAAGAAGGAGAATAAAAATGATTCAGTGTTTTTTTATAGTGTAGGATAATCTTTTCCCCATTGAGCTAGTGTCCAGTAAATACAATCCACATGTTATTCCGAGAAGATCACCAATGGTAGGCTTGCATCACAAGTCATCACTAGTCTTTGATAGCAAGGCTAATGACTGTTTCTTATTATTTTATTAATTGGTTTTTTTTTTGTATTTTAACACACTCATGAAACTAATTGAAACAATGAATCATATCGCTATTTTCAATCCTATAATGATTTTGCATATTCTCTGCCTATTGAGATTGTAGTATCATGCAATAAGCTATCAAAGTTGAAGAAATTTGTAGCGTTCAGAAATCTTCAGCAAATAAATTCAAAAGTTATTTTTGAAAACAAGTTTGTATAATGGAAAGTACATTTAAAGGTTATTTCTCATGCTTAGGAATTTTTCTAAAAAATTTTTTCAAAGTTTACAATGACAGTAGTGGGCGTTTTAGTGTCAATGCAGAAATGAATCGTTTTTTCAAACGATAGAATTTAAAGTTTCAAGCAAATAATTTTAACTCGAAAATAGTGTCATTTCTACTGATGCATAATCCTACTATTCAGTTTTTTGACGCTCTTGATAGATAAACGAGCAGACGTTGAACATACCAAATTTAAACTTGAAAAATTTGAACAAAAAACAAATTTTTTAATAGATTTTTGAAAATTTGGATTGAAATATTTTAAAATTGTTCAAAAACTACGCTTTTTATGTTTGTTTAGATAGATAATTAAGTTGATTATAAGTTCAATTTGATAGACTGTACTATTTGCGATGTAATTTTAAACTTGTTAACATTGAATGCGGGCTTCTGAGCAAAATGAATAAAAATAAAATTAAAGTCTAAAAAATCCGTTTGTTGTGATTTTTTAAATTAATGTTACTTTGAAGAAGATTTGAAAAAAATTTAAATTTATCATAAAATGGCAAAATTATGACAAAAAGAGGAAAAAATTGTGTTCAGTTTTATTAAGCGTTCAAACTTCATTAACAAAAAAATCAGAATATAAACTTCAATACTCAGCAAACATTCAATTTTTTATTTGAAATATCTGTGAATATTAAGATCATATAGAAATATGCTAAATGGAGTTTTTCATCCATAGGGTTAATTAACTTGGAAAATTTCCATGCTCTCCTGATGATGATTTTGTGAAATATTTTTAATCAATTTTTCTAAATTTGATAATGAATGTTTTGTTGAATGATAAATGGAAAAAAGTGAAATTATTTAAAAAAATTTTTATAATATTTCTATTGTTTTGCTTCAAAACTCGGAATTTTTAGTAAAAATGGGTCAAAAGGGAAAAAATTTACACATACGTGCTTGAAAAAAAAATGAATGAGAGTTTCATTATTTGCAAAAAACATTAATTATTTCTTTTAGAATCAATCACTCAAACAGAGCTAATGGGCCGAAAAGAGTCTTTTCATTAATCTGTATTTTTGGAGAGATTTTTATGTCTCACGTTTTTAAAGGTCTAGTTTTTTGAACTTCATAATGAACGTTTATAAAAATAAAAAAAATGTTTCTTTATTCTTTTAGGCATCATTTTGATCGTTTGGTTTATTATAGTATAATTTGCGATAAGCTTAGTCCTATCATAAGACTTTAGCAGGAAATTTTACTAAACTTATCGCAAAATATAGTTCTATTTTTGAATGAACAGGGGTTTTCAAGAAAAAGCCATTTTCAAGCTTCAAATTATTGTACTAAATTTATGTTTAAAAACAACATAGGATGCCTCTAAAATAATTTTTATACTAAATTTTTCAAACGGCCATAAAATAGCTTTTTTGTTGTTGTAATATAAATCATTTGTAAAATTCCTTTTTTATTCTAAATTCAATTTCAAAAAGTTTTTAAAATTGAATTTTAAATGAAATTACCCTTAAAAAGTTTTTGAGAAACACTAAACTCAAAAAAAAACATTTTCACTTTTGTATCATGAAATAGCAACCTTATAAATTAATTACCTTCAAAAAAGTTATTCTGATAAACCTCGAAATATTCAGGTTAAAATTTTTTTATCAAATTTGAACCAGTTTGCAAAAGTTTTCAAGTATTAACTTGGAAATGTATTCAGTAGATTATCTTCCCACGTTAAATTCATGTGCTTGATCGAAAAGCCATCAATATCACTTGCACCTATTTATCACACTATAACATCATACCACTGTCTGGTTAAGTTTTTATTCATCAACCGTTTTTGTAAATAAATGCTTCCAAATTTTGTTTCAATAAAGTTTTTTTATAAAAATTTTAAGTTTCAATTTCGAACTTGATTCCATAGATTGAAAAGTTTACAAAAAATTTATTCAGATTAATTAGAAGTAATTTTTTACTGATCTCAAATTGATGCCAAGAATCAATAAAGATCAAGGTTGTAAATCTTTACCATCTGCTCGTGGCATATTTTTTTTAAACCATCTAAACTTATTTGATACATTAAATATCTATTTTTCATTTTTATAATTTTTTTTTGACTTTTTTATACATTTGACCAAATTAAAATAATTTTTCAAGTTAAAACTCATTTGTGGAGTGCTGAGGATTGCAGATAAAGAACACCAGTTGAATAAATAATAAGGAAGTCCATGAATTATGATGGTTATGATAAACTAAGTATAATGAATTATGAAGTAAAATAAATTAATTAAGAAGCAACTCGCTTAGTCTCATTATTGAATAATAGACGATTATAAACTATTTCAAATAAATTCATTTTATTTTTGACTTTGAAAATTTAAAATTTTAGTAAAAAATTCCAAACAGCTAAAAATTTCTTTTAAGTTTGTTTTTTTGGGGATCAGGGTGCGTTTGATGAACGCAAACATTGATTGTTTGTATTTTATTTCTATCATGTTACCTACATCGCTCAATGAAGAATTAATGATTTGTTAACCTCAAGACTGTGATTTAAAACAATAAAAACTGAAAAGCTTTGATTCTCATTAAAATAACCTAAAACTGATTTAGTTAAAAATTATAATTAGAATCGAAATAGAAAGATGCAATTTTGAGGGTATTTTGGTTTTTGACTAGAAGCCCTAGGAGTAATCCAATCTGTTGATGACTAAACAACAATCTGGTGTTGAAGCCATATGATGACGTGAAGATTATGACGGTTGCATGAAAAGATGATGGGTTTTGTGTGTTTATTAAAAAGTAAAAAAAAGCTAAAATTGAAGTTATATATAGCATTTTTCCACAAAGCAAATTTATCACAAAACATTTTGTGAGAAATAGTCAAGTGTCAATCTAACACGGCATCAAAAGCAGCATTTTTAATAAGTCTAATGTTCTACCTATGCCGACTGACAGTTAATATTTCATGGGAGATGATAAGTGGTTCTTTCAGTTCATGTGTGATGTCAAAGAAAAAAAAATGAGATATTGAAAAGCTTTTAAAACTATTTTGACGTGTCAAACCCAAGTATTTTTGTTTCAAGATATTGAGTCAGAGTTTTTCTTAAGAGCCAGCTTTGTAATGTATTAATGCATTAATCAATGCATAAGATCACTGCAGTGGAATTTTATTTTTCAAAAGTTCCTGTCTTTCACGATTATTTTGAAATTCATTTATTAAGGCGATTTTCATCAGTAACTTGTTGGTGTAATTTGTGATTGTTCTGCTTCATGTTATACCTTCATGCAAGCTATTTTTTTGTCAATAATTTGTACTAATTTTTTCCCATAGATTGACTTTAAAAACTTTTGATATTGCTTATTAGCCATTAAGATGTCTCTAAAAAGTTACATTCGAATCCTTTATATCATGAAGCTTGGTTTGTAGTTGACTCGATGAAGAGCTGAAGTGTTTTTTTGTGCTTAAAATCAATGAAAAGTTTTCAATTATTACTCTCAATTGTTATTTATAATTTCCAAATTTTTAAATTCAAATTTTAGCGAAAGTTTAATGTTTAAAGTTTTGAAAAAAACTAAAAAAAAGTGTAGAATCGTGAAAAAGCATAATTATATGAATTATAAAGAAATTATTCTTAAAATAATTAAAAATTTGATAGAATCTTTCCAAACAATTTTTTGTTGAGATTCATATCATGCAACAGGACTCGTATTATTTTAACATGCAAAAGTATTTTTTAGTTTACATCATTACATTTGAATAATGGTTTTCATGATTACATTTATAAAATAATTTTTTTCATAACTTTTGTTATCTTTATAAATAATTTTTAAAATTTCAATTATATCTTCAATCTATTCTTGCATAAAATGCGAGTTAACTTGAGAAATTATTTTTGCATTAAGTTTTGATTGAAAAAACAATTAATACCTTATAAATCAAAATTCTGTAAAATGATTTTCAATACAGAACTACTCTGAAAGCTTAAAATAAACATCATAAATTATAATGTTACATCGCCCCCCGCTCCACTGGTTTTAAAGCTTGACATTATGCTCGAAGGTATATTAATTTATAATTGATGAATTTGCTTACAAAAACTTCTAACAGTTTTTCAAGCGTATATTCTTTGACTTTGGGGCATTAAAAAGTTGGTGAAAAAGATTAGTGCACCGTGGATTGACTTATGAAATTATTCAATGTTGCATTATAAGAAATATATGCAGTTTAATTAATTTAATGTTGAATTTCACAAGCAAATCCACAGCTGACGCTCAATAAAAAGTTCATTCATTACAATTCGAAACAAATTTATTTTGTGAACTAGTAAGATCCTACATGGAAAAGAAGATTGATCGAAATTTAACTTTAATCAGGATAATAAAATTCTTTCAATGAATTTTTTTAGTTTTTTGAAAAATGTATCAAATTTTTAACATTTTTTGATTAAAAAATTTGAAAAAGATTTTTTCGAAAATTCGAAAAAGTAAAATTTGAACTTTCAAAAATAAAAATCTGTATATTAGAGTAATAAGAGTTTTGAGTCGCATACCAAAAAATCGTCATTAAATTCACATCGAAGAAATTAATGCTCAAAACTTTTTTTCATTATATTGTATCAGATTCTTTCATAGAATTATAGTCTTGAAATTTTTCTTGAAAGTAATGTTTTTCATTTTGTGTCCAAAAAAAGGTATTTTGCGAAAATAGTTTCTTGTTAAAAGTGGATTCTAATTCACCCAACTATTAGTCCTACGACTGGTATGATGATAAGAATTTTTAGCTAATCAAAAATTTATTAAACCTTTCAGCAGCTTTGTGAATAGTTTAAAAACATGGCTCAGCTGGCATAGCATTAGACTAATTATTTGAAGTTATCGGGTTCGATCCCGTGCTGAGCTAACAGTTAGCACTTCTTCCAATGTGCGATTTCGCTGTATTAAATTTTCATCAAAGGTTTTGAACTATTTGTAAAAGAGCTATATAATACAACTTTACATTAAATTCACAAGAAAAAGTTCAAATAATATAGTTCTATTTTTTCTTGTGCGTTGAAAAACTTAAGAAAATTTTGAAATCGTTATATCAATTTAATCAAGCAAATAAACGTAAATCTGCAAGGCTTCTAATGAATATTAAACTATTTCTCCAATTATAAGTATGAAACTCGAAGCAACAGAAATGAAACAATTTTAAATATTAAGAAATGAAGGCTTGGTTTGGTTCAAGTTTTGAAAAAAAACTATATTTTCGTTTTTTGGAGGAATTTAAAAAAAACTATACAATATAATTTTTGAGTTTTTAATAATTTTTTTTATACTTCTACTATCCACCTCTCTGACACAACATATGTTTTATTCAATAACCTTTTGTTGCCCTAATAAAAATCGACATCCTCATTTTTAATAATTCAAGTTTTTTTGCCATTGCTGCGTGATTTGGATATGTAAAATTTTAATAGCTACGATTGCGACATTTTCAACAAAAATGAGTTATGACAGCGAAAGTCAATGCTCTTTCAAAATTCAATTTTTTTAATTTAAAATTATCATTAAAAGTGTTTTATAATTTCAAAAAAAAACTTTTGAAAGCTTTTCAGCATAAAAACCAAGCATCTTAAAACATCTTATTTTTCTTATGCTTTTCTTTATTTTCTTTTAATTGAAGATTTTAGTTACTTTTTAACCAATTTTAAAGTTTTCTAGCTGAGTTAACTCTGCTCATATCAGAATCTCTTTGTGAAAATTTATTAGACGTTTATAATACACTTCATACTGGTAAAATTCCAAAAAAACACATTTGATATAATATGCAATCCCAATAATTATTTTTTTATTTCAGCTAAAAAGATATAGAAATACATTTTTGAAAAAGTTTTTTACATAAATGAATTAAATTTCCAAGATGATGAAGAGAGAACTTCTGATGATCATAATTAATTTATGCCTAAATGAATAACTACACCACCACAAAACCACGTGAACCATTTTCTATGAATTATAGTTTTATAAGCTCTCAAGATTATCAGAAATTTTTGAAGAAAGGTTCAAAATTTTTGTGTAATACTTTTTTGGGCAGTTCTTGGAATTGATGATTTTATTCACATGCTTTATTTTATAAATCAATATTTTTAGTTTTTCTGTGTAAAACACCGCTTAACAACGATCATTTTTCAGAAAAACTTTTTTTAGTCTGCACTTGCTATTTAAATCAAAAAAAATATCTCTATTGCTGTTGTTTAGGTAACTGTAAATTCAAAACACCAAGCCCAGAAGATAAAAAATATTGAAAAGTAACAAATTTTTTCATTATTATATAAATGGGTATAAATTCATGTAGTAAATAGCTGAATATTTTCACTAAAAACTACTTTTTAATGAATTTGAACGAAAAATAAATTTGGATAAACACGTAAATGTAACACTTTAATTAAAGATCACTAAAATATTGAAAAGTTATTTAAATTATAAATAATGGGTTTTAATGCAGTTCTTAGCAAGAAAAATGCTTTTAAAATTTTGAATAAAAACCCACCCTCAAAGTCTCACAGACACAAGTGAAACCTTATTCTTATTTATAATAGTTTTTCATAGTGCTCAAATTTACTTAGCATGAACTAAAGAAAAGTTAATAGCTAAAACATACTGTATGACTGTTGACACGTCGAAACATTTTTCAGTTTCGTTTTTTCACTTTTAGATTGGATTTTGTTATTTGATACGTACAACACTAGAAATTTTTTCAAATTAAAACTCTGGATCTATTCTTCAAGCCTACAATAACTGAATGCTCGAGGCTTTAAGCAATTTTATGAGTTTCAAAACTGCCGTGTGCTCTAAATCTTCAAATGAATGAAAAATGTATTCGTATATTTTATATTTATCATGTAAAGAATGACATTTTTGCGTTCAAAACTCGATGTTATTCTAGTTATGATTTAATTTTCATTTTAAGTTAGATGTCTATAAGCTTTTGTGAAAACATTATTGAAGTTTTCAATTGGATTTGATCTTTTTTATGGAAAACGAGATTTTCTTAAAAATGAACGCTATCTATAAAATGTTCACTAGAGTATAGAAATGACGTCATTACGCCTTTAGTAGTGTATGTGCTTTTGTTGAAAAAAGCTTTTCGCCAGATTTGAACAAAATTATTCAGTTTTACTTCCTGAAGCAACCAATAATTATTTATATAATTAAATTAAAAATTTGAAACAATTTCTAATTAGTTAAACTAATTAACTATTAAAATAATGTAGCAATATTGCAACATATCGAAATTAAATAGAGAAATTAAAGGTAGAAATTAATTTTTCATCAAGTAATGTTCAAAAGAATAAATACCAATGGACACATAAGCGACTAAATCATAATGTCTCATTTTCGTTTGTAATTAATTCTGCAGACGGATCATTCATTATATCTGCCTCATCCACCCTCCTGTTATCTTCGCTTTGATTGGGTTTGTTCGACGGATCTTCAGTGCTTATGTTTTCAGTACTATTATTGCAGTTAATATTTTTAATTGTGTCATTATTTTTTGAAACAACTTTTTCATTTGTTGCATCTTCGTAATTATTGTTACTATTATTTTTATTATTTTCACTAGTACCTCGGAATGTGTCTTTATATTTGTCACTATTTTTTATGTCAGCATTATCGCTAGTATTATTGTTATTTGTTGTAGTGATGTTCGGTTGTTGCAATGCTCCCATAGTTTTATTAATTGCAACTCTCTTTTGACGCTCCATTTTTCTGAAAAGTGTGATCTCCTGCGAATAAATAATTAATGAATAACATGAATAAAAATATATTATTTATAACCTAATCTTGAAATATGTGTTTTGAGAAAATTTGAATTCCTGTTTTTTCTATGTGCTTTTCCAAAAAAAATTTACCCAAAAACAAGGATTTTAAGAACTAAACAAAACTGAAGCACACATAGAGCCTAAATTATACATAGAAAAACCGACCTGCTGTTTGAAATATCTTCGATCTTCTTCATCAACCAACACTAAGTTTATGTAGTACCTAAAGGATTGTTACGACGATTTTGCTAACTTGAAAGCGCATTAAAAGCAATTTTAACGAAAATTATTAATCACAAGAAAAACTAATGCTGATTTATAACTAAATATAGATTTAATTCAACGTATTGTTATCTTCTTTTATTCTATAATTTGCAAACAAAATGAGATGATAATCAGGCGACAACCTAACAGAGAATTTTTTGTTGACGTCCTTCATGGTAGGAGTGAGTTTATAACCACTGAGAAACAATCTTATCGGTATCGACTCCCCTGTTGATGTTATGCAAATATATCACTTCTATGTATCTCATTTAATGTGATGAATGATTAGATCAATTGAATGCACCAAGAAAATCCTTATCGCGAATAGACCAGTAAAAGAGCTCAATTATGATACTTTATATCATTTCATAAAAATTATAGTTTTTTAATTGAAGCCTTGAATAATTAATGAATAATAAAATTGAGTTGCGAACCCTTGGCTGGAAGTCCATCCATTATTTCAAACATTGCTATTCTTTCATTATCAACCAAAGAATCGGTTTCTAAATAAGGCATATTTTCATAATAAAAAATTTAGCCACTACTAAAGTCATAATAAAAACAACAAAATTTTTCGTAATTTCCTCCCAAAATCTCACCTGATCCAACAGATTCGCGCTTAATTATTTCAATATCCATGTGTTTAATCTTCAACCTTACCAGAATAAAGTAAATCTTTCCAACAATCACATCGTTCAAATAATACCTACAAATAATGATGAACTAAAAAAAACTGAGGTCTGAAACAATTTCTAATAATTTGAAAATTTAAAATGTGTAATAAAACAGAATTTTTAACACTAAATTTCATGTTATAAATGAAATAAACTTAAAAAAATAACAAAACGAAAACATAAAAAGTTAAAAAATAAACAAAAAAACATAAAGATATAAAAAAAACAGCCAGATTTCTCTTATCATGCTATGTACCCATTTGAATCTTCAACTATAATCTACATGCTTCTAGTGATAAACTCACAAATATATTCAAAAAAAGACCTCTTCTATATTAATGTCTATATTTCCTTCAAGTCCATTTGTAATAAACAACTGAATACATCTCCGAATATAATTCAAGATGTAGGACAGAAACGCGTTATTTTAACATGCTCGCTCCATGATTATTCAAGATTTAATACCACGTCGCTGATATAAGTGACAGTGTAGCGAGCGTGTTGAACCATTAAAACTAACCACCGCTAAATCAAAACCTGGAGAAGCGTCAGAAATCTCATTGCGAATAATTTCTATTTCCATTAAACGCAATTTCAGCCTGACCAACAAGAAATGAATTTTACCTACAATGACATCTCTAAGGTCGTAGCTACATCCCATTTTGAATGATGGCATTATAGAAAAAAGAATTCATCAAATTAGCTAGGTTTTTTAGGAATATAATTCGTTGAAAGCTATAAAAATAGTTTGAAACTACAATAAACTAATGACTATTGAGAAATAGAAAACAGCATACACAATAAGAGAAAAAAAAAATGTATACACATCAATTAATATAATTGCAAGCTCCAATGAGATTGAATGACTAACTTAGATTTGTTGTATTCAAATTCAATGTGTAGGCAATCATCAATGCCTACTTCCATGGTTATTGAGTAATTTGTTTCGGGGTACTGGGCTAGTGTATGCACTGCTAAAGGCACCTGAAAAATTCAATTATTTCTTTTTATTCTATTAGACATTAATCTCCATCTGTCAAAATACATGGAAAAGTTTTAATAAATATCTTACTTCTTTAACAACATCAGAAATTCTTTTAACAACAGTGACTCTCAAGAAATAGCTGTATGTTTGTATGGATATTTATTCAATTTTTAAAATTTACATAATCATTAATACATAACAAAAATCTTAATGAAAAATTAAAAAATAACATGAATCTATAGATAAAAATTTTAAAAATACCTAATGAATAACAGCAACTATACCTGAGTTTGACATTGGACCCATAATATGTTTCATAAGGCTTTTCAACTTGAACAAATTCAAAAGGAAATACTGTATTCCTTATTAATTCTCCAGGATTGGCTAATTCCCTTACAAGTGATGTAAAATCATGTCGTTTGCTTTTATCATTGAAGAGTTCTGTTGGAATTAAAATTATTTTTCGCTTATATAAACAAAATACAATTTATAAATTTGAAAAACGTATTTGATTGAAGACACATAAATGCCTTCGTATAACAAATAACTTTTGAAAGTTTAACTTATTTAAATTAAGGATTATAATGGTAGTTGAAAAAACTATTTTACATCTTCTTGAACTCTAGTAAAAAAAATCAATATAATTTATTTTAAAAAAAATATGTAAATTATCTAATTATGTTCTGAATTATAATTATCATTCATATTTTTTTTATAAATTTTACCTATTTGTCCAATGAATTCTATTTTTATGCCTTGGTGATCCAGTTTTTTCCCTAACTTTTTAAATTCAATGCTGACCTACATAATAGATTAAGAAATGTAAACTGAAAATCTAAAAAAATTTTAATTTCAAGTAAAAATCTCACTTTTCCAGAAACAGTTTCACCATCATAATAAACATATTGGTTTTCCTTTTTTTTCTTACCATCATCAATTTTCACTTCTGTTATTTTACGATTTTCCTGACCATCAAGATTGACAACTATATCAAAGTTGTTTGAAAACGAGAACTGTTGATGGGATTAAATACTTTTTAAAATCTGTCATATGACTTAGGAAACTATAAAATTAGAAATTAAAATGTTATAAAAATTATAAAATATAACTAGAAGTGAGTTATAGTACCATTTCAAGCTGAGAATTCTTTTTAGTATGTTTTATTAATTAAAACCATGCCATCAACTGGTGTTTTACGTGAAATTAAAAGTCAGTGGCCTAAGTTTTTACTGATGCGCTGATATTTTCCAAATTTTATTTTAAATATATATTCTCAAAAGCTTAAATTTATTTTAATTACGAAATGATACTAAAAAATCCTTGACTGTTTTTCCTGTGAAACGCCTCCTTACACTTTGTCTAAACCACTAAAATTTGTTTTTAAAATATTAGTTATTAAATTTTTTGAAAATTTATTTTTTAGAAACAGTTTTAAAAATTAAAATTTGATAAAAAATAAGTTCATCAAAGTTGTTATTTTTTAAAAAAATTAATATAAACTCCTTAATGGATATAAAATATATGTAAATGGATTTTAAATATATTATATTGTTAATATAAATTAGTTGGATGCAAAATTTAATTTAAAATGTTGTTTTAGACAATAACTTTATGTTATTTTTGAATAATTGTTAATTTTTATTTTTTTTTCAACGAGATTGAAAGATAAATGTTTTGTTGACTTTTTAATGAAATAATGAGATTTGTATTTTCAATTTGAATTTTTTAAAAACAAAAAATATTCAAAAAAAAAGATTTTTTCTTGTTTTGATTTTTACTACTTTTCCTTATCGATCCTACATAATGGTGTAAATACATTCTATTTTTGAGTATCAAGTTATCAAAAATTGCGAATCTTGCAATTAATTTGAGCCAAAAAAAACTATTTATTTTAAAAATACCAAAAATCCTATTCTATTGTAAAACACAGTTTACTCAAACTTTTGTTCTTTTTGATGGAAGAAATGAGTTTTATATTGGTTGTTGTTTCAAAATAAATTACATTTCAGGAATTCAATAGCTAAAAAAAAGATAAGTAGAGTTTAAGCCATAATTTCACTTTATCCAATATCAGAATAGCATAAAATATTAAACAACTCCACGTTAATTTTTTATTCCAAAAAAACCTTTACAATGCACACAAAAATTTGGCGCAGCAAACGACCAATGCAGTAATTATATAAATATACAAGTTTTCAACAATTTTTCCACTCGGCACCACTAAACCAAATGTGGAGAAATGGGGCTAAAAATGAAGGATTTTAATTTTTTAAACGTTTTTGAACTCTTATATTCACTGGGTAATGAATAAATCTATTCTTCAATAAAGTTCTATCAATTAAAGCCGATCGTAAATAGTTTGAATTTTTTGCTTTGAAAAAAAAAATCAACCTAATGTAAAAAAAAGTTTTTTTAAAGTCTTTTAAAAAAAAAGAATTTAACTTCTAATCCATTATGTTTTTCATTTCTTTTGGTGTTATTTTCCCCTTTGGAGTTTACTTTTTATATTATCCATAATAATTTATAACATAGCAGTCATTAAAACTATTTATTATATTAAATAGAAAAAAATTAGTATTTTTGATTAAATACATTTAAGCAATTTAAATCTGTACAACTTTTTAAGTTAGTATGGCGTTCGACAAATGTTTACTCTTTCATGGGTCTATGTGCATCCGTTCTTCAGCTCTTGGAATCACAATGAATGCCTCTTTTTACGTTTTTCAGCTTTAATTTAGTCGAATAAATAAGAACGAGACTTGAATTTCCAAAACTAATTTTTATTCTATTCTTGAAAAATGCCACTTTCAGTCAAATTAGAACCTCTAAATAAACAAAAGCCATTAATATACCCTCACGAGTTGTGCATTGAAGCAGAAAAACAATGGTCAAGTTTTTTAGAGTCTATAGCTTGCAGTCAAAGGCCTATCCCACTTAGAATGTCGGAAGCCAAGACTTCTTCAGAGACACACATGATACAAACGCTTAAAAAGTATTATGGAGACAATGGTAAAACATTTTTTACAAAAGAACTTTCGAATGAATATTCGCCAACTCCTTGGATATCAAAAGATAAATGTTATTCCAAAGGTATTTTAGGGTAAGTATTGACATCTTTACACTATAGAAATGAATATATTAGAATAAAATTCTTCATTAATTTTAAGACTTCATGAAGAGATAAAAAGTTTTTGTGAATATATATCACCAATGCCTGCTGAAAAGATTGCAAGAGATTGTGTTATAAAAAAACTCCAATCTTCAATATTATCTATTTGGCCTACTACTCAGGTAATTTTGATATTGTTCAAAGAATTTTTTTTCAGCATTTTGAAATTCAAATAAAACAATATACTGACAGGTAGATGTATATGGAAGTTATGACACTGGTCTTTATCTACCCACCTCGGATATTGATTGTGTTATACAAAACTGTAACCTTGATCCTATAGTAGCTCTCAATTCACTTGAAACAATGTTAAAGATTTGAATTATCAACTTGATTATTAGTTAATTACTATAATGATAATATAACAAGTTTATTAATAACATTTTTTCTAGGTTAAAAAAGGATTATGATGAAGTGAAAGTTTTGAAATCAAAAGTTAGTAGTATTTTGATAATGATTTTTATAAATTAGGAAACAATTTCAAATGTTTATTTAATGTATAGAGTTTTTCATTAGATGAACATAGATTTTAAAACATGTATTACTGTAAGCTCACGAGCCTTCTATATACATAGATTGGAAAATTCAATAGTATGATTTTAAGATGTATATAATCCTGAATTAAAGTAAAAAATGTTTTGGTGTTCGTGGTTTTAGATCCATATCCAAACTAATTTGAATTTAAGAAATGAATTATTTGAGTAATATCTGGAGGAAATATGTTACTATTAAAAATATAATGCGTTTTTAGCACTTGTTTAGTCATTTAAGGTTGTTTTGATCATTATGATGGGATAGGCCTCCAGTATTTTTCTTTGTACTAGAGTACATAGGAGCGTTATTAATGATTTTCCAACTAAATAAGTGAGATAGGTGCGTGAGTAGATGTTTGACTGTTTCAAGCTTTTCTTTTGTATATTCATTAGCTAGATTGAAGAGTTGGTCCAAGTGAGTTGTGTATTTATGTTTTCTTCATTTGATGGCAGTTTTTTTGGAATTTTTTCTTATGTATGTTTACAGCTACAAATATTCTTGAAATTGATTTTGTTATGGCCTTGATTCTTACCTTGTTAGTGATTCATTAAAATTCTCAATTTAATTTCTTTGGTAAGATTTTTCTCACATTTCCACTTCATAGATAGATAGAAGTATCAAAATAAAATGATCACTAAATTGAATATATACATTTTATGTGATAGTTCATAAAACCTATTTCCTTTATGAATATTTCAGGTTCCTATAGTGAAGTTGATAGATCGTTATACATCATACAAAATTGATATTAGCATTAATTCCTCTTCTGGAATATCCAGTGCTGACTTTGTCAAGGTACTTGAATACATTAAATTATAACAACTACAAGTTTTTATAATTATACCTAAAAATTAGAGCTTTTTCAAATTACTTTTTGCATTAAATTAAAAAAGCCATAACATTTTTTTTTCATAAAATACCATTCAAACATACCAGTCAATGTTGCAAGAGCATCCAAACCTTCATTGTTTGGTGTTGGTGATCAAACAATTCCTGCAGTCTAGAGGCATTCTCGAGTCCTTCAGCGGAGGCATTAGCTCTTACTGCCTCATTCTCATGATCATCAGTTACCTCCAAGTTGGTGTTTCATGTGCCTGTGGAATTTTTTTAAACGCCCAGTTTAAAGGGATGGATGCTTGAATTACATGCAATTGCATATATATATTTGTTTTCAGTTTGTTGATGTTTTTTTTAAATTTTCAAGTATTTTATTTAAATAGTTTTTCATTAAACTCAAAAGAATTTCATATACACTCTGAGCTGATCAGAATAAGAGGCTTTGAAACAAAGAAATGAAAATTATAAAATTGCAAAAAAAAGATTTTAGCTTGAGTAAATCTGGCCATCATTAGTATAGTGGGAATAAAACCAGATTTACAATCATGTTATTTATCTATTTAGTATGTCCTTGAAAATTTTCATTGTTGCAAATTTTGTTTTACCACTTTTTTAGTGCCTCTCAGTTTTCTTTCCACTTTCCACCATATTTTTTTATAGCCTCTTTATTTAGGTAATGGATATTACATTATGACCTGTAGTTGTGGGTCATTCTAACCTGTTTACATCGTTTTTTTATTTATGATCGTTAGTCTTAGGAAACCTGGAAGTTGTTTTCATACCAACTTTTTATTCGTTTTTTTTTATCATTATGGTGTGCTTAATATGGGTCAGTTGATCCAAATTTTTGATTCTTGTTTTGAATTCATCTGTTTGCTGAGTTTTTTCATATATTTTAGTTTTTCCATGTCTTTTATAGTTTTTCACAAATATATTAGGTTTATTTAATCTATTTTTATTATTTTAATCACTTATATCAGTATTTTAATATAATACTCTACTACTAACTTGACACTGAACAGATAAGAATTATTTTGTAAGTTCAACAAAAAATTTTTTTTACAAGATTCATGTTTTTACTTCATGCCAATTTATTAAATACATGAGATTATGTTCCAGAATTATATTAACGCATAATATCTTTCTAAAATAATAATTGAACTAGAATTTTGAAAAAAAAGTTTACCAAAAGTTTTTAATGAATTTGTAAATAAATTGAATATATATCAAAACTCAAATTTTGCGATCAACTTGTTTAATAATAAAAAGAAAACAGACTGTGTTTTAAAAATTAAAATATTGGAAACATGATTTCTAAAATACAAGTTGTTTGCTAGCCAATTTCTTTAACGAAATCTCATTAATTACAGCTGCATTCAAAGGGGGATTCAAACATGGGTATGGACTTGCTACGCTTTTTGGAGTTGTATGGTCGTCGATTCAACTACACCAAGTGCGCCATCAGTGTGGTAAATGGAGGCTCATACTACCCTAAAGACCAGAAGGGCACCCTCAGTTACTCTCTCCTTCGCATTGAAGATCCTTTCGATCCTTGTTTGTGTGTTTAATTGATTTTTTTATAATTTTTTTCAGCCGAATCAAAATTTTTCTTGCATGTTATATCTCTCATCTTTATTAAACACCCAGCCAATGATGTGGGCCAATCATGTTTTGGTGTGATAAAAGTGAGGGAGGAGATGAACAGAGCTTTCCAGCTGTTATGTGATGCAGTTCTTCCTCAGTTCATTTCTCTGCAGCCTCCTTGGGCCAGCATATTGGGCAGGATTATTACCATTTCTCCTGAAGTTTTTGCGTATCGCAATTTCATTAAACAAACCTTCACCTCCTTTTTACATCCTAGTCCTTCACATTATATTATTACGCCAATTCCTGTTCCTCATCCCTTCACTGGGTTTGTTTCAATTATTTTTGATAACATTAGATTTAATAGTAAAGATATTGTTTAAATCTAAATTCACAGACACGCCAACAAACTACCTCAACAAATAGTGCCGCAGGGACTACCTCCTCAGTTCACATTGCCAATCACCCCCCTCTATTTGCCTAATAGTTTCAATAGAATCTTCCACTTACCACCACCCTTCTTTTACTCAAACAACCAACAATTTATCGAAAATCCCACAATGCTGCAAAATTTTAAAAATGATGAAAAGACAGAGTGTATAAGTGATACTAGTGATAGCAGCAATAATAGCAAGAATAACCTAACTGATGATATTTCTATTTCAAATAAAATGAAAAATCTCAATTTAAAAAACCAAGACGTATTATCTGGTAAATTCAAAACTTTTGAAAAGTCACAAATTTTTGAGAATGTCTCAGAAAATAAAGGACCAACTAATATATCTTCAGCTTCTCAACAAGCTCTTTTCTCCAAGGATCCATCTCCTCCAAAGTTCATCACTGCAACAACTGTTTTACAACTGGTTTCTCAGCCTGATGTTATAACACAATCATATCCAGTTGCAGCCATTAATAATTTCCAAAATGATACTCAAAACACAACTTTAGTGCCAAATACTCATCTAGAAGCAAGATTTCATAACCCAATTAAAAATAATTATCCACCAAATAATTTTAATGTTTCAAACAAAAACAAATACGAAGTTTTCAAGTACAACAGCACCGATAATGAGGATGATGAAGCAGACACTGATAACAGTCACACTACGAGTTATGAAGTGTTCACTGACCCACCATCGAATTACTATGAAAAGTCCAGCACCCTGATGAGGTTGCTTTATCATCAGTTATCATAACTACGTTCCAGTCTATGAAATTGCCGTTTTATTGGGCATTCGCTATATAAATATTTGTTCTGATAACAGAAAAGGGATTGTATTCAAATTACATATTTACAGTTGCATATGAATAAGTTTAAAAATGTAGTCTGGATTATTGAGCCATTCAGCTTGTTGTTGGTTTACTTAATATTGAACTAATTCACTTTTTAGATAAGTTTTTTTTTGGTTTTGGGCACGACGTTAAACTGCACCGAAGATAGCGTCTCTAAATTGAGACTGCTTTTATGTTATAAGCTGGATAACAGTAGACTTCGGTAGCAGGTATCGACAATCCGATATTCTGGTATCGTTGTTATTTGGCTTGGCGGCGGATGATCTTTCTTTTTTGTTGACAAACTGCTTTAGTGTGGGAATGGCGGATATTGAATTCGATAATTTCAAGTTGGACGTTAGCTCGGACTGGAAGTCTATAAAAATTTTTTAAAATAAATGGTATTATAAATTACTCTATTTTAGTATCAATAACCTAGGCCAACTGCTGTCAACCCCAGTTACTGGGACATGTACAGCAGTACAATCTAATTAGCTTAATAATAAATACTATTAATTCATCCCAAATCCATTTTACTCAAAGTTCTTTCAAGCTGTTTAAAAAATGCAGTTCCTTAATCTGATGTTTTGTTTTTCTCTTATGTGTGATTTTATCACAGTAATTAAGGGAAGCCCCCTTGTCACAAACATTATCGATTATCGCTGCAAGTCGGTCAGCGTCTTATAGCTTTTTGGCTACCGGAGTTTACAGTAATGCAGGTTATTCTAAAAATACAATCTGTAATTACAGGCGTTAGGTTGGATGTATTTAACTGCCTCACCATCAAAATATGAAAGAGTTTTATTAATTTTTTCTTGTCTAAAATGCTAAATCCTGTGAACTGAGATTTTGTATCAACGTTGATTCATAACTTTTTATTTAACACTATTTATCATAAAAAATAATACTTCGGCAAATAGCGTGCTTGGAAGTTATTATTAAGCGTGATGCTGTAAAAAAAGCATACTAGATTTATTCAAAAGTATATTTTTTTTGGTTTTGCTTTTAATATAAATATTAATGCATGCCAGTTTCATATGCTAAAGGTTTTCAATTCATTACGACGAAATATGTTGAATTAATTGCTATAAATGTGTCATTCAAAGTCGCATCAATAAATTTTTTCGTTAATAAATTAATTAAAGGCTTAAGTATGTTAAACCTTCACAGATACCCAGGCGCTCGAGGAAAACATAACCAATTCAGAAACAGTCATAACTATGCCTATAGCCTTAACAACTACAACAATACTGAAATGAATCGAAGCAATTCTTGGCATTGTAACATCAACAACAATAATAACAACAGCAATGTAGCCTATATACATCGAAATAACAATAATAATGGTTTAATGATGTCGTCCATGTATTCACCATCAACTTATTCATCTTCATCCCGACACCAGCATCAATCTAGGTACCATAGACCACACAAAAATGCGTTTTCAAAAAATTATAACAACAGTAATAATTCAGTAATATTTAATAACACTAATTACAGCAACTTTAGTAATAGTGCGTCAATGAACAGTTTCAATATAAGAGGTAATAATAATAGTTACTCGAATAACCATAACTACAATCAAAATAAATACAAAAATAACAAGCATTTCCGACATTCCTATACAAGTTCTGAGTTAGTTGGAGATAATAAGTATACAACAGCTGATTCCAATGACCCAAACAACGTAAAGAATAATGGTTACAACAACGATTCTAATAAGAACTTGTCATATGAGAAAGCTTTACTTTCTACCCAGCAACGTCAACAAAAACAAGTAAATACATCTAAAAAAGTCGAATCTAAAAAGAAAAATAACTTTGATGCCGTAAGTAATAACAGTGAAAATGTACACACTTCAACCGTTTGTAAAAATAATAGAGATTATGTCAAAAACTCAAAAAATAAATACAAATTGAATTTAAAATAATTTTTTATTTATTTTAGTTTTATTTTTCACCTTAATCTTATTTTAAACATTTTTTTATGGTTTGTAAATAAATGTGTAAATAAAAAACAAAACAAAGTTTCTTGAGTGGCATTTATGCTCGCATTTACTTCATCGTCGATTCGCACCATTGATCAAACCACCAGAAGAACAAGTTTGAGAACGATGACCACAACTCAAGTAATAAGTCACTTAGAAGTAATCATCTGCCTGCAAATAGCATCTAAGTCTTTCTAACTGGTGAAAATTATTATCTATTAGTTACTATATTATGAATTAAATTAAGGGCAAGCATGTATATTTCACTTAATACACGTAATTAATCGTCTTTCAGGTTTTTTATGAAAATGTTCAAAAACGTTGAAAACTATTCAATAGTTTATTTTCAACGATTTTATTGTAGTTTTTGATTCACATAACAGTTATTGGATTCAAAATCATATTAGAATTTTTATTTAATTAAGAGATGCGAAAAACTGGCTTATTGAAATTTACTGTATACTACTTCTGTTTCCAAGTTCTCAAATAATTTTAATCAAAACATGCAGTTTGAAATTAATTAATTATCACAATCAAACTTTATTGCCGTCATTTCTTATAGCTCTCCCTCCAAATCAACGCCTTTATCGATCAGATAAATTCTAGAAAACATTTTACCAAAATAATTCAGTTTGAATAAAAGTTTTAATTGGAAAAAATATTAAAAATTTCATTTATTAAAAAAATGTTTAATAATACGCGATAGTTTAGCATATATTATTATGAGGTCCTACCATATCGGTTAACGTTTGGAAGGCCCTTAATAAAGCAAGCCGCAATTCATTTAATAAGCTTCACTGTTGGTAAGGAAAACAGGATATGAGTTTTAGTTGAGTGATTGATTTAATACTTTTATTGTATTCTTGTTTGAGAAATGATGTACTATATACACACATTATTGAAAGGTAATAGAGAACATTGGAGGTTGGAGTCTTGAAATAATACATTTTCTTAAGTCATAAGGGCTTTACTGTTGAACAAAGAGCTTAAAATTTGAGGTGAGACATCATATTTTGAATAAGAATGGAAATAAAAAATCTAAGTGGAAATTTCATTTTAAATGAACAAAAAAATAATAGTATGACTTAAAATGATGGCATTAAAATTCCTGAAAGAAAAGCCAACCACAAAGAACAGTTAAGAGCATGTGACTTCGCTTATTGCTTTATTATACGTATTTTTTTTACACAAGACCAAGTGATTTTTTTTATAATGCATTTTATAGAAACAGGTTTTTTGTATATTTTTGTTTAAACTTATAATTGGTTATGAAAATGGTGTTAAAATAATCATTTCAAAAATTCAAAAATTCTGTTTGAAATTATTCAAATAAAAATCAAATCTTGTTATTTCTTCACACAAAAATTTTAAGTTTGTTTTTATAAAATAATTCAACTTGATAACACAGCTAAACTTCATTTGCAAGCTTCCGTAAAGATGATTTAATTAGAAAGCTTGCAATAAAATGAGATTTTTCAAAATTAAATTTACAAACAATGTTAAATGCAAAAAAAATTTACTGAGAAACACAAACAAACGTGCGATAGGGCTGCAATAATATTGCATAATCCAAGAAATCACCATTGAACATAAATCACAATTTTCTGTCTCCGATATAACGTCAAAAAAATAAAACTTTTCACTCTCAAGCATTCTTAATCTTGAAACATAACTCAAAATTTTTTCATTCATAAAATTGATGGTTTTAATTAAACTCTTTGAAAGAGTGTTTTATAAAAATTATAGACATTAGGAATCATATTATATTTCATATTATACATATATTGATTAGGAATAATGGAAAAATTAACTCAACATCGTTAGCTAAATGCTCGGAGTCAATACATTTATTGAATTGGCCTCATCAAATTCATTTATTTAATTATTTTAAAATATTTGTTTTCATATCTTACAAAAAAATATTTTGAAATTTTCTTCAGATTTCAAAGAGTATTTTTCAATGAGAGCACCATGAGAATTCACATAAAAAGCTTCATTTTAAGTCCTTCCCAAACCCCATATATCCATATTTTTACGAAAAAATTAGATTTTACAATTTCATTGAAACTGGTTATGAAAATTTTATTTGAATATCAAATTTTTTTTTTTATTTATTGTATTTATTTTAATATTAAATGAAACCTTAACTTTCGTTATTTCACATCATACAAACCACACAGTTCTTGCACTTCGAATTAATTTCACACCAACTTCGTTTTTCTTCTTATTTATCCAATCACTCTATTAGTCTATTGATACAATGACAAATAGTTAGTCAAAGTTTTGTCTGTGCCAATGAAGAGATCTTTATTGAAGACGTCAATAGAATTTGGCATCAACTCACGTAAGCGTGAGGTACTGAAACTGAAACGCATCCATCATGCATATCCTTGTCGGCTTTTCCCTTACAAAGCTCTTTCATTTACTTGGTATTTTCTTTAGATAGAGCTAACTGGTTGGTGGATATTTCAATGGTCAATTTTAAAAGTTTTTTATTGGAAGAATTTGGTTGGTGTAATTTGTCCTGTGGTTTATTATTGAAACTTCGTTTTGCATTACAAGCCGTGACAAATGACATATCTTTGCTTTCGGACGATTTATGTCTTTTTCAGGCCGTGAGATTAACAAAAGAATTTTTTACAAAGAATTTATTAATGTGTGTTTTTTTTACGAGCTTCTATACTTATATTGGAAATATTTATAAAGTTTTCTGTTGAAGCAATATACTTTTAGAGGATTGTGAGTATAAACCACCATACAATATTACGCAGCATTAACATGGTGTTAAAAGTGGTTTAATATGCAAGAGTTCATAAATTGACCGTACGGTTGTAAAACATAAAAACAACATAGAATAAATATGGAAATATATCGAGTATAATGAAATATAAAGTCTTCATAACAGTTATGAAGTAACAATAAGATTATTTTATGAATCTTCCAGGTTTTGAAAATTCGTTTGAAAGCATTCATTGAGTTAGAGTTTTTGAAGTAAAATATGACGGTTTGAAAAGTTGTATAAAAAAGATTTATGAAGTTGTCAAAAGTGAAACTGTAAAGCTAAATGTCCATGAGACCAATCTATTTGGTTAAAAATATGTAAAATATCATTTATCAAGTATCTAAAAATTAATTATAGAATATATTTTTGTAATATGATAAGACGTGATGAATAGAATACCAAATTTTAAAGCATTTGTTCGAGAAAAAGACTACAATTTTCGATAAGTTCAACCTCATTATAAGCTTTAGAACCTTGTGTTATGCAAGCATAACAGAATATAAAAATTGAAAAAAAATAACAGCGTAGCAATGGCAATGGCTTATTGTGAAAGCCATATATCTGTTTATATTAAAGTTACATGGAACTAGAATTAGTTGATTTTCCATCATACTCATAACATTTGAATTGAGTTTTTCCTTATAAATCCAGTAATGTAAATGATTCTTGTATGAAGCTTGGTATCGTTTTGTCAGAGAACTTTTGTGTTGTGGATAATAACTTTTTTATATTAATTAGTAACAATTAATTTTTATTGCTTTTTATATGCAAAATAATTTTTGTAAAAATTAACATTTAGGATTTGAGAAAATGTTGAAGTGTTCTTTATTAGTTGGATCTACTGTTCTAAAAAATGCTAATTGACAAGCCAACAAGCGTTTAGATGTTTACTGAAATTTTATATTTTCTTCAAGTAAAAAATTAATTTTGCATTAATAAGCGTTAAAAGTTTTAATTGCTATTGTTTTAAACAAAACACCACAAATTGAATGTTCAAATTTTTTATTTTCTTTTTACCCAAAGACAAAGGGTTTTAAACACAATTTTTTGAATAATATTTTATCAGTCATGCATTACACGCTTGTGAACATTTAAATTACAACTTTTTTCTCAAATATCAAACATTTTGTATGTAATTAAAACACACGAATTTCCTTTAAGAGCTTTATGCTTCATCTTGCAGGTTTACAGCTAAATGACTGTTAAGTCTTATGATGAGGTTAAATTGTGAAAAGTATTTTGTTCTTAAAATGAAAAAATTTTTTTCAAAAATTGATCCAAAAAAAAATTCAGAAACACGATTTAGTAATTATAAGTTAAGTCTGGAAAATTTATCAAAAAATTTTTGATAAATCTGGTTTTTATTGCAAACTTACAAAAAAGTGTTTTCATAAAAAATCGAGTTTTCTTTTACCCTAGCTTAGCGTGTGACATGGTTCTATATTAAAAATTTTCGCGCCAAATTATCCTCATCGCTACATTATTCTTTGTCAGAAAAACTATTATTTTCTGTTTTTTAAACTTATTCTAAACAGAGTTTCAATCAATTTATTTTCACATAAATATTCAATTTCAAAATCTCGAATGAATCCTCGCTACAAAACATTTAAAAATGTATCAGAAAACTAGAATAATTTGTTGAGATTTGAAATTTAAAAAATTCAAAATAAGATAATCAATTTGCTTTTAAAGTTAAATAAACAAAAATGAAAATTCAGGTCTTGCAATGTTGAGAGAAAACAAAGTGGTAAGTTGGTAAAAACAAACGATGAGGACATGATGAAAATTGAAATAGCGTAATGGTGAGCGAGAAAGAACGATGTGCTTGCTCACTTTTTCAAGCCTCCTTTGGCCAGGAGTATGTCTTGCGCTTATTTATGTCTTTTTCTGCCTTTTTTGGATTTTTATTTTGTTCAAAAGTTTTTTAGCTTGATTATGCGTTTAGAATTTTTTAATAATTTTGTTAGAAAATCAAAAATGGCCTCTGTTGGGTTTTAACTTTCATCTTCGCACTCATTATGTAGAGGTAAACTGGATCTCAACATTCCAGTCGTAAAAATCACAGAAAAAACAATAAAGCTGCCTTGCAAAACTCTTGAGAAAATGGCGAAAAGAAAAGCAATGTGAACGTATAAAACGGAAAAAGATCACAAATAAGAAAGATAACTGACCGGAAATGCAATGTTTATTGTCGACAAGTCGCGAGAAAAGTGCTAATTCATAGCAGGTTGCAAAATGTTAACTTTCCTCAAAAACTCTGAATTTTTCATTCAGCAAAATATTTCTTCTCAAAAAAATATAGTAATAACTTGAGCTTGTATCTATCAGAAAAAAATATTATAAAATTTAAAAATAGAAATTTGTTTAAGTTGGAAATATCAAATTCAATTTTTTCAAGTTTTTCAACTGAAAATTTCAAAAGTACTGCAAAAAGGAAGCTTGAAGCATGGTTCAGCGTTACAAAAGCAACGCCAATAAATCATCTGCTGCTTGGTGATTTCTGAATATTTACTCATCTTTTGTTGATATTCCATCAATCGTCACGCCTATTTTATCATTTCAACAGTTAAAAAAGTTAGAAAGTGAAAACAGAAAAAAAATGAAAGTAGTTAAAATTAATTAAAAGAGGTTAGCAACATGTCATAATTCTCAAATGTCTCTAATGGAATCTCCTTGTGACACCAAATCATGTGTGAAGCGCTACAAAAAAAACCTCTAATTTGACATTTTTAACTTGAAATATTTTCATTATTATTTCATTAAAAAAATATTTATTTGTGTCTAGTTCTATAAAAAGTTTTAACTACAAAATAATTGGAAAATACTTTTTTTGCAAATTCTATTTCAATGCACAATGAAAATTTTTCTCTTCATTAAGTCTTCATTAAGGCTTTAGTGAAAATAAAAAAAAATCGAAATTTTGAATTGCTAAAATTTCATTAAAGTATTACATATACGCACAGAAAATGTTGAAAATTATCGATAGATAGGTTTTTGTTTCAATCTCTGAAACACTTCGCGATATTATCTCATGTGCAAATATGATCAAATTATCAAAAAATATTCTCATGTTGAAGCTATAAAAGCTTAAGTATTCGAATTTAAAATAATTAAAATTAAAATGTTCAAAATTTGAAAATTAATAAAATGCTTCATAAATATTTTTTATTTCCTCCCATCAAACCGCTATATTTTCGGCTCTCTTTCCCAAAAAGAACATCAAAATTTAAGCTCAAATGTATTTTTCACATTAACTTTAACGCCAAAATATTTCAAAATAAACAACTTTTTATAAGACATGAAGTGAATTTTAAACTTTATATTGTTATTCCATTATAAATGCCTTAAGGACGGGCTTAGTAGCTGAAAAGAATGAAAAAATTACTTGCTTATTCTGCTCAGACTGAATACAATTCAATGAGAAAAATTTTAAAAGTAATAAAATTGAAATAAAAACTCTATAATTTATTTCAAACTTTTTTAAAATTGAAATCTATTTTAACATACATTTTTATATATTTTTTAAAGATACAATGTTTTTTGGAATAATGTCTTTCAAAGCATTATTCTACAAAGCTTTTTAACATTGTCTCCATTTAATTGTTTCACTCTATGCATCAATTTTACATTGGTCTCAAAGAATGAGTTTGAGTTCATATTGTTCGAATGTTTAGAGTCCTCTCAAACAACAAAAAATTTAAAAACATATTCCGCTTATAAAGTTGATTGAGGTTTTTGATTGATGGATTTTAACTAAATGACAGTTTAATTGTAGTTGTATTATAAAAGCAATAATGTTTTTACAAAATTTAAAAGACATATAGTAAGATAATAAAACCAATTATTTTTAGTTAAAACAGAATAAATGAATGCAAATGAAAAGATTGGATAATTGATAGAGATAAGTTGAAAAGTTCCATGGAAATGTAAGATAGACAATGGTTTAACCTTTATAATTGTTAAAACACGCTATATTCAGACCCAAAAATGATTTACTTTTTATTAAAAGAAATGTAATCAAGCACAGTATTAAGGGCATTTAAAATTCGATTATGAGAAAATAAAACCCAAGACTAAACACAGTAGGAAATTAATACTTTAGGAAAAATCTTATTCAATTTTTGCTGAATGTTATATTATTTTATTGTCAGTAAAATCATTTGTTTAAGTTTCTTACTATGCGTTTCCAAAAAATCCTTTATTTTAGCATCAGTATCTTTACCATCTCATCGATAATATTGACAACACCAGCGCTTATTTTAGTGACCAATCTTTCAAACATTTCATTCTTTTTGGCCACCAACTAACGAAGATAACTTAATTTTTTAAAACGTGAAACCTAATCAAAGATATATTATATTTGTCCCAAAATAAATTCAGTGCCGGTATGAAAAGGAGTAAAAGTTGTATTTCAAGTGATCGATATTTTGAAAGTAACATTTTTGGAAATTTTTACAGTATTTTTCTCACCAAAAGAAATAAAGAAAAAAAAATTATTAAATCCTTATTTAAAATCATATTGAAATTCGAATGTTGAAAAAACTTGGATGCATGCTTTAGTCGTGTATATATAGAGAATACGACGAACCTTCTCTATTTTTGTGGGGTTATCAACGTTTTCATTGGGTTTGGGTTTCAAAAGCAAACAAAAATTTATTCAAAAATAGTTATATCTGAGAGGATTGACTTCAAAATAGTTATATTCAATTTGGCTACTCTCATTGCTTAAAGTTTAAAAGTTAAAAATGTTTTTGAGTGCTGGAAGCCGAGATGATGGTTTTCAGTGCATGAATACAATAAAGTATTTATAAGAATGGTATAAAGTTAGTTGGAAATTAAACAAGTCTAAGACAGGCATGAAAGCATTTTTAAAAATTAAAGACTTTTGAAAAGTTCGCAGAAAAATAACTGAAAAATTGTGCGAAAACTGGATGTTTAATTAAAAAAATAATATGAGGTTGTTTCTATTATTGCTCATGCTCTCTAGAATAGAATCTTTAAGCGAAGGTTCTTTCAACAGAGGTAAGTCGTTTGGGAGAAAAATAAATATAAAAATATCATTAAAAAATACAATAGAAAAATATAATGGAATTTCCATTTGAGTATGCTTTGAAAATTTAACAAATAGGTATCATAACTTTCAGAAAGATAAAAGGATTAATTAAACGTGAAATAAAAGTTTCAAATTAAAAACCCAACAAAAAAGTTAGCATTTAAAGAACTTGATGATTTTTGTGACGTAAGACACAAAATTATCTTCAATATACCTTGAACACCCAAGAATAATTTACACATGTGAATCGCGTGCTGTGTGTGTGTAAGCAACAAAACATTGAACACTCTATTGTTCTCTTTCGTTTATATGTTCAGAAGTGGTTTAAAAATCATTCTATTGACTCAAGTTCAACCACACTTAGTAAAAACACGAATTGTTTATGTACTAAATTATATAAAAATTTTTTGCTTTTATGATGTTTCAAAGAATTATTTGACTTCTTCAAATTTGTTTTTTCTCATTTTATAGCATGCTATATCACTTACTTTTTCTTTATTTCTTAGCGTGAGTCGTCTCAATTTTTGAATTATTTTTTTCCCATCCAATAACACAGCCTTAAACTTTGTTGGTCGTTTTGCTGAAAACGTACAATGCATTCAGAAATATAGATTTAATGGAAAAGCGCACAAAAAGATTATTAATTGATTTAAGTTTTTATAAGTGCGTGTATGAGTTTTGGAAACGTTTTTAGCTTATTTCTATCATGAAACGTGCTTAAAAGTTGAAGTGCAAAATTTTTGGAGAGTATCTTACTTCAAGTTATATTTCTAGTTAGTTTATAAATAATTTGTAAAAATTAATTTTTCTGTTTGAAGCAGAATAATTTCCAATGTCCTTTAAATGCCTCTAAAAATGTCGTTACGATGATCAACGCATTGACGATAAATTGTAAATTATAGCTACTAATATGATCGACTTCATAAAAAGATATTAAAATTTTTCAAACTAATATGACATTAAATTATATTTTATGCATAAAATGAACAATCAGAATAATTTATTTAATAGCGTGTTTATAGTTGAAATAATTTTAAAATTCAGATGGTTGTGAAGATAGGACTGCTATTTAAAATTCAATTTGTCTGAATATATAAGCGGTTTTAATAGGATGAAGTTATAACATTTTGAGAAGTTATTAAAAGAATTGAACAAAAAGTGTGAGTTGTAAGAAAGATGCAAAAACTAGAACTTAATTCAATCAACGCTTCTGACTTTTTAGTCTGCCTTTGAAGTGTTTTTAAAAAAAATTTGAAAACAAATTACTTTACTGCTCAAATGAAAACGAACAAACTGATGAAAAACTTCAAATTGTGTTTTTTTACAAAATTCAACAATACAAGATTTATTGGTTTAAAATAAATTCACTTCATTATTTAAAAGTTTCAAATTGCAATTAGGAATACCACGAGAAAAACTATTGTGCCTTTCCATACGCATTTCAAAAATTATTCTCGTTTTATTACTGATTAGATTGTGCCAGCTTTATGCAGTTATGTTTGACAGAATGTAAAAATTTTCAAGAATACATTTGAAAATTGCTTTGCGCTTATGAAAAACTTTGAAACTGAAAATTTTTCGAGTTATGCTCTAGAAGTTTGTGAACATATTGTTTCAAACCTTATTAATCTTGAATATTTTAAAAATAAAATTTAGCTTTAATGATTGCTTATAATTTTTGTTGTTATTTGATGAAAGATTAAATTGCATACAACTTCATAAAACCCTAAAGTTTGCAAGTTCAATATTACAAGTATCAACTGTATGAAGTAGCTTTTAAAGAGTTCCAAATAAATGATGTAAATTTGTTATTGAGAGATAATTAGATTGAAAGTCATTTTAATCAAAGAATGTGTACGGTGCAAACTACCTTTATTGCAAAGTCTGGTTACATAACATTATAAATATTACTAAAACGTTCACAAGAAGAGAAACATTTATTTAAAATTATTAGATATATTCTTTGTTTCCAGCATATTTTTTTAACTTTGAGCAAAATTTGAAACTGTAAATTCAATGACAATCAAAAAGCTTGTTTGGTATGCAAATGTTTTGGAAGCAATGTTGTTATTTTTATTGAGGCAGTATAAAATTTACCTCAACATTTTGCGGCTTTAATAAAATTTGTAAGATTTTTTCAGTATAGAACTGTTTGATGCAAACTCATTTGACTTTTTGTTTCCAAAGATATTGACCAGTATGTTTGGTTTATTAATATCTTCAAGTGAGTTATTCAAGTTTCACGCTCAGTTTGTTCCAGTGAAATTCCTTTATGAGTAGACAAGAAGTTTGAAGTTGAAGAAAAATAGGAGGAATATTGTTTGAATTTATATTTTAAACATTTAAAAGTATTTTGCTCTTTATTGAGCAAAGCTTATCAAAAGTTTTAAACTTTTTTTTGGTTTTTTAATTATTTAATTTTTTCTATTGGAGTTTTCTGTGTTTTAAAATTTTGCAAAACTAATGATTTCATTTAATATAACAATTTTCAAATTTGTTTGGTTTTGAAAGATAAAAATTTATGTTGATGTTTTTTTGAGCTATTATATAAATTTTCAATTTAAATTTTAATTAAATTGGAATATGTTAAAATTGAATTAATTAAAAGATACTTTATTTATGAAAAATTTTTTGAAAAAACGTAAAAAAATTTTTATTCAACTAAAATTTTCGATAAGTTCAACATTACTTCATTTGTGAAAAAAATTTTTTTCTAAATTTTAAATATATGTTTTAAAATTGAATTTTATAGCATAGTATTACATTCAGGAATAGTATCATTCAAATTTGAATGAGTATGTATAGAATAAAATGGCGTTTTTGTGTCTTTTACGAATGCACCTAAAATGTACTTACATTGTTGTCATATTAATATTTAATACTAGTTCAGTTAACTTCGTCATTCAATTACGAAAAAAAATTTATCAGTTTCAAAGACAGAAACAAATGATTTCAAGATAGATTTCAATGAAAACTGATTTCTTTTTGAATTATAATGATGAGAATTATAGATGTGGTATCCTTTTTGAACATTTTAATGTTATATGTCTATTTCACAAGCGTTTAAATCTCCTTTTTGGCCGAGTGGCCAAGGGTTTAGTGGTTATTAATGTTTACTGCACTTTTACACCTAAGAAAGCATATAAGTTAATATTTATGTTCTTGTACATTTTTTCACGACCGTTTTTAAACCATTTTTTAATTCCAAGTATTAATAAATAGTGATTTTCCCTTTTTGGGCATTTTATCTTTTTTATATAAAAATCCATTAATTTGTAAACCTCAAAAAATTTTTCAGTTCGTTTATTGAAGTTTATTTTTCTGGACCTGAATAGGAACTGTACTACTAAAACTGAATCTTTATAAAGAGGCTTAAAATTGTTGAACATAATAAAGATAAATAAGTGAAGAATTTGATCACCAGATCGTACAAATAAAAAACCATTAGCTTTCACAGATACCATAATAAGTGGGGAATAAAACCAATAGAATGATAAGAAATCCAAATTAACGAAATGTATCTTCTGAATAGAAATAAGAGGAATAAATTCATAGCTTGAATTTTGAAACTCCATTGTAATGGTGGGGTTAAAGGAAAGTTCACATGTGATTCGTAAACATTAATGAGGAGAAATCTAACCAGAAAATAAATTAATTAAAAAATGAAGGTAACAATGCAAAAATTACTAGATTTAAATTTAAATAAATGAGTAACTAATAAATGAAAAAGTATACAAATAAAATTAAAAAGTAATATAAAATACGTTTCCAATGCAATGTTATAGACCCTAATGAATCATTGTTTGGCCTCTTTTTGATGTTGATTTTTAATTCCAATCTTTGAAATAATCTCTGTTATCGTCATCATTTTTGATAGAAATTGATCAACCTAAAAGGGAATTTATTAAAAACAACAAAGAAATTTATTGTAAACTGTAAAAACGAGTTTTGTAAAGTTTTTCTAGAACTTCATTTTTGATTTGAAGACACTCAAATTTATCTTAAAATAGATTTCATTCTTTATTAATTTTTGTGTTATTAATATTATCATTATCGATAATATCATTTCCAAGTTAACTCAATATTCATATAATTCTAATCTTTTCCTTTTTTATGTTATTTGATTTAATTTTTCTATAGCTCTGTGGTTTATATCATTTTTAATAGATTCATTAGTTGTGATTTTAGTTTTCAGTACTTTTGATTTATTTTTTTGTATGTCAGTTTTTATTTTTTTCTATTAAAAATATTGTAATATCATCTAAGGGTTTTCAAACTGATTCTTCAGCAAAGACATTTTTGAAAGTAGTTTTTTTGGTTGGCATGTCTTCCGATTTTTTAGTAAGTTTTGTTTTACTTTTTGACTGTGAAGCATCATGACATTTGAAAACTAGAATAGTCAAAACGTTCAGTATCGTACTTATCTGTTCAGCGATGAGGTATCTATTTCATAGGAGTGTTCTGACTGCTACGGACTCTAAGTTGAGCAACAATGTTCCAAGCTCTTCAATTATAGCTTATGTTTCAACGTTTTCTCAAGTCAATTTTTAAAAAAATCATGTTTTTGCTTTTTTAGATAGCATGTATAAATGGGTTGTCCTCAACTTAAAGGGAAACTTGTTTTTTACGAATATGATGTTGGCTCAAGTATGTTTCTTGTCAATTTATATTGAAAAACTTTTGTCTTCAACCGTGTGATGAAAATGATTTTCCTTGGCAAGATGAAATGTATTTTTAAACTTGTTCTTATGTTTTCGGCTGGCTAAAATTTTGTGAAAAATCAAAAAGTGTTGAAACCTGCGAATTTAGGCAAATGTTGGGCAGTGCGCTTCGATTTGATAAGTAGTATATAGATGGGATGCAGAAAATGTAATGATCAGAATACAGTTTATTGTGGAACTCATACATAACAGGTAGATAGTATCTTATACAGTGGTACATTAGTTTGAAAAAATAAAAGATAGGTAAAAAGTTCAATGACCGTCAGGTCGCCTCTAATTGGGATTTCGATTGCGCAATTGATAGTTTTCACAGGCCACTACTCCATGGAAATTGAGCCCGATTAAAGGCTATAAAAACTAAGAATTTGTTACCTTTGTTTCAAAAATTGAAAAATTTCACACGGATGAATGTCTTGAATAGCGTCCAACAACCTCTTCATGCTCTTAAATGGTGTTACAATCAAAAAGTTGCATTTTTTTGGAGGCCTCCTGTTGATTATGAGTCCTCGGAGTTATCAAGATACTCCGCTGAGAGATGTTGAAATGTATTTAAAAGCAATAACGCAGTCGTTTTTTTAAACTGTTGTGATCTTTGTTTTTTTGTCACATTCTAGGCATTCTTTTGGAAGATTTCGCTGAGAATGTTGATTCTATTTTCAGAAGCAGTAGATTTTTGGAAAAAATTTTAAATTCACTATTTTTGTTTTTAAATTTTTAATTCTTAAAAGCTATAAATCGTTATGTTCTGAAGAAAACCTTGCGATCTGCTTATAAGGTTTTACATTTTTTTGTAAAACGTTTTCGAAGTTTGCAATGTATCATGTTTAAAAATTTTAATACAAATTTATGAGGGAATAATACTTAAAAGAGCAACAAAGTTCAACAAGAAAAAAATACAAAAAATATAAATAGAACAACAATCAATATTAGGTATTCTAACTATTTTTGTATCTATGAGTTACTAATATTCGATATTAAAGCTTAACATAGAGAGGGTTCTTACAAGTTAAAAAACCCATCGATTGAAGCAGTCTAATTTTTGCCAGCATTTGATTTTCAATCTACCATTTCATTTCAAAAAGTTTTAGTAGTTATAAATTATTTTAGATCTTTTTTCTTAATTGATTTTAAACAAAGTAGTAAAATCTTTCCAAAATTAATTCATTTCAACTACATGTGCAATGAAGTTTTTCATACATTTTAATTGCACTTTAATTGCATTTTTCGTCGATATCTATTTTTGTTATTTTAACTAACACTATTATGAGCTTTTCAACACTGTTATGAGCTTTTCAACACTGTTATAAGCTTTTCAACTAACCTACCCTATTTAACTTTCCTTAAAGCATATAAAAACACTTAAAATTGTTTCAAAACCACAGAAAATATGGGTAGAGATATGATAGGAGAGTATTGCAGATGGGAGGTGTTTAATGCGGAGTGTGAAGAGGGGTATGTAGTGATGATGCTTTTAGCCCGCTATGGAAGGATGCGGTACGTTTTCTCAATTCGTATAAAGCGATGTTTATTTCACGTTTTATTTTGATTTAAGTTTTTATCATGTTTTATTAAAAAAGAAATAATTTTTAAAAATAATTTTTTTCAAATTAATTATTAATTAAATGGAATTTTTTTATTGGATAAATAATTATAAATTGCATAAATTCACGTTGTATGCCGGATGTTGATACGAAAGTTGATTTTTGCTTCGAACATCGTTATAATTTTATTGTAGCGTTTGAGCATTGATTTTAGCCTGACTGGTGCAAAAGAAATTCGTAGTAAAATTGAACTTTTCATAGTTGAAAACGTTTTGACTACAATGGAATTGTAGAATATTCAACTTTGAATTTTGTTTATGTATTTTTATAGATATGAAAACTCAATCTAAAATTCAAATACAAAACCTTAAAAATCTAGAAAAGTGCTTTCAACATTCCACTGAAATAGACTTTTCAAATAAAGACACATTGAAGACAAGAGTTTAAAGTATATTTGTGACTTGTAGCTTCGGCAGATGCATGCAAGAAGATCACGGGGATATGGGTTGTCACGTGGACATTCTCAGTCATATGGACGCTTTGTGCACTGGTTTGTACATCATTTACTTTAATCTTTTTTTAAGGCTTTCTTTGTTGAGATTTTTTAAGGTCTAAAATTCATAGTAAATTTTTTTAGTTTTTGAAATTCCTTGTTAAATTTAAATTTTCAATAATGTCTTTCATATATCTTTCTTATTGCACTTCACAGTCGATGAAGTAAACTTTTAGTCGGTAATTTAAAAGTATTGATAATTGACAAGCTGCTCATTAGTAATTTAGCCATTTTTCGCTTCCTTTTATCTTTAAAAAAATTGAGCTTTCTCAGGATTTACTAAAAAACCATAGATTTCTGAATAAGAGAAGTTTTTTAGATTTGTTATAGGTTTCAACTCCAGCTTTGAAAAATAAATTTAACGGTGAAACTCCAAACTTCGAATATTTATATTATTTACTTCATTAAAAAAATGATTCAAAGTTCACATAGTAATCTCTAAATACGCGTACCAGGACGCAGTTTTTGCCGTTTGAAGTTGCCCCACCCAACATTCCATTCCATAATGCCATGCCACAAAGAAGTGATGCCTTACATGGAGGCCAGCTATACATGCGTACAGGGTGAGTTCAATATGCCTTCTTTCATCAGGCGCTCTTTTCCTTGTTGTGAAATTACTTATTGTTATTAAATTATTCCAGACTTTTTGTGTAAAAGATTGAATTTTGATAAATTTGTCTTTTTCAAATTCTGAAAAAATTGGATTTTTCATTAAAAACTTCTAATTTATTTCTTCTAAAAGTTTTGAAAATCAAAAGCTTAAAAATTCAAATCAAATTTATTAAAAATATGTTAAAAACCAAAATAAAATATCGAAATAATTCCAAAAAAGTTGAATAGGAGTTTTAAAGAATAAGTTGAGATGAGGATTGGCTTGGTTGTGTTGACAAGATAATGCCTGGATTAGAAATGCTGTAAGAGATTATAGTTGAAAAAAATGAAAAATAGAATTTTCTATGTTCCGCACTGATGATATAAAGAAAAATTTCCATCCAGTCATAAAGTTGAAAGTTTCAAAGTTCTAAATTGAAATATTTTCGTCTAAAAAATATTTTTATACAATATATAAATGATTGAAATTAATACTCTAAAGTGTTTTCTTAAAGCTTGAGATTTTGGTATTCATTTAGCTGAGTGGAGAACCTGATAGCGATTGTTAATTTTGTACACTAGTACGTTTGTCTTGGTTTTTGTGTTTGACAGTCGATTTATGAAAGCGGGAAAATATAACTGGAATAGAAGAATATAAAAGAATTAGAAATTGACTTTTATTGAGTCTTTTTTATTATAGCAAACTAAATTCTTCTGTACAAAGTTTGCTCCATGCATAGCAAAATTTGTTCATTCATATTAAGAGCTTAATGTCCAAACTTCAAAAAAAAAATTTTCAGCCGTATGTTTCAAATTTAATAGTTTGCACTATTTTTGGCTTTTCAATTAACGCTTATTCCAATTTCATTTCTCTTCTCATATTCAGACAAACTGCAACTGGAAGATAAGAAGTCTTATTGAGTCAATGACAAATGAGCTTATGATTGATTGGTTGGTTTATTTGGCACGTGATTGATTTATTGCCTCTAGGGGGCTTGAGATGTCTTCTTGTCGGATGGTGCTTGCTTGTATTTTGATGAAGTGAAACTCCAAAGGTACTATGGTAATGTCCCCATAATCAGTATGTCTTTTCTATGAACCTATCACTTTCCACCAGGAACTTTTATAACGTTTATATTTTAAAAAATTTTTAGAGACATCTTATGTATGCTAACGTTTTATGGCAAAGCTATACTTATCGAAAACTATAGCTTTTAGTTTTTATTTAAAATAAATGTATAAATCTTCAATTGATTTTTATAAAATATAATAACGTTTATAATTTTTCAACATTTTCTATTTACGCTGGAGGTTTACTTAGTTGATTATTTCTTAAAAGCTTGAATGGATGTTCAAATTTGAATTGAAACCGTATTTTTTGGAGAGAGTTTTTATCCAAAAAAAAGTTTTAATTGAATTAAAATTTTCATCAAAACTTGAATATAAAGTTTTTTTCATTTTGTTTCAAAAACAAATCAAATTATTTAAGTTGCTGTTGTGAAACCATCCATGAGCTGAGCTACAACTTAATTACAGTGTTAATATCGTTGATGAGAATATTAAAATTTTAGGCTTGAATAGGCTTTTAGATGTTTTGAAAAAAAACATAAAGTGTGTTTAAATAACGAGTCAAAAAAAGTGGGAAATACTTGAGCAGTAAAAAAATTTCTGTAACTTAAGATAGTTTTCAGATGGAAAATTTCAAATAGGAAAGTAGATAATAGAGATGAAGTGGCAGCGTTTAGTTTGGCTTCAAAGACTCCCGTGCGCTTATTATTTATTGCCTTTTAGTGTGACACATTGCTTTCGATTCAAATACTCTTTTTGATCTTTTTTGAAAAATATTTTTCTTCATACAACCTTCTTTTCAGCTCATATTAATTTTAAAAAATTTTTTTATAAATGTTTAATTATAAAAAAGTCTTTTCTTATGTTTTTGTCATAATATATAAAGTTAAACAAAAACATCGAAAACTTTATTTTTTGAAATATTTCAACGTTTTTTATTCATCACTTGTATATAAAGCTTGATTGACAAGTGCATAAACTTTATTGTGATTAATAAAGATTCCTATCGTTAAACGTGAAGAATTTTAAAAAAAATTTCTTATGAGCCACAATTGAAAGAAATTAAATATTGGAGTTTTAAATTCAGAATTTTTCCTAGATATTAACTGTTTTAACTTGAGCCTTCCAAAAAGTAAAAAATCAAATAGTTATATTGATTTATCTTTCAGTCAGAAATATTTATAACGTCTATTTTTTGACACAGCGATATATGAAATGATAAAAAGCTTTTTATTAAAAGTGATATGTCTCAAAAAAATTATGCTAAACAAGAAAGTTCTCGTTTCCTTTTTTTAATGTACTCCTTTCATCACTTTTCTTTAATAATTTTTATGATCACTAATAACAGTTCAGCAGCCTCAGCCGTGTTTTTCACCACATCAAACTGCCGTTGTTAAGAGCGAAAAAGGAAGTCTAATGTTATACCAGCCATCGACCCATCCCTCCGTCACTATCACTACTCCAGGGTCTCCTTTTTGCTCTTGGGTCATCAGGGGACTTCAAGGACAAAAAGTCAATTTCACGTTGTTTACATTTCAACATGGCAATAACCATGCTCAAAGTGATTTTCAAAATAGTATCAAACAAAAAACTTCAGCCGTCCAGAATAAACTAGAAAACGATGATGAAGATGGTGATAACGAGTCTGCTGTAACACAAAATGAAGTAAATATTGATTTTTTTTTTGCTTTTAACAGTTGTTGTTATTTGAAAAAAATTTATTAAAAAATATGAAAAATATTTTTTTGAACTAGTCAAAGCTTTGACCTTTTTAACATCATTTTGTATTTCAAACAAGGGCGTTCTAACATCAAAAGCGTGCCACGAAGTGAAAATGATCTTTGAAGAAGTGTCAGGCAAGATCTATAGTGCAAACATGTGCGGCTTTGAGTCAAGATTGACTCATGTGTACACATCTGAGACTCATGAGGTCAGCGTCTTTATCGCCCAACAAAAACTTCCCAAAGATTTTCGCAACCAACCATACAAACACCAAGGTTTTAATCAGCACAAACATCGACACTTCAAATCCAGATTACATAGACGAGAACAGCCAATTAAAGACTGGAAAAATAAATTCAAGTTAAAACTAAAATTACAACTAAGAACGCCTATCACTTCGAATTTCGATTTTCAAAAAAAATTGAACAAAAATCAAAAACTTCAGATAAAAAATCAACACCGATGTCAACATAGATTGCACTTCAGATATCCAAACAGCTTGTACAAAAGAAATTTAATGAAGGCATCAGATCATCAATTTTTTTCAAATAAAAACATTTTTTTGAAGCTTAAAAACACCATTCATTCGCCTTTATATTCACTCCTAGAAAACTATCATAACATTAACTCTTCCAAGAAATTTCTACAAGGTGAATTAACAGAAGTATATAATGAAGCTGAAGAAATGAGACCAAAGCAGATAAAAAATCAGGCTTTTCAGTCGAGCCGTCATTCACGGAATAAAAGATCAAAAAATGAAATGAAAAACCTTAAAGAAGACTCAAAAAAACAAGACACGAAGCAAAAACATTTGCTGCAAGACTCCCCTTCCCCATCGGAAGTAATTTCAAATAGCAATGGCAACAATCCATCTAAATTACTCATCGGTATATTGCATTATGAAGGTTAATTTTTGTATTTACGTGTATTCAATTAAAGTCATTATTACTTTGGTAATTCAAATTGCTTAATTTTGGCGTTGCTCTTATTGAGTTACACTTGCCTCTTACTTGAAGAATTTATAAAATTTTCTCAAAGCCTTTAAGATTCGATTTTAATTTTCAAAAAATTTTTATCCGTAATTTTTAGAAAGAGGATTTAAAAATACCAAAAAATAATCTCAAATTTATCTTGCTTAGTTCAAAAAGATCACATCTGACCCGAATGCTTAAGACCAGAGTCAAAAGTTTAAAATGAAAAGACATTCTCATAGCCTATTCTTTTCTTCAAAAATTGAAAAAATTAACTTTTAATTTTAAAAAGTGTATCGTTAAAAAAAAGACATGTATTGCTTTCATTTTTTGGGAATTTTTATGTACGATTCGGCATGCACACATGGAGTGGTAGGAAAGAACAAAAATTAAAAAAATTGAAATTAAAATTGCCAAAAGCAATCAATAAACATGGAGCTATGGGAAATGAAATTGAATGGATTAACAAGTATAGCCTCAGTCGAAAAATTTCAGGCAAATAAATAGAAAAATAATCGAATATATAAAGTGAGAATATATATATAGATAGCTATTCTTGAAAAATATTGAAAAAGGTGAACAAAGAAATGATTTCAGTCAAGCTTGGCACGTAGTAACCGCTTGAACTCCAACCTCATGCACACACAAATACACGAAGTTTTAAAAAAAATTGCAAAAAGTAATACGGGATAAACCAGATGAAAAAACTAAATGCTTTATCACGCAGTGTAATATGAAAACTCCATAAATTATTTTTATACTTGTCTTGAAATTGTATATAAGCAAAATAATGGTGTTGGAAACAAAAAACATTAATTGAAAGTTGCTATCAGCAACACTTGTTGAAACATTATATATAATAGTTTCAATTTGTCTTGTTATTGAGAGCAGATACATAGACACATGCTCAGGTCAACTCAATGGAGACTTGAAGCAAGTTATGCATACAGTTGACCACACTTGTAGATAACATATTAGCAACATGACCGTTCAAACCTCCATTATGTTTTTCAATTTTGAATTTTTTACTATATGATAACTAGCAACTTTACGAAATAAGAAAAACAAACATTTGTCGGCAATACCGAGTGTTTGTCTAAAAAATCAAGTTGCATAATAAAATTCTTTGATTTACGGTAATTGTTATTTGCATTACAGTTACTGGGTGTGAAAACTTGAAGATAGACAATGCAGTGACCGAAAGATACAACGACCATCTCACCGTCAAGTGATCGCCATCTCTTTTTGTTTCGCACATCATAATTGTTTAATAAATCTTTACACATGCAAAAAACTTTTGAAAATTTTTTTCTCGAAAAAAACTGAGTGCTGTTTGATAATTTATATTGCTTTATTTTCGCGAAGTCTCTTATAGTGATAAATTTAAACAATACATAAATTTGAAACATTTGAATGGCGAAATTGAAAGTGATTTAAATTTTTAAATATTTAAACAGATGGTGTTAAAACAAACTATATAAATTTTATAAAAAGACCTGCTATAATCTTTTTGCTGGAAAAAGTCACTCATTCGTTCCAATCATTCAATGCTAAAACTAATTTTAAATTCAAAAGTCCACTGTAATGAAGCTTTATGATTTTTTCTTGATAAGACTTATGTATATTGCTTGTTCCAAATTTCTTCTCTATTTAAAGGTGTAACTTCAGCGATGGTGTGTACAACTTGATATGTGACAGAGTAAGTAAGAGATGGAAGGGCAATATAGGCTTGTGTGAAGAAGGTTTGTGTGTGTCCACTTGTATCTGCAAACCTATAGAGCTCATAAGTTGATTTTTTATATTTTATACAGTATTTCTTTTATAATTTCGAATGCTTCAACTATCATGAAGTTTATTTTAGAAATACTTTAAAGTTTTTATGACTTTTTGATCGTTTTTCAGCTGCAAAAGTCCCAACTCTGCCCATTCAATACAAACCCAAAACGAACTCTGATACTGACCAAGGTGAGTCAAAGGCTAGCAATATTTCAGACATATGAATGCTACATTGGGATAAAAATCTCTTATTAGATATACAGAAATTAAACAGGTGATATAGTTTCAAATTTCTCGATATTTGTTTATTGTTTAATAAAATGCTAGTTGAAAAATTGTGTAGTCAATTTTGAGCCAATAAATAGCGCAAAAATTCAATACAAATTCTACGAGACACATCAATCAGCCTGAATCCATCTCACATCAATTCATCTATGTTACCATTCGTTTGCCGCCCTTTCACTTATTTGCGTATGATATTTTGAGCCATTATATATTTCAAATCATTTTTACAATAATAAGATAGAAAAATTTATCATTATCTTTATTGCATCAATCATTTTTTACATTTAAATACAATTTTGTATTATTAAATATTTTGAAGAACATCCAAACTATTTATGAATTGTATATCAAAGTTTGAA
Organism: Pterobdella sp. o SKG-2022; assembly: GCA_964035795.1. Classification (NCBI taxonomy): domain Eukaryota; kingdom Metazoa; phylum Annelida; class Clitellata; order Hirudinida; family Piscicolidae; genus Pterobdella; species Pterobdella occidentalis. The sequence continues at coordinate 22,557,993 of OZ038320.1, read as the reverse complement.
CAAAAATATTTTGAAGAACATTTAAATTATTCATGAAATGTATTTCAAAAATTGAACGTTCCAAACTGGCTTAAATACTTTTATTCACCAGTTCATCAGAAGACCAGCACGTATAGGAATTTTGTTTGCCATCACAAACCTATAAAAGATGTCTTAAGCAATGAGGAAGCTCTAAAATCTCATATAAAAACGCAACAAGTTCAAGGCAACATTTTAAATTATTATTAGCTCTTTTCCCACTACAAGACTGAATAACGAATCAAAAAATGTGCTTCGTATTTTTTTCTAAAAAAGTTCATTTGAGTTTTTACATTGTTTCATTTTTAATGGGGTTTTTTGATTTTATTCTCAAATGATTAGAAAGAAAACAGTAGCATTTTTTTGAGTTTGTTCGACAATAGTCTTCTTTTCTTCCCACCTGATACCGAGGATAAAACGCAGGTTCTTTAGATGGAAAATCTTAGACGTTTTTTTTGTCTAGCATATGATGTCCAAGTCTTGCTACCATAGAGCAAAGTGCTTAATATACATGCACTGTAGACTGACATTTTTGTGCTGATTTTCAATGAAGAGTTTTTCCACACTCTGACAGTTAGCTTTGACAAGGTATCTGCAGCTTTGCCAATTCTCTTGATTATCTCTGAATCTAATGAAAGAAATTCAAAAATACAAGAACCAAGGTATGGGAAATCATTTGATAAGAATGTAAATATAGAACTCACATTCAAAATACTGCTGTTACTTACTATATTATGATACTAACTGTACTAAAACTCTTTTTACACATAAATTTGTGCACAAAAAAAGTTTTTACAGTTTTGACATTTTTAAAGCATTATGAAATGCCAAGAAAACAAATCAACATGACCAGTGTCTCAAATATTATGAGCTGTAGAGTGAGTGAGGCCTCTAATTAAGGTTTATGAGAGAAAAAATATGTTTTGCATCATTTTTGTAATTTTCAGTAGCTTCAAACTAAATTGGTTACAACATAACAGTATGTATTTGTGATGAACATGTCATAAGATGCACATGGAGGTGTACGGAAAAGGACAGATGAAACTCGATAAACTCACATCAGCTCACAAACATTTGGGACTGCATCACTCACTTAACATCAAAAAATTCTTCTGTAGGCTCGTTCAGCTAGAACTTCAGTGAATCAGAAATATGGGTGATGATAAAATCATGCATAGAACTAAAACTTTTGTCTATAAGTACTTTAGAAAAACTAGAAGAAGAAATGACTTGTTAGTTGTAGCCGAGCCAAACTAGAAAAAGGTACTCAACAAAAACTCATGGAAGAAGTTAACACCATTGGCTTCTGAAATGGGTTGGCCATATTTTAAAGAACAGGCACAAGTTTTCTACATAAAATCCTAAAAAGTTGTTAAAACTTAAAAACTAGTTTGAAACTCACCTGGAGTGAAGTTGAAGGACTTAACTGAAGAAAGTTTTTGTGGTTGAAATAAATTATTATTATCATTTTTTTATCATTAATGTATATTTATTCTATGATAAGTAAAATAATAATTAATATTATTTTTGTTATTGTGATTGTTGTTATTAGTATTATTATTATTATTATCGTATAAATTATTTAGAGCTTTTATGTTTACATCAAAAACTTTGATAATTTCGCAGTCTTCGTGGTCATTTTAAAAGCATCATGTGATCCCACGGTGCATATCTATCAATTGTATTAGCATCACATCCTGCTGACGTAAGAATGCCACCCATGAAGTTTCAAAGTGATGTGAATATTTAATGTTGTTGAATCCTTTTTTTAACTAGCTATCCAACTATTCAAAATCATTTTCTTTCTTCGTTTCTCGAATTAGGAATGATTTTTAAAACTCATGATCTTGAATTTAAAAATTTTTTCTTGACCTTTTATTAGATGCCTTTTTTGATTATTTGAGTGATCAAATCCAACAAAAGCTCTAAAAAATGTGCTTCTACTCTGAGACTCATTTCTGCTTTGCGCATCATTTCCAAGTTGTTTAGTCTTTTAATATTAGTACCTTTTATCATAGCAGTAATTATTTCCACTAAGTTACTTATATTAAGATGCTTCATAGATTATTCAGAATTCATATTTAAATTAAATTAAAATTGAAATTGATAGTTAGTTGATATTAAGAAACGTTTATTTTGATTTTGAAAAACAAGTTTAAATTTTGAAAAAATCAAAAGTGAATCAAATTCTGAAGGCAGATGCTTCTTTTTGTTTGGAGCTATATCATCACAGAAGCATCCCAAAAAAATAAAAATTTCAGAAAAATATCACAACACAAAAAAAATATTTTTAAAATGATTTAACCAAACTATTTGATTTATTTTACAAACTCAAATTTTTCATTTTAAACGAAAATCGTATGAAAGTCATTCATTTGAGACGTTACTGACTCATGTGTGCTGAATATTGAAATGGAAATAACAAAGTTGAAATCACATGAGAAAGTGTACTTTGAATGTTTTTGGCCATAAATCCAAACTAGCGAACCATATTTTGATTAAAAATATGAGCTGCAAGCCGGGCTGATATAGGGGATTGAAACGACTAAATAATTAAATTGAGAGACTATATTTTTATTCAATTAAAAAGAAAACTTTGTGAAAATTTAATAAATAAATCATTAAGAAATAAGTTTTTAAAATATAATGATGAAAAATGCGATAACGTGAAAAGGATATTATTAAATCAAAAATTGACTTATCAAAGATTTACTTCATTAAATGCTCAAAAACTTTCGGTATGCTAAAAAATTAACCAAAAATTTCACAGTTAGAAATAGCAAGGTTTAAATGGAGCAATGATTAATAATAAATGATGTTCTAAAAGATAAATTGTCCGAAGACAGTTTAATTTTATTCTCGTCAAAAAAAATTACAAAATATTTAATACGATAAGATCAGATTGAAAACCAAAATCTTTACGTATGGATGAATACGCAGAAGGTTGAAAGTAAAGGATTAGTTTCTGCGTGGAAAGTTGATAGATGGGGCAACAAAGAAGTAAATAAATATTGATGGATAAGTTTATGAATTAATTGAAAAGGAATAGAAGAAAAAAGCAATTTCAGAAACCATGCTGCTTTATACAGAATATTAGTCAGTTGTAATGAGTTAAATAATTAAAAGCTTCATTTCCCCATCTTTAAGCCAAGGGAGACAATATTGTTCAGCTGTAAATACAAAACTTAATTCTAAAATAAACGGTCTTCATATAGCCATAAAGTTTTGAAAAATTGATTTCAAATTCAATCATTTTTCTTTTGCAACACTCAATTAAAATCTAAAAACTTTATTATGCCTTTTACTTTTAAAACTTCAACCATGTTGCAAATTTTTGAACACTAAAGGTAATTTTATTAAGTACAAAGCTTTTTAAAATTTTAACGTACTTGATAATGTTACTTTATTAACGAAAAGCTTGTACTTAATAAAATTACTTTTGGTGTTCAAATAATTTGAAGTATTTACTTTGGTTAAAGAAGATTATTATGTTCAACCATGTTGTTTGAACTGATTTGTTAAAAAAAAATGTAAGGATATAAATCGACTTTAAAAATTTAACTTTATTGAAATTTTTTCTGTCGATGAAATTATTCGAGCTGTTTTGAAAATATTTCCACGTTCATTTTAAATTTGTTTCAATTATTCTTTTAAAATTTAAAAAAAGTTCCAAACTTTTTAGCATGCTTTTCTCAAATGAACAACCTTCTTAAATATATAAATAAAACAAAATGAAGTGCTTCAAAAATTAAAGTATTTTTTTCATGTAAGTTTTAGCTAAACTTGTGTTAAGTCTTATGAAAATAACAGTAATGTTTTTGATGAAAATTGTTAAAAACGAAGACGAGAGATTGATGGGGAATTAGAGAATATAGTTAAGTTAACCCACGATGCAAATATACAGATAGGCAGATAATTAAAAAATTGAATTTAAGAAAAGAAAAAAGAAGATAGATGGATGAATAAAAAACAGATGGCTTATAAGAAGCCAAATGCTTGACAAATAAAAGAATAAATACAACGCAACGGCTGGAATAGAAATGAGAAGAAGCGAAAAGAAAAAATATATGAAAAAATTGTATGAATCAAAATCTTATAAATTTTTCATATTAAATTTTTTGTTTTACTTAATATAGCTACAGTTTACGCCAACAAAACTCATTTTGCAAATTTTTTTTTAGTTTTGCAGCTTAGTATCTGAAGCTTGTTTTGGAAAATATTCTTCTTTTAGTATTGACTCTTATATTTTGGCCGTTTTATACAGCGTATGTCTGAAGACGTATATCAGCAGAGTGGTTTTCAGAAGGAATGCCTTATGAATAAAATATACCTTTGCTTTATGCTTTCTATTAACTGAAAGACGTTTAATATAAAAAAATGGGATAAAGATTCGATAGGATAATTTAGAAACTAGCAAGAAATTTCTACAGTTGTAAGTTGTTTTTCGATAGAAAAAAATAATAAAGTATGCCAATTAGAAAAATTCTGGAACTCAAGATAATAAGCCAAAATGATTAAAAGGAATCGGAAAGAATAAAAATACAGAGCATTGATTGATGGTTTTATGAATTTTTCATTAATACAATAAAAGGTCGAACATAACAAAAAGTAACTTTCTGGCAAATACAATAGAAATAGGTACCAAAATTTCCGTCATATCCTATGGCTTTGACACTAATCTGAAACGATGCAATGCCACAGGTTTTGTAAAACCGCATTCAGAATACCACGCAGAAGCTTCAAATATATTCAAAAGAGTTTTGTAAATTATTTTAAAAAACACTTTTTCAGATTTTATTATCATCAAAGATATAACCATATGTACAGACCATTCTACAGTACATAATTGTTAGTTCATAAGAAAATTTATATAGAAACTATTAATTTTGTAAATAAATGTTTTTTGTTCATACCAAACAATGGCGCGAATAAAAGATGTGAAAATATGAAAAGCACTAAAAGCAATCAGCAGGTCTAATAAATCAAAAGCCCCACATCATCAATTAACTTTTTTCTGTTGTAATTTCAAAATACCCAAAAACAAGTTTGTTAATTTTCATGAATTTCTCTGAATGAATTAACGAAAATTAATTAACTTTTTTCAAGTTGTTTTACTAGTCATATTCTAACTATAAACTTCAACCGAGCTTGATTCGATTTTTTTAAGATTTATAAGATGAAATTTGATAAGAATATTAAATCTAATGTTTTTCAACCTCTTTTTTTTCTCATTTCACCTCAAAGCTTCAATTAAACCTCTATCTTCTATCATCTCGATGACATGCTTAGTGAACCTGAACCTTCTGTCGAAAAACCAACATTCCCACTTTATTTTTTCTTATGACAAACTCAAAAATTTCTTATTTTTTTAAAGCTTTTGAAACTTTAGTTTTTAAGTTGTGATTAAGCTTAGATAAACTCCACTATAAAAAAATTAAACTCATAAATTTTAGATTTCTATTTAGAATTTTCAACACAAAAGAGACTTTCAGGACATCAAAGTAATGATAGCGAAACTTTTGATAAATCAGCATCTATTTTTCACGAATTTGACTTTTGTGGCATTTCAGTTTAAAAAAATTTTAATTATTTCGAATATGCTTCAGTAAGCGGTGTGAAATCTCATTAATTTTTGAATTACTTTATCTTGGATTCGAAACCATTCAACAGGAGTTTTGGTGGTGATTGGATCGGGGGTAGCGATAGGTGTTGCTTGTGGTGTTTTCATACTTTTTGCCATGGTCTTATGTCACCGAAAGTAATACTTACTTTTATTTCCAGAAAACTTTTATTTTACCAATTATTTTAATTTGCAAAAAACTATTATTTTTTTAGAAATTGCAGAGAAGCTGTTATAACAACAACCACAACAAACACATATGCACTGGGAAATAATGGCAAGAACAAATGTAACCTCAACCCTCGATACGCAGTCAATTATAATTCTCTTGAAGCTAATAACAGCCTGAGTACTTCTATCATTTATAACAAGAATCACAATGATTATTGTATTTACAGTAACAACAACATTGTCAACAACGGTGACGACAACCACGCAGACCCTTCGTTGCAAGCGTGTCTTTACGGCCATGCTTATTGTAACAAATGCTGCAGCACAAAATGTGAAGTTTATGACTCATTCTTAACATGCAATAACATAAAAAACATCAAGTTCGACGACGATAAAAACATTCAAACACATAAGATGAGTATTATTCTGAACACTGAAAATCAAAACGATGCGGTGGATTTTATTAATGAGAGCAAAACTATAAAAACTAACCGCACTACACCAGATATTTTCAAACATAATTCTTCATCTATATTGCTTTCTTCCCCTAACGCAGAGTCCAACAATGATAATCAACATGATTATAGTATTACTAATTATTTTAATAATAATTCAAGCGAACTCAATTTGCGTACCAATAGTGATAAACAACAAGAAAAAATAAATACGAGTTTTGATGGTCATAATAGTCCTGAAAATGATTTTGCTAAAGACCTCAATAACAAAGATGATGACAGAGAGGTCAATTATATATTTTTTAATTCTAAAGGCAAAAATAAAAGCAACTTTTTCCCTGGAAGGCTAAGCAATACTCATACGGCGAATAAAAATAAGGTTGGAATCTCGGGTGTTAAAGATGACAATATTTCACATATGACGACGCTCAGAAGCCGTATAAAACCTAAGCCGGTTCCTGGTGATGGTTACGTAAAAGCGGATGACGAGAACATTGATGATGACAAAAAATATGAAGTCTGTAACTGTGATAAAAACAACACAGACGATTTTGAAAACAAAATGGTAAACTTTCAAATGGCTGGTTGTCATTCGTACGATAGTGGAAAATTTGATGAAGATGAGTACAAAATTGCAGATGTTTCGGATAACATTAGTGGTCACACAAAACTAATTAACGCACGAATAGGAAAACAATTACACGACTTAACGTGCGTCATCGATAATTGTTTAACACTGCCGCAACTACCGCAATCCATGCAAAAAATCGAAGAACTAAGTCGAAAAAAAAATAGCTTGGAAAAAAAATTGAAAGCAATTTCTTTTTCAATAAACAACAACTATGAGAAAACTGCCAATATCAGTGGTGGCGATGATAAGTATTGTACCATAACAAAAATATATCCAAACGAAATAGATGAAATTTCTAAGACGCAAAAAAACATAAACTATTAAACGTTTGAAAAATGTTGGTCGTTCAACACAAGTCTTGAAACATTAGTATTAAAGTATAACTATGCGACAACATAAGCAGAGAAGCAAGTTATTCGTGAAATTCTCATCAGATAATTAAAAATAAAAATGAAAAGGTTTATTTCCAAGTGCAGGATTTTGAAAAAATATCATGATTATCTAATGTTATAGGAACTGATGAAAGCAATTACATTAGCACTGACTGTAGAAGGGTAAATTGTAGTGGTTTTATAATATGAAAAAAATTAAAGGAAAGAGTTTATTCAAAATGTTTAATTTTTAATCGAAGTTTTTTGCGTTAAAAAAAGCATTCAAGGTGGCAATAAAGTGTACTGGCTAATCAATAGAAGACCTCCATGTGTTAAATCTTTACAATGTCGCGATTTTTATATTGTTTTTATTGCGTAAAATTTATGCAAACAGTTTAACATAAATTCATATATCATTGCAATTATTTTATTTATGTATACTTTTATAAATATTTTTTAAAGATATTATTACAAAATTTCTGTTAAAAATATTATAATTACTAGGTGCAAATGACTAGCATTAATTTGAATATAGTTCTAATATCTCAAGAAAATATAAACTGCAGATATTTAATGCAAGATAGTTGGTTTCTCAAAGCATATTCATTGCAGCGCTTTGTTGACAAACCTTTTCGTAATCTAAAGCACTAATCTGTAGCTCATATTTCTTCAGCTTTTCTATTACATCCCTTAATACTCCTTAATAAATTCTTGTAACTGTCACTTCTATGATAATAGCTTACCGTTGAAACCACATTCAAGATTTCAAATATAAGATTTCGTCGAAAGTTTTGCATTATATAAATTTTTTGTTCGAAAAATTTTCTAAAAAATTTTTGAATAAAAATAGTATCAAAACCTAAAAATTTATTTATGCCAAAAGCAAATATTAATATTTTTCTCAAATACGGATATAAAAAAAAATGAGTTGAACTAGGCAATGAAAATGTTTAATCACTTCTTATCTCACGGATGGATGAAATTTTATCCAATGTTTATATTAATACAACAATTTCGGGAATAATCAAATGATATAAAGTGAAAACATTAACATAATTATCCATAGAGATCATCTTCTGCCTCGTCCTGATATTGATTACCTTGGGAGCCTGGTTGTGAGGCAGGATTTGACTGACGGTCAGTAGGAAATCTGGCAATTTTAACGCTAAGTTGATGCGTGTTGGCTAAAATTTTTATGGTTAAATATACAGTAATAAACTTCAAATTTATTTTAATTTTCCCGCCTTATTCCCAATTATGGAGGTTAATTCGTCATCTACTCTTTAACATTTAAAATAAATTTTTAGAAAACCACCTTGAATATCTATTAGTTTCGAGAAGCATGGATAAAAATTCTACTGGTGGTTCACTCAAAATCTGAAGACATAATTTGCATTTTACCCAGTGAAGTTCTGCAACGATAAACAGCTCTAATAACCAGTACAACAGAAGCCCAGTACCCTTCGAATCGATAGTTGTGACAACCGCAAAGAAAAACTGGCACCAAAGTCGTGAGCACCAGAATGAATAACAAAAGTAGCTTTTAGGAAGTTTGCATGATGATCCATGAAAGAAAACTAATTGAGGTCACTTTTAAGACAGAGAAACGCAGGTTGTCCTCTTTAGGTATAGAAAATGACAAAATGAACGATTTGCATTAACTCAAAAAAATTTTAAAAACATACTAGTTTAAAAAACACTCATCATGACTGGAATACTTAATTGGAGACCAGAAGAATAAAATAATAAAAAGATTGCTCCAAAATAAAATTGCATCAGAAAGAAGCAAGTCATAGAAATGGAGCTCCCATGGAGAACCATCATTAAACTGGCCACAACAGCAAAGCATAGAATAATTTATTGCTTCACTATGCACCAATGCAAGTAACAGATTATAAATAATATATAAACTCAAATTATAAATACCTGAAGTTAGCACCCATCCCTCTACTTTGCTGCAATGTTTGAGCAAACATTTCATATTTTCGTATATCATTATCAGTAACTGAACGCCTAGCGAACTTCATTGCTTCCTCAAAATGATCACGACGTATTTCAGGCACTGGGTCATAATCATCATCCTATGGAATCAATCATTAAATTATTTAATAAAATTTAAACCTAATTAAACTTTAATCAAACGTGAAATTCAAATGCTTTCAATAGCTCTTAAATATTGAACATTATAAAACCTATTAACAAATAGCCGACCATATCTGAGGGCCCTCTTTCATTTTCACGCCTTATTTCTCCTTCAATCGATTCTCTGATGGCTAGTTTACAAGCTCTTTGGCATATTTCTGTCAAATCTGCTCCACTGAAACCCTTAGTTACTGTAGACAAGTAATCCAAATCCACGTCCTATGAGTTTATGAAGAATAAATAGAAAAATTGAATTACGTATGAATTCAAATAAGAATAACTGCCCAAAGCCCAAACAAGCCTCACCTTGGCAACTGGAGACTTCCTGAGGGAGGCCTTGAGGATGGCCACACGAGACTTCTCGTCAGGCAGGGGAATGTAGATCAGCTGATCCAAACGACCTGGCCTCAGAATCGCGGAATCTATTATGTCGGGACTGAAATTCGAGGTAAGTTATTATACTCTGTGCTGAAAGGACTTGAAAAATAAATTTCAAGTATTTTTAGAACTTAATTGTTTAAAACAACGCACTTGAAAATGGTTTAATTGCAAAAAAACAAAAATTTTAACTAGTTACATTATAACAGCTTTATATTTAGCCTTATTGAAATATTCTAACAAAAATAATTTGAACAAATAAAAAGTACCGATTGGTAGCTCCGATGATGAAGACATTTTTCTTTGAAGACATACCATCCATCTCTGTGAGCAACTGGTTTATTACTCTGTCTGCAGCACCCCCTGCATCACCCAGGCTACCCCCCCTCGCCTTCGCTATTGAGTCCAACTCATCAAAAAACAACACACAGGGAGCTGCTGATCTGGCCTAGAAAAAGTATTAAACATAAGCTATTTTAGTTGATTTAGCTTTTTGAAAATTAATAAAACAATTTATAGTATAATTTTACGTATCAAAGTTTTTGATTTAAATTCGAATAATCATGATTTTCTAATTCCAAATAAGTTAAGATTATTGTAAGTATTTTAAAGAAATCAAAAGCATGAAATCAATTGAAAGAAACCTTGTCAAAGATATCTCTGACATTGGCTTCAGACTCTCCAAACCACATAGTCAACAGTTCAGGACCTTTGATAGAAATGAAGTTTGCCTGGCATTCGTTGGCAATAGCCTTGGCCAGCAGAGTCTTACCACAACCAGGAGGTCCATAAAATAGCACTCCCTTTGAAGGAGTCATTCCAAACTTGAGGAATTTGTCTGGATGTTCAACGGGGTATTGCACCAACTCTTGCAACTCCCTCTTTACACTCTCTAAACCTCCAATGTCTGTCCATGTGACATTTGGCACCTCCACTGCAGTCTCCCTCAAAGCACTTGGGTTGCTCTTGCTTAATGCCCACTGTGGGTGTTTCACTAATATGATGAATCATCAATGTATATGCTAAAATGGTTAAATTAAACAAGCTGAATTATGTATACCCTGAAATCTTCCTGAGATACAGCAAGAGCATTGAGTACTTCAGCATCAATTGATTCATCCTCTAAATCAATCAAATCCATTTTTTCTCTTATCTGCTGCAAAGCCGCTTCAGAACATAAGGCTGCTAAATCTGCTCCAACATGTCCATGTGTTTCTGCTGCTACCTGCCAGTAAATTCATTTATCAATATATTATTCAAACCAAAACACAAAAAATTGAACATAATATTATAAAATTATCACCCCCAACATAAACACTTCAATTCATTTTTTGCAGAGTTCAATTTTACATAAAAAACTATAAAGCATGCATTATAATTAAACTTGTACCCTTTCCAAATCAACGTCTTTGGCCAGTTTCATATTTTTAGTGTGAATGCGAAGAATTTCAAGACGACCTGTTGAATCAGGAATGCCGATATCCACTTCCCTATCAAATCTTCCTGTTACCCAATAAAATTATCAATTTTTGTATACTGTATAAGAGCTAGTATCTATATCAAATCTGAATATGTATAAGTAATAGAACTGTAATGCTATTAAATTAAATTATCTAAAAACAAACAAGTATCGACCAAATCTTCTGAGAGCAGGATCGATGCTGTTGGGTCTGTTAGTGGCAGCCATGACAATGACATGGGCTCTCTGTTTCAGTCCATCCATCAAAGTCAACAATTGAGAAACTATACGCCTCTCAACTTCTCCGTGTGTCTGTTCAATTCAAAATTTATATCTTTCAGGGAAATCTTATGAATGATTTTTCAAAGTATTGAAACTTAAAATTGGCACAAAAACTTTTTCACTAAGTTTGATGAAAAATATTCAAAACAAAAAAGCATATAATAAAATTCTATTCAAGGGGTACCTTCTCTCTTTTGGGTGCAATGGCATCAAGTTCATCAATGAAGATAATAGCAGGTGAGTTCTTCTCTGCCTCTTCAAAAGCTTTACGCAAATTACTTTCTGATTCTCCTGCCAACTTGCTCATGATTTCAGGTCCATTGATGAGAAAGAAAAAGGCACCTGTCTCATTAGCAACTGCCCTGGCAATCAACGTCTTTCCTGTACCTGGAGGCCCATACAACAAAATTCCTCTGGGTGGCTGTTTTTGAATACAAACATAATAGGTTTTATAAATATCAAAATATAAATATATACAGCGACATATTTTGTTTTATATAATTGAAATAGTGTGAAACTGTAAAACTTAAATGTCAAACAGCGCGGAGATACCTTGACACCAATGGCCTTGAAGAGTTGAGGGTGCCTCAAGGGAAGCTCAACCATCTCTTTGATCTGTGCCAGTTGTTTGCGGCATCCTCCAATATCGTCATATCCTATCTCATTTAAGGCTTCTTCCTCCTCCTTCAATATCAAAATTTCAAGTTTTCCACGTTTTCTAATTCATATATAGGCTTAAGTATGAGAATTTTTAGTAATTCTTTACTTCATAAAATCTGTTGTTTTTTTTTCACTAAAACTGCTTTTAATTTAAAACAAATATATTACTATTTTTTTTCTATCATACACTGTATTTCTTTTTGATTATTCCCAAAAAATATTTAGAAACTCAATTATCATATAAAAAACTTAAATTCCATAAAAATGAACTGTAAAGATGTGATTCAGACACAAAAACATTATACACACCTCCCTCTTGACAGGGTCTCCTTCACAGTGGATCACTGTATCAGGTGCCACAATGCAGTATGGTGAAGGATCTGTCTCTATCACCTGTTATTACCATCATGTGATTCAACAATATTGCATGGATTTTCAATGAAAACAACACATCATAATCATTTCAACATTATTTTTATTTGAAATAATTGATAAGAGTGAAACTAAAAATTAAAAACACAATGCATATCTATCTATCATAGGTTATCATATCATATCAATTATGGTATTTATCTATCTACCTTGAATCAAAAACTTCTAAATGAAGGCATATTAACCTTAAACTCAACACCTCTCATGCCTCCTCGCACCAGGAAAATGTCTCCTTTGTGCACGGGTCTGTATGCCTCTAAGAAGTATGGCTTGAGGTATACCTCAAAAAGATTCCTGTTGAGTAATTAATGGTAATTTTAATTTACAGTCAATATTTAGGTTTTATGAAAAATAATTTAATTTATTCAACAATTATTTTCAAAAATTCAAACTGCAAGATTGGTGAAAAATTATTATTGTTATTATTGTTTATCAACTTTATTGGCCCATTTTTATGGGATTAGACATAAATAAAAATCAATAAGCAAAAAATCCTATATTCTAAATCTTTGAAAAAAATAATTACTAAGTTAACTGAAAATATTCATATTTATTTAGTTTTTACTTCAATCATTCATCTATTCATCATCTACTCACCCAGTAAGTCCTTCAACTGTATCATCAATAGGCAAAATATGCACTCTACTCCCATACTTTACATCTGGACATGCCTGAATACTGATTACCGTAAAATAGCTTATGAAAATTAATGAATTCTAGTGTAGAAAATTTGGCTTTTTGTTTTATAACTAGCAATTTTGAAAATATTTGAACAATGGAATGATTTAAAATTAACTAACCTAACAATATCTCCTAGACGAACTCTTAGGTTATTTCGGACAATTCTGTTAATGCGAATTTTTTCATCAGATAAACCTTCTTCTGATAGAATGATACAGACAGTCTCTTTCCTTCTTTTACCTTTCAGAAGCACTGAGTCCCCTCTAAAAAGCTGCAACTCATCCATCTTTGCCTATATATTAATATATAAATATGATAATTGCTTAATGCAAAATAATGGAATAAATTGATGGCGTGTATTCCGGTAATAACAAAAATGATGAAATCGGGAAAAAAACCTGTGAAACAGATACAATGGAGTTATCATCACTGATTGCTTCCTCTACCACCAGTCTGTTTGGCTTTGACTTACGCCTCAAAATAGCTGTGGCTAAATCATCTTGACTGTTTAAATTTTTGAATTAATCATTTAATAAAAACTATACTTATTTAAAATAAACTAATACTCATTAAAAATAAATTAGTTCTTGAAAGCATTATGAAAGATCAACGTTTATATACAATAGATGGTGAAAGATCCTTATAACGGAATTTTAATATTTTGTTAATTGCATACTCATTAACCGAAAAACTTTTGAATTGAAATAATATTTAATTAATCAGCAAAAACATTAGTGTAAGTCAAAATTTGAGTTCACGCCGGGAAAAATCTTGATGATTAGAAAATGCAAACATTTTTTAAAAACTTACTTTTGTCCTTCAGTCATTCTTTTAATGTTCAAACACTGAAAAAATAATTGATATAATTTATCCGATGACAAAGCGAAAACACGGCCTTGATGTGTCAAAGATTTGAATATTATCCCTTAGGAGATTTTTAATATTATTTTTTAGTTTAATTTAAATTTTCAAACTATAAAAAAATAATTTAAATTTTTAAAAAAATATTTTGTAAAGTTTTTATAATAATTTACAATAAGACAAATCGGGTATAGGCTAACTTAAAAATTCATTTTCACACAAAAATAATTTTAAAAATTTTTTTGATTTTTATTGTAAAATGAGGAAAATTTTAGATTCATATACTTTTTCGAAAAACTAAAGTTTTCGACAAATTCAACTTTGTTATAAAACATGACAAAGCTGAGTTTATCGAAAACTTTAGTTTTTTGAAAAAATATATGTATGTAAAATCTTCTTCATTTTACGATAAAAATCGTGAAAATTGAATTTAAAAAAAAAAGATACATAAGATGTCTCTAAATAAAAATTTCAAATTATTTTTTAGTTTTTTTAGTAAACTCATTTTTCTAAAATTAAACGTCTTTTTGTTAAAAATTGCAGAAATCTATACATAATTAGTATTGGAAATTATCTCTATAAAAAATTGTATAGCTTAAACGAAATTAATAAATCAAAATATAGTTCAACTCAGTTAAGAATAAAAACCAGAGGTTTTAAAAAAAAATTAAATAGTTTTTCTTCTTGAAAAGTATGAAAAAACATACTTTTAGCAAAACTATGAAAGAAAAAACTAAAGTATACATTATAAATGAATTATATGGTCGAATAAAATTTTCTAGAGTTAAAATCATCTATAAAAAAACATATTTTAGAAACTCCAATTTTTCGGGTAAAAAAGGAAAAACATTTATGCTTCAAAATTGATTATATAAGTTAGAATCCCAGTTAATGTGTAATGGATAAATTATGGAACATTCACACTTCATAACTCATTAAATTCAAAAAGACAAAAGTACAAAGCAAGATGAAAACATCAAAAGACTAGAGTTGCAGTTAAAACAAGACCATAAACCTCCATGATAAAAAAGTCGAAAAAACGGTACATATAACTTCCTATTGAAATGAAACAGTAAAAACTTGAGGATTTTATAAAATTTAGTATTTCACGAAGCTTTCCTATTTCTAAGAAGTCGTCGTCACGTAATAAAATATATAGAAGCTACAAATAAGAAAAAGTTGGATAAAAAAATGAGATGGTTATAAATTAGTCTAAAGTCAAGCATTGAGCTTGACCACAAATATAATATGAAATGAACCTGGAATAACTCAGAGAAAAACCACCTGTTTCTCTAATTCTTTTAATAATAAATTATTTGAAAAATCTTTTTAGTATAATAAGATTGCTTTAGAAGAATTCGAAATTTTTGAAAAATTATCAATGAACGAGAATGTCATGAGCGACTTAAATGAGAAGCAAGCTATGCTTCGAAGAATGTTAAAAATAGAAGTTTATAGAAAAAAAATAATGGTTCTAGAGCAAAACTCCTGTAGTTAGCGTTTTTGGATAAAAGAAAGTTTTTTATTCTATTAAATTGATCGAGTTAGAGAAAAGTGGCCGCAGAAAAAAGAATGACCAAGATCAAAAATTTTAAATTGTTTGATGAAAGTGTTAAAAATATTGGTATCAGAGTGTCGAAAGCAAAAGAAGAGCCCAAGGAAACCAAAACGGCGGCACCAATGGCCCAAATGTTACGAAGGCTATAAGTGATGTGCATGAATGCGATTTCGGTTGAGTAAAGTTAGCCATATGTCGTTTGCAGAGTTCAATAAAAAAGATGATAAAACATGAAATATTATTCAACAGTAAAATAGTTTCTCCATTATCTTTGAAGCATTTTTTACGTTAAAAATAGGACGGTAGTCAGAAGGAATGGTAAGGTCTAAGTTTTTCATTTCAAGCAAGGAAAAATCTATTGGTGTATTCAAGGCAAGAAAAGAAGCTTGCAAGGTTATTGAATTGAGATATTTGAAAATAATCGCAAAAAAAAAGGGAAAAATACATTTTAAGTTGATTAGGTCTATGGAAGAAGATTCATTCAGAAAGGAGCGTAAAAGCCTGTTGAATTTTTTGATAGTAGCTAATGGCTAAGGTAATGCGGTATTTATAAAGCGTTTTTTCTTGTAGTTCAAACCGCTTGCTACAAATTTAATGTAACAGACACTGTGGAACAGGTGCTAATCGTTGGCTTACACGGGATCGAGCCCAGTAACTTTGGATAAATAGTCTAATGCTCAACCCCTGAGCTATAAGGGCCGACCAAGAAGCAACGATTGATAAAGCAGGAAGGAATTCATATTTAGACATGGGTTAATATAATCGAATTTTTAAAGATAGTGAAGGTGTCCTACACACTTGATTCTTAAAAAGAGCTATAAATTTTTATGAATTTAACCTTGTCAGGAAAGATTAAATGGTATATTTTTCATATAATTATCTTTATACTTAATATAAATAAACTGAATTTAATTTATAACTACAGACGACGGTACGAGTGAATAATTTTCATATGATATTTAGTCATTTAGTGAGGCAGCCAACCTTGAGAACTCAATAGGTTATATTAACTGTAATATAACCTATAGTTTTTAACTTGCCTACAGATTAAATCTACAAAACATAACACATCTTTTAAATAAAATATTCGATTAAATGGAAATTTATTTTTGAATATTTGATACCATTTAAGTAAAAATCTAATTTTTTAATGCGGATACAAAATCTTACAAATATAACCACATCATGATTAAAAAGAAAATGAGTTTGTTTATGAATTACCAATATAGGAAGATTATATTTTCAGTTATATCAAAGCACAACCAAAACCAATGTCCAAAAATGTATTAATTTGAATATTTGATGTGAATTACCAAAAATGAGACTATCAAAGTAAAATACGTTTTGATAAAGTTGAATTAAGATTTTTTCAAATGAATGAATCCGAAGTGTCGAATAATTACAAAAAAATTATAAAAACAATGAATAAAAGTTAAATTTGATATTTTAAAAGCTGATCTTACACATTTTAAGATAAAACCAACAGTTTTGAAAAGTTTAAAATAAAAATCTATTCAAACAAACAAAAATAATTCAAAAAATTTTTATAATCACTTCACATAATATAAAGCAAATTTTAAATGAATTTTAAATAAAATTCAACAGTAATTTTTTTGCTGATTAAACTATAAATACCCATAGACACTTTCATCACTGTAAGCTATGTACAAAAAGAAGTCCTCTTCACGATGATCCTGTAGAATGTTTAAACGTATATAGAATTTTTAATAGATATATAAGCCTAATGTTTTTCATTATAAAAGAATTTACTTGACTTATGAATTAAAAAATGTATCAACAATTTAATTTTGAATACCTGATACAGTTTTCCCATTGTTGTGCTTGTTGGTGGGATAACGTTATCAACAAAGAAAAACAAAGCGTCTTCTGGTCTTAAGTTGACTCTTTTGCGAATCAAAAAATAAAATTGTCCTACAGTTAAATCTGACGGAACTAAATATTTTTTCTTGTCTAGGTTTCCCACACGGGCCCTAGGCGCTTTTTCGACAATGACCTAGATGTTGCGTATTAATTGCCTTTTATTAACGAGAAAAAATTTTCAACAAATTTTATATAAAATTTATATTCTAAACTTCAGGTTAATTATTTCACTTAATGTGCTTTTTGTTAACAATGAAGCTTAAAAATTTATTTAAATGCGTAATTACCGGAACTCTGTCAGGATATTTTTTTCTGATTTTTTCCCCTTCAGTACGTCTTTTTTCGAAGGAATTTTCTTCTTTGTATTCCCAAAACATATCTATCTCGAGTATATTAAAGTAAAACTGTTGCAATTACAATGATTCGACGATCTATTCCTAGCAGGGGTAGTCAGATGTTAATTTGATAAGTAAGATGCGATTAACAAATTCTGATTTTTAAAAAAGTAGAAAAAATTTTTTAATAAAAAAAAAATTGCAAAACAATTTATTTTGAAAATTCAATTTTACAACATACTAAAAAAAATAAATAATGAAAAAAGTAGAATAAATTGTTTATGCGTTTTTAATTTCACTCTTAAAGTTATGATTATATTTCTTAAAGATAATTTACTAATAATGAAGTGACAATGTTTTGAAAAGTTTAGTTCAAGATAAAGAATATTGAACCAGTGTGCCAATCTAATCAATCGAATTTTTGAGGCTTCAATTCTTAATGTTTTTTCAACCAAAACTCAGAGCCTATATTTACTTTAACCTAAAAGCGTCACACTTGTATGCAATGACTTTGCCAAGTTTTTCGTTTGTTCAACAAGCCATATTCAGCAATATTTCAAAAACGCAGGCAATTTTTTTTCAATTCCAATCAATTGAATAATGCAGCGCTTTTTACTGTTACAATAATAACAAGAGCCTCACTGGATTCACTTGCGAAAATAGTCCATCACACAATTAGCTAAGGCGCATCTGAAAATAGCCCATAAGCATTTATTTGATAATCACACCTTTTTTATCTTTCATGAAGAAAATTTTTCCAATTTTTTGTGCCAGACTGAGGTCGTACTTAAAATGAAAACAACGAGTAGAAACTTGTCATTTTCTTGATTTTTTCAAAATTTCTGTTTAGGTTATTGGTACAATTTAAAAAATTGTCACATTAGTTGAGGAATTTTATCGATATTTCTAAATTTTCCAACCAGTCATTTATCTGGTAGGTTTCAGCTATGTTATGATTTTACAAACAATTCTTTTCCCATTTTTTCAAAAAGTTCTGAAGAGTGTTTTAAATTGTACATATAAAATTTTTAACAATAATATGTTTTGAAAAATTTTTGGAGAGATTTCCATACTGATTTCTAAAAGTTTCTAACAAATATATTTGTTCGATCCTACTTTTTTTTCAGAATTTTTTCCAACTATTAACAATCTTTTTTTCAGTTTTTATTAAAAACCATTTTATTTTTTCTGCAAGTTCAAGGCAGGCCCATTTTTACGGTTTTAATGGCCTAAAATAGTTTGACTAAGTATTCCCCGCAATTTTCAGGTTATGGTTTTATAAAAGTATTCAATAAAAAAAGTTTTATAGATAGATTTATCTAAAATGATTTCCAAATAAAAAAGACACCAAAATTTTTTTAATAAAATTCGAATTCATTGTTATTTTCAAAAAAGCTTTGAAAAGTGCAGGAATACTATTTGAATGAGTATTATGTTCATTTTTCGCAAAAAAATTACTCTTGTCACTACTATCTAACAGAATCTACCGTCAAGAAAAACAGGCTGAAGCTGATATTCACTAAAATTTTATATACAATAAGATGTTAAAAGTTGATTGTTTAATAAAGATTCCAACTCCATAGCCAACTCATGGAGTTTGTCATCTCTCACATCTTCCAAAAGATACTCAAAATCATCATCACCTAAAGATACCGCATCTCCTACTTCTTCATTCACTGTTACAATAGTGCTGCTTGTATCATCGTTGGCGTGTGATTGTATGTTTAGGGCTGAGGGATACATATGTGAAGAAAAGTTGATATTTCGAAACTTGGACGATTGTTCAAAGTTGAAACTTTTTTGACTGGATGTTTGAAGAGTTTCAAAAAATTTTTTTGATTTATTTGTTTTTGAGTTTTTCCTATTTTTGTTTTTCTTTCTAATTTTTTGGCTTGCACCTGAACTTGAATTATTTTCATCTGAGTCATTTTTGCTATTTTTTGATATATGATCGTTTTTTATTAAATGAGCTCTAGGAACATTTGAATTTTTGTTAAGAAAACTTTTCTCACTGTTCAAGCTTGCTGTACTTGCTGAAGAATAATGTTTCTTTTGTAAATTTTTAAGTTCCGAAGAGTTAATATTGTCACTTTCACCCAATTTTATTTCATTGCTTTTAAAAATACCAAAATTTTTCTCAAAGCTCACAGCATTTCTGTCAGTATTGTTTGTTATTTTTTTATTTTTAGGTGTTTTAGAAAATAAATTTTCTTTTTCAAATGAAATGTTGCTTTTAGATTTTATACGAGATTTTTTATTTTCGTTCAAAACTAATTTTTCGAGTTTATCTAAAGTGTGGATAGTTTTGGGTAAATTTTTTATACCATTTTCAGAGATATCCAAGATTTTCAACGTTTTCAAACAACCTATTTCCGGGGATATTTTATCGATTTTATTTCCTTTCAAATAGACTTCTTCAATGCCTTTTAAATTATAAAACCCTGAAGGAATTTCAGAAAGTGTGTTGTAATTAGCACTGAGAATCTTGAGCTTATTAGTATTAATGAATGTTAATGTTGAAATACAATTGTGGTCCACATCAAGTATCTGCAAGTCTGAAAAATTGTCGAAAATATGAACAATTTTATTGTGAGATAAACGAAGGGAATGTAAATGTTTTAGTTTAGAAAGTCTAGAGCTGAGTTGGGTCAAATGGTTATGAGAGAGATTGACATTGCGAATGTTTTGAAGATCCCCCAAAGAAGAGGGAAATACACTGAAATGGTTGTGAGACAAATCCAATATGTTTAGATTTTTAAGATTTGTGAGGTCAGAACTTAACTCATGTAGTTTGTTTTCTCTTACTAATAAACTTTCAAGCTTTTTCAAATATGTTATTTGAGGAGGAAAGTCTAAAAGTTCATTTTCTGACAAATCTAAATAAGTCAGACGTTTTAGGTAGATGAAAGAATCAGGTAAATTTGTTAGGCAGTTATGTGTAAGATTCAGCTTGGTGAGATTGCTGAGCAAGCCAAATCTTTTCGGAAGATTTTCAATCAGATTATCTTCGAGTCTTAAAAACTTTAATTTCTTTAAGCTGCTGAAACTTTCCGAAAGTTGGGTGATTCTGTTGTTTTGAAAACAAATCTGTAAAAGATTGTTGCATTTGACGATGTTCGAAGGAATTTCATTAATCTTGTTGTTCGATAAATCAAGTATTTTTAATTTCTTTAAGTTTCCAATATTTTCAGAAATATAAGCAATGCTATTGTTTGAAGCTAGCAAAACATGAGTTTTCGTATATTTGAAAACTTCTTCATAAAGTTCACTTAATGCTCTATTTGATACATCAATTTGTATTAATCCAATAGAATTAACCATTGGTTTGAAATGATAATTTATATCTTTCTTGTCCCATCCAATCATTTTAAAATCAAATTTGGTACAAAACAATGAAAACTGCTATTATTGTATCAGAAAAGTAACAATTTAAACTCTGGAAATCGATTAGTTTTCAATATAAGCAGGTAATTTTGGATACAATCCAACCCACTCATTTTTATTTAATAAATAATTAATTAATTTTATCTAGAAAACTCAAGGCCATAATTATTTTTATTTTCAACGTCTCATTCGATATATATATAATTTTAGCGGTTTATTTTGTATCAAATTCACAAAAAGAATTTGCAAATCATTCTATTTGAGCAAAAATCAATAAAAAGAATACTTGTTGCAATCTTTTTTGATACTCAGGCAAATGGTTTGAATCTTTTCAAACGCCGTAATCAATTCTTGATAGCAGTGCTTTTTTAAGGTTATATCATATGTTTCAAAATTCAGCTCGCAACAAGATCCTTTAGGTTTGTGGCCATATTTATCATACTTTTTGGACAGTTTATAATAATCGTAGTCAGCATAATTATTAATCGTCATATCTTCTTTCAATGCAAGACTCTTGTCTATTTCGTCAGTTTCGAGAGAACTTCTTTTTAAGCTCATAAAATTCACTGCTGGAACTGAAAGCACTCCTTTTTTATCTACAAGTGTTAAAAGCAATAAATGTAATATTTAAATGGTTTAAATTTCAAGTTACTTTTTTTAATGCCGCAAATATCACAAATTTGCTCAAATTTTTTAGAACTTCTTTCTCTGCCACCTATTCCGTTGAAATTGAATTCATTTTCGCTAAAAACACTTATCAATGGTATCAACACCACTATGAGTGTTTTTGATAAGTTTGAAAACATGGTCGAAATTGTTTTATTCTGAGAAAAAGTCTGCTATATATACAAATTTCTATTTAATTTAAACATAAGTATGGTTTCAAAGGAAATTGGTTTTTTAATTTTGAAGTAAAATTCCATGTTAAAATTAGAAATTGCTTTCTTAATATATAACTAGGCCTTTGTCGTTGAAATCTCTCTTGGTCTTCATCAACTCGTAACGGGATTTGAAAAAAGTGAACTGAAAGGTGAATCAGTTGAAATAGTTATACTTTATTATTATAAAATTTATCTATAAGGTAACTTCTCAAGTAACTAAGAGCTATTTCAAGTTTAGATTTGAAAGGATTAGGAAACTGTTTTTAGCAGCAAGATCAGCAAAACTAAACTTTGATGATGTTATAAAAACGGTTTTTAAGAATGACAATAAAACATTAAAGCAGAAAACCTCAAGACGACCTGCGAGTGAGCTGAACAACAGCACACCCCTATTTGACAAGAATCTGTCATGTACCACAATGCATGGATTGACTCTATGTCTGAGAGTTTATTATTATTATTAGTGCCTATTACGCCTATTGGCACATAGGGCAACAAAAAAGTTTCCACTCATTTCTGTTTTGAGCCAGCTTGGTGATGGTGCCTCAAGTGTGCTTTATTTCTTTGAGCTCTGCTTCTACTGTCTGACGCCATGTTGTTTTCAAACGGCCTCGTTTTCTTTTTACCTCTGGCGTCCAATGAAGAGTTGTTTTGACTATGGAACCTTCTTTTCTTCTCAAGACATGGCCAATTCATCGCCATCGTCTTCTCATGATGATGGTAGCCATGTCTTCCTGGTGACAACGGGAAAGAAGATCATTGTTCGAGATGGTATCAGACCAGTAGATTTTCAGAATACTCCGTAAACTTAGTGTATTAAAAGCTGACAGTCTTTTTGTATCTTGCTCTGTCATTCTCCAACACTAAGATCCATACAGAAACACAGGCAGAATACAGGTTTTGTACAGCTTGATCTTGGTGTTGACGGTGTATTGAGGACTTCCATACAGTCCTCATGCTCCTAATAGCGTTTCTTGCTTTGTTGAGCCTACTTCAAATATCCTTCTCAGCACCACCATCTATACTCAAAATTCTACCAAGATATGTAAACTTATCTGTACTACAAAGATCCTGTTTGTCAAGCTACCCTGGAACTGGTGAAAGCAAGTTCATGGTAATGACTTCAGTTTCTTTCTGACTGATCTTGAGTCCAACCTGCTGGCCTATGGAAAACAGTTTTACCGCTTTATCCTGCATGTGACGATGTGTGTAGGAGATTAGTGCTGTTGTTCGTCAATCGTGTTCGAATATGACCATGGCAACAAAGAAAAAAATATTATTATTTATTTATTTATATACACATATATATTTTACTAAATAAAGATGTATAAAAAATTATCATAATAAGAGATGAAAATCAATATTATCATAAAATAAATCAATAAATAAGAATGAATAAGTAAGCTATAATAGTAATGATAATAATAATAGTAATAATAGAAGAACAAAATAAAAGTAAAATAATAAATGAATAGAAATAAATAAGATGAAATAAAGATAAAATATTTCCTATCTGTCTGTTTTTGTGTGGCTGATCAGACCGATTCGCGCAAGAAAACCTCTTCCGCATGTTTGGCACCAGTGTGTGGGAAGTCTCTGGTGCACATTCTCCAGCTTTGCGTCTTATGCGTTTTAATTTTGCAGCGTTTAGACGGTTTTCTTCTGAGAGGAGTGCACCATTACTGATCAATCTACGCCAAGTGGGCCTGTCAGAGGCAGCTTTTTCCCACGCAGTGACGTCTATATTGAAGTCCTTTAGATTTGACTTAAAATAATCTTTATAACGTTTGCGTGGGGCTCCGATTTTTCTTTGACCATTTTTGAGCTGACCGTAGAAGAGTTGTTTAGAAATTCTAGAGTCCGCCATACGAGATACATGACCAGCCCATCGTATCTGTGCCTTACGCATGCATCATCGTAATAAAACTGGGAAGGTTTCCCCTTTCTAATACTTCAGTGTCTGGAACAAAGTCATTCCAGCGTATATTAAGAATTCTGCGAAAACACCGAGTATGGTATTGCTGGAGTTGTTTCTCTTGGCGTCTGTATACTGTCCATGCTTCACAGCCATATAGTAAAGTGGTCAATACTACGGCTTTATAGACTTTAAATCTCGTGGACTCTGATATCCCTTTTCTCTCCCACACCTTTTTCCTCAATCTTCCAAAAGCAGAGCTGGCTTTGGCAATCCGGTTTTTGATCTCATCATCAATGTTTGTACTACGAGAAAGTGTACTGCCTAGATAAGTGAAGTTGTCAACTGCCTGTAACCTTTGTCCTTTCACTAAAATGTGTGGTTTGTGGTAAGGTTTTTCTGGGGCAGGTTGAAACATTACTTCCGTTTTTTGGGCATTGATGATCAAACCGAAGTCGTCACAAGCGGATGAGAATTGATCTACTTCCTGTATCATCTCTTGATCAGTTGCAGCGTTGAGCGCACAATCATCAGCGAACAAAAGAACTCTAATTTTAGTCTCGTTCACTTTTGAGAGAGCCTGAAGACGTCTGAGGTTGAAAAGATTCCCATCGTACCGATATCTAATTGGAATGCCAGTTGAACTGTCTTTGAAAGCCTCCATCAGCATTGCTGCAAACATCATGCTGAACAGTGTTGGGGCTAAGACACAGCCCTGCTTGACTCCGTTGGTCACCTGAAAGGGTTCTGAGCTTCCACCTTCGTTGAGCACTCTACCTACCATGTCATCATGAAAAAGACGGACCACTTTTACAAATTTTTCTGGACAACCAAATTTTGCTAGGATTTTTCATAAACCTTCTCTGCTTACTGAGTCGAAAGCTTTGTTAAGGTCAACAAAAGTGATATATAGGTCATGGCGTTGTTCCATACTTTTCTCCTGAAGTTGGCGTGCTGCAAAGATCATGTCAATGGTTCCTCTGCCAGTTCGGAATCCACATTGACTCTCAGGTAGGTGAGCTTGCTCTAGGTGCTTCAAGAGAACACGAGCCAAAATCTTTCCCGCAATTGAGAGAAGAGAGATGCCTCTATGATTGTCGCCTTTACGTTTGTTTTCTTTTCTTTTATAAATGTGTACAATGGTAGCGTCTTTAAATGCTTGTGGGAGAGTTCCTTTTTCCCAATGTGAACAAAACAAATCAGTGATTCTTCTGGTGAGTGAAATACCATCTGATTTGAATATTTCTGCCGGTATAGCATCAGGACCTGAGGCTTTACCTGTTGACATATGCTTAATGGCTCTGGCGACTTCATCAACAGAGGGAAGTGCATCAAGATCTTTGTTTATTTCCACCTGAAGAAGGCGTTGAATTGCTTCGTCGTTGATCTTTGGTGGTCGATTAAGAACGCCATTAAAATGTTCGGCCCATCTTTCTAAG
The DNA here is from genome assembly GCA_964035795.1 of Pterobdella sp. o SKG-2022. Lineage (NCBI taxonomy): Eukaryota > Metazoa > Annelida > Clitellata > Hirudinida > Piscicolidae > Pterobdella > Pterobdella occidentalis. The sequence goes on along the minus strand of OZ038320.1, from coordinate 22,532,439 downwards.
ATTCCTTTCTTATCAGTATAGGTGTATTTTTTGGTAACTGTGGTCCATAGAAGCACTTAAGAGCATCATAAAAACGCCTCATGTCATGGCTGTCAGCATAACCTTGTATTTCTTCGGCTTTTTGGTTGAGCCATGTGTTTTGCAGATTTCGAAGCTTTTTTTAAACCTCTCTGCGCATATTGGCAAAGACATTTTTCTTTGATTCCGATTTTGGGTCATTCTGGTAAGCTCTGAATAACTGGCGTTTCTCTTTCAACATGGTTTGAATAACAATATCATTTTCATCAAACCAATCTTGATGTTTCCTGGAGGTTGAGCCAAGGACTTGTAATGCGGAAGAATAAATCGTTTCTTTCATAAACTCCCAGTCGTTGTTTTCAACCCTTAAGAGTTCGTGTTCAAGATTGGTCGCAAATTCCTGTTGAACCTTGGGGATTTTCAACTTTGTGACATCAAGCCGCTTTAAAGCTTTTTGTCCTTGGGGTCTTCTCATAGAAATAACTTGCAACTTGGTTTTGGAAATTATAAGCCGATGATTTGTCCAACATTCCGCTCCACACATAGATTTGGTCACTTTTACATCTTGTCGGTCTTTGGATCTAACAATGATGAAGTCAATGAGATGCCAATGCCTAGAGCGAGGGTGCATCGAGGAAGTCTTGTTGCGGGTTGGAAGGCGAAACAGAGTGTTTGTTATGATGAGTCCAAATTCTGTACAGGTTTTAAGCAGACGTAAACCATTACTATTACACTTGCCAATTCCATAATGACCAGACTCCTTCCCGAGCATGGTGGTCCTTGCCAACACGAGCATTAAAATCTCCGAGTAGGATGAGTTTATCCGATTGCGAAACAGTGGAAATAAGAGCTTCCAATTCTTCATAAAAGTTGTCTTTGACATCATCTGGATTAGTCATAGTGGGGGCGTATGCACTTATGAGTGTAGCAGTTCTTTTTTTACCCAGAGAAAGTTTGAGGTTTCATTAGACGATCATTTAAGCCTTCAGGAAGATCATCTAGTTTCTTCACAAGCTGGTTTTTGATGGCAAAACTGACTCCAGCTTTGCGTCGTTCACCACTTTTTCTTCCACTCCAGAAAAAGGTATAGCCACCACCAATTTCAGTAAGTTGTCCTTTGGGTTTCACTGAAAGCAGCTATGTCAATTTGATAACGCCCAAGTTCTCTGGCTATCAGAGCAGTTCTGTATTCTGGTCTTTCAAAACTGATAGAGTCTATTAAGGTTCTAACATTCCAAGATGCTAGAATTAAGTTGAGTAATTTTTTAGTTTGACCGCAAGGATGGGAAAATTTGCCAGCTGCGGTTTGCTGGCCAAATAAGACTAGAACAAGCTATTTTTGTAGCACCTTTTCTAGCTTCGTCCTCATGCAAGGAGGCAAACAGAGCTATCCTGTAGAGGGCTGCTTGGTCGCTCAGGGGGCTGCCGGACTTCGCTGCTGTTCTAGATTCAGAGAAGAACGACCATATTTCCTGAGCCGCTTGTTTTTAGGTTTTCAACTACAGCTTTCAGTGATTCCGCACCTGCTGCTTCGTCACTCTCCTAACGCCACAGGGCTTGGTAAATTAAATGGTTTTTATTGCCATGATCTGAGCTGTAATGAGATTTAAGTGAAGAAGGCTTGCGCAGCACCGACCTCACTCTATCGTCCAGACAAACTTGAGCCAGCGGCAAAACTGGGTTAAGACAGCTGGAAGCTAGTCTGGATGCAGGAGCTGCCGGAGAGACGAGCTAATGCATTATCTAACCGCCTAAGAGTCTCCACTCCTGATTTGGGATAGGGTTTACTCCCTTAGCCTTTGCTCTTAACGAGGAGCTAAACCACAAGGCAGCGGTATCAGAGGGTAGTTTTTAGTGATTTTAAGGTTGCACAACCACCGGTATTTTTATAGAGATATCATCTCGAGGAAGGCTGCCAACCAAGGCTGAAGAGCCCTTCCCACTCTTTTCATATTTGAGTAATCGGTTTTCCAAACGAAACTGGCTGGTTTATATGATATAATAATAATATTACAATATAATATAATATAAAACTGAAAAAAACAATATAATATAAAAGAATAATAATAAAATAATATAATGATAATACAATATACTTATAATATAATAACAATAATAATATAGTATGAGAATAATAACATAATATAGCAGCAACAATAATATAATATAATAATATTATAGCATAATAATATAATTATATGTATATGTATATAATTTTTTAAAATAAAATTTCCAAAAGTGTTTATAAAATTGAAAAGTTCACATTTTTCATAAAAATATGCCCACAAAATTTCTAACATTTTCGCCAACCTTTACTATCAACCATCAATTAATGGGAAAAAGAAAAATCTAAAAAGTTAAAAAAAAGTCCAACCCCCTCATCCAAACAAAGTGAGGGATCTTTGTTATTGAGGGTTCTGATGTGGTTTCGTTTCGATATGAGTGTAGTGATGCTTTCGGAGAGTGGGGTGTGGGTGGGTTTTATTATTCCTTTAGGGATGTTTATTCGATCTGATGTGAGTATGGCGTTTGTGATGAGGTGGTTAGCTGTGTAGAGGTCTTCGTGGAGAGGGTTGTTTTTGAGGGTGTGTTCTATGTTTTGGGGAATTGGGGCCAGTTGGCTTTCTTGTAGTTAGTGAGAGTTCTGGGGGGTTTAGCTGTGGTATTTTGTATTTGTTTTTGAATGTGATGAGGATGGGAAAATGGTCGGAGATCAAGGCTTTAAGTGTTTGCTAAGTGAGGTTGGCTGATATTGTGGTGTCTGCTGTGGTGAGGTCAGGGAAAGTGGGTTGTTGGTTTGGGTTGAATGGTAGTCAGGTGGGAGTGTTTTGGTTGAAAATGATGTGGTTTGAATTGAGGATGAGTGAGGTTATGAGTTGGCCTCTGTGGTCCGTGAAAGAAGAGTGCCATGTTTGTGAGTGCGCGTTAAAGTCACCCGTGATTATTGAATTGGGAAGGCTTGTGAGATGGATGAAGAGATTGGTGATTGAGTTGTCTATGTTGTTGGTGTTGGGTGGGATGTAGACGTTTGAAATGTGTAGATTGGTGTGTTTGAGATGTATTTTTGTTGTGATGAGTTCGATGTTGTTTGTGGTCAGGTTTGTGGGGGCGGGGATTTGTGAAAAGGTTATGTTTTTGTTGATGTAGGTTAGCAGACCTCCACCTTTTTGGGATGAGGGTCTGTCTAGTCTAATGGCTGAGAAGTTAGAGATGTGTAGGGTTTTGTGTTTGCTGTTGAGGTTGGATTCTTGTAGTGTGATAATGTGTATTTTTTGTTTGTGTATTAAGTGGGTGAGTTCAGTTGTTTTCTCGATGATTTAGTTGATGTTGAGCTGTATTATGCTGATGTTGTTTGGTGTTGTTAAAGAGGGAGTTGGTTGGTTTTGGGATTGTTGGTTTGGTTTGTTGGTGTGTGTGGAGGGTTTTTTGTGTTAGATTGTGTATGTGAGAAGGAGTTTTTGGGGCAGGAATTTGATGTGTGTGACATATGAATAAAGATGAGTAGGATTTGAGTTTGATGTGTGAGCATTTGAGGTGAATCCAGTAAGGGGTGGTATGAATCCATTGGATGGAGGTTTGATATGAAGTGATTTTATGTGTACATATAGCACAGTACCACATGGGTCCCGGGTTGCTTTCCACCTCTCCTGCGAGAAGCAGCTGAGCCCTTTTCCACCAGTCCGGGTCTTGGTGGGGGCAGGCCATAAAAAATATGGCCTGATTTGAGGTACTCCTCTTGAAGAAAGAGAAGACGAGGGGTGTTGAGGCAGATTTGGTCCTCTTGAGGACACATCCCGACCACGTGTAGGCCTGCCTCTCTCGGGGCATTTTCCTTCTTGTGTAGGTGGTGGCCGGTTTAAAATTTCTCTGAAGTGTTCAGCCCAGCGTTTTTCCTGCTCATTCTCAGTGGTAAAAATGTTTCCACCTTTGTCTTTGATAGGAGGGTCTAATTTACTGCGGTGCTTGCCACAAATAAGCTTGGTGATCTTGTATATCTGCCCAAGCTCTCCTTTTGCTGTTGTTGAGCGCCAAGTTCCAAAGACTCTCCCGACACTTCTTGGAACGAGTACCAAATGAAACTTGTAGCTTCGAGTTGCTTGTGACTTTTCGTGAGCAGTGAAAAATGATGGATGAATTCTCGAAATGCTTTGTGGTCGAAAGCTGACGTGGTTTAGAACCTCTTTGACACTCCTGTTGGAGTGCACACTCGGCACAACGAGAAGGTGGCTCTTTCACCGGATTTTTGCTGCTGCTTCTTTATCCTGTGTTGCGAGGTTATCTGCATAGAAGCGTCTGTCAGTTCGAACCAATTTTTTAACTTGTTTGTTGGCTTCTTTATATTGATGTCTAAGCCTATCTTGCAACCTCTATATCTGACAGCATCTGTCAACTTCTTCTTCAGAGTACGCCTGGCATCGACTACTTCCTATGTATCTGGTTTAATCCCCTCTTTCGCTCTGTTTTTTACTTTTGGACTTGAACAAACTTCACAGATTTTTGTGTATGCTGATACTATCTTCGAGTACATTGTTTCGACTTCATTGCTGTTTGCTTCATCAGCTTGCAGCATTTGAAATCGGTTTTTCACTTGAATATTAAAAGTATTCTTGGTTTTATTGTTTTGAAGTTCATTTATATCAAAGTGCTTTGGTTTGTGGATCTTATTTTTCGTACTTCTTATTTTGAGCTGAATCAGAGCAACTACAAGATGATGGTTACTGCTGACGTCTGCAGCTCTCCTTTATTTGACATTCATAAGTGATCGCCTCCATTTTTTATTGATTATTAGAAGGTCGATTTGGTTCCTATCTTTATTATTGGGTGAGTACCAACTGAGCTTGTGAATGTCTCGGTGAGGAAACAGAGTGCCTCCCACTACCAGGTTGTTATTGTTGCAGAATTATAGAAACTTAGCTCAATTTTCATTCATGTGACCACATCCATGCTTCCTCATGACTTTTTCATGTTATCACTTCCGACATTCGAATTTAGGTCACCCGCGACAACTAGCATGTCGTGCCGAGGAATTATTTCCACTTCCATCTGTAGCTGTTCTTAGAACAAGTCTTTGACCTCATCTTCTTTGTCATTAGTCGGACTGTAGCATTGCAAGATTGTCATGTTAACATGCTTTCTCTTCATTCTAATCTTAATGAGTCTGCTACTCACAGGTTTCCACTCATTTGCCTCTCTACACTTTTTCTTAGAATTATGGCTACTCCTTCTTGGTGTTGAGCATCTTCTCGGAATATAGAATTGTTTCATCTGTGGATGTTTTGTTTTCTCCAGTGCCTGTTTATATGCTTTCACTCACACTTGAGATATGCAGTTTGTATTTTCTCATTTCTGCAGTGATCTGTGCCAGTCTCCATGCTTCAAACGTTTTTCTCACATTCCAAAAACCAATTTTGGTCTTCATTTTAGTGCTCAGAACGTCCCTTTTCACCCCACTGGTTTCCTCGCGGCTTTCGCCACTGCCAGTCATAAAAGTCTCCATTGTTCGCGGCAACGCTCAAAACATTCGTTGTGAGGTTGATTTTCAGCTTTTGCTATTATTTTAATGCAACTCTTTGTTTATGCTATTTATATTGTTTTTGCAATTTATTATTTTATGGATTTGGATATTAGGAATATACATGACATTGACTAAAGTGAAAAATTTTCATTTGAAAAAAGTTTTCTATTCATTAATTTTTGCATATCGAGCCTTGTTTCGTGTTGAGAAAGCTTTAAAACTCAATTATAAGAACGGCGCGCCATAAACAACTTAAAACATTACATTACAAACGCGCTAAAAAGTGGGCTTGTAGCCATACACCGATTATTCCATTGTTTATGTATTTCTTGTGCTTACGTTCTGCTGGTTTGCGATTGTTTGCAATCCTCAAAAGTTTAGATTTATTTTCAATAAATATTAAATGAAAAGAAAACATTATACATTTTGTAGAACTATTTTATTTTTATTTCAATTTTTATGCTTTAGTTGAACTTTCATACTCATAGAACAAACATTTTACCGCGTTTAAGTTTAAAAACGTATAAAAACTTTGTAGAAAATAATTTTATCGGCGTATTATCTAAAAAATGGAAGAGAATTTAGTGAATGTTGCACCTCCAGAAACTATTAATCCTTTTGAGTCAGGCACTACAAAAAATCAAGTTTTTAATGTTCTGCCAACTACTTCTAACACAATGATCTCTGGCTCTAATCTATCAAATAACAATTGTCAGGTGTTTTACATCAAAATTTTATAGATTATATAACAAATAAATAATTGGAGTATATTTTAATAAGTAAAACTAAGTGAAAATGTAATCTTTGAGTTTTGTAAATTAGAGTATAGTAATTTTAAAACTCAATCTTTCACTTCATAAAGTTACCAAATCAACAACCAATGCAAATGTTTCAACAAGTTCTTTTACAAAATCAAGGTTTCAAACCAGGTATGATTACATCATTCATTATCATATGTTGAGTTTCCTACTTTTTGAATTATTTACATCAGGTCAGACAAGCACAGTCATGCAAGATAACTCACAACAACAAATGCAACAGCTTTTTCACCAATATCTCATGTTACAAGGTAAAATCGTTAAATTTATTTTATTATTCATGTGTATATATAAAAGAAAGTTTTTCAACAGCCTTCCAGCAGTCTGGGTTGAACATGGCAGCCAATAGAAATACATTTTCAACAACAACCAGTTCAACTACATCAATCACCACAACATCAATCAACACTTTTCCAACAACACTCAATCCACAATTACCAACATCAACACCTATCAGAACAAATAATTATAATCAAAGTCCTTTAAGAATGTCTATGCTTCCACAACATTATCTCAACAATCCTAATGCTAATAATAATGCCTTAAATAATAACATACTACTCACATCATTGCCCTTTCAGCAACAGCAACTGTCATTATTAAACCAACTAGCTCAGCAACAAAAACTTCAGCCAGTATCTACACAGAATTCAATTAACACTTCAAAACCATTTACTACACCAGCTACAAATCCTATTTTATTAGGTTAAATTACTAATGATTCATCATATATGAATACACATTATTTTTACCTTAATAATTTTGATGATGGTTGTTACAGGTGGATTCATTCCTCAAGGGTACACCCAGCAACAACCACAGTCTATGATGACTTTGCAACAGTTACAACATCTCACATCTCAACAACTCAAACTACAACAGATTTTACAACAATACCAACCTACATTGTCTAGAGCTAACAACTTCAATAATGACAATAAAGATGCTAACAATCTTGCTAACCCATCAACAACAAAAAGTTCATCTCTTTTATCAAGTATTAGATTTATACATTTTTGATTGGATTATCATTTTTAATATAGAATTTTAAACACCAATATATTTACTTGAATTTTTTCAACCACAGGTACCTTCATTGACACTTCAAGAAACAGTGTAACACCATCAAATCTTCCTCCATCTACCCAGCTTCCACACACCTCTTCACCTTCAAAAAATACAGCACAAAATAGTAGTGATCAATATAATGTAAATAATCTTAACAATAGTCTGAGTAGTAAATTCAATGATAAATTCTCTCACACAACAACGACCCTGGGAGCCAGCAGAACAACCAAGCAATGGAAGATAAGCAGGTAGCTACAGTGAAGCCATACAACATTGTGACTCATATTATTGAGGGGTTTGTCATTCAAGAAGGACCTGAGCCTTTTCCTGTTGGTTTCTATTTTATTAATAATAATGATGAGGCTAAAGAAGCAATTATTGCTTAAATATTATATTAAATTATAAAATTTTTATAGTTAATATCTTTAATTTCAAGCTTTTTTATTTAATGTAGTATTATAACTAACTAATACTAAGGTTTTCATATTTTAAGATTCAGAAAAGTTTGTCATTGAATGACTATTATAAATCTGATGAAGAAGAAAAAGAAACAGAAGAAGATGATGAAAAATCAAATTGCTTAACTGATGATGAAGATGTTGATAAAATGAATGGAGTAGATAAAATGCAAGCCAATGTTATAAAAGATAACAGTAACAAACTAGTGTCTGTGAATAATTATGAGAATGAAGCTTCTCTCAATTCAGGTTTATATCATTTTGCTTTTAATGTTTCAACTTTTTTTTGATATATGCTTAAAAAAGAAGTTGATTGATTTACAGATATAACCAAATGCGTTTTTTGTGGTTGTGATTTCATGCCAAAAAATAAGGTTTGAATCATTTTTTTTGCGTATTGATTTTTGATAAATTTGTCAAGATTTATTATAATTCATTAATAATTTCAGACCAACAAATTCTGTTCTATTTCTTGCAACCGTAAAAATGCAATTAACAAAAGATGGAATGGTGTTTCTAAAGGTAACTTAGCCAATAAAAAATCACCTCAAAAAAGGAAAAGTAAAAAGGGTAAATCAATGGAGATCCATCAGAATTTCAATGATTTCCAACATAATGACCAAATGCTATACTATCAGCAACCAAACCACCTTCCTCTCCACCAACAACAAAACATGCATTTACAGTCTCAACAAATGCCCCAACATCATTTCCAATCTAATCACATGCAACAAAATCAACCACAACAACCTTATTCATTCCAGCAACATTATAATGTAGTTACCCCTGACCTTCATAATCAAAACTATCAATACCAAAATCAAAATTATCAACCTCAGAATGTGAAACAGCAACAAATACCACAACATCAACATATGGGTCAACAAAATCACTTTCAGTCAGACAACATACAGCTTCAAAACGCATATAATGTACAGCAGTCGCAAAGTTACCAACAACAGCAGTTCCAAGCAACGCATAAATATGAAGAACCGGATCTTGTGATTATCGGCGATGATAAAGATTTAATATTCAACAAAAATCACAACAATATAAAACACCCTCACAATAATAGAAACAACAATATGAATAATTCAATGAATAATGACTACGAACAGCATAAAGACAATCTCAGTCCTAATGTCTCAGTAACCAATACCGATGTTGCCAGTTGGGGGGTAAATATTGATTATAGTTTTAAAAATTTAACTTGTATAGTTTTTATTTAATAAATCAATTTTGTTTACCAAATCGTTGAAATTTAATCTGGAATCACACACAGGTGGCAGATGTACATAGTTTCATAAGCAAGTTGTCTGGATGTGCCTCGTACGCTGACGATTTTTTGCGCCAAGAAATTGATGGACAAGCTTTGATGCTTTTGTCAGAAGATCTTTTGATGAGTACACTGCACGTTAAACTGGGACCTGCCCTCAAGATTTGTAGCAACATACGAGCTTTAAGAGGCCAGCATGGGGACAATTGTGGCGTGTAATATTAGTCGGTGACTTATTTTTATTTAAAAATTCTGTCTTTAATCGGATATTGCAATGATATTTTCATTAAATGAATTTATATACAATTTTTTGTGTTGTTCTCAAAAAAAATGGGTACTCGATTATTACGTTCATTAAGAACTCATCCTTCTTCAATCATGTCAAGTATTTATAAACTTCGTTTAATAGAAAAGCATTAAAATATTTACTTTCAATTTTACTTCCAAAAATTCATTTAAAATAAATTTTTAAATTTGAGTCAGTTATGTGTATAATTTTATCTGTGTGTTCTCTTCAAGTTCAAAAGAAAATAGTTATCAGTTTTGTGACTAAGGTGAAAAAATATTTTTTTGAGAAACTTTAATCACCTCTCATAATCCTTATAAGTATTTTATGAAAAGATTGTGCCAGTATAAGGCTCCGAATAATGTAAAAGCGATGAAAAACGTTTCTAAAATACAAATAAACTTATTGAAAAACTGATTATGAAAACAATAATCTAATGTCAAAATAATAAAAAACTGACTAGAAATAATGGCATTGGGTGAAAAAATGTAGACATTTTGCTTGCGAGCTCAAAAAATACTGACATGTTATGGCTGAAAAAATGGTTCATTGGAATAGATAAATGAAAGAAAAGTTCAAATGTGTAGGATATGATTAACAAAGCTAAATCCAAGAGGATGATTTTAAAATATTAGTCCTTTGATAACTATCACCATATTTTACTGTTACCAAGGTTGTAACAGAAAATCAACCTTTAAGCATAGGCGTTGAAATGGATGCAGTTAAGTACCATACTGACACCTTGCGAAAGCTCAATTTTTGTACATTTTGGAAATCCGATAAATTTTCACAGCTTAGTGTTACTTGATAGTTAATTTACTTACCTAAGTTGTGTTCAAAGTGCGAAAATTCCAAAATAAGAGTTATCTTAATCCTATAGAAAAAAAATCCAAACTACAAAGATTCAATTCTAAATGTAGTTGCTAAATGCTATTTAGGTGTATTAGATAAGACAACTGTGTTGTTTTGGTAGACGAAAGTGACAGTTATAAGGAAAGAATGAAAATCTAAAGTTCTCAACAGCAGCCCGGCTAAACAACCTATCTTTTCGTGGTGCTGGGTGTGCACACCAACAGAAGTATCGAAGAGGTTTTCAACTACGTCAGCTTCCAAACACAGAGCATTCTGAGAATCCATCTATCATTTTTCGGTAATCACCAAAAGTCACAAACAACTCGAAGCTACAAGTTTCTTTCGGTACTCGCTCCAAGTAGTGTCGAAAGAGACGGGAAGTTGGCGCTCAACAACACGCTAGACTCAAAATATATTTTGAAACACTTTTTTTAATCTGATATTTGACGATGAAATATTTTATCCATTACTTTTGTTTTTCATGAGAAAGAATATTTTTTAAAACAAACTTTACTTAAATTTATAGTTTTTAGTACATTTGTCAAGCAAAAATAGCTATAATTATAGACTTATCTTAAAACGTCAACACCTTTATTTATTTCTTACAATATTTTATCTCAATTTTTTCGAAAATGAAGATTTGAAGGATACGGTTATATAAAAACCAAAATTTTCGCTAAGTACGACCTCATCATATTTCATTAGTCCTTACATATTTTACTCAAATTTTAGAAGAGAAATCGGCTATTATATAATTTTATTATGCTTTTCGATGTTCACAAGATATCCCAATCTGTTAATTTAAAGCACTGATTTTTTTTAAATATTGGACTTTGAAAAAATTGTTAACAGTTTATTGTAGACAAAGCTATAAGTTTTTATAAGTTTAGCCATATCATAAATCGTTAATTTTTTTTATCATAAGGATAAACTTATCGTAAACCATAGCTTTGTTTGCAAAAAACATATTATATTATCTTTCAGATTCCAAAACTATTTTTCTTTTATTTCGCTGAAATAATTACAGTTGTCGGGGTTTTTCTTTTATAATTTTCTGACGCGTTTTATTACAATGTGGATTACTTAGCTATTCGGAATGATGCTGGATTTATTTTTCAAATGATTCATGAAAACCGTTGAAACAGGAGTTATGAATTTTTAGTTTTATTCTGGGAAGTTGTTTCATGCTTTTCTTTTTCATTCGAAGGCACAGTTTCTGTCTTAGTCTCTGCCACATTGTATTAAATATTATCAAAACTAATTTCATTATTTGATAAAAAATAAGTTCACCTTGACAACCAAGTTGTGAAAGTTCATGAGTAAGAGTTATTGTTGGCAGATTCGCGTTTACTTCAGGGTCTTGTAAGATGTCATGGACAGCATTGCGCCGTTTTGAACAAACAGAAGTTAGAAATTCTTCTCTCTCCTTGAATTCTGTTTTTTCATAAGGCTGAAAATAAGGATGATTTTATTGAGTATTATATTAAATAATTCCAATGAAAGGCACATATTTACCTTATCTTTGCGTTTCTTTATTGATTTTTTTTGTTTTGGCATTTTTAAAGAAAAATAGCAAATAAAACATTTATAATTAAATTTAAAACCTTTTTTCCAATGAAATAAACAATATGTAAGTTTTTAGATTAAAACGAGGTGTAAGTTACATCTAATATTATCTTAAGAAAAAGATATTTGAAATGTGTTGAAATATAAAAAAAAAATTTTTTGAAAACTCGCATAAAGTTATAATAGCTTTTATTTTAAATGGAATTTTATTTTATAACAGTTGATTTAAATTTTCTTTTATACACAATTTTTAAATAGGCTTATTGTAAAAACCAAGTCGAAATTTCTTCAAGCATTTTCATAAAATTCGAATTTAAATTTCAAAGGTTTTCAATTAAAAATGTTATTATCCAAAGTCTAATATTTTCAAAGAATGGATTCAGAATTAAAATATGAAAAAGCTTCATTTGGAGGAATAACATTTTGTGCAAGTCAACATGGAAATGAGGAGTGTGGTGCAAATGGACTTCCATTAACATTAAATTCTACTAGAATTTTAGGAGCCTTCCAATTTCTCAAATCATTGCAACACCCTCATTTAGCTTCATACCTTCATCTTAGAAAAGGAAAAAAAGGTTATTTTGTTAATTGAAACTAAATTATTTTACATTGGCTGTAAGTCAATATTTTCAATAAACAGAAAGGGTTTTTGTAGTATCTGAGCACCATGATAAATGCTTATTTGATTTGGATGTTTCTAACCTACATGGGTAATATATTTTTAAAATACTATCAGTTTATATTCTTAAATTTTTTTGTGAAATATTCACTATTTCAGATCAAAAGTTTGCCATCTTTTTTATCAAACTATCTCAGCTTTGAGTTATCTAAATGAAAAAGGAATAAGTCATTGCTTCATCACTCCCCAATCCATTTTCATTAATAAATCAGTAAGTTCAAATAGAATGATTATCACAGAATTTTAATTTGGACTTATATACAAAGAATCAAGTTTTACTGAGCAACTATGGCCTCCATCACATGACTGAATGTGGCACTGCTGTCTCTTTTCCTATTGGGTAGTTTTATAACCCATTCATAACACATAGACATAATGAATTTATAAGTTTCAATTATGTTTCTAAATATAAGTTTTTTAATCAAGGACTTAAAATGTTATTTTTTTGCAGACATCCAAAATATTCAAGCCCTGAAAGCTTGCTGAAATTATTAATACACAAAAAAGATATATCAAAAAATTTTGGATTAGATTCCAATGATGAAACCGATGGTGCTCATGAAACTTCATCTGACAATGAAAATTGTGATCAAAACTTCGCTAATAATCATGATGACACTAATTATAATAACATTAACCACAACGGTGATATTATAAACAAGGGTATTTTAAACAACAGCGATAAAACAGGCTCAAAAAGTATAAACATTGCTGATATGGCTAGGGACAGGTATGATGGAGGGCACAAGGGAGATGTGTGGAGTGTAGCATTGGTTTATCTGCAGCTTGTCATGGTGAGTTTGTGTTTTTATGATGCCCGACTGTAACGAAGAACACGACATTAAACGTTTATAATGGTATGTAAAGATAGTATTAGCTTTTTTCTGTAAAGCAAAAAACACAGAATGAAAAAAAAATTTAACTGAATCCACTAAGCTTATTGGAAAAAAATCTTAAAATATTGAATGATGAGGATAAGGATGAGGATGATGATGATAATGAAATGATCCCTTGATAATATAAAATTGTCTTGTGAAAAGCTTAGTATATTTAGTTAAATAAATACTTTTTGTTTCTCTTACTATTGTTTCAGGCTATACTACGTCATCAAGATTTTTTCATAATGTGTTGAGCGTCGTTTTAATACCTAGTAGTCAAGTGTTAAAACTAGTGTACTAGTTTTTCTTCAAGTTATGTATTTATTTTATTGTTAAAAATTTTGATATGTTGATGGATTGGTTTGCTGGAAATAATTTTTTGACCAAGATTGTTTATATTATTAAAAGTGAGTTTGTGTAAACGGGTGTTTTTATAGGCTCAAATAAATGTCTATAGAATTATATTTATTTAATATTTTTAAATCAGCTGGTTGGGTTAGGAGAGCGTTTGATTGCTATTAATGCGGTCTCAGTTCTGTTCTAGTTATTCGAACAAAAGCTCATGTTACTCTTCGTATGCTGAATAAATAACTTTTTATTCATTTGGGTTAATAATTGAAAATTAAAGTTAAGTGAGATATTCAAAAATTTTTTCATAGATATTTATAAATAAACTTGACATAGAATCTTGAAAATAATGCTGTTAACACCAGGGCCTGGACTTATGGAAAGAACTAGGCCTAAAAGAATTGATCAGAACAATTCTCATGTTCGCTAAAAACAAAGGTAGAAATGAATTTGTCTCTAATGTTTTTAGAGTTTTTCGAACTGAATCACATGTCATTATGACAGATTTACACCCGATGGATAGTATTTTAAAAGATCACAACAAATCGATTAATGATTTGAATAAAAAGTGGGGAGAAGCCATGATAAAGACATTGAAAGATTGTCTCAACCTTAAGCCTAGTCAGAGGTGACTAGTCCACTATTCGTTGTAACACTCAAATATACTTCACTCGCTAATGTGACTGACTCACGAAAAGCTTTGTGTTGTTAATGAGTGTTTAATTTGAATTGTTTTCGTACTAGGCTTTTTATCAAGTCATAAGTAGTATCGAAACATAAGCTATAAATCAAAAAATATTACTGAGTGACGTTAAAGTAAAACTTATTCAATAATTTTTTTATTTCAGACCAAGCGCAGATGATCTTTTACGACAAAAACTGTTCAGCAGCTTTGTCAATGTAGTTGATACTTCAGAGGCGAATTCCATCAGTGTTGTCACGAGTTTCAAACAGTTCAGCCACTCTGAACTCAAACACAACGTTAAGAGTAAGATAGCCTTTATGATAATTTTTATGTCATGCTATAAATAGCTTCATATCCACATTGAGGCTATAAGATATATCCAAAAAAAATATGTAATCATACATGATAATAAAGATTTGTATCACATTGATACTAGCTTTCTTACATTTATGCTACTTCTCCCATAAGGATATTGACAAACTTTTTTTTGAATGTTTTGTAGTTTTAAATAAAGCAATCTCTTGTGAATGCTTCTATTAAACCTTCAACAGTATCTGACACCCCGTGCTCACAACTCCCTCAAAACGAAGTCTTTTACCTGTGGACTCTAGCGGGTTTGTAATAGTTTTTTTTCCACACGTTAAATATCAAGGCTTGTTTGCCGTTGAATCTTCAAACTCTTTTTTAATCATGATTAGTTGTAAAGATGATTGTTATTGTTGATAAAAAATCATCATCATTATTTTATTATAGTCAGCATCTTTCCCTTTTCCAAGGGGTCACTGACTTCTTTCCATGACCTAACTCTCTCCCTCCATTTCACCCTGTCATAGCCATCTTCAAGAACTAACCCAAGACCACGACAAAGGTTTTCCATCATCTCTTTCCAGGTTAACCTTGGCTTTCCCCTTCCTCTACTACCTTCAACCTCAAACCTCTACGCCTGTTTGATACAGTCGTCATCCTCTTTCCTTACTACATGACCCAGCTATCTCAAACTCTCTTGCCTCACCACTTCAACGATCGTACAATCCAACCCCAATCTAACCATCAACTCCTTTGTACTCACACCATCAGCTAGCTGCACACCACACATCATTCTAAGCATCCGTTATTCAGCTCTTCTCAAAATACTCTTTTCAACGGATCTCACTACCCAGGTTTCCGAGCCATATGTCATGACAGGCCTCACACATGTCCTATAAATTTGTCCTTTTATATTCCATTTGTGTCTTTTACCAGGTGACATAGAAGACACACTGTTGAATGCCTTCCGGCCCAGCCCGATCCTTCGTGTAACAGTTAGCTCACTTCCTCCTCCACCATTCACATTGTCTCCTAAATAACAATAACTATTTACTCTCTCCAACTCACCTAAACAACCATTTGAAGCATTCTTACATTCCACATTTGCACCATTCATACAAACCCTACATTCAAAATTTCCATTCATCTTACGAGAAACTCTCTTTACCCTAGCACACCGTGCATGAATCCACTTCTTACATGTCATGCACTTCACACAATTTACCTTAGCCCTCTTACCACACACACCACATGGATCAATCTTAGCCAAGACAACAACCCCACCACCACCACTACTTTTCATGACCTTTGTTTTACCCAGATTAACCTTCAATCCTTTCCCTTCAAAGGCTGCCTTCCAACGGATGAATTGTGCTTCTAGTTCTTCCATAGTCTCTGCCGTCAAGACCAAATCATCTGCTTAAAGCAGTTCATATAAAGCACCTTTTCTTCCGTCTTCCGACAATACGTCTAGCACTATTGTAAACAAAAACGGCGAGAGAACCGATCCTTGATAGACACCTACACCTACATCAAATTCTTCCGAATGTCCACCTCCAACCTTAACGCGCGTTTTTGCTCCTTTGTACATCGACATTACTGCCTGAACCAACCTTTCCGGTACCAACTTCCTTCTCAGCGCACATTCAATCACCTTTCTTGGTACCCGATCAAATTGTTAATAAAGAAATGAATAATAATTACGTTTTTCTAATTCACTTAGTAACGACGAAATTCAGTAGAAGTTTATGGCTAAACCAGTAAACATGAGAAATATGTGAGAAAAAATTAAACATAATGGTTTAATTTTACCAATTCACAAAGCTTTTTGAATCTCTATGAGATCATCATCATGTGATGATGTTGATTTGATAATGGCATCACAGTAAATAAAACTTCAAAATACTACCGTTTAATTTTTGTTATATTGTTTGTAGGTCGACACTTTAATCATATTTCCGAAATCTATGTTGTTTTTATAGTGATGTTTAGAATGAAATAGTATTCTTTAAGGAGGAGATATGGAGAACACATTAAAGAACAGGATTGATACCTCACCACCAATCTTCAGCTTGCCTGCGTTAGTCTTTCGACATTTTTCTTTTATTACTTCCATGTACCGCTGAGTAGATTAGGAACGTACCCTATCTTCTTTCGACATTATAACACTCTTCAATAGTCTTTTAAAAACTTTTTTCTTTGAATGTACTTGAAGTATAATCAAAGAGCGGGTTTTAAGAATTTATTTAATTCAGTAATTAATCAACATTCGTATATCTTGATTAGCATGAAGTTGCTTCATTGATTTATTTATTAATGAATTTATTGATTGATTGATTACTTGACAGGTATATAAGAAGAGATGGAGAGGGTTTCGGATCAACATTCGATCGATCTTCTTTGTTTGATGCTACTCCTGTTGTGCTCTCTCTAAATAACATCACTAATGTTATTATGTATACTTTTTATACCATTTTTATAATTTTTCATTATATTACATGTCAGAGGAGACTAATCAGCTTTGAAGCTAGCAGATTTTCCAATGGTGATATTTATTGATATAAATATATATACTATGCGTAGCAATCTATGAAGATTTTCTTTGAAATAATAGAAATTTCACATCAAATGAAACCAACCAGCTAAACTTTAAATCTGCAGAAACTCAAAGACATGACGGCAATGGGTTTTTTCCCTTCGTTCAGCAACAAAAAGTTAAGATTTATTACAGCTATCAATATTTAATTTAATAGGGATTAATCAGTTTGGAATTTTTGATGTTAATTCAAGATTTTATTGATTTAAATTTATAAATTATTTAAGAAAAATCGATAAAAAGCCGTTATGTAAACTGTCTTACTCGGTGAGGGAAAAAGATTTTCAATACCAGGTTCGATGGTTTTCACGTTATATCCTTTCGAGAATTTTATTACTTTTCTTGATAGTTCAATTTGCATTTAACTCTAGCTTTACTAAAGTATTTTAAAAATTTTAAAATGTCTTAATAGCCCGATCCTTGGTAAAGGAAAACGGGCTAAAAAAAAAGAATTTTATTGATTAATAATACGAATAATAATTTTAAATGTGACTTCTATACCTCATTTTCAAAACATTTCTCAATCAAAATTTAAAAAATTTTACGCCGAATAGATGTATTGGTAAATATTATTACATTATATGTTAGCTTTCGAAAATAGATAAAGATTTCATCAAAAAGTTTAAAGAACTTATTTCGTAATTTAAAAATCTATTTAGCACTTAATATTGAAAGATGGTCAAACTAAATGAACGATTGAATCTCAGTTTCATAGAATAGTTAGGATGCGACGGTTGCTGGCTGCCTATCCCTGGCATCGGAGTGCAGTGGTGACCGAGTGTTCCCTAGACATCCCCCCACTGTACAGGCCTCACATCTGGGCTGTCATTCTTAATGTGCAGGTTGGGTATTTTACTGAATGCAGTTTTGTCTAATTTTTAATATTATTGGATTCTTTTAGAGACATCGTAAGTATCTTGTATTTTATAATTTCAGTTTTTATTCTTCAAAAAATGAAGATTTCAAAGATACTTTATTTTAAAGAAACTAAAATTTTCCGTAAGTACAATCTTATCATAATTCATTAGTAGGACTAATGAGTTATGATAAAATTGTACTTATCGAAATTTTTAGTTTCTTCAAAATAAAGTATCTTTGAAATCTCCATTTTTCGAAGAATAAAAACTGGAATTAATATTATTGGGTTTTAATGTACACTTTGCTGTATTGACGCCGATGCTTTTATGGTTGCTCTATAAATTCACATTGGAGTGTCAACCACACTGCAGGGAGACTTGTTGAGGGAGTATGAAATGATAGACAAAGACTCACCTTCTCAAACTGACCGACAAGTTTACATTTTTAAATTTTTCAACAACTGTATTCTAAAATATAATTTTTCAAGCTTAACATAAACAAACTTTTCGAAGTTTATTACGTTCATGAAGATACACTTATTTATATCTCCACTTGATAAGGTGAGTTCAATTTACGAGAAACTTCGTGAACTTAAATGAACTCCAAAAATTTTTTTGTTTTTTAAGATATATTTATGTGTTGTACAAGCAAACTGCCAATGCTGGTTACAATTTTTATTGAATTAGTAGAATTTTCGATATTGAAATACCACTTTTAGACAAAATTTTGATTACCTTAATATATAAAACTAGTTTTTGACAATTTTTTACGTCGATTTATGGAAGAACTTCAGTAAATTTATTGGGCAAAATAAACAACTATAATTTTCGATAAGTTTAGCTTTATCATAAGTTATTAAGCCTTATCATATATGATATTAATAAATTCCATAAATGAACATAAAAAAATTGTCAAATATTATTTATAAGTAAATTTGAGATGTCTCTAAAAAGTTAAAATTAGTGTTTGTTCTTTTCTCACAACTCTTTGTTTTTTAATAATCTTTTTTAGCCAAAGTAAATACTGCAAAGTATTTGAACACTAAAGGTAATTTTATGAAGTACAAAGCTTTTCGTTAACAAAGTAACATTATCAAGTACGTTAAAATTTAAAGACACCGTTATTTGGAAACAACTGATTTTTCATATGTTTGTACAATGTCAAAACTGAAAGCGGGTATTTATTGTGAGAAAATTTTTCTGTTAATTCAAGGAAAAGAGGGTTGGTTTTTGGTAGTTCATACGACTCACAATTACTTATTTACCACTTATTATCATTGTTCAATAAAACAATATTAATTCATAGAAAATTGTTGAAACAGATAGAAGTGGACATTCCGCGTTGTCACCAATACAATGCGTTGTTGTCATCTCCCGCTGCCCACCATAAGTTCAAAAGATTACTTAAAGCTTGGGTCACCCGCCATCAAAATCAATACGTTTATTGGCAGGGTCTTGATTCTCTCTTAGCTCCTTTCCTCTACCTACATTTCAACGATGAAGGTATGTTGGCGCATGCTTTGAATATTGACTTTGAAACGGTATGCAATAATGATCGAATCATTTTAAAATTTCAATCTCGAACTTTAATTTTTTAGCTATATTATTGTAATATCTATCCTATGAATTGCTTTATAAAAATAATTTTAAACATTTTTATTTTTTGATAATGAAAAATTTTCAGCTTGTTAATGTCTATTGTATAAGTTCATTTTAAAAAATCACTTTTTAACACAAATTTTTGTTGAAAGCACTGGCTTTTGCGTGTTTCACAAACTTCATCGAAAAATACCTTCACAACTTCTTCTACAAAGACAACTCTCTAATCATACAAGGTTCAGCAAGTGTTTGGTGGTCATAAAACATGTGGTAACCTTTACAACAATACACTTTTCACGATATAATTTATCAAGGAAATTTCATGGATATCAGTTTAAACGTTGAATAAAATTTTGATTGCTTAAGAGTTTTTATTTATTAAAAAATTTCTGGTTAACGTTCAGTTTTGAGAAGTAATTCACAAACTTATCATTATTGTATGTTTTTATGTATGCATTCGATTAATAAAGACATTCATCAACAGAATACTTGGCGGTATTTTCTCATATGATATCTTTCCACGACCCTCAGTTAGCAAGCCATCTGCACACTATCGGCTTTATCCCCGACGTAATAATTTTTAACGTGTATTCTAATTCAGAGAGACATTATATAACGTCAAGCAAATGAAGTATTATAATATTATTTGAAAACAATTTCAGCTCTATTCCATTCCATGGTTTCTGACTATGTATGCGCGTAAGTTAAATTTTCGTTTAAATTCAATGACAGCTTTAAAAGTATAATAGTATTTTTTAAGAGAAATCGTATGTTCTTAGTAAATTTAAAATTTTTAAAATATACTTTTTGATTTATGAGGAATTTCTTGCAAAAACATAAAAACAAATTATTTACAACTAAAGTTCACGATAACTACAATCTCATCGTAATTCATTAATCTACTAAGTTGGAAAAAATTTGTTTGTATGTTAGATTAAAAAACTTTTCATAATTCAAGAAGTATATTTTATAAATTTAAAAGTAGAATACTTATTATTCAGACGTCTTTCCTTTGCATAACATTTTCCACTTGTGGGATAGTCTTTTAATGGGCGACACTTCATACCCCTTGTGCGTTGGTGTTGCTATTCTAAAGCAACTCAGAAAACAATTACTTTCTTTTGGTTTCAATGAATGCATTCTCCTCTTCTCCGATATGCCAGGTTCTTAACCGTATGAAACAAAGTACTCAAGCATGTTTGCTTTGAAAGATAATTTTCAAATAAAATGAGTGTGAAATATCTCAAGAAAGGCTTCGAAAATTCGAATTTAAATCCCATTAAACAGAGATAGACATGGAGTTGTGTGTGACAGAGTCATTGGCTATATTCAAAAGCACCCCGAAGTCGTGCACATATCGCAAGCACTCCATACATCCACCTCACCTCACTCAACATTCTCCTCCCGTTACCCATCTTGTATGCTGTTGTACATTTTTAAGGCTTTTGTTTTTTATATTGTAATTGAGTATTTTCAATTGGCATAATCAAAGTTATATTGAATTTAAAGCTTTATTTGTCAAGTTCCCATAATTTAAACATCATCATCATCATCGTTTTACGTCATTTGTCCTTTTTCAAGAGGGGTTTGACGAAATCATAAGTTTCTATGTTTTTCTTTCGAAGCCTGGCACTCTTCTAATCCCTGTGTTTTTAAATCTTTTTCCACGCATTTCTTCCAGGTCTTCTTCAACCTACCGACTGGTTTACATCCCTCGAGGTTCATATTGTAAACCTTCAGTGTCAAACTGTCTTTTGGCTTCTTCAATGTATGGCTAAACCATTTGATTTTTTGACCGCTAAGTCTGGTCTCTAACCATGGTATACCACATATTTCCACCAAAGGATCACCTTGTTGCCAGCTATACTTCATGCCAACCAGTCATCTCATCTTATTTTCGTTCTTTATCAGCGTTTCAACCAGTTTCAGTGTTAAAGCCCATGTCTCACTCTCATATAATAAAACAGGTTTGATCGATATTTCAGTGGAATTATATTGTTCCGTAGCAGACCTGAGGTATTCCTCCAAGTCAACCATGCCGCATCAAACCTTCCTCTTACTTTCCTCTTAAGACCATAGTCGCAATCAAAACAATTCCCTAAGTAATTAAAAGATTCGACTTCTATCATTTCACCATCTTCTAGTTCAAAGCTTCTTTCAGAGTCATTAGTACTATGAGATTTATTAGAATTACATTTAGGACATATGAAGTTATCATCGAGTATAATATTTTTTAAACTAGAACACCTCTTATGACACCATTTTTTACATTTATTGCATATTATTGAATTACTACCTACACCTTCACCACAACAACCACATGGCCACCTACCCCAGTTTACTTTATTAAAAATTATTTTACCACTAACCATATATTTTGTTTTCTTTATCTTGGTTTTTGACCCTTGCAACTCCATCGCACCTTTCCATTTCATAAACATACTGTTCACTTTATTTGATTCTGCCGTGAGCACTAGATCGTCAGCATAAAACATTTTCCAATATTTAAAACAATAGACATAGTTTATAAATTAACGTTTATATCTCAATCATTTGGAAAAGTAATAAAAATTTTCAGTCGAGGAGCGATGTTCCATTGAGCGTCATAAAGACAGAGGTGTACCCCCGCATCTCGGTGGAAGACCTCATCAACTTCATGGCACTCAGCAGTGCTAGTGCCATGCTCCAAGGCTCGTGCAAGGCTGTAGGTTGTGAAAACAAGAAAGATGCAAACAAAAGTGTTTTGGTAATAGATGTGAGGGATCGATCAAGGTAGGGACCCGAGTCTTGTTTCATTATATGTATTATTTATTTATTAATTATTTCAATGCAGTTTCATATCAGGGTGTATCCCTACTAGTTTCAATGTGCCTTTTAATATCAAACACTCTGGTAGTGCTAATGATATTAAAAACGATGCACCTGCTGATGTTCAGCATAATAAAGGAGATAATAATGGCAATAACAATGAACTTCCTGAAAACCTGGTGAGACTGCTTGAAGGCAGTTTGAAAAACTACATTAAGGTTTTTGTTGGGGAATGTGGAAAAGAAAACGTTAAAAAAGTTAGTGATGTTTTAACGAATTTTCAATACGTTCAAATATAGAGTATTTTTCAATTCGAATTGTTTGTTATTCAGAATATTATTTATAAAGATAGATTTTTTAAAATAATTCGGTATAAAACTTAATTTATCTGAGTAAGGCAAGCTTGGAAGACTTTTGCTTTTTCAAATTTAACATTTAGAAAGTTCAAAAGGGGTTTTGCAATTTACAAACTTCATGTATAATTCGCTGTTATGAAATAAAATCGGATTATGAAATAAATAAATTGAAAAGTAAATATTTATATTATCTATGGTGGGTATAATTTATGTTTTCTATAAAATTGCCACATTTCTCTATTTTCTACACTTAAAAATCAATTCTTGGTAATTGCAGAGCTATAAAAAGATTTTGTGAATTGATTTTTTCTCTAACAAAATTTACGCAAATAAATATATGCTTGAAAGATTTAGATTAGTTTAACTACTTTTCTAGTTTATTTAAATACATTTTAATTGACAACAATGTTCTATAGATGGCCGAAAAAGCAATAAAAGAAGGTTACAACCGGGTTTGTGTGTTGGATGGGGGTGTTGAAGTGATGCGTACTGAAGGCTTTCTTGTGCCTGCTTCCGATGTGCAGCTTAACCACTCATAGTTTATTAAAGTTGTTGTTGCCACATGCATTTTAGTTTTTTAAACTATTTTACTATACTTTTATGAGATTTGTATTTATTTTTTAATCAAATTTACCAACATTTATTGACGTTGAAGCTGTTGGTTGTTTTATTTGTTCAACATTTTTTAAAAACTAATTTTTTGTTTTTGATTTTATTTTGGCAAACTTTAAAAAGTTAATGAGTTAAAAAATCATGTTTTGAACTGGAAAACACTATTTTAAAAGCTATTAAAAATTTGTTTACATTATTCCACCCTATAAAAATCAGCCCTCAAGTTTTATCTCAATATGGAAATGGTCAAAGCTCATCTTCTTTGTGGTTTTTAAGTTCAGCGTCTCTTTCTTCAGTTTCCTTTACCATTTTTAAAGCCATTTCTTGCAGTTTTTCAAAAGCATTCTGACAATTTATAATCAAAGTTTCGAAAATCCAATATTGAAATAAACTCAAAAAAAACTTCACATTATAAATATAAATTAGTAACTTACTTCTGGGTCTTCTTCGATTATAGAGAGATAATGGTCTGCAATTGATTCGATAAAGGCTCCTACAATGTTTCTTCTCACTACAGCGTAATCAATCTCCGCTTCCCCATCCGGCTGGTAAGAGGCTTTAAAGCATCAAAGTTGTCGTTTAAATGAATATAAAGGTTTTGAGTAATATATCATGCAGCTTTAATACTAGTTTTTCGATTAATACTTTGATTTTTTTAATTTAGTCGTTTTAAAATTTTCGAATAATACTGTTAACAACATACGATGAATCAAAATCGTATTAGATAAAATTTGAATAAAACTTCATGTAAATTCAAGGTTCATGCCGATAAATTTATTAAAACCACGCGTTATAATCAGCTTTTCCGAATACGAGATGCAGAAATACTTGGTCGTTGACGTGGCTATGCAAAAAGAGATCGAACAACATAAAAAAGAATACAAAGCAAAACTTTTTTTAGAGAAATCTAGTTTAAAGAAAGTTAAAACAAACATTTTTTTGTTTCATAAACAATAACGAAAAAGTTACCTAACTAAAGTATAAAGTCAATAAATTTTGATGTGAAGTTAATGGCTTAGTAAGTCTAGAAAGTTGTGCAAGGTTTTTTACCGGCTTAACTTCGAAAAAAGAACAATAATAATAAAAATAAAAAATAGTATAAAACATTATTTTTATTATATTCAATTTAGCGTACAAAAATATTATATGGTCCTTAACAATAATTTTCTTATATATTTTAGAAGCCAAAGCCCTTTTTCAACCCCCTAGAAAACATAGTATTTTATGACTTAAAGCACAATCAAACCTGAAGTAATGATAGAATTTAGTCTGTCTTGTTCATTCTTGATCACTTTGGATGTTTTTTTCTCTATTACCTTCTTCAAGATCGATAAGTAATATGATGTATGCCTGCATATGTTTAATTTTTTATTTTGAATAATTATCCGAGAAAATTCACTAAAAATAAATAATTTTGTATAAAAAATAGCAAAATAATTTTTTTGTATACTCTTCAATAAGTTTTTCGTCTTTTGCTAGTTCAGTCAGTTCTTCTAATAATTTATCCTGTATTTAATTGTAATTAAAAATATTATTGAAATATTAATTTTGCTACGTTACCAAGTCTTTAGCCTGGTCCAACTGAGCACCATACTTGTTCAAGAGGTCATCAAAAGCTTTAATACGGCCTTTCTGAATGTAAATAATTTATTTTATTATATACCAAATTAATTCATGGAAATAAATTGAATTCTTTGCAATGCTAAATTCATTCATGCAAATGTTTGTTTTCTTAAAAATCTTTCAAAACGTTACTTGTATGTTATCAGTCGGTTTGTGTTCTTGGTGAGCCAATACAACGTAAAGTATAAAAACCAATATTTTGATAGTATTCAACATTATTTCTAAAATTCAAAACTTTATGAACGAACTCGTTATTTCAATTTTTTAGATGCTTATTTTTTTCTATATTCTAAACCTATGTACCGTTTTAATAAGAAGTAGTTGTAACTGTTGTAACCTATGTAACAGTTGGCCAAGTTATCATTTATATAACACTCTATTGATTTTTCAAAAATAAGATAATTAAATGAAAATGAAAAAATGTGACTGAATGAATTTTAATTCGAAATTCAAAAATAATTTTCATGTCTAGTTGCAATATAGATCAAAAAAAGGTGTGCTAAAAAAATGAAAAAATTGTCTAAAATATTAAAATTCTGAAATTTATTAATGTTAAACGGAGACATTTTTATGATTAAATTCAACGCTCGAATCTCCATAGTTTATGTATACTGGCGTATTTAAACAATTTTATAGCTTATGTGAAATAAATGACAAACAAACATTACATTTTTTCATAATATATTTATAGAAATAAGGATTTCTATAGCAAAATGCAGGTAAATACTGAGATGGATAAGGAGAAATGGTCAGCTCTCTTATGCCAAACAATTTCTGCTATGTGCAAATCTAGTATAAATGGTTTAGATGTAATTCGAGTGCAAGGCTTAGTTGGAGTTACTTTATGTAATAAAGAAGTTTATCTTATTGACATATCTGAAAAATTTGAAAGAATTGAAGAAAATTTAAAATCACAAATAAAATCGCACCAAAAACGCAAAAGTTCCACTCCTAAAATTTTCAAAAGTTCAAATCTTGATTATGTTGAAGGACATAGTTCTAATGACAATCACAATGAAACTAAACCATGTGAAGATTTCAAAATTCAAGTTTGTATACATTTATAACTGAAGAGTTTTTTTATTAACAAATTCAAAATAATTTTTCAAAAGATAGAAAGGGCTATGGAACATGTTAATTCTGAAAGTGGTTATCTTCAACCACATTATAGCAGTTCTATTAATCTTGAGTCAGATGCTTCCATTTGTAGTCAGCAAATCAACAATATCATGAATAATACTAATGTTAATCAAAATCAAAATATCAACAATGATTCTAGTTTGAAAATTAAAAGTATAGATAATAATGGAATTATGAATAATATAAAAAATTCGGCTGAAAATTTCAATGAACGGCCAGAAAACTTCAAAGCACCATCATCTCTTAAACAATTGGAATCATTCACTCTTAAAGAAATCACACCCTCAGTTAAAAAGTTTCGAAATAGAAAAGTTTGTAGTATATCTCACTTTTATATATTTAAAATTTATTTTTTCCTAGAAACAAGTAAAAAATTATATTTAAACTTATAGGATTTTTCAAATTTTGAAGTAATCTTAAAAATCATTTTATGCTATAATGTTTATAGAATACATTATGTATCTTCATCAAAACTTCAATTTAAACTATAAATAATATATATATAAAACCAAAAATAAATTAGTAGGATGTTTTGCTTATTGATTTAGTCACAAAACTATTCAGATTATTTCATTAGTGAATGTTTTTCTAATGAGTAAGTGGACTATTGGGTCATTTTATACTGGTATTTTGTTTATGGAACTGATAGGTTTCACAGGGTGCTGTTTCATGTGAACTATCTAATTTTTCATTATTAATAATATTGGTAAGATGAACTTACATTATCAAGTGGAGGTACAAATATATACTTGATAATGTAAGTTCATCTTATGAAAAGCTGGAATAAAATAAACTTCTAAAAGTGTTTTCATTTGAATATTTACATTTGGCTTGAAAAATTAAAATAATATTGGTTTTACTTATATTAATTTTATATACCTATGCACTACTAGGGTCAACTTACATACATATTATAGCTGTCATTATTGACTATTATCCTAGTCAGATTGAACTGACTTTCTTTCCAACAAATATGGAACCACAAACCTTAATGATTTATTTTAAAGGTTGATAACTTGTGGGCTTGAAAGAATCACTAGTCATTTTTTGATGTGGTCAACTAAGTTTTAGTTGTCTACAAACACCTTTACAATATCTTGGCAGAGATGAGATTTTTTAAATGAGTTTCTTTTGATTGATGAGCTGCAAGCCGACTGAAAGTTTTGTTTAAAAAAACTGTAAGCCAGCTTCCAGATTCATTATTTGATAGTAGATGATAATTGGATCGAGATCTTCATGGCAGCAGTGAAGTATATTGCTGAAACAGTTTTCATCACAGATAAGATTATCTACCTCATTGATCAAGTCTCATAGTCTTATTAGAAAATAACCCTCACTATTGCTTACTAAATTCACTTATTAGTTTTTAAAATATTTATAGAACTGAAAATTTTTATTAAACTTACATTGGTGTTTAAATTTCAATAATAATTTTCAAGGAGTTTTTCCAAACAGTTGCCACTACTAAACACACAGCAGAAATTCTTGGATATCAGGTATGATTCATTTTTAGGAAATTGTTTCAAATTTGTATCCTAAGACTCTGTTATAACCCTTATACCACATCCAGGATTTCACTCCATTTTCATCTCGGCCATATACCTGTAAGCTGTGTGATGCTTCTTTTTCTAAGAGGTTCTGTCTAGCCAACCATATTGTCACTGTGCATCAGGTATTTTTTTTATATTAATGATGTTATTTAAATATAAAATTTAATTTTTTTATTAGCATAGTACGAAAAAATTTAAAATTAAACACTTCAAATTTTTAATTATACAGTTGAATTCAAGTTTAACGATTATATCGCATTTAAATAATATTAGTTCATCATGCTTACAATTTTGATCAAATCTAACATGTTATTTGAAGGATTACTCAGTAATCTTTTTATAAAATGTTTTTGAAAATAATCACTGAAAATTAAATATTTTAAATTGTTAAATCATAACTGAGTTTAAATTATAAATAATTGTTTTCATAAACTATATTTGTATTGTAAGCGCCTCTGATACATGTTTAATCTATGTAAAAAGTGCGTTATATAAATGAAAATAAATAAATAAATAACTGTCTAACCTCATGTGATGAGAAAAAAAACGTTAAACGAGTAGTAATAATAATGTGTGAGTGTGAAAAGCACAGAGAACTATGCCGAGAAATTAAGAAACTATGGAACGTGGAGTATAAAACAATTCCCACATTAGTAGCAGCGCTCGATACTTACCAATAAGACTCACGTCATACATCTCTTGGAATAAGTTTGTTTGTAGGGACTATTCAAAAAACAACAGTTCTAGACTCAGCAAAGATTTTTCGGAAAATATCAAAAAAAAAAGCGTCTTGGGTGTGCCCAGGTTATTTAATTGTCATGAGCATACCATCAGATAAAAATGTGTCATCCAAAACTTTTGAAAAGCTTTCCAAGTATAAAGACTTGGGGATTTAAATTGGCTTACTTGGCACTTCAGAGCTAAAGTATCACAGTTCTAAAAGGTGCACTGAACCTGGTCAAGAAAGAAATCGAAGATTTTTTCGATAAAATGCCAGCAATCTTTCTCTTCGAGAAATCCAGAAGATAGTTTTAAGCGGCACTGCCTATGTCTTCAGAACTTCCAATTTCACTCATCTGAGTTCACGGGTTGTAATCCGATGTTTGATCTTATATCTAGCATTTCAGAAGAAAAAATAATATTGATAATGATAAATCTAGGTTGGAGGAAAGTATGTGTGTGAGGTGTGCAGTAGGCAATTTCTACAAAGAAACAGGTTAATATCATTAAATTAATTTATGCTTTTTTTAAAAAATTATTTTGGTTTAAAATACTTTAAAGCATGGTCAAACTACAAACAATGTAGCACTTGAATAAAAACCACTTTGATAAGTTTTTTCAAGACCATGAAGCTTTCCATAAGTTTTTTTTTTCAACAAAACACCGATTTTTATTCAGAAATTGTTAAATTAACAAATGATAATAAGTTTGAAAAAATCGAGAATTTAAAAAAAAAATGAACAAATTAAAAATGTTGTTTGAGAGTACAAAAAAAAGGTATAAGAAAGAATAAAAAGATATGAAAAAAAAATGAAAGAAAAAAAAAACCTAAAGATCCACACCATGGTGAATTGCTAGCACGTTCCCACGAACAAAGGCCAGAGAGACCCTTTCAAAAAGCCATTGTGTCTCTCTGGACTCATTCTTAGTCTTGGATAACAGCCTTTCCAAGTCAGCTAAAAAGTAAGTTATGTAACCTAATTACCCCAGAAGCTTCCTCTGCGATTGCAACAAAAACTTGGCTACCCGTGAAACTTCGATATTTGTATTTTTTCACTAATTCCGCTTGTTGGGAAGCCCAGCCAGGTTTGGCTACTGCTTGGAGCAAGTGGGATGGTGAGAAAGTATTGGTGCATATAGCGTCTCAAATTTGGCATTTACCCATTTAAAACGGTAAAATAGTGAGCCCGTCTGGCCGTTCACCGTTTCCTTTGTCAAGGCCTGCCGGTTCTAGCTGTCTAGGAAAAAGAGATTTTTCAAGGACTCATTTGACTAAATCATTCAGTTTCTAGAGATATGACTAGCACTTAGCTTGCAAGACAACGGATGTCTGCCTAGTATGTCTACTTGAGCTTCACAGCAACATTTGTTGAGGGAGCCCAGAAGTAGTCCAAGTCGTAGAGATATGGCGATTCTGAATGATTTGTCATTTAGTAACCCGCCTGTTGATGAGTTAGGTAAACAATTCAGCCAGACACCAGAGCGAAATTGAGAGGCCGAGACTAAGGAAACAAGTTTATGTTGGTCTGAAGATGCTTTCAATTTATTGTGCACCGATGCGCACAGCAATTCATCCCAATTCTGTTATATTTCTGGGTTAGAGGGAGTCTGTAAATCCCCTTAAGTTGAACTCATATTACGTGGTGTTTTAAATTATTTGAATTATTTCGCCATCTATAGATTGATCAAGTTTGGTATGCAAGTTTTGTAAGGTTTATCTCAAACTCCAATTAATCATCATTCTAAGCTAAATTTTGTAGCAAGTGATTGTGAAATTCTATCATAAATAAAATACTTTATATTTCTTAAAATTCAAAATTTTAAACAACACATATCTCGGTTCTGGGCATGCTAAACTGCATCAAAAATAGCGTTTCCAAATTGAGACTGCTTTCTTTTTATAACCTGGATAACAGTAGATTCCGGTGGCAGGTATCGACAAGCTGATATTCTGGTATCGTTGTCATTTGGCTTGGCGTATGATCATTTTTTTTGTTGACAAAGGCAAGGCAAACTCCCTAAGCGTGGGAACGGAGGATTTTGAATTCGATAATTTCAAGTTAGATGTTAGCTTGGGCTGGCAGTCTATAAAAAATGACCTTTTTTATACATTAGTCTATTGTAGTATCCATAAGCTAGGCCGACTGCTGTCAACCTCAGTTACTGGGACATTACAGCAGTATAATCTTATTAGATTATCATATAATGAATAATGTTTTTCAGGTATATGTTGCATATAGAAAAGCATTTAAGCGATGGATCGAGGCTTGTATGTCCCCAATGTGGCAAGAACTTCACCATCAAAAATAACTTTCAAAAGCATCTTGATAAATGTCTACCAACTAGTAATAATAATCCTAATAATATAACTAATAGTTATAATTTTAATGATGCAAATATGGATTACAAAGCTCATACAAATATCAACGATCCAAACAATGATTTTCATCAAACTGTTTTTTCCGACACCAATAAAATTAATATGCCGCATGATTATCCAAGTAAATATTCCGAAAATAGCAATGACTTCACAAATCAAAATATCAAAGTAGAATCGTGCTCAGAAGATTCAAATTTTGCAAATATAGAAAATAATATAAACAATATAAATAAAAGCACAAAGTTAGAACAAAAGCCAATTGAACAAAAAGATTTTATTTTTGGTTTACAGAAATAATTTGATTTTGTAGTTTCATTGTTTTGGCCCGTTGTTCTAGTGGTTTGAAAGTTTTGTGCATAGAGTTTTGTTTAAAATGGAAAATATCTCTATTTAGTACTTTTATTCATATGATACACAATGCAGAAATTTGAAATCATGTTATCAATATTTTTGATCGTTATATACAAATTTTGTTGAACTTTGTTTCAAAGGAATTATGAGTTAACGAAATGCATTTATATGAATGTTGTTTTTTTTTAAATATTATTAATAGCTTTGCAAATTTTATATTGGATTTTATTTCTTAATTTTAATATTGATCAATAATTAAAGTTTACAAAAATTCAAATTCAAAGAACTGTTGATAAAATTAAGAATCCATTAAATGTTTTTAAATTGAATAAAATATTTCAGCCTCTTGCTTAATTTTTTTTTCGTTAATTGTTGTACTAGTTTAAAGTTTGAGTGAAAAGTTTTTCTATTTTTTAAAATATATGCATTTTTCTATCATTCTTCAATTAAAACGAACCACGAACTTGTATTTAAGGAAAAAGAAATTTGAAGTTTTTAATGGACCAGTTGTTTGTTTCATTTTCAGTCATGCCTTAAAATAAGGTGAAACAAAAATGCTTAAAGCTACATTGTCAAAAAGAATAATCTCATTCATTTTATTCTCAAAGTAGGATT
This sequence comes from Pterobdella sp. o SKG-2022, assembly GCA_964035795.1. Classification (NCBI taxonomy): domain Eukaryota; kingdom Metazoa; phylum Annelida; class Clitellata; order Hirudinida; family Piscicolidae; genus Pterobdella; species Pterobdella occidentalis. Next base: position 22,500,479 of record OZ038320.1, on the reverse strand, counting down.
TCAAAAATTTTATAAGCTTTTATAAAATAGTTCACGAAAAAAACTTTAAAGATACCCTCAATTATCGAAGCAAAACGATATAATAATTGAAGCAATAAGTTTTATAAATTCTCAAATAAGCATTGCATATTATTCTTATTGTGCCTATTTCAAATGAAAATTTCAATGCAAAAACTGACCGTTATAAATTCAAGATCTTAACTAAAAATTAATCAGTATTTATATAAATCTCAGATTGCCTATTTAAAAAGTGACAAAAGATTTTCAATGTAATGTTGAATCAGTAAAAAAATGTTGTTCAAAGTTTGGACCTGGCATTAGTCTGCAAATCTAAGTACCCACCAGTAAGGCATTTTGACCCGTTTCAAGCACCTTTGGAGAATGTTATTGAAGACAAGTTACTACTAATATTGGCATATAAATTCGAATTTAATTTACTAAAACTTTGGTATAAAAGAATAGAAATCTAAAAAATAAAATATTGTTGTTACTGCAATAAATACTTGGTTTTGAAATTTATTAGGGAACATTAAAAGCTTCAGCTGAGTAAAACAGTATTTAACTGCAAGTTCATATGCAAAACATATTTAATTTCAAATGCATAGATTTATTTTATTAAAAAAAAACTTCAAGCAGTATCTAACTAATCAATTTTATAGAAAAAATTTTCTTAATTATCAAAACGAGCAACAAAACCTGGCTCTCAAAAAAGACTCGGTCATCTTCCTTCCACATATTGGAAACGATAGTTTGTCCAGGAATCACTTCCCTGGAAAAGCGCGTCTGTTTTGCAAGAATACGTTCCAAGCTTAATTGAAACTAATGATTTCATTGATTCAAAAAATTCAAAATATATTGCATTATATATTTTAACATCGCCTTCGAATTTATAGGAACCTTGGCTGCTTTGATCATCGACGCCTTCCCCCCACAAAACGTATTCATAAAGTGCTTGCAGGCTATACCGTAAGTGCATAAGCCGTAAAATATGGGTGCTTTAAAACCTGAAAGTTATTATTTTGTGTTACTTGTGATTTAAACAATTTTTTCAGTAGTAATTGATATATCAATACCAGCTTTTGCTGCGTAATCAGGGTCAATATGCAGTGGATTCAAATCCCCTAAAAGCCTGTATATAACTGACTGTGTGCAAATAATTTTATAAATTTTTTTTAATGATACAAAATCAGTCTTAATTTTTTATTTAAACATTCATGCGTTTAAATAAGTAAAAACTAATTATGGATCGATTGATTTATCAACTAATTGAATTATTAATTGATCAAGGAATTGATTGAGTTATTGATCTGTGGATTCAAGAATGAATCTTTTATCTAGCTTAAAAAATCTATGTCTGGAAAAGTTACCAAGCTTTTTATTAGTAAGCCTATTAGAATTTGTTCAGTTCATCTTTGGGTAATTAATTTTAGAAAATTAAAAAATCATAAGAAAGTTTTAAATTTTAGCAATGAAGCAACTGAAAGTATTGAAACCAACCTGTTCGGTGGTAGTCTTCTCTTGCACACAAGCGTCAGGCTTTCCAGAGGGAGGTGACTTGACAGGAATTAAATGAGCACTGCTTCTTGGACCTCCGAAACCTCCTTGGTTTAAATAACTTCCTACCAACTGGTTGAAAGCTATCACTTCTCCTTTATCGTCAATCATTTCAACTGAGTTCTTCATGAAAAAATAAAAAAGACGTTTGTTGACAAAAATTTAAGATGCTTTTTGTACTCGATAGCAAAGTTATTTGTATGATAAAATATTTTAATAAATTAAGATTGAAGCTATAAAAAAAACAATATAATAATTTTTTTCAAAAATTCAAGTTTAGACTGAACGTAAGTAAACTACTATTTGTGATTATTGAATCAAAGAGCCTTTGTCTACAACATCCATACATTGACGTCTCATCTTGAAATCTCCCTCCGTAGGAAGAGCTCTATATACTTTTATATAGATTTCTCCAACCATTAGCTTGAAGAAAAAAAATAAATCAGATTTGACAAAGATTAACAGTTTTTTTGAACATATTCAAGATTTAAATCATACTTTATATTTTTACTCATTGTTAAATTAAGTTCTTAGTCTGTTTTTATAAATGAATGAATTTTAATTATGAGCTTAAAAATCGCGTTTAAAAAAATATATATACTCTTTGTATTAAATGTTTAGAATCATCATTCACAAAATTATTTTTGTTTCACTTGTGTAGAATCTGGTGATTTTCCATTGGGAAAAGTTAAAACATCCTTATCAATATTTCATCTAAGTGTGTAGACACTGGAAAATGTTGGCAAACAAGCAAAATCTTTATGCGACTCATACAAGTACTAAAGAGATTTGTTATCAGTCATCTTCATTCCCACTATGAATTTTTTTTTATAGTAATAGTATAATAAAATTAGAAAAATTTTAAGGCCAATTTCTTTTTTTATTATTGGTTTGTGTGCAATAATTATTAAATTCGTCACAAAAAGAATATCTCTATAAATGAATTTTACCGGCCGAAACGTAGATAACAACATGCAAAGATCTGTCTGATTGAAGTTTAGTTACGTATTTTAGTTTTTTACAATTTCCAACAAATTTAGCATTGCTAAGGTAAATCAAGTTTGCATCTGTAAGACACAAAGACTTTGTAAGTATGAGAAATACCAAAATAATGAATTTCATAATATATACTTTACAAAACTTGCAAAAAAATTAAAGTATGAGTTAATTTTTAGAGCTAATTTTTCTACCTACGATGCTACCAGGGTATTTAGGCTCAGCTTTCAGAAAATCACAAATTTAATTCCAATTTTCTTTTACTGTTGAAGTAGAACATAAATAAAACTAAAAATTATTGGAACTCATTAATTAAATCTCATAACAAGTAGTTATTAACAGTGTTAAATGCATCTTCCAGTGTATTCGAATGACGGTGAGAATATTGGCACCCGTCGTTTTTATTTTTGGTATGATCATTTTTAAATCGCTATCGTCGATTTGCTACAAGAATATTTACCAGAATTTATATTCTCACATGTGGTGCTTCTACTGATTCTAACCAAAACGACGTCGACTTAGGCTTTATTGAGCCTCAAATAATAGACCACAATTGCTTAGAATAGCTGTAATCATTATTTATTTGTTTATATATTATGGTTCCCTGATAGCCCTAAAAAAAGTTTGTTAATCAAAGTTGTACGTTCATTTGAACAATAAAAGACCTTCTTCGGCGTAGAAATCAGCAGGTCTATTACTGTTACCTTATCCACTACTGCTTTCTCCGAGATTATTCACTTTGAATAAATATGAATTTCAATTTTTTTCTTTTTATTTGATTTTATATGAATGAAGATTATCACTTGATATGTGTTATTTGAAAAGCTTGAAAAAAGGCTCTTACTGAGAATGAGTATTTATGGCATGAATTCTAATATAAGAACAAAAATTTGGTGAAAAACTCAAACAACTTTAACAGTAATTTTCGAAAATAAATTACCAACTACAGTTGCTCCTCTGGCGGCAAAAGACAATGCATATTTTCTACCCAGTTCTAATGGTTTGAAAATATATATTTTAATAACTTTTTAGATATCTTTTTTGATTATTTTTTCAAAATTTATTCTAAAGCTTTGTAAATTTGAGTTTTCAATAGATGTGGTTGATACTTGAAATTTTCAAATCTTTTGAATTTTAGTTTTCTATGAATTTTTTACTATGCACGTGTTATTGAAAATGAACATATTTGAAAGCAAAAAATGGAAATGAATGATTATCATTCAAAGTATGATTAATAATCAAAACAATGCCATAAAATAAACGACATTTAAAATCAAATATTTACCATTTACAGCTTGTGTTACAAGTACAACCTTTCCCTCGAAACGTAAAATTTTTGATTATTTGAAAAATTTTAAAAGTTAAAATTTCTTTTCCTTCAAACTAGGCTACCACTGCATTGTAATTTATGTTATTTTTTATCGATCAACCTCAATAAGCTTTTCTTAATGATCAATTTTGAATTTTAACCTTTTTTACAACTGCTTAAATGAAAGAAGATGTGTTAGTAACTAGAAATATTTTTATTTTTATTCACAATAATTCTTGTTTAGCTTATCTTGAATTTTATTATCACTTGTGTTTATCATTAGTTTATTTATGTATGCTTGTTCAACGATGTATAAATATTTTCAGCCCTTTCAACTGTTATAAGTCTGTTCAAGAAAAAATTAATTTCAATACAATTTAATAATTTAGAAATGTCTAGACAAGTTTCTTTGGCTTACTATATCCAAAAGGCTTATATTCAAGATAACTGCTCTCACCTTCAACTGTCATCACTCAAAAACCCCTGGATATCTCTAAAATCACACCAATAATAAAAGTGTTTTCTCCTCGTTAAGATCGAGAAACTCTCCACTTCACCAAACAGTTGGCAGAACCAAGTATTTCAGTAGATCATTCAGCCATGCAGCACCTTCAATATGGAACGCTCTTTCTAATGAAATCAGATCACTTTCTCGCCAATCATTCGAATCTTCACTCAAGACTTATTTGTATAAACTATAATCTCTTCATAAACTATATTCGTGCTTTTAGGCGTCTCTGATACATGATTATTTTATGTTAAAAGTGCTCTTTATAAATGTAAATAAAATAAAAATAAAAATAAATAATTTAAAAATGGGACGTTATTTAACATTCATTCTTCTCAAGAGCAATAACTCCCGATGAACTAACTTAATCCAGTATATTCTTAATGATATTATACTAAGGTTTTTTATGAAAGTAAAAGACATTGGTAAGACTCCCTAAGTCTGCAACCTTTTGTTAAAGAAAATGTTGAATCAATAAATTTCCCATAAATATTCAAATGGAAGCACTTTATGGAGTTTATTTTAGTACTCGAATCTTTTCGTAAGATGAATGTGAGCTTTTTGTGGTTTCAATTGACGAATAATTTTCTGATTCTTTATAGTAATTTGAAATACTTACTTTACCATAGATTTAATATTTTTTCTTCTTTAGTCGAGCTAATTGAATAAATTATTTCATACCTCAAACTTAAGTTCGTAAATCGAGCTATATTTTTTTAAAGATTTTTATCAATTTTACATTATTATATTTGAATTTAAATTAATAGTTTCTAAATTCTGCTCAATTTATGATATCAAAATAAATGTTTGTCATAAAACTCCCTATCACAAGCTCATCTGGCTGCAAAATGAAACGCTTGTTCTATGCCTATTGATTCGTTAACTCAAAAATATTTAAATTATTTTTACTAAAAGCCCCTTTTATTCATGAAATAATCGACCATATTAGATTATACTGTTTTACCTATCCCAATAAATGGAATTGACAGTTAGCATGAATTATTGCTATTACTTTATAATAGAGATCAATTTAATTGAGAAAAATTTTTTAGAAACTGCCAGTTCAAGCTAACGTTCAATTTAAAACTATTGGAATTCAAAAAACGCAGTTTTCACATTTGAGCAGTTTTCCTTGCCGTTGTCAACTTGGCTTATCCGCTAAGTCAAATGATCACTATTCAAAAACATCAGTTTGTTGATACCTGCTGACCTATTTTACTTTTATCCAGGTTATAACAGATAAGCAGTCTTTTGCTACATGCACTGTCTGGTGCACTTAACTTCGATTCCCGGTACATGAAGAAAAGATTTGCCGTGTGATACTAAATATGCAGTGAAATACAACCATTTTCATAATACTAATTGAGATTTGAGTAATTTTTCCAATTTCACATCAAAAACAAATATTTTAATGATTTTATTAAAACTAAGAGCTATAAATTTTGATAAGATTAGTCTCATCATAAAAAATTAGTTCAAAGTATCGAACAATTTGAAAACAGAAATCAAGGAAAAAGTTCTTGGAATGAAAGTGATTAAACAAAATGAACTTTGAAAAGATATTTTTAAGGTGGTCTTTCGATTTCAAGTTGAAAAATTTGGTAAAATTTCAAAAAATTTTTAAAATATTAATTTGACCAATGAAATAATAAATTTTTTATAATTAATTGATTATGAAATTTTGAAGATTATCAAATCAAACATTGCATAAAAACGATTGAAAGAAAAGGGTTGTGAAGCATGAAAACAACATTGTTCAAAGCTTGGACCTGGCATTAGTCTGCAAATCTACGTACCCACCAGTAAGGCATTTGTGACCCGTTTCAAGCACCTTTGGAAAATGTTATTGAATTAATACTAAAAATTCCATAAATCCAAATGGTGATAATTAATAACAAGAAACGAAGAAATTATGAAATATGATAGTTATGATGTAACTGTTAACAAAAAATGCAGGTTTTATAAATCATATGAATGACAGAAACAATACCTCGTGACAGGATGGACATTCAAAAAATAATATGACATTTTTGGAAAGCTGTAACATAAAATATACCAAAAAATAAAATTGAGTAATATAAACACATATACTTGAAATTATCAAAACGAGCAACAAAACCTGGCTCTCAAAAAAGACTCGGTCATCTTCCTTCCACATATTGGTAAGGATAGTTTGTCCAGGAATCACTTCCCTAGAAAAGCGCGTCTGTTGTGTGAAAGCGAAGCCACGATTGAATCTAATTTAACTAATCTTTTGAATAATATAAATTTAGAAGTTCAAATTACTGGTAGTCAATATAATAATATGGTATAGAAGCATGAAGGTTGATCTGAACCTTGACTGCTTTGATCATCGATGCCTCCCCCCTACAAAACGTATTCATAACGTGCTTGCAAGCTATACCGTAGGTGCATAAGCCATGCAACAAAGGAGATTTAAAACCTGAAATTTATCATTTAGTTACGACATGTGATACATCATAGAACAGCCGTTAAGCTACCTGAAAGAGTTGCATAATCAGGGTCAATGTGCAGAGGGTTCAAATCTCCTAACAACCTGTATAGAGCTGCCTGGGTGATTGGAGTTCACAAAAAATTTCTATAAGCATTTAAGAATTCTTTAAAATCATTTTACCAAATTTTATACCTTTTTTTAAAAAATTCCACATTGTGTTCTATTCATATTTCAGACGCCAAAAATTCATGAATCGTAAGCAACAGATCATCTACTATTATCAAAACAAAAGGACTACTATGACCTGCTTTCAGAAGTATTTGAATAAAATTGAAGTTCATAAGCTCGAGTGATTAGCTAAAAATAAAAAATTTTTAAAACTTCTTGCAGGTTGAAACCGATGTAAAAAGCATATTATTGATCAAATGCCCCATTTAGTAAATATATTACCACAATAAATGAAAAAAAAGTGAAATGTATTTATTTCAAAAATATAAGAACAATCAACATCTAAACAACAATAGTAAGCAAAAGCAACTCGTTTCTTCAGTGAATCAACTGAAAGTATTGAAACCAACCTGTTCAGTAGTAGTCTTCTCTTGCACAGATGCGTCGGGCTTTCTAGAGGGAGGGGACTTGACAAGAATCAAATGAGCACTGCTTTTTGGACCTCCAAAACCTCCTTGCCCTTGAAAGACTAGCACGTACTGATTCAAAGCCATCAACTCTTCTTTCTCACTCAGTATTTCGACTGGATGTGTTAAGCATTTAAAGACTTGTTTATAATAAACTAACAAGAATTCTTGAAAAAAACTATGCTCAATTATTTTATTAGAAAATTTAATTAATTTAAATCAAAATATGCTACTCACCGTGCATAATAATTTGAGCTAATTTGCCTTTGTCTACAAAATCCATCAATTGACTTCTAAACTTGAATTTGCCTTCAGTAGGGAGCACTTTGAAAACTTGAGTGTACTGTTCTCCATGCAATTGCTTTGTGAAAAAAAATGAATACATCATAAAACATAATCAATAAAAACCATTAAAACCTGGTTTTCCTTGAAAGGTCCCTAACATAGTAATTAATATTTTTGAAATCGTTCATCATAATAACTAATAAACTCTAGTCATGAACTTACTCTAGTGAAATCAGGCAGCTGTCCATTGGGGAAAGAAGGAATACTTGATATCAAAGTTTCCCCTAAGGTGAGAACACTGGAAAATGTTGGCAAACAAGCAAAATTTTTGTGCGACTCGTACAAGTACTGAAGAGCTTTGTTATCAGTCACCTTCATTCCCACTGCGGAATTATCGAGTGTTTTGTTGTCTGTTCACTTTTAGGATAGAACGACACACTGAGCTTATAATTTTTTTCCGATATAACTATAGTATATATATATATATATATATATAATTTTTGAGATTATACAAGTATGTTCATAATTTATTGAAATAAAATTAAGACAATCAGCCTTTGATTATTCTTACCTGCAAGGGCGTATAAGATAACATTTTTAGGTTGATACGTGATGAAGTCTTCAATGAATTTCAAGTCTTTAAATTTGTCATAACGTTCAACAAGGTTGAAATAGATGAAATTAGCGTCTGTAAATAACATAGAAGTCTATTTTTAATCTATCATGAATCAGATATATATGAAATTTTCTTGGAAATTGTAAACTTGGGAAAAACGTTTGAACGAACAATTTTATCGTGTTTGCACCAAAGCTGATAAATAGTTAAAAAAGTTGGAACTACTTTATAGAATCGTTTTAAAGGGTATTTACCATGGAAGTTGTTGGGATGATGAGATTTGCTGAAATCACAAATCTGCTTCCAGTTGGATTTAACTGTTTCAAGTTTATTTTTAAAACATTATTGATTATCCAGAATTCGAAAATTTCAAAATGATATAATAGATATAATGAGAAATATGTTTCATCTAATATTTCGATTATTTTTTGAAGCTCTTTATAGATTTTATACCAAAAACTTCACAAAAGCTTAGAAACACTAAATTCAATCTAAGAACCACTTAGTTTGAGATATAAATTTAATTCATCAGCTTTTTTTACCTAAGACCTCTATTAACACCGAAAACATTATAGATCTAGTATTTATATATATGTTTCTTTTGATTTTTTCTTAGCCTCTTGAAATGGTTGTAGCCGAATAAATCTTTTTATAAAGTTTTTTATTATGATAGTTGTGTTTGAACACCTTGCTTCAGTTATGCTGAGTATCCTAATGGCGGTTCATTCATCTCTAATCCGATTTTGGTGATAAATTTAATGGAAAAAACTAGAGTAGTCAAATTCAATCTAATTTTCATGTATTTAAAAACCAACTAACTAAATAAGAAATATGATTGGCATTGCTTCAAATCATATAATAAATTCAAGTAGGTTGAGATACTTAATTTCTGTCGCTGTTCTTAATACAGATTTCTCCATAGAAACTATCAATATTTTCTATTTTCCATAATCTAGATATTTCTTTTTTAATTACAAATACTAATATTATTTTCATTATTATTAGTAGTAGTTGAAGATTTAGTAGTAATAGTACTAGTGTTAGCAAAAGCATTAGTAGTAGCCACAGTTTATTGAAATGAAATAAAAATCTCAAAAACCGTCATCAACAGTGAAATCCTCAGTTTGTTTTCTGATGACAGCCCCATCAGTCCTTTCCCATCTCACTTATATTAAGATATTATGAGCTATTAATTAAATCTAAATGGTTAATCCTTAATATAAAACACTAATTACACCTTTAATAGATTTTTGAAAGAAAAGGCAAATGCCAAAATAACATGAAAATTATCGAATTAGTTGTTTATAACTCAATAAAACATACACTTTCCCATCCAACCAGCTCCGCACTCGAACAGTGAGCCACTCTCGGTACATTCCTCATGACTGAGCCACAACAACAGAGGAGCCACAAACTTGGCCTTCAATGCGTCTGCCACATCTGCCGTGCAGGGTTTATTTCCATCTCATTAAAATTATTCGATTTATAGAGTCAAAAGCTTTTTTTTTAGCTTTTTCACATTTAAAATAAAAATAATCGAGTTAAGATGTTTTCGGAAAAATTTCACAAAACCTATATAATTTTTTCAAAATTTTTGGTTACTATAAAGTTAAAAAAGGTAAAATCAAAAAACAATGAAGAACCATCAGGCATGACGAATCTTGTGAGTCTCGAGCCTGCAATGGGAGCCACACAATTTACCCTGCAACAAATAAGAAAAAATACGTTTAAATTTACGGTATTTATGTGCTAATTTGAACCATTCAATTAGCATAGAATTATATAACCTTATGTTGTACTTCTTTCCTTCCAAGGCGGCACATTGGCTAAAAGCAAAGACTCCAAGTTTTGCGGCACTGTAGTTACTTTGTCCAAAGTTTCCGTATATACCTAGAATTATTTTTCAAGAATCTTGTAAATTAAAATAAAAGGTAGCTGTATTACACCAATTAAATATCAAATACAAAAAGATACCAGCACAAGAAGTAATCATGATGTGCCTGCCATACTTCTGCTTGAGCATGTAGGGCCATGAAGCCTTCGTCAGCACGAAGACGCTGCGCAAGTGTATGCGCTGCACTAAGTCTGTAACAAGGGGTTGCAATTGTGTTTTATAAAGTATACTTATGAAGTGAAATCTTTTAAAAAGATATCAGTTTCGCTATGATTTTGCTCAAAACCGTCGAGACTGCTTAGAAATGCCTATCATAAATCCGACGCAAATTCAGGCCAAAAAATATATTTATACCATTAAAGATTACACCAATTAAAAAATTGTCGTTTGAATAATTTAAAAACTCAATTATTTAATAAATAATTTTAATTCTTAGAGCCAAACTGAAACATAAAAACACTTTTAGGAGTTTATTTTATTCCACGAAGCTTTTTGTAGGATGAACTTACATTATCAAGTGGAGGTACAAATGTATTTGTACTTATATGTTTATGTGTTTCCAAAAAGGGTTTTCATTTAAAAATTAAAAATTAATCTAACTAATTGGTTACCTGGTGATGATATAGAAAATATATCGAAATGATTTTTAAATATTGAAACGAATCTGATTAAGATCCTGGCGTGAAGTGTGGCGACCTATGCAGCAGGAATGTGGACTATTCGAAAAGCGACTATAAAAAACTGAAAACTTTGGAAACGTGAGTTTGGCTGTGAATGAAAAATATGGAGAAGACCAATAAGTTTACCAACATAAAACTGAATTAGTGTCAGCAATAAGAAGGAAACATATGATTGGTTATGTTTTTCAACAAGAAGCCCTGCTGAAGTGTCTTAATTAAACAAATGCAAAAGATATTGAAAAATTTTTTCAAAAGAATGGCTGAAGACTGTGAAAGATGGGAAAATCATTAACTGTTTTTAGTATTTTTTGATAATGATACTGATGATTGAAAAAAACAAGATAAGGTATGCCCCTATTTACACGAAAGAGCATGTAAAAAAAACCGTGCTGGGTATTACTAAATACATGAAAGGATCAAAAAATATTACTGAAGTGATAGATATAAAAAATATATTGAAAGACACATAAAGTGTTCAATTATGATAGTAGTTATTTAATTTTACCCCAATCAATTTCTTTCATCTTCGCCAAGCTTTTATCCCTCAATATTCCAGCATTATGAATTATCACATCTGGATTGAAAATATTTCAGTCAATTCTTAAATGTAATTCTTTTGGAAGATACACTTCAATCAAAAATATTTTATATTGTTGAAAATGTATTAATTTTCTACAATACCTATTCTTCCAAACTTGTCAATAATAAACTTTATTATTTTTTCTCCTTTTTCCACTGAATCTGTACGAAATAACACAATTAAAAAGTTTTATATTGTTTTAATCTTAAACTAACTCTTAATAGCCGAAAAAATTCAACAAAGTTATAAACTTTATTGTTTCCCACAAAACAAACTTTTTGTGTTTAATTCAAAACAAGGATAAAATGGAAAAAAATGTCTATGTCGGTCATTTGACCGCCCCTATCTGGGGTTTTGGTTTCACAATTGATTGGTTCCACAGGGCGCTACTCCATGTGGACTACTAATTGTCGGCCCACGCGGGATTGAAGCCGATGTTTTTAGATAATTAGTCTAATTCTCAACCACTGAGCTATAGGGGTCGGGAATGAAATTAAAAGCTTCGTAATTATTATGATATAACAATAATAGGTTGTAAAAGCTATTCAATCAATCTAAATAATTTTATTGGCCGTTTTCCTTCATCAAGGGTCGGATCTTCCATTCAAACGATTGTTGGGATTCGCAGTCTTTTTTGCCTACCAGTTTTCAGGCGGGAATCTTACTCCAACTATGGCACCTGTGAGATCCAGTCTGCTCTACACTTTACAAGACTAAGCTACTATTACAAAAACTACCTGAACATCCTGAATGCCAAGATAAGAAAAAAGCAAATAAAAATGGACATAATAACTTTTCTGACAGCATATCAAACAAATCACGACTATGTGTTTTGTTCAGATTCAAGAGTGGCACTGTTACAGCCCATGTTCTAGCAGAATGATATACGACGTGATCGACACAAATATAATGAATACGGTCTCTTGTGAATAAAAAAAATAGCTATCATTTAGATAAGGACAAAATTGACGAAACACATATATGAAAACTTGGCATGTTATTGAAGAAAACTCACATGTACCACCCGTAGAAACTCTAATGAAACATGCCTTCTAAAAATCGCTAATGATGCTCTTCTAGCTTCCGAATCTGGTAAGCATTCCCTTCTCCTTTCTCTTGACTTTCTTTCTGCTTTTAATACTTTTAACCACTCACGTTTACTTCAACATCTCAATTTCTTTTTTGATATTTCTGGCTCTTCTCTTTCCTGGCTTACCTGCTATTTTTCTAATCGTTCATCCACTGTTTCTATTAACAACTCTTCTTCTCCTCTTTTTTCTGTTCCTTATGGTGTTTTTCACAGATCTGTCCTCGAGCATCTTCTCTTTATTCTTTATAACTTTTATCTTCCTTGTGCCCTTAAATCTTTTTCCTTCCAAAGTCAGCTCTTTGCTGATAATGACTACATCTTTTTTTTCTTCTTTCTTCCTTTTTTTCTACTCTTAAAAGACTAAGCCTCTGTCTAAAATTTATTTCTTGGAATGACTTTATGCATGTTAAACTCAACCCTTCTAATTTCAATTTTATTTATTTTTTCGGATCCAAATCTTTTCTTTCTTCTTTCGCTGCCATTACAATCTCTTCTGACCTTACTCTTCATTCCTCCTCCACAATTCACAGTCTTGGTTTTCTTCTTGATCCTTCTCTTTTTTGCGAATCTAAAATTTTTTCTATTGCTTTTTCTTGTTTTTATCCCTTCCGTCACATCGTAAAAATCTTTTTACTTCGACGATGCCTCTCTTAAAATTCTTGTCTGCTCCCTTGCTCTATCCCATTTTGACTACTGCAATTCTTTATACTATAATATTTCTATACTCTTTTACTAAAACTTTCAACTCTGTTGCATGCCTGATCTCACATCTACATTTTCTCATATCTCTATCTCTTAATAATCTCCACTGGCCACCTCTTCACTTTGCTCTTCCTTCAAAATATGTTCTTTCATGTATAAAATCTTTTATTCTAATTCACCTTTCTATCTTTCTAATCTCATACTACCTCTTGAACGTGCTGGCTTACAATCCTCAACCCGCTCTTAGCTCTTCATTATCTTGCCCTCTCATTCCTATGCTAAAACTGGTTTTTATTTCTTGATTATTTTCTCTGAAGCCATCTTACTTCTCATCTTAAATCTTCTCCTTATTTTATTTTTTTTGAAAATCTGAAAACTTCTCTTCAAGCAGTTCATAGCAAAGCGTCTTTAAACGATGCGTAAGAGGCGCTATTTAAGTTATTGACATTATTATTATTATTCATTTTTAAAGCGCACAGTTTGCAAACTAGGTTTGCTGCAGAGGCGCTTGTGTAGTCCAAGGAGCTACGGAGAAGAGGTGCTGCTATAAAAATGCGTTTTTAAACGCTTTCGAAACTGTTTAAGGGAAGGTGAAAGTAGCAGATCATTTAAATTCATGACATTTGATTATTTATTTATTTCAACTTACTTTACAAATTAATTCAATTTTTTAAAGGTTATATAAAGATTAAATTGAGTATTTTCAATTATTGTATTTCACATTATTATTAAATTAAAGTACACATCTAACAAAGCTTACAAATAATTTTGAAAAACTAGGGTTCTCTCTAAAATTTAAATTCAGATAAAGCTTTTTAAAAACAGTTAACTTTGAATATTTTATAATAACATATAATTCTTTTTTAATCACAGTTATCTTTCAAAAGGTACTTCATAATAATGATAGCCTTGACTTAAGTTTAAGAAGAAATGAATGAAAGCATTTTTTGAAATAATTTTTAAACATTATTGAAGCAATTCTGAATATTTTTCTAAAATTTTAAATCTTATTTCAACATCTAGATTTTGTATTTAAAATAAGTCTGCTGAACTCAGATCTTGATAATAAATTATTTTCAAAAATCTTATCAAATTTTTATTTTTGAGAATATCTAATTATCGATGTTGGAAGCTGATTTTATTAAAAAAATATATATATTCTTTCTTATTTGATTATTGTTTAATGTGAAATTTCATTAAAAATATCAAGTTCTTGTGAATAAAAAAAATATGATCTTCGAAACAAATTAATACACTAAAAATTCCAGATCATAAGGATATTAGAAAAACACATGGAGAAAATTTTTATCAAGCTTAATTTTTCAACAAGCAAAACCTTGTCATAAGTCATTACCCAATGAATAACAACAAGGTTTTACCCGTTGAAAAATTAAGCTTGATAAAAATTTTCTTTGTGTTCTTTTTATATCCTCATAATCTGAAATTTTTATTGTACAAAATTCAAGTTTACAAAAGAACTCTAAAAAACAAAAATTTATGAAATACTTTATTTAGAATAAGAATTTTACTGACCATAATTAGCAACAGCTTTGCCTCCTTTGTCAACAATCTCTTTGACCACTAAATCAGCAGGTCTATTACTGCTACCTTCTCCACTACTGCTTCCTCCGAGATCATTTACTGATATTGAAGTAATTACATCACAATAATGAAGTGAATTTTATTGGATTTCAAATTTTTTTTATAAATTCAAAACCGAATAAGTTTGGAAATTAAATCAATTCTTTGTGTAAATCTTTCATTAACTTTTTTTATTTAATTTTAAATAAACATTGCTAGGTATATATACTATTTTTATAAGTTAGCTAAAATTTATTCAATGAAAATGAAATAATTTTTAAGTAAATTTTTTCCATGAAGGTATTAACCTATCACAGTGGCTCCTCTGTCTCCAAATGCTAATGCATATTCTTTACCAAGCCCTAATGGAATATTTTCACAAGTGTTTATTCAAACTTCAAAAATTATACTGAAACTAATTTTTGTGAATTGAATAATCGAATAAGCTCAAACTCATTTTTAAATGCAATAAAATATTTAAATTTATATTAAATCTATGTTTTTAATCTTAACTTTTGAAAATTAATTGCACCATTTCCCGATCCAGTAACAAGCACGACTTTACCGTCATAACGTAACATCTTACATATGCAAGGTGCAACAAAAAGTTTAAAAGATGGATTGAAAACCAAAGGTTGATCTAGATAATTTGAAGATATAAAAAAAATTAATAAAATTAAACAGTTTTTCAAAACTAAATTTTAAAAAAAATATTCAGTTTTCTGCTATTTTTAAATTAATTAAAATAAAATTAGCTTTGATTTTTTTTTCAATTCAAATTTAATTCAAACGATTTTCTTAATAAATTTTAAAATCGTTTTAAATGCAAGTGAAAGAAATTATTTTTTATAAAAGAGTAAAAGTTTTCAATGAATTTTTATTTGATAACAAATTATTTTGCTAAATTTCAAAAATCAATTCATTAAACATAATTTAGGATAAGTAAAAATCATTAGTAGAAAGAAATTATTTTTTATAAAAGAGTAAAAGTTTTCAATGAATTTTTATTTGATAACAAATTATTTTGCTAAATTTCAAAAATCAATTCATTAAACATAATTTAGGATAAGTAAAAATCATTAGTATAAATTTATGAGAATTTTTAGCTGATTCAAGATAAATATAGTCGTATGATTTTAGTAAAAATACTATTGACAAAAATATGAGAGAATCAATTGGTAAACATAATTTTAGAAGCTTGATTAGGCGTAACAGATCCAGAAAATTTTGCTTTATTGAAGACCGTAGTTTTATTGGCATTAGATGCAAAATTTTTGTAGGAAGGTGCCTTAATTGATATATGAGTATTATTGCTAGAAAATTTTTGGATTGTTTGATATGGAAAACTAAAGTTTTGGTAATTTGAAAATGTATCTGTTTGATAATATTGATCGTTATTTCCTTCAGTGTAGTTATTTGATTTACGGTTGCTTACATTTACTTTTATTGTTGTCACTGCAGTCGTTTTGAAATTTTTCAAGTTTTGTTGATAATTTGTGTCCTTTTCATTATAATTCTTTTTTGTACTATTTAAATCACTTTTAGAAGACCAAGCGGTTAGTTTTGTCGAATCTTCTCGGTAATCAGAGTTTATTGATATAATTGACTTGGAAAATAATTTCTTTAAACTATTTTTACCAAATTTTTTTTTGTTTTTTTGATAAGTTGAAGTGTTCATATTTTTTTCAAAACTGTCATTTTCTTTGTTGAATGGTTTTTCATCTGAAATTGAGGATTTTGATTGTTGTCGTAAGTTGCTTTTCAAATGTATGACTGAAGTTTTGCTAAGTGATCTTATCGTAGACCTTGTGTCGTCGCTCAAAATGGATGCTGAATCTTCATTAAAACGATTTGAGCTTATCTTGGAAGTTAATGAATCAGTTGCTTCCAACGTTGTTTTTTCTTTATTAATGATACAAGTTGATGTGTTATCTTGAAGTTGGCCTTCATGCTTAACAGGGTTCTCTTCACCAAGTTTATCTAAACCAAACCTAAACTTGCAGCCTCGGAGAGTTGTAGGTTGAGCAGGGATAGTAGAAAGAATGACTTGATGTCCAATATGACTATATTTTGACAACTTTCCATTACTTTGCTCGTTTATCTCAAAATCTGATTGTTTTTCAACCGAAAAAGTTTGTTTCGAAGTAATCTCTTCGTCAAGTGCAGATTGTTTTTTTATTTCATTAGTTTCCGCTTTTCCAAACGAAGGCAGTTCATTTGCTGACAGATTTTCTTGAACTTCTTCGTTTTTGTTTGAACTTATAATTTTGTTTTCTTCTCTTGTTGTATTCAAATTTTTGTGTTTATTCTTCATATCTTTCATTTGTTTGTTTATTATATCATCCAAAAAAAAATTTTTAGAAAAAACCTTTTTTTTATTTTGGTCTGTGTCAGGTGTTGAGGTATTAGGAACAAATGAATGGGAAGACGAAGGTTTTATATTATTTTCGTCAAGTAAGTTAGAATCAGCTGAAGGAGGAATTTCAGAAGCTTTAACTTTTGAAAGACTGTTCCATGTGTTAGTGTCTTTTTCCTTCATGTCAATTTTTATGTTTGAATGGCTTTCTACTTCTTGTTGGTCAAAACTTGTGTTATCCACGTTTCTGTCACGAGAAATTAAAATATTTTCATTTACCTGTGGTTTTTTCAATTTTTCAATAAAATTTTTTTGAATTCTTTCGTTTTTAAAAGTATTTTCAAAAGATTTTTGTCGAATACCAACTTTTTCATTTTCTAATGCTTTTGAGTCGCTTTCTTTTTTTATAACATTGGTCCCAAATGCTGAATAAGGTTCTACAGAAAATGAATGAATGTCTTTTACTAGTTCAACTGTTTTAATTTCTATACTATTATCTTCAAAAACGTTCTTAGCAAATGGTTCTTTTATATTTGTTTCAATGTTTTCAACAGATTCTTGTGAATTTATTTCAGTATTAATTTGACTTTCGTGAGAAAATTTTTGTATGGGATTTTTATTATTTGCATTAATTATTCTTGATAAAGGTCTATTGTTTTCTCTATGAGCTTTTACAAGTGCCTCGCGGGAGTTTTCATATCTAACAGAGCCTAAATTATGTTTTGGCTTTATCACTTCTTGAAAATCTCTACCGACATTATTATTCGAAGATTTTATATTTTTTATTTCTTCTTTGTTTTGGTAGTTATTTGTGGCATCAAAACTAATTTTTTCTTTTTTCTCTCTATAAATTCCAATTGCATTGAGTTTTAAATTTTCTTTTTGTTGACTTTTTATTACCCCAGGTTCTGAATCATCTAAACTTTCATTAATAATTGTATTATTAACTTGGAAATTTTTTAATTTGTTATGTTCAAAGGTATTAAAAATTTCATCTTTTGGAACTTCATGTTCTGATGATAAACTATCACAATCTTCTGCCATGGCGTTTTTATCGACAACCTTTTTCTCATCTAAGCACTGTTCAATGTAGCTATTTGCAAGACTATTAAAACTGATAGAATCTTTTTTGTTAAAATTTTTTATAGTTGTGTCATCCTTAAAAATAAAATTTTGGCTATCACCATTAGCAATTTTTGAATTCTCAATTTCATCAAAACTTTCGTTGAGGACTACTTTGTTAAAGTGTTTCAGTACTTCGTTCTCACTAGACAAATCATTTTCATCTTTGATCAACTTGGAAACTTCAATATCATTTTTGAGTTTATGGCACTTTTCGATACGTGACTTTATAGCTAC
Source organism: Pterobdella sp. o SKG-2022 (assembly GCA_964035795.1). NCBI lineage: Eukaryota > Metazoa > Annelida > Clitellata > Hirudinida > Piscicolidae > Pterobdella > Pterobdella occidentalis. The sequence goes on along the minus strand of OZ038320.1, from coordinate 22,481,879 downwards.
TCCAGGATTTTGATAATTATAAACTTCATTTTTGGGATTTTTTTTAGGAGTTTTCATTTTTTGAGCTAAATCTTCATCAAAATTCAATTTTTTTCCATTATCTAATTTTTCTGAGCTACTGATTATTTTAGTTGGTTCTCGGCTTATATTTCGAACTTGATCTTCATTATTATCAGTTTCGTTTTTTTCCATATCTATCATTTGATATTTCGGTGTATCCGCAATTGGTAATACACTTTTTATAACGGTATTTGCATTGGTAAGACGTTTGACGGAGGTGTTTGCTATCGTTGGTGTTTCAGGGGAATTATTATTTGAAGTATCATTTTCTGTTGACAGTTTCATAGTTGACTTCATCGAATTGCTCATATTTAAAACATCCTTGGGCAAAGTAATTTGATCATTAGTGTCGTGAGTAGACCACCGGTCTAGTGTGCATGAGTTATTTGAACTCATAACTTTGAAAACATCTCTAGCTTTAGTTATTTTATCGATTTTTTCTTCATCATCCCAAAGACTTATTTTTTCGTTTTCACTGCCAGATTCTACTTCAAGTTTGCTTTCTTTGTTACTAAAAATGGAAAACTTTCCACTTTTTTTCATTTCGTCAACTTTCTTAGCTTTCAAAGATTGGCGGAAATTATTTTTATTCAATGTTAATTCACTTCTGGAAGCCAGATTATTTATTTGAGAAGATTTTTCGTTTTTCTGCATTTTTGATTCTAATTTTTTAACTTCGAAGACTCCTTCATAAGAAGGTTCTTTCCAAGGAACGTCAATATATTGTACCGGTAAATCTATCATGATATTTCTTTCCATATGCGTTTTGTCATTTATTTCGTTTTTTAGGGAATATTTTTTGTTCTGTTTTTCATTTGGATAAACCCCATCTCTTATATATCTATATATATCATTTATTTCATCATATGTTGATACTAATGAATTATCAATTTCACAAAAATTCTCTTTATTTTTACCTCCTTTATAGATTTTAATTCTACCAGGAACAACAGAAAACATCGTTGTTTCAGCTAGAGCTTTTTTCTCTTCTGCTTCTTCTGTTAGTTTTGCCCATTTTGGAGATTTTTTTATTTCCTCCACGTTTTTTATTCCTTCTACCAAAACTAATTCATTAATTGGCATATTAGTGACAAGGGAAGGATGGTTCAAAGGTGTTACTATCACAGTAGACAACCTAGAAAAACCAAAAAGTTTAAAAATTGGAAAAAATTTATAACTTCCTTGGTATTCTCCAAATGCTAGCTGAATACTAATCGGGAAAACATATTTTTCACAGAGATCTCTTATTGAATAAACTCCTAGAAACTCATCACTGTCCGAAATTGGAGAAAGGAATATTTTTTGTTTAAGACTTATGAATAAGAAATTTCCTTTTTCATCTTTACAAGAAATGTATGATTCTTCTTTTTCCGAAAAGTCCGAAACTGGCTGTTTTTGATGAAAATAAATGATTTCTCCAACACATAGTAATTTGTATTTCGTATTCGTTTCCTTTGAATCATCCAAGCATTTCACTCGAAATTTTTTTCTGACTAAAAAAACATTTGATTTGTTGTTGATGAGTTCTTTTCCAAAACTCAAAGGTTTTAACGTTCTTTTCGATTCGTTCAGTAATTCAAACCATCCAGGGTAGAGTAGTGGTATGGCAAATAGACTATTTTTCCCATTTGACATTTGATTTTCTGCTAATGCATAAACTTCAGACTTGCTGGAGTGAATGAACAAAGCATTATGATATTTTTTTTTATCTCCAAACTGTTCATATAGTCCAGATTTGATCCTTACAATTGATGGCAGTTGGGTTTTATGTACATAGTCACTCAACAATTCACTAGAATTACTCCATCTACAATGAAAATTGATATCAGAGTCACTCAGAATAGACATTATTTATAAAATTACTAAAAATTAATTAAACTGTTATAGAAAAATATTCAACTTCAATATGATATTTCTATTTTTTACGATCAAAATGTCTTTAAACTCATGAATTATTTGCTTCATTGGTTTTGAATGATCTTTTATAATTGTATAGTTCATTATCATAACAATAACTTTTAGTCGTCTTTTATAAATATACACGAAATAATTCATTTTTAATATGTTTTGATTGTTGAAGCCTAAGGCGTCGAAGATAAAAATGTATTATTATCGTCAATTTATAATACAAATTCAGCTATTGAACACGTATGAGTTTAAAATTGCCTGATTTTGTTCAAATAAGTTTTAAAATAATAATTTGAACTAATTTTTCTGTGTATAATCAAAAATACACAAACTCTGAAAAGAATTATAAATTAAATTAATTAACGTTTCGGCGAATAAAGATATTAAAGTTTTAAATATGGGTGTGAATAAGATGTGGTATTGACAAATGACATGGGCCATTGTTTATGGCTTAAAAAAATTATGTTGCTTATAGCTTAAAAAAATTTATGTGTCTAACGTTGCACTACAACGTCACAATATCCCGCGAACTAGAAAGAAGAGTCCTTGAACAAGAACTCAGAAAGAATAATTCCAATCAGTCAGAGATAAATAAATATCAAATTTTATGTTGGACTTCATGTTTGTCTTTTTCTATAAGACTTCTGAATCCTAAGCTTATGAAGTAGTTTGAATTTCATAATCGAAGTTGTCGTTTATTAGTCAAAAATTATTTATTTATTTACATTTATATAGAGCACTTTTACGTAAATTAAACATGTATCAAAGACGCTTAAAGATACAAATATAGCTTATGAAGAGATTATAGTTTATACAAATTAGTCTTGAGCGATGGTCTGAATGATCGGCGAGAAAGTGATCTGATTTCATTAGAAAGAGCGTTACTTATTGGAGGTGCTGCATGGCTGAACGATCTACTGAAACACTTTGTTCTGCCAACTGGTTGATGAAAAGAAGAGTTTCTTGATTTTAACGGGGAAAGGATATTTCTATTATTGGTGAGATTTTAGAGATATCCAGGGGTTTTTGAGTGATGACAGTTGAAGGTGAGAGCAGATATCTTGAATATGAGCCTTTTGGGTATACGAAGCCAGTGAAGCTTGTTTAGACATTGGGTAGATAGGGTGAAGACGTCACATTTGAAAACAATTTGTGCAATATGGTTTTAAGTTTTTTGTAGCTTTCTAATGAGTGTAGATGGAAAAGATTAGAGAAGAGAATTGCAGTAATCTAGTCTAGAAATGATGAAAGCTGTTTAAACAGCGAGGCATTTACGAATGTGTTTGTTTGATGGCTTTGATATATATGTTACATTGTTTGGCTGTTGAAGAGATGTGTTGGTCGAAGGAGAGAGTGTTATCTATGATGACACCGAGTAATTATATTTCGGAAGAAATTTTTATATTCTGACCAGCAATGTTAACTATTTTTGGTAGAGGTTTTCTGCACGATTTAGTACTGACAAACATTGAATTTGTTTTGTCGATGTTGAGTTTGAGGAGGTTTTGTGAGAGCCAGGTATGTACAGAGGAGACGCATTTAGATATTTCTTTGACGGCTGGTTGAGGGTTATCGTAGGAAAATTCAGATGTGAGAATGATGTCAGCTGCAAATTGATGAGAAGTGATGTGATGTTTTTGAAAAATTTTGGTAAAAGGGGAAGTGTAGATGACGCAAAGTAGGAAACCAAGGACAGACCCTTGTGGAACATTAGATGAAAGAGGTGAAGAAATTTTACCTACTTTGGTAAACTGAGAACGGTTTGTGAAGTATGAACCTAGCCAAAGAAGAGCTGAATCTACAACTTTGAAATCATGCTGCAAGCGAGAGATAAGTATTTAATGGTCAACCGTGTCAAAAGCGGCGGACAGATCTAGTGAAACCAGCAGACTTCCTTGACCTTTATCTTGAGATCTTCTGAGTGAGTCTGTTACGTGTAGAAGAGCAGTTTTGCACGAATGAAGACTATTGTAGGCAGATTGAAATTTGCTGAAAGCTGATGAAGCTAAGAAATGTAAAATATTTTAAAATGATACAGAATAGCTATTAGACAGATTTCAAAAGCCATAAATTAAATAAAAAGCCTCAATAATTTGTGAAGTTTCAGAATTTTTTTAAAGAAACATTTAATAAAATACTCTAAATTAAATTAAATACTCTAATGATGTAGCCCAATCAATTTTTTTCTTAGGCTGTAAAACTTGAGAAATTTTCACAAAAAATTTTCTAAGTTTGAACAATGTCTTTTTCTCATTTATCATTTTGTTTTTGAATATTTATTATTTTAAGAAAGCACGCTGAATAAACTGTCAATGCGGGGTTGTGGAAAATCTATTTTGAATGCAATTTAACCCAATCTTGCTTATGTTTTGTTGACGCTTGAGCTTATTCAAAAATGTTAGGGCATGCATAAATGTATTTTGACATGAAATAGCCGGAAATCACTATAACAGAAACAAACACTAAGGTTTTTTGAGAAACTTAATACACGAAGCTTTTCGTAAGAGTATCTTACATTATCTAGTGTCAAATGCAATAGTGATAATGTAAGATACACTTACGAAAAGCTTCGTTTATTAAGTTCCTCAATGAACCTTAGTGTTTGTTTCTATTATACATATATGTATTGTTCGTGTTTTTCTATGTTTATAAGCATTATGTGACTTGACATTTTTCTCCATCTTTTCCTAACACTGCATAATTCTTTAAGGGCATCGAGTACTTTTATTTGTTCGTTTCAGATAATTTTCCCATTCAAAAACTACAAGACGTCGAACAATAGAAAAAAAGCTTGAAGAAATGAAACTTATTTGGAGCACCACCTCCAAGCTGGCTCAAAACAGAAATGTGCAGAAACCTTTTGTTTCTACATATGCGCCAGTGGACCAGTTGACGAGACAGGCCCTAATAATAAGATAACATTCAGAGCAAATGTTAGGGTTTTTTTATTTGTTTAGTGCCATGTAAAGAAGAGACTTTTTTTTTCTATTTTCTGAGAATTTAAAACTTGCAGTGCTTCACGAGCGGAAGTTTTTTCTGGGAGTCTTATTAAATGTCTTAACAATCGAGGCATTTTTTTTATTCTTTCGTTTAAGGGTGTATCTATTTTGTTACTTATATGAAGTTTTTTATTGAGGATAGTTTTGCGTGCAATTATATTCCCTATAATGCGTAGCGTCTATTTGTATTCTTGTGTTTGAGCCAAGACTCATAGTTCAATTTTGTATAGAGAACCATTTAGAGCGCAATCTTTGATTTTTCTAGTTTGAGGTCATATGCCTAATTTTTAATTTTGATACTTTTCTTATTTTCCTGAAAAATACATTTAATATCGTTATTTTTTTTTTTTAGTCAACACTTCAGTTAATGGAGCTACCCAGCAATGTTCCTTTTTTTTTATCCAGGTTGTAAAGATTGGCTGGGAATAGTAAGTTTTTCAGTTATTTGTCCCTTTATTTTTCAAATTCGATTTCGATAGCTTGCTAGGTATATTGGATTTGGTATGTTCAACTTTAGGGTATACAGAAAAATTTTATGGCTTCTTTCAAACATTTTTTACAGTGAGTTTTATGAGTTTTTTAAAAAGTCTTCAACTTTCAAAAATGAACTTAGTTAGTTAGTTAGTTAGTTAATTAGTTAGTTAGTTAGTTAGTTAGTTAGTTAATTAGTTAGTTAGTTAGTTAGTTAGTTAGTTAGTTAGTTAGTTAGTTAGTTAGTTAGTTAGTTAGTTAGTTAGTTAGTTAGTTAGTTAGTTAGTTAGTTAGTTAGTTAGTTAGTTAGTTAGTTAGTTAGTTAGTTAGTTAGTTAGTTAGTTAGTTAGTTAGTTAGTTAGTTAGTTAGTTAGTTAGTTAGTTAGTTAGTTAGTTAGTTAGTTAGTTAGTTAGTTAGTTAGTTAGTTAGTTAGTTAGTTAGTTAGTTAGTTAGTTAGTTAGTTAGTTAGTTAGTTAGTTATTTAGTTAGTTAGTTAGTTAGTTAGTTAGTTAGTTAGTTAGTTAGTTAGTTAGTTAATTGATAATGGAAACTAGCCTTACGAAAAGCTCTGTTTAATTTAATGAATACTAATTGTTTGATGTTCTTACTTTTAGATTCAGGCTATTGTACTTCATCGTATCAACTTATTAATAAAAAAATAAACTTAATTCAAAGTAAAAAACTCATTTTTAATGTTCAAATAAACAAAATAATTACTGACATAAAATATTCCGCATCATAGTAATAAATTTATTTCTAAAAAATTTTCATGTTTTGACGTTTTCATACAAATTATCATATTTCGTTATAAATTTTCAGCAATGTTCGCCTATAACCTTGTGTGCCATGTATAAATACTAATCTTAATGTCTATTCTACATCTGATCATAATATTTTTTTATTCGATAAGCTTTGTGAACTAATAAATTTTTACAGAACCATTGTCATCATTCTCATCTTCTAATTTTAGAATAATCATTTAATGTAAACCATCATATTTTTCCAAAATCAATAGTTTTCTAACTAATAAAAAAACGCATAAATTTTAGAAAAAATATCCAACAAGTTTGAAATTTCTTTATATTGTAAATTAGTTTAATAATTACAACAAATTTTTAAGAGCACATCACTGATTTTTAGCAGCTAGCTTAACAATTGTTTTTAATAATAAATTATACTGAACAATATCCTTTTTTAATCAAAATAAATATTTCGTTAAATATAAAATTTTTAGTCTAAGTAAGTTATGTTTGAAAAATTTGAAACGTTTATCAACATTAATTAGAAAAATACCTTCTACTTAAATTTGACAAAATATAAATATAAGTTTTTTAGAAAAACTGCAATTTAAAAAAAAAATATTGTAATTTTTGAATTAAGTTATGGATTATGACAGTTTGGGGGCGCTGAGTTTATTGAACCTTTCTCACAACCTGTCGCCCTACAATGTTAAAAAATCAGCTGTAACTTCTCACGAAGCTCTAGTACATAATAAACGAAGCCAATCAATGGATAGTGGCATTACGCCAGATTTTGAAATCTCTTATTCTGATATTTCAACAAATAAAAGCAAAAACGCCATTAAAACCATTTCTTTTGCTGTAGATACGAAATATTCCAATAATTCATCCTTTGGGCAAAACTATTCTAATAACAAGTTAGAAAATAAAACTTGTTCAAATTCAACCACTCAACGTAAAGAGCCTGACAATCAACTGAAAATAATTGATCCAAGTGTAGATATTTCCATTTCAGACAATAACACTAATTTTATTTGCCATTCTCCATCTTTTGTCCACAAAAAAAGTCAGAATAAATTTCAAGATTTAACCCATCGGAGATGCTTAAGTTATGATGTTTATTCTAATCATTATTCCTTCAATACTAATGATGTAAAATTGATGCCATCCATAAATAATGGTTGTATTTATCAACAAACCTCTCCTTCAAAAACTTTAGGTAAAAACACTATTCATTCAGAAACAACCAATTGCATAAACAATAAATCACCTATTGATAATTGTGAAAAAACATGTGATATTTCTGATAGTGGTTCAGCTAAATTGCTATTTTCATCACCAAAACAATCTGAAACCAGTGCAAAATTATCAGAATTAATCAGAAATTCTTCTCCCAATCTATTATCACCAGTCATTGTCAGCAAAAAACCCATAACTGACGTAAATAGCTCAAATTTATTGAATTCATCAATGTCAAAAACACTTACAAAACAAATAAGCAATTCAACTACGCACACATTACAATCTGAAAAGTCTAATGCTTCAATAAGCACCATAACCAAATCCACTACATCTCACCACCATCACTACAAACCAAGAAAAAACACTGCTCAGCAAACATCATGGCTTCTGAGGTGGAAATTCATATCTTCTAATCAATTAACTTCTAGATTCATATCTTTTTATAAATAAAGGTCAACTCAAAATTATAGATAACTGTATGCTAAATGACACACAAATTTCTCATATGTATTCAAATGAAAATCTTTATACATAGTTGCCAGTGCCACCATTAACTTTATAATCATCTTTTCTTAATAAGTAATTTTATTGTTATGCAGACTTTTCCAGTCCAAGTTGTTTGACATGCCACTAGCCATCCAATACATCTTCAATTCCAAGGAAGCTGGTGTACAATCTTATATAGGTTTATATTTCTCTTTAAACAATCTGCAATTGTTTTCTATTAGTTCCTGAATGATGAATCTTTGCATGGGTATTTATTTTACAAGAGTTCAGAAATGAGGGATTCATATTTATTCAATGGAAAGTTTCAAATTTAGTTTGCTTCAATTTCTCAATATTGGGATGAACCACTCATAAATTACTAGCTATCTCTACAATGGATCTTTCACAGTTTAAATTTTTGTTAAGGATTATATAAAAGTAGCTAATAAGGGTTTTTATGACTCATTAATTATAAGCAAATTGAAGTGAATATAACAACACCAATACAATGACATATTTCAACCATGAAGCATTCTGATCAAAAGCAATAGTACACATTGATACAAATAATAATTCAGCTGTATAATTTTATTATACTTAGTTGAAAAATTTTATCAGTTTTTAACGCCCATTGTTAGCTTATAAGTTTCAAATTGTAAACTTGAGAGAAAAAACTTTAACCTTTATACTCAATAAAAAAGTGACTCATGTTAATGCGTTGTGTACGGAAAGCTGCGTATCTTGAGTGGAATAAGATTGAAGATTTCGATAATTTTAATTTTCATTTATTAATTTTTAATGGGGGCTTGAGAATTTTTTTTTTAATAATTTGCTATGATTTTCAATAAGGTTAATCTTATCATGATTAATTAGTTTTGAATACTTGAAACTTGTTTTATAATACTGTTGAACTAATTGAAAACTATAGTTATTAAAAAATAAAATTATCTTTAAACTTTTCATATAGAAGAAATATTTCCATCTTTATTTTTTCTAATCTAGTGCTGCTAAGTTGGTTTCAAGAGTTGAAATAAATAGATTTTTTACAAGATAAAATCTCTCATATTCACTAGTAATTCGTTGAAAAATTTTATCAAGTTGATAAAATTCATCAGACATATATAAATTTGGCAATTTCAATGTCTTTAGTTATTTAATAGCTATCGTTCAAGTTTCATTCAAAAGTGTGCCATGTTCTAACTGTCTTTGAATACTTTTTTTCAAATTATTGTTATTATCAACGTCTCCTAAGTTTTTACTGATCTGATTTAATGTAGTTTCGAGAGCTATTAATCATTTTGAAATGAATCTGATTAAAATTAAAATTTATAGTTTTGAAGAAAAGAAACAAGGTGCTTAAAACTAGCCATTATATAAATTTCACGATCTTAATCTGACGGTTGAACACAGGCAATAGGTTGTTTTCCTTCGAAAGGTCTGAGGTGGACTTCTACTTGCCACAGTTGGTGTCCCTGTACATCCATATGCACGAAATCGCCGAAGTCATTCATCCCTACCTCGTCTACAGGTTTAGCAGTCTTCCATGCATTTCAATTTTGAATGCTAAGTTTATTTCGAGATGTTATAAGGTTTTGTGAATACATAATTAGTTTTATACAATTTTATATGAAGTTTTTCATGAGTAAATCTTTTCAAGTATATTATAGATTTAAAAGCACAAGGGTTTTTATCTTAAGCCGAAGCTTTTCACTTAAATTATAAATCATCGTTGTTCCAAGTATATTCTTTTTCACGTAGTAACTAATAATATTATATTTTAAACGTGTATTTTACATTATCGAGTTTTGTTAGCTTCGTATTCTAATAAAATGAAAATAATTGATTTTTTGCTTTAGTACCATAAAAATAATAACTATGATATTGATGGCTTAGTTTTATCTATGAAATTTAAACCGTATGTTTAGCACTTCACAAAAGATTATATTTCCACTTGTCAACTACATCTGTTAAACGAACCAACAGATGCAAGCACAGCATATCGTTTAGCTTGTTGCTGGCGTGGTTGTTAGACGCCTATTCACCTGAAACTACCAAACCCAATTGGAAAAACTCACAAGGTTGCAAGTTGAGGGATATGATTCTCAATGAAGAACTCAGGTACGATCCCATTATGATCGCAAGACCTTTTGCCCTTTGTGCTTTCTATTAGAAATATGTACCTAGCGTTTTTTTCATTGACTGTTTTCGGTACGTTAATTCAACAAAATTTTTGAAGATTAATTTGGCTGAATTATATGTGCATATAATTTCAAAAAATGAAAAAATCAATAAAGAAACTGAGAAATAACATAAAAAACGCACAAATATAGGCTAGCTCAAATAAGCACAAAATGAAAAAACATTTCGCAATCATTTCCAATTTGGTTTTGTGGCGACATGTCATATACATTTACTTAACACATTGATCAGATCTCAGCCGACAAAAGAAGTGAAGAACGATAATGACAAGAATGATGGACAGTTGAAAAAGACTCACCAAAGATCTTTATCAGATGCTTCGGGTACTCGAATCTTGTTTCACATGCCAGTTTAAATTGATTTTTTATATTCATCTTATCTAGTTTCTAAGTTTTTCCCACATCAGTGGTGACGTTATATTAATGCTTTTTTGAATCATTTAATTTCGTTTGCGGAATTAATTCTTGTATAAAGTAGATAATATTTTATCCCATTAAATGTACATTATGAACAAGTTCAAAATCATTCAGGATTTTATCAGAATCGTATGAAACGCAGTGTCAGTAGTGCTTCCATCCACAAAAACCAGTTAGGGGATTTAAGGTTGGATCATCATCAAGCTTATCAAACAATTTCACAGTTTTCAGTTTGAACACGTCATGTCACTTTTGTATAAAATTTAATCACTGTTAACTGATTTGATAAATTATCAATTGCTTAATAAACTGAATGAAAATAAAGTGTGATGAAGAATTATTTTTTGCAATATATGAACTGCATAGGTCAGGGAGAGCATTTAATAATGGTTGCACATGTCATCAACATAAACTACGAATCGATGAGATGGTGCCGGAAAACGTTGACGATAACACGTCACAGGTTCCTGGTTTATTTGAATTTAGCATTTAATGATTTACACTTAGTGTTTAAATTCAAAATAAATTAGAAATTAAGGTTGAAAATTTTGAATTTTCACAAACTATGAAGTTTTGAATATTATATAAAAGTTTATTCTCTAATTTGATAAACGTTATTGGAGTTTTGAAAAAAGCGGCTGATAAGTCACAAAATTACTTGAATTTTAGTTTCAGTATAACTATCGTTTTATATATTCAAATGAAAGCACTTAGAAGTTTATTTTATTCCACGAAGCTTTTCGTAAGATGAACTTACATTATCAAGTGGAAGTAAAACTATCGTTTTGATCTGCAATTACTTCTTTCAAAAATTAACCAATCAGAAGCCAGGACGGAAAGATAGGGTGACGTCAATGGAGGAGGAGATGATAGAAGAAGTGATGGGTGGAGGGTGGATGGATGCTTGCAATTGTGGTGTGCCTCGCATCCAACCACAGCTTGAGTTCATCACTTCTCTCATGTCCATCGGGAAAAAGTTGTCGCCATTGCCCACTAAAGATGCCAGAAGTATGACTGATTTTATAATGTATTTATGTAATTTCATCTTTATTAATGAAACTTTATTGACCATCCAAATATTAGTGTAATTTTGAATTCAAATTATTTTATCCTTGTTTCAGCTTCTAGATTGCAGGCTGAGTTGTCTTTATTAAATTTGAATCTACCTTCTCGTGTATGTCTGCCCATCCACCAACGCCATAATCACCATGTTGTGCGCATTCCTCATACACAAGCCGTCGTCCTCAACTCCAAAGAGCGGGTTCGCTTTTGTGGTGTTGATAATGATTTATATAATTTTAAATTAGTTTTTTTTTCAATTTTGTTTGAACGACGCTATTGGAAAAAAGTTTTTTGTTCTATTACGTTTCTATAAAAAAATCATTCTAATTCAAAAAGTATGTTTAAAAACTACCTAACTTCAGCTATCACCCCTCTACCAGGCTCCTTTTTTAATATACGTGGAGGTGCTCGAATGTGACGACATGTACTTCACACCACTACCTAGCAAACTTCTTCAGAACGTGTCCCCATCCACCCGTTCATACGATGACATGACAACCACAGTGTCACTCGACCAGTCTCCCCCACACAGGTCAACTCCTTATTTGCAGCAGTGTGACTTTGATGATTCCGAGTGTTGGAGTCAAGAAGATGATGAAATTATGCAGGTTAGATTGAAGGGTTGTATTGTTATTTTTGATATAGCGCCTCTGCAGCAAACCTAGTTTGCAAAATGTGCGCTTTCAAAATGAATTAATAATATATTTGTTTTTTGGAAGTTTACGCGTAATTTTTAAAATTTTATTTATTAAGTTCAGCAATAAATAAATTAAATTCTTAAGAAACACTAGGGAGTTTTCTTATACTTTATTTAAGCAAAGCTTTTCTGTTTTGTTCAAATAAAGTATATTAATTCAAATTTTATCAATTTCTTCAATATATATAATTCTTCAAGGTTTTAACTTATTAAAGTATTTCATTTTATTATATATAATAATTCATTTGTATCATCTTATGAGGAATCAACATAAATTTATCCTATCATTAGTTTCAAGGCCCGATAGACACAATATCTCAGTTTTCTGTAGAGAGTGGAGCATCAATCGACTCCAGGGAACCTACCATTGTGTCTGCTCTTGACATCAGAAAGCGACTTTCACAAAACCTCGACATACCAAAGAAAAACTTCCAAGTGAGAAATCTTAATTTATCATCATCATCGTTTATCCTTATTTTACTTCCATTTTTAATGAGTAGACGTTAGAAAGAAATTGATTATAGAATTTGTAAATACATCTATAGAGATAGTTTTTGGAGCCAAAAAAATTGTTTAAAAAATTTTTTTAGAAAAAATGCATACTTTTTCCTAAATTCTTCATTTATATTTTTTTAAACGAAAATCTTTTAAATAAACTTTAGATATCATTACTTTCTCGTTAATGATTTTATACTAATGATGTCCAGTAAGATTGAACTTACCGCAAATTATAGTTTAATTACAATAAATGTACCTAAAAGTTTTCAATTTCGAAACCAATATCAGTATCATTTTATTATTGTCAGCTTCTTTCCCTTTTTCAGGGGGTCACTGACTTTTTTCTACGACCTTGCTTTCTCTTTCCATTGCACCTTATTGTAGGCGTCTTCAAGATCTAACCCAAATCCTTGAAAACAGTTTTTCATCATATTTTTTAAGCTCACTTTGGCTTTCCTCTTCTTCTACTACCTTCCAGCTAAAACCTTCACGCCTGCTTAACACAATCATCATACCTTTTCCTTTTAACATGACCCAGCCATCTCAAACTCCTTTGTCTCACCACTTCAATAATATTATTACCCAACCTCAATCGAACCATCAACTTCTTTGTACTCAGACCATCAGCTACCTGCACACCACATCATTCGAAGCATCCGTTTTTCTGCTCTTCTCAAAATACTCTCTTCAACGGATCTTACCACCCAAATTTCTGAGCCATATTTCATGACAGGCCTCACACATTTCCTATGAATATGTTCTTTGATATTCCATGTGTGTCTTATAACATAGAAGGCATACTGTTGAATGCTTTCCAGCCCAGCCCTATTTTTCGTGTAATAGCTAACTCACGACCTCCTTTACCGCTCATATTATTTTCTCTTTCCAACTCACTCAGACAACCATTTGAAACATCATTACATTCCTTAATTAAACCATTCATTCAAACCCTAAATTCGAAATTTCTATCATTTTACAAGAAACTCTCTTTACTCTAGCACACTGCACATAACCCACTTAAATGTCTTACACCTCACACAATTTACACTAGCTTTTTCATCATACCACAAGGATCAATTTTAGCCAAAACAACAACCCCGCTATCACTTTTTATTATTATTGTTTTACCAAGATTAATCTTCAATCTTTTCCCTTCAAAAGCTGCTTTACAGTTCTTTCATAGACTCTGTCATCAAGACCAAGTCATCTGCATAAAATACATCTAGCTCTATTGAAAAAAAAAAACGGCGAGAGAACCGATCCTTGACGGACAAATACACAAACATCAAATTCTTCTGAGTGTTCACTTCCAACTTGAACCCGTGTTTTTGCTCCTCTGTACATCGGCATTAATTGTGTGAACCAATCTTTACGGAACCAACTTCTTTTTTAGCGCCCATTCAATAACCTCGAAATAAAAAAATACAATTATTTTTCATGTAATATTTGAGAATATTTCATGACTTGAACGTTAAACATTGAATGTATGCATGCATTTATTCAAAAAAGCATTAAAATTGTGTATGGGGTAATGCATGTTGAACACACGTGAACCAGAGAGACCCTGAAGATCCCTCGGCTGCGGCCATGAAGGAGCCCTGGGATGACAAGGTTGAGAGGATCAGGGAACAGTCCCCCTACGGACATCTGCCCAATTGGAAGCTACTGGCTGTGATCATAAAGTGTGGTGATGACCTGAGACAAGAGTTACTTGCTTACCAGTTTTTGACACAATTGCAGGTTGTTAGATGTTAAGATTTTTCATTTTTTTGATATTATTTTAAGAGAAAAATGAAATATTTAATTTAAAAATTCTTCATGATAGATTAAATTTTTGTGTAGAAAATATGGCAGAAAGAACGCTTAGCATTATGGTTGAGACCTTACCGCATCCTGGTTACCTCGGCTGATAGTGGTATGATTGAGCCTGTCCTCAACGCCGTATCCATACACCAGGTTTTCGATTTGAAACTTTAAACTATTATCAACCATATTATTTCAGTATGCAATTTCTCAAAGTAATGATAACGGTGAAATTCCAATATAATGATGATAACTGCATTTTGGGCAGGTAAAGAAAAACAGTCAAATGAGTCTCAAGGACTATTTCGTGCATGAATTTGGACCGCCCACGTCTGAAGAGTTCCTACAGGCTCAACACAACTTTGTGCAATCTTGTGCGGGATATTCACTAGTGTGTTATCTGCTCCAAGTTAAAGATCGGTCAGTAGTTCAGTTTGTGAAATATCTTCAATGGTTTCCTCTTTCATTAATTTTGCAGCAAAAATATTGCTTTCATTTAGCGCTGATGTGTTTAATTATATTTTATTCAATAGAAGTTATATTTTATTTTCAACAACCTCGTTAACAGACACAACGGCAATATCCTCCTTGACAACCATGGTCACATCATCCACATTGACTTCGGTTTCATTCTGGCTATTTCACCTGGCAGAAACATTGGATTTGAAACTTCTGCTTTCAAACTTACTAGGGAGTTTGTGGAGGTATGATTTGCTTTACACTCATCAAAAGTATTGTACAGTGGCATTTTTTACTTTCAAAATGATGTTTTAAATTCACTTATTAAAATGAGGAAAGTTATGATTTCGATAAGTTTAGCCACATTTTGAGATTTATGTTAAAATATAATTAAGAAATTTTTTTTTAGAGATTTATTTTCTTTATGAGGTGCTGTTTTCAAATTATCAGCATCATTTTTTTACCCCATATTCCTCCGTGTAGGTTAGGATCGTACCCTATCCTCATCATCATGCTGTTAGTGTTAGTGCTAGAATGTTTTCTTTGCATATAAAGAACTTGTCCTAGAAACAGCCTGATGCAACAGTCATTGTGGGGTCTTCCAAAAAATTATTTTGAAACAAGATGAAGTTATTTTAATTCTTTGAGCCAAACATAAATATTCAATTGAAAACACTTTTGGGAGTTTATTTTATTCCACGAAGCTTTTCGTAAGATGAACTTACATTATCAATATTTGTACCTTCACCTGATAATGTAAGTTCATTTTACGAAAAGCTTCGTGGAATAAAATAAACTTCCAAAAGTGTTTTCAATTGAATAAGATGAAGTTAGTAACTAAAGAAGTACTGGAGGACAGAGAAGGGTCGTTTAGATTTTTACCCTGCAAAGGTAGCAGGTGAAAACACTAGGGCGCTAAGTAGGTGCCTTTTTATGTCATGCCCAGGACAGCTGCTTTTTAACGTCAGAGTCCAAGACAGTCATCATCATCATAGTTTGTCATCTTTATTGTTCCATTTTTAGGGAGTCAAACACATATAACAGCGAAAGTATAAACATAAATTTCCGATGTTTTCTTTTTTATCATATTTATGATGAAATTGAGTATCGAAGTTCCGGATGGTATTCTTAAAAAATCAATGTATTGATAATAATTTCAACAAAATGTGTTCAGTCGATTCTGGACACGACGTTAACTGTTTTAAACTTAGTGCCTTCAATTTAAAGCTGCTTTTCTGTTATAACCTGGATATTTAAGTAGCTTCTGGTAGCATGTATTTAACAAACTGATATTCTGGTATTTCTGTCATTTGGCTTGGCAGATGATCTTTTTCTTGTTGACAACGGCATGGCAAACTGCCTAAGTTACGGGAACATCGTATCTTGAATTTGCTAATTTTAAGTTGGACGTGAGCCCTGGCTATAAAAATATGTCCCAAATAAATGACTTATTTTATAAATTACGCTAGTAATCTGAGCCGACTGTTATCAACCTCATTCAATGGAACATGTACAGCCATATAATCTAATCAGATTGAGATCAATTCGACTAAAAAACAATATTTTTTTTCTGTAATTACTCATTAGTGTTATTAATTGTCCCGAGAGAGGCAGGCCTACACGTGGTCGACATGTGTCCTCAAGAGGACCAAATCTGTCTCAACATCCCCCGTCCTCTCTCTCTTCAAGAGAAGGACCTCAAATGAGGCCATACTTTTTATGGCCTGCCTCCACCAAGACCCAGACTGGTGGAAAAGGGCTCAGCTGTTTTTCGCAGGAGATGTGGAAAGCAACCCGGGACCCATGTGGTACTGTGCTATATGAACACATAAAATCACTTCATATCAAACCTCCATCCAATGCAATCATACCACCCCTCATTGGATTCACCTCAAATGCTCACACATCAAACTCAAATCCCACTCACCCTCATTCATATGTCACACACATCAAATCCCTACCCCAAAAACTTCTTCCCACATACACAATCTAACACAAATAACCCTCCACACACATCAACAAACCAAGCCAACCACCCAAAACCAACCAACTCCCCCTTTAACAACACCAAACAACATCAACATAATACAGCTCAACATCAACTCAATCACCAAGAAAACAACTGAACTCACCCACCTAATACAAAAAAAAATACACATTATCACACCACAAGAATCCAACCTCAACGGCAAGCACAAAATCCCACATATCTCCAATTTCTCAGCCATTAGACTAGACAGACCCTCATCCCAAAAAGGTGGAGGTCTGCTAACCTACACCAACAACAACATAACCTACTCACAAATCCCCACTTCCACAAACCTGATCACAAACAACATCGAACTCATCACAACAAAAATACATCACCAATCTACACATTTCAAACGTCTACATCCCACCCAACACCAACAACATAGACAACTCAATCACTAACCTCTTCATCCACCTCACAAGCCTTCTTAATTCCATAATCATGGGTGACTTTAACGCCCACTCACAAACATGGCACTCTCCTTTCACAGACCACAGAGGCCAACTCATAACCTCACTCATCCTCAATTCAAACCACATCATTCTCAACCAAAACACTCCCACCCGACTACCATTCAACCCAAATCAACAACCCACTTCCCCCAACATCACCACAGCAGACACCACAATATCAACCAACCTCACTTGGCAAACACTTAAAGCCTTGAACTCCGACCATTTTCTCATCCTCATCACATTCAAAAACAAATACAAAATACCCACAACTAAACCTTCCAGAACACTCACTAACCAACCTCTACAACATTACAATTAACACAAACACCATACCCCAAATATGGAAAGCCTCCAAAATCAACCCGATCGCCAAACTCAACATAAACCCTTTTCTTCCCTCCTCATACAGACCAATAACCCTACTCTCTCCCATAGCAAAAACTCTAGAAAAAATCATCCTTCCACACATCACCACTAATATAATCCTCCCAACACACCAACACGGCTTCAGAGCCGCATACTCCACCACCACAGCCCTACATCAAATCAATAACACCATACTCACTGGTTTCAATAAAAAAAAGCCCCCCATAGAACAATCCTCACCGCCCTCGACATGACCAAAGCATTCGACACGGTCAACATCCACCAACTCATCCACAAAATACACTACACCCACATTCCTACAACAATAATCAAATTTCTGGCCAACTACCTAAAAGGCCGCCGACAATTCACCTCATACAACAATCACACATCAAAACACAAACATCAAAGCAGGTGTCCCCCAAGGGGGCGTCCTATCACCCACTCTCTTAAACATGTACCTCTCAGACATACCACTCCCCAAAATCAGCTCACTCAACCTCATCACCTACGCAGACGACATCACCATAACATCATCCCACCCCAACATCAACAAGGCCACCCAGAACCTCCTTTCATACCTCAATGAAATACACACATGGGCTCACAATAACAACCTACAAATCAACCCTACCAAAACCACATCAACTCCCATGACCCCAGACCCATCAGAATATAACAAACTCCTGAACATCCACATCAACAACATTCCCATCCCCACCACCTCCAACCCTACCATCCTTGGCTTAACTTTTGACCCCAAACTAAAATACTCTACCCACACAGACAACACCATCACTAAAGTAAAAAAAAACACTCAATCTCCTAAAACTCATTACATCAACACACTGGGGACAAAGCAAAGAAACACTCATCACCACATACAAAACATTACTCCTTCCCATCATTGAATACACCAACACCACCTGGTCACCCATCATCTCATCCACCTCCCTCAACAAACTCCATAAAATCCAAAACGCAGTCTTGAGAACAATCACTGGCTGCACCCTAGACACCAACACCCAACACCTCCACTCAGAGACCAAAATCCTCCCACACCAAAAACCATCTCAAACTTCACGCATCACAACTCACACAAAAATTTTCCCACACCACTCATCCCCTGCACCCACTCACCACACAAGAAGCCCATCCCAGATACAAAAAACAATCCACATTCAACAACAACATCAACTACACCCTAAACATACCCTCCTCCACCCAGACCACCTCTCACACACAAATAAAAAACATGAAAACAATACACACAAAAATAGTACATGACTACATATCATCCACTCACAACAAAATTCTCAGCAAGCAACCCCCACCAATTCATGAAACAGAAACCACCCTAGACCACCACACTCGCCCAACTCAGATCAAATAAATCACCTTTCATCCTCTCATATTTCAACAAAATCTCACCCTCATCTCATCCCTCACCTTCATGCCCACTCTGCCAAACACACATTCACGGCACCCCTTACCTCTTCACCTGCCCCAAAATAAATACCACACTGTGCCCCGAGAGTCTGTGGACCAACCCCGTGAGAGCGGCTGAGCTTCTCGACCACTGGTCTTGATGGGGACATGAGGAGCACCCAACAAGAGTAGGGTGCTCGGGGTAAAAAACAAAAAAGAAAGTGTTATTAATATGTTTCAAAATGTTTTTCATAGTTTTCTACATTATTATTTTTTTTCAAATGCTCACTTTTTGCATATTTAAATATGTCCTAAGCTTTATTTTATCAGAGCTTTTCTTAGCAAAATAACGTCTATACAAATATATTCAAAATTTTTGTTGTGTAGCTTTTCATCAAATCGATGAATTATCATTATACATCTGAATTTCCTGAAAGGTGATGGGTGGCTTGAATAGTGATATGTTCGAGTACTACAAGATCCTGATGTTGCAGGGTTTGGTGGCTACCAGGAAGCATATGGATGTGCTTGTTCCCTTGGTCGAGATCATGCAAGCCGGTTTGTTTCTAGTTCTCATCGAGATTTTATACTTTTAGTTAAGTTATCACATAGTTTGTTGAATGTTGTCATGAAAGGTATAAATGGTTGTCTAATTTTGGATTAATAACTGCAGGAACACAGTTGCCATGTTTCGGCAGGGGTGCATCAACCATAAGAAGTTTCAAAGAACGTTTTCATTTAGGCCTAACAGATCACCAATTACAAATGCATATCGATTCCATGGTTGACGCTTCTATCAATTCCCTCACCACAAAGCTTTACGACGGCTTCCAATATTATACCAATGGCATCTTGTAACTAACGATTGTAAAAATTAAGTATGGAGGCTGATAGGATCTTTTATTGTATCTTATTTTTGTTCGAAGTATTATTTTTTCATTATCCAAACATAATTACTTGTCATAAACTTTTTTTAATGAGATTTTTATCGCTTTTAAATGTCATCCTATACTTTGCATACATTATGATGAATCAGGCCATTATCTTTCCTTTCATGTTTTATCGTTCATATTCTAGTGTACATGAAATGCTCTTGAATATTTCAATCAAATTGTTTTAATTTATTTAGCAAGTACCTTATTTTAAATCACTCTGTTTTTTCAATTATTATTTTTGATTTTTTTTACAAAATTCGGAAACCATACAATATAATTGTATGTTTCATTATAAATTATTATTATCATAGTCACCCCAGACTGAGTTTTAATTTTTTTCATTAATACCCTTTACCAGAATGTAATATTATATGAATATTATTTTGATTTTATTTATAAAATTATTCATATCGGTGATTTTCTATGACATCGAAAAGGCAATGTAATACCATATAACTCCAAACATTGTCCATTTAATGATTAGTATTGTTTTAACTTTCAATTTTA
This sequence comes from Pterobdella sp. o SKG-2022, assembly GCA_964035795.1. Lineage (NCBI taxonomy): Eukaryota > Metazoa > Annelida > Clitellata > Hirudinida > Piscicolidae > Pterobdella > Pterobdella occidentalis. The sequence goes on along the minus strand of OZ038320.1, from coordinate 22,461,115 downwards.
TTTCCTATATAGTGACGAGATTGTTGTATAAAAAATAAAATTCTGGAAACATGAATATTTAAGTGAATTTTGATGACATTCTCATACACGTTAAAACATGGTGTATAAAAGGGAATTTATTAATCAAAACATGGGATTTTTATTTAATTTACTCATTCAGAATGGAATTTTTGTCAATCAAAATGATTCTAGAGTTCATCATTCATTCTCAATGAAATTTAATCAATATACTAAAGATTCAGTAACCAATATTTATGGATGAAATGTATCAAGATCCTTCAGCTTGGTTTTGAACGTTCTACAAATGATAATAAATTTATACAAATTGAATTTTTTAATGTATCATTTAACTCACCTGAATTAGTTTTCTGTGATCAATTTTTTCAAGATTCACTAAGCTATAGATAAATACATTTGAAGTGAAAATGGTTAAAAATAGATTGTTGATCAGCTAAAATATAGTAAAGGTATATAAATAATACAAACGGTTTTAGTTGAACAGCAAAGTTTCTTATATCATCTTGTAATCGGTCATATCCCTGGGCAGCCACCACACTTAATTCTACTAAATGAGTACTTGATAATGGTTCTAGACAGTCAACATTACCATTGCCTGCTAACTTTCAAAATTGACAAATATAAATGAAAAAAATCTTTATGATTTCAATGTTTACTTTGTTGAGCCTTGATACAGTAACTTTCAAAGGTCCTTTTCTAAAAACATAGCCTTTTGTGACATATTCATAATCTTTTCTGGATGTAAATAAATTTTGATAATAACTCAAAAGTAAAAAAATGAGTTTTATTTGACAAGATAAAAGTAAATTTATAAACTTACACAAAGCCAATGGCTGGCAAAAAATGAATAATATCAGAAGAGACTGTCGAATTAATAAAGTTTCTAATTATTGTATTTTTGGTCACGTCGCCTGTTTCAGCTTGTCCTATATATCTAACATGCCAGGGTTCGTCTTTGTGGTCCAAGGAATATCTTAAAGCTAAAACTACCGGTCTTGCAGGTGCTGGAGGTTCTGTAAATAAGAAAGTTGAAAACAAAATACCAATGAGTAAAATTTCTAACTGAGAGAGAAGACCATTTCGTGATCAATAAACTTTTCTGGGGTGCTTTCAGCCATATCGCATAAGCCCTTCAGTCTGTTTAGTAAAGTGTCTCTGTTACTTTCAGATATACTCCCTTGTAAAAGATACTCATTTAAAACTTGTCGATTTGTCCTGGGATCCATTTCAACTTTTGCACAAAAAACTAAAAATTAATTTCTGTACTTTTAAAAAGCAAAGTATAACAAGATATAATTATAAAACAATAATTTCAAAATTGTAAATTTTGAAAATTTGGAACTGATTATTTTAAAATTAAAAATATTCTAACTTCATAAAAAAAATATTTCAAATTCGTTGTCAATCATTTTCACTTTTATACACTTTTTTCATAAATAATCTTTATTATGAAATTTTAAATCAAGTTGTTTTGAATCAAAATATTTTATTTAGAAATGGGATGTAAGTGATTTTAATTATGTTGTTCAATTCAAAAAGAAAATGCATCAGAAAAAATAAAACATTATATTGTACTTTTTCATTATTTCTAGTTTTGAATATTGTTTTTTTATTAATTTATCTAATTTCTTCAAATAATCAAACTTTCCCAATTTTAAATATCAATCAATATATATCTACAACAAAGTTCAGCATTATAAATAAAAGAAAAGATGTAATTAAAAATTTACTTGATTCATTTAAACCAAAAAAGTTTTTGTTTTTAGCTGATAAAATTAGTTTGCCCACTTATACAAATAAATCTACTGACAGTTTTCTTGATTGTAAAAAATACTTGGGAAATCCTTATAAATTTGTTGATAACTCTGATTCATGGAAAAAAATTAATGACGGTGATGTAAACGAAACTTACATCTACTCAGCCTATTATGATTCAAGAAATATACCAGCTCAAGTAAAAGTCTTTGGAATAACAAGTAGACAGAGTAAACCTGGAGGGCTTCCATACAAATATTGTTACTTATGGTACAATGGTTCTTTGCAACCAGATATAGTTCAGGCAAATTTTAAATTCATCTATGAAAACCATGAAAAATTGTGAGAGTTAAATTTTTAAATGCTTCAATCTATCATAGGTTAAATTCAATTAAATAACAGTATGTAACTTTCAGATATGTGTCATCTGCACATGAATGCATTGTAACTAGAAATGAAATCCCTGCCTTTATATCTATATCGCATTCAAAATGTCGAAAACAAGTTTATTTCAATGAAGTAAAAGTTATTGATATCAACCTTTCTCTTCCCATTCACAACTTCACCATTTGTGTTTCTCCTTTGCACACAAATTATAATGATGTTGTACAATTGATTGAAATGATCGAAACTAGTAAGGCTTTTGGGGCTGATCATTTTACATTTTACAATTATTCTTCTGGTATTAAAGTTGATAACGTTTTTCAATCATACACTAAAGAAGGAATAGTAGAAGTATTACCTTGGAAGATACCGGTAAAAGTTGAATATCCAAACACAAAAAAAGAAGCTGATATTCATTATTACGGCCAGTTAACTGCAATGAACGATTGCCTATACCGTAATATGTTTTCGTCTCGTTGGGTGGTATATCAAGATCTTGATGAAATTTTGGTTCCTTTATTACACGATAATTGGTTCAACATGCTCAGACACGCGAACGTGGAATGGGTCTCAAAAAATTTTTTCATTCAAGATAACCATTTCAAGTCAAGTATTCCCGGCTCCTATCTAATAAGTAACGTTTTTATTCCATCTCAATGGAAAAACAATAGTAAAACTCGTCAGCTAAATTTTTTATCAAAAGATGATCAATCCTTATTTGAAAAAATTAGACCTAAAAGCATCACGTCGAAATATTGTGAGAAAAAAATTTATTCACATTATGTGCGGTCAAAATACATAGTTTGGAGCAGACTTGCCGAGTACATGGAAGTGCACCAAGCATCTACATTTATCTATCCTGGACTTACTCAACTAGCCGTGCCACAACATACTGCTTTATTATACCACATAAGAGAGTGGCATGATGAAAGCTCATTACAAAGTTCCGAATGCTCAAGATTGGTAGATTTTTCCTCTGTTATACTGCCTCAAGTTCTGAACAGATATAAAAAGGTTTTTAATCGTGCTAAACATTCCAATTTCTGATATCTCATTTTTAAACTTTGTTTTATAAGTTGAATTTAAATTTTTTATGGTTTTTGAATAAAAGACCAATATTTATTAATATTTTACCTATGTATGGATTCTACGAAAAATCACCAAAGGCCTTTTGTTTTCCACATATAAGTCAATAATAAAACTATAAAAAAAAAATTTAAAACATAAAATATTTTAACAATGAAGTTTAAGATCATTAATACATTTATGAATGAATGTAAAGTTTTGCGATCTTTCAAAATCTTTATTAAGTTTTGCAATGATGCTCCCCTGGCTAACGTGACACGCGCTTTTAAAAAACACGAACCAACATTTAGGGACATAGAGGAATCGGTCTTTGTTCTTTTTTCGATCTTGCGTTTCTCACTTACCACTTGATGCATGAGGCTTGGCATTTTTTGATCTCAGATGTTCTCAATAAGACTAATGGACCCTAATCAAAAGATGAATTCGAAGCAGCGTTGAAAGCCTGGATCAAAGAAAATCTGTAGTTTCCATCAGGTCTAGAAATACAACCAAGTTTGTATCTATACACAGTCAATTAAAGAACTTTGGATCAACATCCTTAGTTTCTGTTTCACAATATCAATCTATTATTTAGCTGAATGACGTAGTATAGCCTGAAACGATAGTGAGAAAACAAAACCAAAGTATTAGTTTATTTAATGCACGATGCTTTTCGTAAGAAAATCCTATATTATCAAATCATATTGTAAGATTTTCTTAAAAGAAGCGTTGTGTATTAAGTAAATAAATACTTTGTGTTTGTTACCTTTACTATCTGGCTGAACTGTTTATCAAACTCAACAGCGGATGGGCTTTAGACGATGAATCGTTTAGAATTGCGATAACTCTCCGCCATAGACTACTTTATGTTCTTCGTACAAATTTCGTCGTGGATATCACTCCATCATACGTGTAAAAGTTAAATACATATGACTAAAAAATAAAATAATACACTTGAAACGATGTCTCTTTAAGACCTCCTGCAAACATTGTAAGCAATTATCTCACATACCCTGCCATCCCAAACATGAATGTTGCAAATTGAAAAGAGAATGTTCCCAATCAGTGCGAAAGTACAGATGACAATCTGCTTGAATGAAAATTCTTAAAAATTAATAAAGGGACAATTAACATTAAATGTGAAAAAAATGTATTTTAAATAACCAAACATTCAACGAGTTTGCAAAAGATCTAAAACGAATCTCCAATGCACCACAGACCAATAAACACCGTGCCAGACCCATCGTCTTTGTTGGGGAAGTCAGACGACTTCTTTCACCCCTCCACCTTTCGCCTTTCCACAACTTTTCTTCCACACATGTCATTTTGTCGATCACACTTCTTTTCATCTTCTTTTTTTGTTTTCACCTACATTACGTCGACCTCACTGTCTTCCATATTCACCCTCTTGCCCCAACGATCTATGCTTCAGCTGCTCACAACTGGATCATCATTTTTATATTTAAGCTTAAGTGTTTTATCTGAATATTCATGATACTTTACTGTAATTTCTTCGAAATTATCACCGTCATTATGATCGCCCTTATTATTAACTTTTTTGATATCAAACCAAGAAATGCAACCAAGAAATTCACGAAAAATATAAAGTCTAATTGACAATATTGGTTACCTGATGATGATATAGAATATATTGAAAAGCTTCGTCAAAATAAAAAGTTCAAATTTTGTTGTGTTTTTATGATTCACAATTTTGAAGCTAATTGTTCACAAAATTGACAATAGAAAATCAATAAACGCCAATAATTAATTTTGCAATAAAATTAGTGAACTTGTTGAGAAAAAAATTTGATACAAAGGAGCTTGTAGAATGTTTTGAAGAATCACAAAAACTCTCAAAAAAGCAATTTCCAATAACGAGCCATCTCCAAACTGAAGAATGGTAAAGCAGCAGAACATGATTGAGTAATAGCCAAAATGGTGAAAGACTGTGCAAAAAATGCTAGCTCTGGAATACAAAGAACTTTTCAAAAAAATTTCTAGAAGAACTTTAAGATGTAAAACAAGTCTTAAAATTCTCATACCAAAACCTCATAAGCCAAAAACCAAAGAAAACATGAGACTGATAACATTCTCACAAGAAAAATTTTTTCATTAATAATAATAGAAAGCATAAAAAAAAAATCAATAAAGTTCTGCCATCTTCATAATCTGCCTATCGGGCTAACAGATTAGCAGACAATGTCTAACGTTGAAGGCTTTGCAAAGTCAATGGAAATCACTGCGAAAAGACACTGAAAATTAATGTAGGCGTGCCACAAGGAGACAGTCTCGAAACACTTTTCAATAAAATTGCAGTTTTTTTACCTGCTGGATCTCCCACCAATATGGACTGTTTTAGCCAACACCCTCATGCTAAAGTTAGCCCCACATGGAATTGAAGTTAGCAACTTTAAATATTTAGTTTAATGCTTTATCCATTAATCTATATAGACTATTGAGATGAATAAAATATTAAAATTTATCGAAAAAATATCTTTTTAATCAAAATCATTTCAAAATTTTGAATTGTTCCAAATGTTATTTAAACTTCCATTAACTTTTAACATATATAGCGTTCGCTTTTAGTTTATCTTGCAATACAATTTTCATGCTTACTTTTATTGTAGTCAAATAAATCTATCAAATAGTTGTTTTAAATATGGTTACAGAAACTTTATCACAAACAAATCCAATATTAAAGGTTCGAGTTTCATATAGTAGTTTTTTCAAAAGCCACAATAAAATGAATATAATTTCAGAACACTAGTTAGTTTATTAAGATTCAAAACTTTTCGTTATCAACGTAAAATTTTCAAGTATGAGAAACTGTTTTAACTAGTGTTTTGAAATTATATTCATATATTTTAGTATATCAAGCTAATTGTCTTAAATTTTATTCAATAAGCTGTGGAATATATAAACAAAATTGAAATATTTAAATAACTACACAATTTTTTTAATAATTCAACATTACTTTATTAATGAGCTTTCAATAATTTTGAAATGTACTATATTTCATTTAATGGTCTTAGTAGATGAATGCATTCTCATTTACTTCAATTATTTTTAAGGAAAAAGAGCTGTTGGTCAAATCATTCCTTGAGAGTAAAGGGCTTTTCAAACCTCATATTGACTCTTTCAACTATTTTGTCAACATTGAAGTTTGCTTTTCTATTTAATAAATAATTCAAGCTTGCTTTCATTATCAATAAATTATATTATTCAATTTTTAGCTAAATTAAATTAATAAATAATAGATAAAGAACATTGTGAAAGCCAATGAAAAGGTGCTGTCAGATAGTGATCCAAAGTTTTATTTACAGTAAGATTTATTTCTTATACATTATATAGTGAATAATAAGCTTTTTAAATGTGAATCATAAAGTCACAATGTTATTTAAATTTTTCATTGAGATGAAGCTTTTTGATATATTTTTCATAATATCATCAGGTAACTAATTTCTAAATTTTATAATTTTCATATATCAATAGGATTTCGTTTATAGTAGTTTATCAAAAATCCATTTTTTTTCATTATGGGGTTGCCTATAGATCTAAGTATTCTGGTGAAAGAAAGCTTATTTCAAAAACATATTTTTTCTCAAACAAATTTACTTGTTGAGCTACATAAAAAAAATTGTTTTAATGATTTAAATGGAATATAAACAAAGTTAGGTGACTTTAAGGCTTTTTTTAACAAGGAAAAAGTCACTATGTTTGAATTTTTATGCAATACCCAGTGCATAAAGATGGACATTAAATTTGAATAAATTTCATTAAGAATACAATCAATTTTATTCCAAATATACTGAAGGTGTTCAAATTTTTCAAAACCTTGTTTTCTAGCTTGGTTTTTTTTTATTAGAAAACCAAAAGAATTTTGTTTACCTTTTTGCGATTGAGAAGTGAGAACAATTGCTTTTTTTGTATTTCCACAAAGATTGTACAAAGAATTTAAATGTGTTAGGATGAAGCAATATGCATCAAAATGAAATTTTTTATTCATACTGTACCAAAATGGACTTGGCCATGAAGATAAACTGCACCGAAGATTGTGTCTCTGAATTGAAGCTGCTTCTCTGTTATAACCTGGATAACAGTAGATTTTGGTAGCAAGTATCCACAATCTAATATTCGGGTATCGTTGTCATTTGGGTTGGCAGATGAAATTTTTTGTTTGTTGACAAGGGCAAGGCAAATTGCCCAAGTCTGAAAATGGCGAATCTTGAGTTTGATAATTTCAAGTTTTACATTAGCTCAGGCTGGCAGTCTATAAAAATTTTTGCCAAATAAATTTTTTTTTATACATCTTTATTGGAGTATCAATAATCTAGGCTCACTGCTGTCAACCCCAGTTACTGGGACATGTACAACATCATCATCATCGTTTTACGTTGAAATGTACAGCAGTATAGTTTAATTGGATTAATAATAATAATAAGTAAAAACCATGTAAAGCAGTAAGGAAAATATATTCTAACAGTTTCATGGTTCCATGACCAATTTAACTTTTTTTGTTTAGAAATATCCTAATTTCAAACTATCAAAATACATTTTGAAATTTTCATTCAAATAATGCGAAAATTTTGTCAGAAGTGATAGGTATATAATAGTATTAGCTCAAAAAGTTATTGCATCAATCGAAAAATTAAAATTTTTTTAAATATTGAAAGCCAACTGTATTATAATTGAATTTCTATATAAAATTAATTATAAGTATTTATACATCTTTTAAGTCAAACAATACAATTATCAAAAACAATAAAGAATAAATTAGCCTATTAACAAAAAACGATTTTATCAAACACTTTTATTAACTAGTATACAAACTACTAGTTTGTATACTTAATAATGTAAGTTCAACTTACGAAAAGTATCGTGTTATTCAGTTAATAAAAGTCATCATCATCATAGACGTTTAATGTCTATATTTTCTCACTATGTGAGGTTAGACATCCAGAGCCTTTATTTTTGTCTCCCAAACGTGCTTGTTTTGGGCATCCTCTTTCCGAAGTCTAGTTGCCTTCAAATCGTTTTCCACAGTTTGACGCCAAGTCATCTTAGGCCTACCTGCGCTTCGCCGACCAAGAATACCCACATCTCGGGCCATTTTGGGCCACTGGTTGTCATTCATTCTTTCTAAGTGGCCATACCATCGAAGTCTTGTCTTTCTCAACCGGACTCGAAGGGGCTCAAGGTTAAAATTCTGTAGAGATTCGTTCTTGGAAAAGCCGGTAACCAAACGTAGCATGTGAGCATCTTGATTTGCAATTTGTCGGTTTGCATCTTCAGTCATTTGCCATGTTTTTGAAGCGTTTAGCATTAAGCTGCGTACACAAGCAGTATATATCCTTTCAAGGAGTTTTCCTGGTAAGAGTTTGCAAGATAGAAATGATTTGCATGCTCTTAAAGCCGCCTAGCCTTGATAAATGTGATTTGAAGCTGCGGCTTCAATGGATCAGCAGAGTCCTGTACATCGCCCAGGTATTTCAAAGTGTTGACTATTTCAACGGCATAGTTACTTACTGGTCTACGTAATTGATCCTGTTCGCAAACTGCACATTTGAATGTGGAGCCTTCGTATGGTTTGAAAGGGCCTTTCAATTTCGAGCAACGGTGATGCGTCCACTGCTCACAAACAACACATTTTACACAATTTGATCTCGTGTTGCGGCCACATACGGAACAGGGCCATTTTCCTTGTCTAGTTATTGGGGGAGTTATTATTTTCTTTATAAAGTTAAAGTTAATAAAATTGTTTGATAAAATCTTTTTAATTACGATTAAGACTAAAGTGGCAATAACTTCAGGAGTTTCTAGGCCACAATAACTAATATTATTTATTCCTGCTAAGGTATACAGACATAAATGTGGGCATGCCTCAATTACAAACCCTTGAGAATACTACCAACATCTACCCTCATGAGGTTTGTGACTAAGCATCCAAAATATTCTGTAACATAGTTTTTTTAATAATTTTAATAGTAAGTTTATAATAGCTTTTCAGATAAATTTAGTAGTTTTTGATAAAATTCGAAATATTCAATTCAGGAATAAAATATTCAACACTTTGATAAGTCATTGCATTTTTTTTTCAAAATTATTAATAAAAAAGAAATAATCAAAGTTAAAAATCTTTAGAATATATCTATGCTGTTTTATATAAATGTTTTTCTATCCATAAAATGGTTATGTATAACTGATTCAGTGCCGTCTCAGAGACATGACATATGCTGCTTCCATTTTTGTTGACGTCAAGTACCGCAGAGGTGATCTAATAGTTGAACGCAAAAACGTTCCTATTGGCAGGTTTGTATTCCACAATAGAGTTATTTTGCTCCGTAAAACCTTGTGGTTATAATCAGATTACAAATCAAGTTGAAAAAACTTTTGATGATCATTTCGATATTCAGAATGCCAATAATGTTGAGAAGCAGTAAATGCCACCTCACAGGAATGACTCAACAAGAGGTGAAATTAACATTAATGATTATATTCTAACTACATTGTTATATAAAATGAATTTACTGAATATTAATGAATAAATTTTAAAAAATAAACTTCAATAAATAGTTATTCAGCAAGCAAGAATGTCCTTTGGATCCAGGTGGCTATTTCATCATCAAAGGAACCGAAAAAGTTTGCTCGTTTTTATAATAAACATTACAATCAAATAATCGATTGTTTGAAAGCGCTTGAAAGGCAATGCCAATTAGTAAATGTTATTTATTCCGTTGAGATATTTTTCTTAAAATCTTAAGAAGCAACAATTTATTGCGCATTCAGGTCGTGTTGATTCAAGAACAAATCTCGAAGAATCGTATAATAGTGGAATATGACAAAAAAGATTTGCCCACATGTTCTGTTACTAGGTATTTGGCAATTTATTTTTAATTAAATTCTAACAAGAGTATTTAAATATTTGATAATTATCACCAGTTCTACTCATGAACGAAAAAGTAAAACAATTTTGTGCATAAAAGGCTCAAGGTATTATCTCAAACACAATTCACTCACAGAGGTATTAACCTTACTACACATAAAAATATAAATATTTAATTGAATAAAAAATTTTTTGTTGTTTAAGGGGTATTCAAACCCACCAGGACATACCCATCATGATAGTGTTCAAAGGGATGGGTATTGAGTCTGACATTGATGTGTTTCGCTTAGTTGGCACAGAAGAACCCGTGTTGAATGCGTTTCCCGACTGTTTGGAAGAGTGCCATAGATTGGGTGTGAATACCGTGGACGATGCGAGAAAGTTTGTTTAGTTCACATATATATAAGATTTTGTATTACAGTGTAAATAAAAGACACAAAATAAGTTTTTATGAAGGTTTAATAAAATGAATAATTTGACAGGTATATCGGTAATCGTTTGAAGTTTAAAACAACTCGAGGAGTGAATGACGAAGTAAGGATAGGTGAAGGTCGAGAGTTGTTGAAGGATCTGATCCTGGCACACGTTGAAGTAAAGGGTTGGGACTTTGGAGGAAAGGCAGTATATTTGGGCATGATGTTGAGGCGGCTTTTAATGGCTCAGGCGGGTGTGCTTGGAGCTGACGACAAAGATTATTATGGCAACAAACGCTTGGAACTTGACGGCCAATTATTATCGCTTCTTTTTGAAGATCTATTCAAAAGTTTCAATTTTGAGTTGAAACGCATTGCTGATCAGACAATCCTCAAAAAGCGAACAAATGAGTTCGACATTTTGAGGCACATAAGACAGGATCAAATTACTTCTGGTTTGGTGTACGCTTTGTCTACAGGCAACTGGAAGATAAGAAGATTTCGTATGAACAGAGGAGGCATCACACAGGTTCTTAGTCGTTTCTCTTTCATTTCTGCGCTCGGCCATCTAACAAGGATCAGCAGTCAAGTAAAAATATATAATTCATATTCAAATATAGTTCATTTTAAGTTTACAGGTAATTTTCCCATACACATACTTGTGAAAATCTTTCAATATATTTCATTTTTCAATGTTTATAAAAGATTTATTGGAACCAATTATCATATAAATTAATGTAAATTTATTCGATACAATTGAAAGTTCGAGAAGACTCGTAAGGTGAGTGGTCCCAGGTCGTTGCACACATCCCAATGGGGCATGGTGTGTCCATCTGACACTCCTGAAGGAGAGGTTAGACCACATTATTTCTATTATAGTTATCATTCAACTAACAGATTTTAATGCTTATGGAATTTTTTTATCGATGTTATCGTTGATAAATAAAGTTATAGTTTAAATTATTATCAAAGAAACCATGATTCAGTCAATTAACCCTTTTGAATAGCATATAATGTTTTGCAGGGGTGTGGCTTGATAAAGAATCTGGCCTTGATGTGCCATATAACGACTGACGTGCCAGAGGAACCATTGGTGAGACTGCTTTACTGCCTAGGAGTGTTGCATATTACCGATTACGCATACAACCCAGCTCTCTTTACCGTCTTTGTCAATGGTTTTATTACATGCTTTTAATCATTGTTTCATGTTTTGTTATTCTAAATTAATTAATCTGACTAGTTCGTAGTTAAATAGAAACTAATAATAGCATTTTGAATATTCCGGCAGTCATATTGTTGGGGTTCCTATAGCATTTAATTTGAATGTTTTACTAAATTTTACATGAGTAAACTATAACAATTTTCACCCATTCAAACTATCTTTTCAAAGGAAACATCATAGGCGCTGTTAAACAGCCTGAGTTTCTGGTGAGAAATGTCAGAAAGTTACGCAGAGGTGGTAGGATAAATGCTTTTGTGTCTATCAGCACTAGCCTTAAACTGCGCAGTGTCAACATTGCTACTGATGTAGGCAGAGTCTGCAGGTACCTGCATAGTTGTTATCTTTTATTTAATATAACCTTAACTTATTTGCAAATTTAAAATTATGTAAGTGGTAAATTCGGCATTGTGCTACATCAGTTTTGATGCTAGAATGTTAAATTGAATGCATTTATGTGCTGTTTTATTTTGATTTTTGTTTAAAATATTTGCCTACAATCATTGTATTAAATTTTTTAAAAGACGTTCAATATTCGTATGAACAGGCCATGTATAATAGTTGAAGATGGGAAGTCTAAAGTTCTACCACGGCATTTGAAGGAATTGAAACAAGGCATCAGGTCACAACATTTGTTTATAGAACAACGTATACCAGTTATCATTAACGATTTAAATTTTAAGTTGATCTAAAGTAATACAATTATGTGTACACTAGATTGTTAAAAGTTTTAAAAACTTGCAGGACTTTTGATAATTTTTTATCTGATGGCTTAGTGGAGTACTTGGATGTTAATGAAGAGAATGACTGCCTGATAGCCATGTCTGAAGCAGAAATCAAGCAGTCAGTGCTATTAATCATTTATCTTGATTTTTCACATTTTATTCTTTTAACGACTTGGCAACTAAAATATAGGATTCTCATTCTGAAGTGCTAATTGCATAGAGTAATATTGGATAACCTAGTTCCTATGCTGGGGGTCCGATATAATGATCATAAGAGGGATGCTTGAGCATAAATTTAATTTGCACAAACAAAGCGTCTTAGCGTTTAAGCTTGTTAGTGGGTAGGGTTGCTACTGTTGTTAAGTAAAAACCCGAACATTCTTTTCTATCTTTCAGTAACCGTTTTGAGTTACACATTTCATCTTTTCAAAAATCTCTTGAAAAACCCCGCATGCACGTTCCTACCACTCTATTCTCTAACCACCATAGGATGCTTTAACAAGTTTTTCATAAACAAAGAAAACATTCAAGGATCAAAATTTAAAAGCCTGATGTTAAACATAGAGTATATTCCGTACCTAAACGGAGAAACATAAGACTGAAAAACAGCCGAGGGCTATATCGATGTTATTTTTTTCAAATTTTTTTGAATTTTAATGAAGACAATGACTAACATCTTATCGGTATTATTTGATTCTTTATTATTTTGAATCAGATTTATCCTAAAATTAATGTTCTATACTCCGTATATGTTATTTATTCGAAACATATTTTATCTTCATTATTAAATCATTAGAGACACAACGCACCTCGAAATAGCAACATACACCATACTGGGAGTGTGTGCAGGTCTCATCCCATATCCCCACCACAACCAGTCTCCCAGGAACACATACCAGTGTGCCATGGGCAAACAGGCCATGGGTGATGTCTTAAGTGTTTTTTATAGGCAATATTATTTTATGATTTTGATCTTGAAGATTTTAACGTTTTAAAACCTTTTATTGTTTATTTAGCAAACCACATTATTCGCCTAACCTCAATAAAGGTCTCACTTACCGATCTAAATTTTATACACGATAGAAATTGTAGGTGTTATACCGCTTTGTTTATAAGTATGTGTTATTATAAATAATGCGGTAAAATATTTTTGTTGTTATAATTAATGGCTACTTTCAATTGCTGCAGGCACCATAGCCTACAACCAGCAGGAGCGCATGGACACAAACAAGTACCTGCTCTCATACCCACAAGTCCCTCTCGTTTCTACCAAGGTCGCACCATTTATGCTTGTTATAAAGTAGATGCTTGAGATATCGCTTTTTTTGGTGCTGCTTTCATAAATGATGATCCTGGTGTTAAGATTGATAATATGAAATAAAACACAAAGTATTTACATTATAAAGTGACAATGTAAGATTTTCTCACGAAAAACTTTGCGGATTAAGTTAATAAATACTTTGTGTTTTTTTTTCCTCTTTATTGTTTCAGGCTATACTACGCCAAAAAAATGAAGTGGAATTATCATAATGAAAACACTTAAATTAAAATATAATTGCAAATTGCTTGAAGCCAGACATAAAGTTATCAGAATTCTATTACATACTTAATGTCAATTTCAATTAATATTCAATCTTAGATATATTCCACACAGCAAATCTACTTGAGCGGCTATGATAAAGTACCGGCTGGTCAAAACGGCATAGTTGCTGTGATGAGCTACAGTGGATACGATATTGAAGATGCCCTCATAATCAATAGAGCTTCCTTAGACAGAGGTTTTTATTGATTTATTGTGAAGAAATTACAACAAACCGTTATAGATTAACTTTATTTCTTAGTATTGTTTGTCTCGAATTAATTGATATGAATTTTATTTAACAGTTTAGTTTATAGAATTATTAAATCATCAGGATTTGGTAGATGCTCTTTGACAAAAGCCACAAAAACTTTGATGAAGAAATATCCCAACCAAAGCAGTGACGTGTGTCGAGGAGCCCTGTACAACTCCATCACTGGTTGGCACTTCATGCATTACTGCACTATTGCTATTTGTTCTGAGTTTTCATCTAGTATTTTATAGGAGTTGTTTTTGACATTTTTGATAAAGTTTTTTGTTAATTTAAGTAGCTTTTTGAAGACATCGTATGTTTTTTAAATTGGGATTTTTGTAAAATAATTTTACCACATAAGCATTTTAAATACGTATTTTTAAAAATAAATATTTATACGTTAAATGATAGTTGTTTCTTTGTTCATTTTTGTTTCTTTAATTAAAATTATATTTTTTATAAATTCAGCTTCATTTTAACCAGGGAAAGCGAAATGGAATCACGAATTATTGGATGATGATGGTATATGTCAGCCAGGTGAGACATTGTCATGAATCAATTTCGTACCTTTAATTATGCTGTTTCACTTGAATCAAAAACTTAAAACTTATAATACAGTTTCAATAATCTTTATGTAAATTTTTGGTTCATTCATTTACTGAAAATAATTCCCACTATGTCGTTGATAAAAAAAAGCCAAGAAATCTGTAACTGAGTCAAGGAAAAAGGAAGCAGAGATAGAATTTTAAAAAATAAAAAACGATAAGAATGTTTCATATCGAAAATTAAGAACGGTGGTCATGGCAAGTAGCAACTGCATTGAAGTGGTCGCAAAAAGGTTTTGATGTAGGTCATTATGAATGGAGGAAATCCATTAGATAAAATGATCAATTTTAATATAATTGAAAATCTTGTGAAATTATTTGCCGTATACGAGGGGATGAAAGCACTAGAATCATGAAGAATAGCAAAGCCTTATAGAAGGGAAAGATGCTGACTATGATAAAATGATGATGATAATGAGGAACTTGAGTTGACCAGAAACAACTAACTGCTTTTCCGCGTGGAAAGCAAGTTGTGTTGAAATTAGAAAAAAAATTCTGAATAAAAATGATATGCCTTATGATTGGAAAACCAGTAGAAGAACTCGAAGCATCGGTTGTATGACTAGGTCCATGCTACGTTTGCTTTCAAACGTGAAATCTTACAGCTAGTTTGCAAACAATTTTGAACTTTGTGCAGCTGACATAGATCCAAGTTTTGAACTCTAAACATTTCCAAACATGACTTACATCGATTTTGTATCGACCGTAAACGGTTTTGTAAATTTTAGTAGTTGCGTTGTCCCATTTTATCTACGTCATTTTTATAAAGGGAATTTTCTTTTTTTTGTGATCATCATCAGTAAAAACTATATTAAAAGGTTTGAAGCTTAAATCGGGTCAAGTGTTGGTGAACAAACACATGCCTTTGGTGACGAACCCTTTGGACGATCCTTCTGATCCCATCTTCCCCAAGAACGCCTTCAAGGAAACTCCCGTAGTGTGAGTTTCTGAGATAGAACAAGTTTTCAACACGTTTGCTAGCACGATATTAATATTTTAATCTTCTGTATGATTTGATAAATATCTTAAATCCATTGTAGGATTCACTAAATTTATTAACTCGTTAGTTTAGTTTGTTAAATCTGATCAACTTCAGTCACCGAGGTTTGGGTGAGTGTGTGATTGATAAGGTGATGATCGCCACTAATGAAGACGATGCTTCTATCATCAAAGTACTCATTATTCATTATATCATCATTCCTTATATTAAACCTTTATTAATGACTTGCTATTTATAATGCATCAATATGATTTATTTCTAATTAAATAATATTTTTAAGAAAATTTCTCAAATTGATGTTTTTTTTTGAAAATATTAGACAGTATAGAAAGTGTTTTAGTGACTGATCTATGTACAAAATTGTTACAAAGGTAAACGTACGACAAACCAGGGTGCCAGAAGTTGGCGACAAGTTCAGTAGTAGGCACGGTCAAAAAGGGTGTGTTTCTATCATTTTTATTAATATCTATTGTTTATCAAGTAATTCTTTCGGGCTTTGCTGCTTTATTGAGACCATGTGGTACTTGATGCTTAGTTTATTTGAATACTATCCACTTTTCAGTTATTATTCAACAAAATTTCAACTCAAAGGGATTATAAAATTTATAATTAACATGAAAATAATCGTCAAAAATACATCTAAGCTGGTTATTCTCATTATGATCACAGAGTCATTGGCATGGTGGTGCCTCAGATCGACATGCCCTCAGATTCCAGAGGCATTACTCCTGACATTGTTCGTTCAATATGCTTTCAATAAACAATAATTGAGATAATAACATTATGATTAACTAAACTAGCCTATTAACAAAAACGATTTGAATCAAACACTTAATAATACTGAATAATAATACGAAGCTTTTCGTAAGTTGAACTCACATTATCAAGTATACAAACCACGTTGTTAACTGTGAGTTCAACTTACGAAAAGCTTCGTATTATTATTCAGTTAATAAAAGTGATTCAAATTGAGATAATAACAGTTCTAGTAATCAATCAAACTCTCTTTCGGGTCCGTTTTCCATTATCAAGGATTGGGAAATTTATTAATAAGTTTAGTTAGGCAAATGCGGAGTTCACTAAAATAATTTTACTTCATTTTATATTACTTTCAAGTAATTATAACATTGAAGATTATGAATCCTCACGGTTTTCCATCTCGAATGACTGTTGGCAAGCTAATGGAGTTGATATCAGGCAAGGCTGCAATCTTGGATGGGAAATTCCATGATGGAACAGGTAATTCATATTATATAATAATTTCCAAATATTAAATCATTTTTTCACGCGGAGATGAGCATATTGAATAAAAAAAAGTTATACCTTTCGCTTTTCATGGTTGTAAGGAAGTGGAATGACGGTTGCGTGAATTAAGTGTAAAGTTTTGAGTTAGAAGACAGTAGAGAAAGAAGCCAAGATTAGTTTGGAAAAGAATAGTAGTATGCCAGCGCCGTAACTTGGCTTTCATTGTAATTTTAGGTGCTTGCTATAGACTTAAATGGAAAACAAAGTTTAGTTCAAGGAAAGAAGTCAGCGTTTTCTGGAAAAAGGCAAAGAAAACTAAAAGATAGATATTACAATGCTTAATTGATGTAATATTAATGTTCAAACACAATACATTTGCTATGTGTAATTGCAGCATTTGGTGGCACAAAACTCGATGTAATCCAGGAGATGCTGATAAAACATGGGTACAACTACCAAGGAGAAGAAGTGCTCAGAAACGGCATGACAGGGTTGGTCATTGCATTTGTTTCGTAGTGTTTTTAGGTGACGTTTTTGTGGTAGTTATTCTCATTGATTCAAAAACACGGTAGTATATAAAATTTCGATTAAAAACATGGTCTGTTTTTGATGATAGTTTTTCAAATGAAACTTTTCAAACGATTGTCTTTTCAAATGTACTCTTGTATAAGGTTTTTATTGAGTGTTTCAACAATGTTGTTCCTTGATTTGCATTTAAATCATTTTATGACTTGATTTCCATTTTAGCCTGTTATTAACTAAAGATGGATGTACAGAAAATTTTTAAATAAAAAAGTTTTTAAACCACTCAATTTACCTTAATTTTAAAAATAATTAAAACAGAATTCCATACATGGCCTACATTTACTTCGGGCCGATATACTACCAAAAACTCAAGCACATGGTGCAAGACAAGATACACGCGCGTGCTACAGGGCCTGTAAATCTGCTCACTAGGTTAGCAATTGATCAAAATGTTGTTATGATATTTCATTATCATCGTTTATGGTCCTAATATCCACATTTTTATGGGGTTAAAATAACTTTTAATAATTTTTTTACTATTTATATATTTTGAAAAAAAAAAGCACATAAATAAGTATTTTATATACATAAGCCAGCACTAAATGATTTTCTATATTTCCATTCCTAACCACATGGAAATGGAAGTATATAATACGCAAAATGTCGATAAATATATAGCATACTTTGAAAAATTTTAGTTTCGTTTTCTGGTATTTACATTTTGATTAGTATTTAAGAAATTTTGTATAAATCTTATGCAAAGCGCTGAGATAGTTATGATCCTTAACAGACAACCGACCGAAGGAAGATCCAGAGATGGTGGGTTGAGGTTAGGAGAGATGGAAAGAGACTGTCTGATAGGGTATGGTGCTAGGTTGGTTTTATAAATATTTCCTACCACAATTTTAATCAAAGCAGAGTGTCTATTATCTATATTGATATTCTATAAGGATTTTAGTTTTATAACAATTGTTTTATTTTCCACAGCATGTTGGTGAACGAAAGGTTGATGTTGTCAAGTGATGCCACTAAGGTCGACGTGTGTGAACGATGTGGTCTCATTGGATATGACGGATGGTAACTTTATTGGTTCTATATTCGCTCTATTATATATATTAAGAGCTCAAAAGAATTTTTTGATTTATGATCATTATATAAAACGCTGCTGATATCTTTATTGTTCGTTGCAACGTGTTGTATTGAATTATTTATGAAGTACTGAAACACATGTTGACTAGGTGTCAAAGATGTGCATCATCCTCCAACGTTTCTACTGTCAAAATGCCATATGCCTGCAAACTTCTCTTCCAAGAACTTACTGCCATGAACATATTACCCCGCCTATCCCTCATGCGAACCAGTGATGTGTTGGCGGGAAAGTGAATTTTCTATCTTTATAACTTCTTATTTAAAGAACTGAAATACAGAATCATTGATGAAAGCTTTTTGTTTTATTAATCAAATGCAGTTTGAAAAATATTGTTTAAATTCGCAATAAAGATAATCAAAGCTAAAAGGCCCATTTAATTGTACAACAATTCAAGCGATCATCCTAATTAGCAAGCAACAATCACCAACATGAACCTTCTTACATTTAATAGACTGCGAATCCTTAAAACTAACTTCAGTTGAAAACAATCCACATAACTATCAACTACTCTACGAAGTATCAATAAAAATAAGATTCCACCTTATCTTTGAGAGTATTATTGCACCGATATGGCTAAAGAACCAATAAAAGATACCATTGAAAAAATAAATTTACAATTGGGTGCAGATTTATCTTGCAATAAAAATTACAACTCAGTGCCAACTGATAACTATGAAATAAATATTGCAACCAATCTTGAATAACATTTTTTAAGCCCTAACCATTAAAGATGCAACAATTGAAACACTCAAATAATAATGCCTTTTAACAAAATGATTGATACAATTTTGAAAAAAGTTAAAGAAAAGCAACAATCAAAAGCCAAACCTTTGCAAGCTTAACATTAGGTACACCAAAGATCATTAAGATTTGACCAAAATTTTCCAGGTTAAATAATGATTGATAAATCTGAACACAAAATAACTAGACATTATTTTATCTAAAAAAATAGTATTTTCAAATATAAAGCTGAAATTGTACCAAAATGTTTTAAGATGACAATAAGATAATGAAATAGTTTGATAATTTTGTTGACAAGATGTAGACAGATATACTGGCATTAAAAATAGTATTTAACTCTATGTAAAAAATAGATACAACTGAAAGCAAAAGGAAATTCAAAATCTAAAAAGATCTCATCTTATGAAGACCATCCACAATAGCCATTGATATCACAATCTAAGGAGTAATATCATCATTGGGCAAAGTGAAATCATTAGGGTTGTAAGGGTGGTTGGCTGAGGGATCTACATGATCTTGTTGTGCATTCAAAAACTTGTATCGATTCAATGCAAAAAAGGCTGAAGCGGCCTTGAAAAATAATTTAAAAATTCAACATTCAATAGGTTTTAATTTAAATATTAATTTTGGAAAATTTCTATTTTAAAATTGAAGTTTTTTCCATAAATGCAAACAAGACAACATTTGAGCTACTTACGAAGGCAACAATGGAGAAAAAAGCAAATGCTATGGCAGCTTGAACAGTGTGATGGCCTCCTCCAAGGTTTACAACAGAAACTGTAGTTCGACGCCATTTGTCAGCCATGTCACAGAATGAAGCGAACCACAAAAATGATAGGAAACCTGTTATTATAAAAAAGAATTTTTTTATAAATAATTAATAAACTGCTTTTAAATGGATATTAAAAATGATTTAGTCAAACCTTGTGTAGCAAAATCACCAATGATGACATATTTCTTAGTAAGAACAGTTGGTATTTTGTCAAAGTGAGTGTCAACTAGCAAAAAAGCAATAGTAATGATAATTGACAGTGCTCCAAGTACAGTGCCAAAATGGCAAGTGCTGCTCACAAAATTAAATTTGCAAAATCCTTTTTCCCACCCTTCTGAACTGATACAACAAACGACAACTAAACAGCAGAACTGGAAAAAGTTGAATAGTTTAAATTCGAAATAATCATTTATTGGTGCAATTTTGTTTGAAGGAAGATGAAAAAATTACGAAGTGAAAAAAATAATTATTAAAAAATAGTTAAAATTTGATGTCTTGATAAAAGTTTAAACGCCTACTAGGCAAAGTAGTCTGGCAATGACGAATGGTTTAATTAAGAATTCTTTGATATCTGCTGCAGTTATTTCGGTCAATGCATCAAATCGGCTCTTAGGGTTATCACTGGGGTTACCAGAATTACTATTTGTGTTGCCGAAGTCGTCCATTTCTAACCTTTTTTCCAAAAAAAATCAGATTAAAAGTGAAGTGCAAATTGGTAAAATATGAAATGAATTTCCAGAAAATTTCTTGATTGATGAAATTTGTATAATAAATGAATCTAAAAATTATATAATTAAATTTTTAAAGCCTTGACACGATGATGCAAAATCCTTGAAAACTAGATAAGAAAATAACAGTACAATTAGTAACCGTCTATATCATTTCTTTATTATAAACAAAAACCAAAACATTTCAACGATGCTAAATTCATACAAATAAATAGATTTTTATGTATTTTATTTGAAAATTATTTTTCCACATGAGAACAATTATATTGAGCAAACGATTTTATATTTTTTCATGTTTCAAGTTTTTAATAAAAAATAAACTACCTTGTTGTTTAATCTTAAAGCTCAATTATTTTGATTTTTGATTAGCTTATAATGCTAAAAGAAGTCAATAGAAAGTTCATTTTTTAGACACTAAGATTGTATGATCATTAATATTACGTACCAATGAATTTAAATATACATTGAAAGAAAGATCTAAAAATATTGATTTTATTAAAAAGTCATTCTATTAACAGGTTTTTGATTAAAACTAATAAAAAAATAATATAAGATGACTTTTCAACAACCTATGATCTGAAATGCTGTTTAAAAAATATTTAAAAGTTTGAAAATTAATATTTCTACAGCCTATTCTGAAAACATCAAAGTATATTAAAAACTTAAACTCTTTATAAGATGCACCTAGCTATCAAGCCCATATTTCAATATATAACAATTGATATTTTTCTTTTGATAATCCATAGTATAATTCAATTTCGACCCAAAAACTATCGGAGCTTTAAATAATTCGCACGCGTTTATTGGCAAGTCTTGGGAGAGGTAATAAATTTTAAGCCCCTCCTAGTATATGGCTTTAATTTTTAAGTTTTTTAGATTATAAAAATTTTCCTTTTTTTAAACTATAGAGAAGCGTAGATTTTCATTCATTAATCTCATTGAAACCTTCAACATTAACTTTGTTGTCAAAAAGCTACGAAGGTTTTCATGAAAATAATTTAAATCACTAAATAATTATGATACAAGTTTTTATTTTGTAAATTTTTGACAATAAATCTTCACGTTGTTGCTAATATAAATAGGAATAAAAATTTTAGAAAACAAACACAAAGTTTTTGATCAAAAATAAACTTATTTTTTCACAATCTACAGTTTTGCCTTTATTAGTAATTATTTAAGAGCGTCTAAGAATAGAGTACACTTATTTAAATGAAAACACTTTTAGAAGTTTATTTTATTCCACGAAGCTTTTCGTAAGATGAACTTACCTTATCAAGTGAAGGTACAAGTGATATTGTAAGTTCATCTTATGAAAAGCTTCATGGTATAAAATAAACTCCTAAAAGTGTTTTCTTTTAAATATTTATATTTGGCTCGAAGAATTAAAAAAAAAGAGTATACTTAGTAATAAGTTTCCCACATAATGAACGTCTTAAATGAAAGGATATGTAAAAGCTAATTTTTCATTTTTTGAATGGTCCAAAATGGGAACCCCAAAACGACCCGTTACTTCACAAGCTTGTCCTTTATTGCGATATACTTGAAACTTCAAGAAAGAAGTTTTAGACATAAATGTATTTATTATTCATGTTAAACTTTAAAAAAAAAAACTTGCTAAATGCGATCACGGTGTGTTTATACGGTTGAGAAGGCATTAAATTCTTTTTGTATTTAGTATTAAGTATGAAAATTGATGGAGTTAAACGACAACATTAATGAAACACTTATTTTGAAACATTTAAAAATCAGAAACCAATTTTTCCAGACTTTTGAGTGTTTTGTTATATTAGGTTTTGAAAGGTTTTTGTAATATACATGAACTTTCACAAATCAAACGGAGTTTTCCAACGATTAGTGACCAACGCAAGATACTTAAAAATCAAATGTTTCAAAGATTAAAAAAATATTTTAAAGTTCTTAAAAGTGATATTGGTGCTTAGCAAAGGGAAGGTAGGTTACTTTTGATGGAAAAGACGATAAATACATTAAAACTTGTTTTTGTAGCAAAAATTTATGAAAAAATGATTTTTTACATTTATAACGATGGTTTTGAAACCAAATTTTGATTTGCAAAGAAGACAAGTTGAGTTTTGAAGCCAAGATTTCTCTTTCTGAAGTGGAGATGTAACTCTGCCGTTTGAAACAGGCTTCTAGTACCTGCAGTTGTTCTTTTGTGAACAACATTCTTCGTTTTTTTACTTTTTCTCTGTTTTCTGTTTGTAAATTATAATGCATTTTTTTTGTTTTTACTATGAATGTATTTTATATTTTTGAATGATCATTCAACGAAACAGTTACTCAAGAATTGAAACAAACCATTGAAAGTTCGTTGTTGTATATTGAGACGGGGTTTCTTCGATGCGTCAAACATCTTTGTGCCCATTTTACTTTCAAATTTGTAGATTTCACAATTTTTACATATTTCAAAATCCTGATCCGTTTTTCTGGCATATTTAATGTTACTGTGGTTTTTTGTGTAAGCATTAAAGCTTTTATAACTTGAAGTATCAAAATAATTTTCCTTCAGAAATGCATTCTCCTGAAGTTTTTTTTCAATTACAGGTACACCATTTAGTTTTATATTTTCAAAGCTGTTCTCTTTATTTTCCCAGGGCCTGACGAACTTCTTTTCACTTTTAACGGTCGCATCAACATTTTGGATTTTGAAGAGCTTGGCCATTTAATAAAATTTTAAATTTATTTCAAACTGAGATTTAAAAGATTCAAAGATTTTTTTGAATTTATATTAAATTTCAATTCTTTTTCATATTTTCCAACCAATCAAATCGCTTGCCGTTTTTTCGCAATCGTCATAGGCTTCCTCAAAGCCAACCGAATTCAAAATCTTTTTTTTCGTATAAAAAAAATTTGAGTGCAGAACACAGTGTTCTAACATTTAAGTATTAAATCTATTGTTTTACAAAATTATTTGCCGAAATCAATATGCATGTCATCTAAATGACACATTGAAAATTTAATTTGAAGAGAACTTTTATTCTCAAGTTTTTTCACTACTCTTCTATTCACAATAGAAGAATAAACCTATGGGAGCTATTGTTCTCAACAGTTCCATTTCTTGTGGCATATCAATCGTGTGGATAATTGTGAACTTTTTGTAGTCTTTTTTAACTTTGATTTGTCATGGCACGCTCTATTGTTTCAATCAAAAATAATTTAAAATTCTTTTAAAATCTCTAACAACTTTTAATTGTTTAATAAATCTAAATTTTCATTAAATTCTTTTTTATTTATATGATTAAAATTAACTTTTAAAAATTTTTCTCTATAAAAAATTATAAAAAACATTAACTAAATTGAAATGAATGTAATAAATTTAAAACTTCTTGCTGTCAAAAAAAATTGCTTCTGGTTTAAAAAAGCTATATCGATTCAAACATATTCTCTTTGTATCATTACATCTAGCAATTCAGCGCTTTTTAATTCAGTGTGTAATGACGCAATGCTTTGAGTTTGCAATAGTTACTTGATGATGTTTTCATAAAAAATCTTTTTCGAGTTTGAATGGAAAGAAATATTATAATATAATTGTAAAAATATTTTTATATCGCTCATCAGTGAAAATTATTTATTTGTATGCTTGAAAGTCACCTTACCTCAAAAAACAATAAAGAATCTTCGAGAAAATTTTAAAAATAGACCTTTCCAACATCCAATTAAATAACTCCAAAATATGAGTGTGTGAATATACAGATATTTTGGTAAGCAAACTTTTTGTGTTTTAATGAAATAGTCATTTGAATTTAATGCTTTTCAAAGCAAGAAAATTAATTTTTGAGAAAGATTTCAAATGGGAGTTTGTTCTCGCTTAAGTATATGCCATTTTGACATGAAATTTATATTGTAAAACAAACAATGTTAACGTGGTTGGGCATGCGGAAAAGACCGGGCATAATGAAGTCTTCAAAAACAGTATCTTTAATTGAAATGTTTTTACATACCTTTAAAGTTATTTTATAAGTAGAAAAATAGAGCTTTCGAATTGCATTCAAAATTATTTATAGTAAAGTGAGGGCATGACTTGATTGAGTTAACAAAACAATTTTTATAATGTCATGATGGTTATCGAGAGCCTAGCTTTTATCATGTAACAGACTACCATATGCCTTTCTTTTCCAGTTTTATATTATAGATAGAATTGATTCTCTTATAAGTTTATTCAAAAAGATTATTATATTTTCACGTAAATTTGCTTTGTGTGCTCAATTAAAAATTCACTTTCACGAATGGTTCAGTCAGTTGAATCAAAAGGATCACGGTTAAAAAATAACCATCAAAAACATCATTATTACTCTCAATATCAATGTTTGCCTGGTAAAACAACGAATCAAGCACTTCTATTAACTGAACCAAGCTTTTCGTTTGTTGAGCTTGATCTTGACTCAAGACGTTTTTAGTTTAAATTGTGAAATAAATGATGATTGGAATTTGTAAATTCATATTGAACGTTGGCATATAATAAAAAGTATAAGAACTATATAAGATTAAATAATAAAAGACTTGCATCATCCATTAAAAACCAACGCACAATATTGGTATAAAAAATTATTACATTTAAAAAGTTTTTCTGATTAGCATTGGACCTTCACCTTTTGATATCAAATTTCGTTATAAACAAGGTAGGAAACTAAATATTTTTGAATGTTACAAAACTTTTTTATACCAATGAGAATCGGTATTAATAAATGCAAAAAAATGATGAAATTGCAGAAACTACAAAGATACGAAAAATACATAACAGATTTTAGAACATAATTTTAAGGTCAATTTTTCATTTCATTCACCTAAACTGCACTTTATCGGCTCGTATAGCTCAAGGGTATAGCATTAGACAAACTATATAAAGTTACCGGGTTCGATTCCGCATGGGCCGACAATTAGCACCTCTTCCACAGTGTGTTTTCGCTACATTAAATTTGTAGCAAGCGCTTTGATCTATAAAGAAAAACGCTTTATAAATACTCGTTTTATTTATAAGATATTAACTAGACCTGACTGGCCAACGGGGTACTTTTATATAATTGCTTTAATGTTACTCAATTGAGTTGTTAATATATGTACCGAATATATTACATTTTTTTGAAAAAATGTATTAATTTTTTTTCAAAAATTTAGAGATAATTATATCTCGAAATTAATCGTGGGTTACCTCAAATCGATTTAAAAAAATGGTTTTTCTGTTTAATTGAATACATTAATTTGCTATGAAACAATATTATATTGACCTTATAGAGGAAATAAAAGTTGAAGTTTCACTTATAGAAAATTACTTTCTCTTGTTTCAGCTTTTCAAACGGAAAAGTTTTTATATATCTGTGTGAAGTTTGAAACCAAATGGTTGATCGCAAATTTTTAAAAACCTTCCACTTTACGGCAAAACACTTTTGAAGGCTGCAAAATGGCGCTTTATAAATTTCTTTAAAATGATTAATTAATATCAAAATTTTGAAAATATATAGTAATATATATATTTGTTTAAAAATTGAATTTTAATGTAATGGTAGATTCAAAACATACTGGTTTATAAAATTTATCTAAAAACGAAAAGCTTTTCTGTGTTAAAAAACAATCATCATAAGGAAATACTGTTGCTTTTTTAAATGTTTATTTGAAGTGGAGTTTGTTTATTAACAAAAACTCGGAAAGCATCTATCTTTCAAATAAAAATTTCAAAATTTTCAATAAAAGCAATAAATTTCAGTTCATTTTTTCAAGTATATATATGAGTTCATAAGCAGTTCTAATTTGTTAACATGGAAAAACAATATAGAAGCGGGTCATACAGCACTAGGGAACGATGGTGAAACAGATAGAAGTAAAATACACTGAGCATATATAATAGTTTTTAAACTCTGTGAAATCATCCCAATAAACTCAACAACGAAATGTAACATTATAAGTGATGTTTTCCACTTATGCAGATTGTTTTGAGTGCTAAAAAAGGACAAAAAAACACTCAAAATAGCTGCTTATCACACACAAACTTTAAAAAATATTATATAAAATGTGTAGCCTTAAATTATTTGCAATAAATGGACTATCGACAATCGTTATGTATGTAGATCCTTTATTTGATACCATTTTTAACGAATAAATGAATAATTTTACTGACAACCGAAAATAATGATTTGTAAAACTATTCTTCATCAATATTATTAAAATTTAAATTTATACATATAGTCAATGTTAATTTCATGATGAATCTTTTGCAGATGTGCATCTTTCCGAATGTTGTGTTACATAGAAGAGAGACTAAGAGGAAAATATGTTTGTAAACTTACAAAACTATCGCACTGATAATATAAAATAAGTTTATTCTAAATCATTTAAATTTATTAGTTTCAAAATTTTAAGATTCATTATAGATTTAGAATCAGATTATTTTAATGAACAACGACCAAAAGAGATAAAATAAAATCGATTAAATAATACTAATAAGATATAGTAATGAATCAATAAATATTTACTGTGCATATAATGTCCTTAGAACAGTTCAGAATGATTATTTTGTATGAATTGAGTTCTAGTTTTCGTAGAATTTTCAATTGACTTTTGAAACTTTGTTATTTTGTTCGAATCCTCTTTTGTTCGAAAGTAATGATCAATTCGATGAAATGAAGATAGTTTTTTAAGATGTTTGTTCGGATAATCACATTGAGTTGATTAAAAAAGAATGATTAAATGTAAGATTATTGTGATTTATTCAAAAAGTTTATGTCAAAATTTTTTTTACTTTATTAATTAAAAATGATGGTTTTTAAAGGTACTAATTGGAAAGGTTGCAGATATTTCTCTTTGGTAATAGCAGATGCTTTAATCAGCACTTTTATATTTTTTCCCTTAACTGTTCTCCATTGGGAAGGAACATGGGCTATTCAAGATGAGTATTTCATTCCAAGCAGCAATGAAGCATCTACATTATTGAGTTTTGCTATAGGTGCTATAATTTGCACTATACAACTATTAATGCAACCTCAACTTTCTGAGTGGCTATTGAAACAACCTCCTCTTCTTTATTTTGTTTCTACCCGAATTCACCTTTATATTCATGGATGGGCTATTTTATGTTATTGGCGGGGAGTATGGAATTTGTTAGATTTTTTTTTTAACAGTGAACACCCTCTTTTTCAGTATATTGTTCTTGCTGTGTACTTGTTTTGCCAAATATTAATGATACTATTTAGAACTGTTAGAACTACCATTGGTCCACCAGTTTCTATAAAACTTGATTTTAGCGATGATCTTTTAGAAGCTGATCTCATTTTTAAAGTTCATGTAAGTTAGTTTTCTAATTTGGTTTAAACTTTTTTTTCAATATTAAACTATGTATTAGTTAATTTTATTATATATGTACTAATTAGTAATTTTCAAAATTGAGATTGGTTTAAATTTTTTAGCTATTTTTAAATATAAAATATTTATTAAATACATTATTCCAACAGCACAGAAACCCACTCTGGTTTACATTGGATTGTCTCTTTACACAATTTGTTATAGTGACATTATCTCTGACCATATGGTGGGCCTTATGGTGGTATTATGATGAAGTACTCTTTGCTGATGCTTCCCAAGATTCTCTTTGTCTTTTTATTGGTTTCATCATAAGTATTGGATTTCTAATTATTGAAGCACCATTATCGTGGATTTCTCAAAAACTAGACAAACACTTTTGGTGCAAAGTGGCTTACGAAGATGTGATTTATATTATTTTGACTTGGGCAAATCTAATGTATTGGAGAGGTTTCTGGAATTTATGGGTAAAAGATTTTAAAGATTTTAAATGGGTTGATATATGGTTTCCACATGTCATTGGCACTCTGGGTCTTTTCCTACTGCAGTCTCTCAATAGCACAGGTCAGCATGGCATTGATAGGGATGGCTCTTATGAGGCTGGATCAGGCATTTTCCCTAATAAGTTTCTCACCATTATCTTTCAAAAAGATACCAAAGTAATTTTATTATGCTTTTTTACGTTTTGGCATTATTTTAATTTTAATTAATGGTATATTTTTGTTTGAATGTTTTTAGTATAAAAAAAATAGATTAAATTTCAAGGGTTTTTTAACTTGTAGGGTTTTATACTTTTGATTAAGATTAATTTGCTAAAACAAAAATTAATATTTGAAAATCCATTAAATTCAGCTGTTATTTAATTATTGCATTGCATGACAAAAGAATATACAATATGAAAGACTGCAAGAGCTTTCAGCAGTAACTGATAAACCTTCAGTAGAAGATTCTCTTAATGACAACTCGAAAGAAAAAACATATATTGAAGAAAATTCAGCACAAGATTCTGTCTCAGCTATTGTTACTTTCGAAAATAATGCTAGTAATTATTTTGGATCTAACAATTCTTTTGATGAAAATCATGCTTTAGTATTTGACAATCATGTTGATGTTGATGACGAAGATCAGACATAAAATATATATATTTGAAATAGCTAAAATCAATGAATGAAAAGTGCTTTATTTGGTTTTGTTGAATCAAAAAGATACTTAAGAATCTATCAAGCATTTTTTAAACTTACATTAGATTTACTGTTTTAAGTATTAGTATTACTTCTAAATTTCTGGTTTGGGCATTGAATTTTTCTCATTGTTAGAATGCATTTATTTGTTAAAATAAAGTGGGATTTTTAAAAGCAACTATAAAGTATGCAGCTAGTTATACAATGTATATTTTAAACACTTTACATGACATTCCTCATTTTAGCGTTATGATCGTGTGACTTTGTCAAACAATGTATTTTTCTATCATGATCAAAATTTTGAAGATCTTTTGAGTTGTTTTGTTATGGTAGTAAAATCTCAATTATTTTTCTATTGACGTCACTACAACTTCATCTAGACCTCATTTGTGTTATAAAACTTGAAATTTATGGTGATCAGAGCATTTTATTTTCACATTAATATTTTTTTAATGTTGGAGTTTTTAGTTTAGATAAATTCTTTTTATTTTTTAAAATAAATTATTTCTATAAAATCTTGATAATATTGTGAAAAAGATAATAGTTTCAAATCATGGCATACTATCAAAACGCGTAATATCTTCTATTTTTAATGGCTACTAATGTCTTATCATAACGGTATGGTAGTCAAAAGTTATTGTTTTTGTTGTTGAATAAATTATCTTAATTAGTTTTGCTTTTCGGAAAAAATAATTTCTGAAATCATAGTATTACGCTACATAAAATTTCCTAATTAAATTAACTTTTAATGCAGGTAATATTGAAAGGTAAAAGGTGTAATAAATGCCATCCTTGAAATCAAAAGATTTCACAGAGTTGTGCGAAAAAATTAAAATAAACGATGATTTAATAACCGAGAAAGAAAAAACATTGAGAAGAATGCTTCTTTCTTTGGATACATTAAAAAAGGTAACGGGGAAAGATAAAATAGAACAAATGAATTTAAAAAAGAAACGAAAGCATGATTGGTCGGAGGCAAAAAATGAATATCAAATAATGAAAGAAGATTTCCGTCAAATTGGTAATCTTTTTTACTCTATGTTCAAGCATTGCACAATACTGAAAATCTTGGCTTGTTTATTTTTAAAGCTTTTGTTTTTTACAAATTTGAGCATCAGAAAATATTTTTTGAGCTTATCTAATTTGGGATAGATTTTAAATTTCACTTTAGGTTAGTACAGTGCCTAATAGCCTTTCAGTCAGTTTTTTCCTTGGCTACCCTTTTGATGTCTCTAAAGAGTCCATATAAACGAGAGATATGCTGCTTGGGCTTGTAGTGTAACCAATCCATTGTCAGCTTATCATTGCGACATTCCTTATCACTGTTTTTTTGAGTACTCTTCAAAAGTGTGACGTTATTACCTTCATAGACTATTTTGATTGACAATTTTGCTAAATCAATAAAAACTAAATGAACTTATTATTTTTTTACGTGTTTTCATATCGAAGAGCTGTTTTAAAAAGTTGTTTTGAATTCTGTTTTTGGTGTTGATTGAAAGGGAGGAGGCAAGTTTTAAAGGCACGTGAACTCGTTAAAAATTTTTTTTGAAATTCTAATCATTTAATAGTATAATACTTGTGTTGAGTTCTTCATTAACGATTTTTTACTGCTAACGACAAAACTGGATAGTATTTTTGTTTTGTTTTAATAAACATCCAAGAACCAATGAAAGCTGACTTATGTACTGGCTAAAATTCACATTCTCATAAGGCTAATGCAAAAATTTATCGATATCTGTTTATTATTCCAAGATCATGTTTGTCCATAACTTTTATAATCACTAGTGATCTTTGCATCCAAGTCTTCCATATGTATGAGAATGTTTCGTTTGATAGTCTTGCAGTCTATTATAGAAATCTTCTATGAATTTACTTCATCATCACTTGTGAGGTCAACACAATGTAACGTTCATTATGGTTCTCTGGAACTCTCTCACTCCAAATCTCAAATCTCCCTTATATCCTAGTTTTCTTAAAAACTTTTAAACTAATCTTTAAGCGGTTCATAGCAGAACGTTTTTGAACGATGCGTAAAAGGCATTATATATTACTATTATTATTGGGGTTTAATGTAGCTGTTATAATACGTGACCCATGTTTTTATCAATTAGGTTTTCGTGCAACAATAGGTTACATCAACTTTTGGTGCAGGTAGCATTAGAAGAAGTTGCTTTCAATTCTATTTAAAGTTTCAATTCGCTTTATAATATTGAAAATATTATATATATATTATAACAGAGAAGGAAACCCAAAAACAACAAAGTAGGTACACAGAAATACAAGAAGAAATTGAAAAATATAACAGCTATTTTGCTGAGTTAGAAAATTATTATGCTGGACTGAAAGACTTCATTAAAAAAAAGAAAGATGATTTTGCGAATAAAAAGTTGAAAGATACTCACATAATCAAAGTAAGTTGCTGCGTTTTCTTTCTGTTTTTTTAAGTACAAGTTTATGCAAAAACACACTAGGAAAAAGAAAAAAAATTAATGTCAAAAAAATTGAATGTGAATGAAGTGAAGAAAGAAAAAATTTTTGAATATAAATCGATTGGTGAAGAAATTAATGATCCCAATCCCGTGAAAACTTCCACTGAAACGAATGAAGCTGTCTCAATTGATAAATTTGATGACTCGCTGCAAAGCTCTTCACTCCAATCCATTTCTGAAACGAGTTTTAATGTAAGGGTATGTTGTTAACTACAAAAAAATTTAAAAAATATTATTTAAATCTGAAGATAAAATCTTAAAAAGTATAAAAATATTACCAAGAAACAAAGTTTTTTGCTAACCTAGACTATTCAATCTTTACATTGTTTTAAATTTAACGAAAATAAATATCATGTTTCTGCAAGGTTCGATATGTACTTAAATTTTTGGTTTTCACTTGTCATTTTTATAGGTTTCAGACTCTGAAGTTTCAAAAACCAGCGACATTACATCAAACCAATCACTTTCATTTCATAAAAATTCATCTTTTAAAGAACCAGTTACTTTTAATGGCTCAAAGCCCCAATCATATTTAAACTTTTATTCGGCTCGTCCTTTCAATTCTTCAAAGTTCAAACCTATCCAATCTATCCAACCAACTTTTCTTCATCAATCTGATTCTAATAACGATACAGAATTATCTACGCTGGGAGTTGATGACAAAAATTTTGAAAACGAAATAAATGCTTCAGTAGAAAAAACCTTTAAGCAGAAAAAAACTATAGATAAGATAAAAGGTGATTCTAGCTCTGAAGAATCAAATAGTGAAGAAGATTTAGAAGACTTCAAAGAAAGGAATATACTTATTTTCAATACGCTTTTGAATAGAAACTTTTTGATTTCAAATAACATTGCATGTAATAAAATAGATGACGAAACTAACAAAGGATTTTTCCAAAGAAGCCAAACAGAAATATGGAGTATGGGTAAGTATATCATTTATAATATTGACAATGGGATAAATATTTCTTCATACCCAGCCAAAAGAAGAGGCTCGTTTGAATATGCAAAGAAAAAATCAAAAGTGTTTCGTCTCAGTTGGAGTGATATAAATGAAGGCAAGCTGCATTCAAATCTTAATAGGTCTCGTGATCTCTCTAGGAAGGTATCCTTTGATAGTGTGACATTGTTCTATGAAGCCTGCAGAGATGGAGACTGTCATGTGCTTCAGAGACTCATTGACGAGGTTTTGTGATGATTTTCATAAATTTACTGTTTTTATCAAAATTATATGATGAAATTAAAAGGATATGACGGAAGAAGATCTTAGTATACATGCTAACACTACTCCTATGCACATCTGCATTTTTGCTGGTAATTAATTTTTTAGGATTTTTGCTGAAACTATATTAACTTATATTTCTAATGGAACAACTTTAAGGAAATATGATGGCTTTGGAGTTGCTTGTTAGTAGAGGCTTTGATTTGAACAGACTAGATCTAGATGGATGGTGAGCATTTCGAATACCTGAAAAAACTCTTTGAAACTAATTAATTTTTTGTTAAAACAACTGGTTAACACACTTATAATAAAATATTTATCGTTCAAGGTCTCCACTTCATAGTGCAGCGTCTTGCAACGATGTAGGCATGTGTCAGTTACTCATCACTCACGGAGCCTGTGTTCTAGCCAGGTTTTAATTTAATGTGATATTTATAAAGCGCCTTGTAGCTCAAAACGCAAAACACGCCGTGGGACAAATGCTGCTTTTGTGAACAATTAGACTCAAAATTGTGAATCATGAAAACACCACAATATTTGAATTTTTCTATTTTGACGAAGCTCTTCGATATATTCTATATCATCATCAGGTAACCAATATACAATATTGTCGTGTTTTTATGATTCACAAGGGCTGATTGTTGTACATTGTCATACCTTATACACATTTTATAGTAACTAATTAATGCTTTATAATATTTCAATTAATTCAAGTTTTAAAAAAATTTATTTAAATTAAATTTTTCAATTGTTAAAAATTTTATTTTGAAGTTTTTTTTTAACAAAAAATTTCATATACACCTAAAAGATCCAGAGATGGTGGTGAATTAGCCTCAGAACTGTGTGACGAGCTGGAGGCTGGCTGTGAAGACACCAGACAATACTTGAGAAGTAACATATATTTCGAAAACTTGAAATAACAATCAATAATATTTTCACACATCAATACTTTTTAAAATACTAATTTATTTATAAAATTATCTAATCATTATTTTAGGTGCTGAAAGAAGTATTGGCTTAATGAATAACGGTATAGTCTATGGAGTGTTGCCTATTTACGACGAAATAGAACATGAAGCGTTTATTGACAGCAAAAAAGTTTTAAATTACAAAAGTAATGATTCTCTAGAAGTTATTGAAAAATCAGTGGTAAAAAAAATTGGTAGAGAGTGGTGGTTATGTGCCTTGCGAGATATGCAAGGATTGGTGCCCTCTGACTGCTTAGCTGTGAGTTGCCTTTAATCCTTTTTTTCAGTGTTTATATGCTCCTTTTGAAACTATATTATATGAGTTTAATACAAAGCTTTAATTATTCTATTGAGACAGATCTATCCAAGAATACAACCAACTATTTCTTGCTGATGGTTTTTAGGGAAGTTAAATATATAACTTTTATTGAATTATCAGAGTTGTTAGATGTTTTGAATTTAGTTAGATTCATAATACATTTTTAAACGTGTTACATTTTATTTGAGGATAAAGCACAATCGATTAATTCACAAAATTGTCAAGTTGGTTATCAAGTAATAAAATAAATTTATCGAAATGATCCTAAAAATTTTTCTAAAAAAAAAACTAAAAAAACTCTTAATAACGATTATCGTAACCGGTTCAGAGAGTTTCAAATAGATCAATATAGAATAGTAATAAATATACATAAACGAGTTTCCTTTAACTAAAATATAAATATGATTGAATGTGATTCTTATGGTGAATAAATTGTCTAGTTTCCTATATGTAAAGGGATTAGTCATGATTTGATAGAACACCAATATAAAACACTTTACGATATCAAGACCGAAAAGAGATTCGTAAAATCTAATGAATAAATAACCTCTTTACAACTGTTAAAATTAAATAAATTTAAAATATTGCAGTACAAAACAAATAGTCCAAACATAAATAAATGAATAAAAAAAAATATCTGAATTAAAAGTTAATTTTTCAAAATAAAAATAGTGTTTAAAAAGTTTAAGGAAATATTTTCTGATTAAACAATACGACCAACTCTAAAAAATTAAATGAACTCCTGTCCTTCAAATGCTTGTGACAATAGTGTCAAAATATAAAAAATTTTGCCCTTAAACTATAAAAATTTCATGTGGAAAATGTAAAAAGATTCATTGTGAAACTTTTAATTACAATCGGCTAATGATAAATGTATATAAAAATTTCTGGCATCAAATGGTAAACAAGGTGCGTGACAACACAACTCTAATGTTTTCAACAAGAAGTTTAAGGTGACCGATGATGAACCTTATAATTATCTTTCCTACCGTTGTGCGAAGAGTTCATCGGTTGTTGAGAAACTGGTAATGAAGGATGTTTGAAGCGGTTGAAGTGGTTGTTTTGAATTGAGACTGGTTTGTTGTCGATGGCGGTTTTCCTTGAGGATTGTAATTGGAGTGCTCACTCAAGATGTTTGGTTTCTTGGTGGATCTTATAAATTGAATATTTGATTGAAAACGATTCTCAAAAAGTTGGTTGTAATTTTTGTTGTAAGGATGTGGTCGATTAGCAGGTGTTTGATGGAAGGGCTTTTGAAAAGCTGAAAAGTGACTGGTTGATTGCATATTAGGAGAAGGAAAGTTGTGGTGGTCATAATTTTTTGAAGGCATTTGGGGGCCATATTGTAGATTAGATTGTGTGAAAATTGATTGGACAGAAGTTGAATTGATGATAATAGGTTTTTCATGGGTGCTTTGAGTAGTATTTGTTACAAAAGAAGCTTGTGAATTAGACACTGAACTCTCTGCAGATGCTTGTAGGCTTTTTTTAACACTGGGAGCCATGAAACGATGACTCTTCATATGGGCTGACCTGCTCTTCACTTTATAGAACACTCTGCAAAGAAGTTGGAGACAGTTTTGAACAAAGTAAAATTTAAAAGATAAAATTCTCATGCTGTAATAAAACACACTTTTTACAAATTTTGCATGGAAAGGCCGTTGGAGAATCGTGAAGTGGTGACACGTGCATTGAAGCTTTGGGAGGGAGTTGTTTTGGTGGTCTGCCTCTGCCTTTCGGAGGCCTCCCAGGTCTTCTCACTGCCGTCTTGCCAGGTAACGAGAAATTCTTGCTAGTAGACACGCTGACCTCATCTTGCAAATCATCATTCGAAGCTGCTGAGAAAATTTTATCTGACGTTTGGATTGTTTGCCTTACTTTATTTTCTTGATCTTTTTTGACATTTTCTTTCTTCCAACTCAATTGTGAAAGATTGTCACAAGCATCATTTTCATCAGTAGAATCATCCTCACCGAGAACAGCATCATATTCCTTTTCTTTTTCATTCCTCAACTCACCAGCACTTTCACTTCTTTTGGAGCTTGCACTAGACACAGCACCATCTTCATCCTCATCTTCCACTTTGTATTCATTTTCTATCTTTGATTGATTGAATCTGGCTTCTTCTTTCCGACGAGAATATCTTTAAAATAAATTATATTCAACATTTTGAAAAAATCTAAAAAACAAGGGTCAATAGATAAAGGATGCTAAAAACTAATTTAACAAATAACTATGCAAACTCTAGGCTGAAAAAATTCAATAAATCGAGCCCTTTATTATAACAACTATAATTCTAATCACAACCTCGATCTCCTATATTGTTCAAAAAGCACTTTCTTTATCACATAATACTGCTCCACACATTGCTTGCAAGTCTTAGTACCAATCTAATAATAAATTATCTATGAAACAGAAAAGTATACAAAAAAAATTTATTTTTTTAAAACTTTATTTAAACGAAATGCAACATAATTTATGAGAATGTTTCGATAGTATCAATGAGACCTTGATAGCAGCCGCATAGAAATCCTTGTGGCTCAGAAAGTTCTGCAGAGTTTCAATCTCATCAATGCTCCATTTCACTGTCTCTATTTTAAATTTTAATGTTGAAATATTACAAATTTTTCGAACCTAGTATTAAAACTCAGAGTTGAAGAGTTATTATGACGAAAAAATAGTTTTTATACACAGTTGTAACAAAACAGTTTTATTAAACAGAATTCGTATAAAGGCTTGCTTTAGTTTCTCTAAGCATGAACAAAATTTTAAAACAAAACTTAATGTTTGTTCTTGTACAAAAGAAGTTATGACCTCTAAGCGTTTTACGCACTATAAATTACGATGCAGTATAAAGTTTTGACTACAAACCTGGATATGTATAAGAGCAAACTTGATCAGGGAATTGTTGAGTGATAAGAGCCAAACATGATTTCTGATGGATTTTCAATAGTGTCAATAATTAAAATATTGCTGGTTAAATCATGTTCTATATAACAGATTTTTGCAGATTTGTAGACAAGAAAAAATAAGCTTTAAAATACCTTAACATCTCCATTAAAGGCATGTAAAAGGTGCAGAAAAAGCTCTTTGTTTGTTCCATTACCCACCACACACGCTGACGATGAGAAGTCCATGAGTGCTTGCTCTGTATACAGGAATTATTTACCATGTGAGACATCATCATCATTTATGGTATTTATAATGTCATTTTATGGGAGGCTAGCTGAAAAAAATAGTCAATCATTATGGAACCAACCAATAGCAACAACGTCATCACTGCGAGGAGCATACATGAGTGTAGCATGGTCATCTGTTTGGTCTGCATTCTCTTGTATTCCTATTCGTCATAAAATGCTGTTAGTCTTGGCCCATTAAAATCAGTAACAAGTTTTGCTGTCGTTAGCAAAATTTGGATAAAACTTAAAAAAAACTTTGAAATACTTCAAAAAGTTATGGGTAAAATAGGTGTGTAGGTAAACAACCAAAAAGTTGAAAAATGATGTAAGCCAAAGAAGACAACTTGACAATGACATTTGTGGAAACTACACTTAAAAGTAATGGTTATACAAAATAGATTCGTGAAAATAATTATGTTCAACAGCAGAATAAAATGTAAAAAAAAAACATCAATTTCGTTTTCCTTTTATTATTTATTATTATTATTATAATAAGTTGGTATATCGAAAAAATATATATTACTGGTATCAATAGATACTAATTTTTGCAAGACATTTTGCAAGAAGATTTTTAGCACAAACAATACGGTTCAAAAAAAGCAATGAATCACCGATAAATTCCGGTATGACAGCCTGGTATTCAGAACCAACATTTATATGCCTGTTACAAAGAAATATTTGTAGAGAATTAATATTCCAATGAATGGCAAGTAGCTAAAAATAATTTGAAATTCTATAATGAAGCAAAATAATTTAAAATGGCCTGAAACTCTAGAATGATAAAACTTTCAAGATTACGCAATACAGCGACAATAATGCAATTTAAACTGATCTGTCTACAGTTCATAGAAGGTAAAGCCCATAAGAACGATCTATTAAAAGATCGGCAACTAACGGATTGACGTCAGTGGTGGGAGCTTCTTCAGCTGAAGATGACTCATCAGTGACCACCTCCTCGACCAGACCTTCCTCCACCTCGGGTGTCACTGGTCCTGTGGCTGTCATGATGCAAACGTCATTTAAAATCTTCATTCAATATAATACTATAATGAAGTAAACATTAATAATTTTTGAACTAACACTATTGTTTAATTAAATAAAATGATTTAAAACAAACGTACATTTTCTGACGCGAGGAGTGAGTATGGAGGACGCAGCTTGAAGCAAACAAAAAAGACCTGAGCCACTCCTGATTGGGCTGAGCATTGGCGGTGGAGTGTAGGGAATGATGGGTTGATTGAAAGGCGGGGGGATTGAAGAGTCATAACAACCACTGCCAGGAATAATCCTTGGAGAACGTAAATGGCTGTGAAAGCCAAAACCACCGCTTGAGTTTTCACTGTTTGAAGCTGTATTGGGATGAGATGGGTGTTTGGGAGGCATGATCAGAGGCTCCAATCTGCGGCCCCTTCTGCTCCTCAAATGTCCTGGACTGCGAAACTGGTTTGAATTATCACTGACACTGGATTTATTTGATGTAGTGGTTGAAGAACTTTGATCAACATTGTTGTTTATATCTACATCAGTTTTTAAGTTATTAGAAATTTCTTTTACATCCCTAGTTTTACCACTAGAATTCAATTTTTGTGAATTGTTAACGAAATTTTTATTTTGGTTCAAATCTAGATTTTCAGAAGAATTAAGGCCTTTCTCTTTGGTATCTGCAAAAAAGTCGTTATTCTCAATAGTAATTTTGTCTTTTTGGGAAATATTTGATATTTTCTGCATCATTGATGATGCCAAACCTTGGTCTCTTTTATTATTTCTTAATGAGAAACTTTCAGCATTTTTATGGACATTTTGTGAATGTGATTCCGATAAAGGACCCTGGAGTGCAGTGGCTTGTGATAAAGAAGAAGATATTTCATCACCTAGTTTATCAAACAATGTAGGTGGATTATGATATTGGTCTTCATAGAAAACAGTCATAGATGAGGAAGTTGATGATTGTTGTGGTACAGGTGAGAGAGAATGAGAAGGCGACATTAATTGGGGGGGTGGTGATGAAGCTTGTAAGGTGCTTGTAAAAAGAAGGTTTGTTTGTATATTTCTTAAATCTTCTGGAATGCTTTCATCATTGTTATCATCATCAATTATTTCTTTTTTGTTTTTATTTTTAGTGATATCTTCATTTTGTGTTGAAATTATAGTGGAAATAGAACTCAGTTGTGCTTGCTGTGCAGATCTCGGCATATTGTATGATGGGGAAGCCAATAAACTAAGCAGTAAACTTGGAGGAAGATTTTTGCTTTGCTGCTGTTGTGAATGCTTTAAAAAATTCTGTCTGTTGGTGTTTGGCAAGTTTTGTTCTTGTTGGAATGGAAATGATTTTGGTAAAAAAACTTGCTGCATTGGAGCATGCTGTTGAATAGTATCTTCTTGGGAAAGCTTAATAATGTTTTTTAATTGCACACTGGCAGGAAGGTTGAAAACATTATTATCAGTGTCTAATTTGTTGTTTTGATTAAATTGATAGCATTTAAAAGAATCTGAAGGATGAAAACTTGATTGAACAACACTTTGTTGCTGGGGGTTTGAAAAGTTATTATTGGAAGGCATTTTAGAGCTTTGTTGAAATATATATTGTTGGGGGTGGAAGGATGCATTTTGAAGAAACATCTGTTGATTTTGATGGTGGTGAAATGGTTGTTGGGAATGGTGATGGTCAACTTCAATGTGCTTTTGCAAAGACCTTTGATCACAATAACTTCTTTCACACTCAGAACATGTGATATGCTTATTTTTATTATGGGTTGCCATGTGTCCCACTCTGAAAGTGATATAGACTTATTTTAATAATCAAATAAATTAGTTATGAATAGATTTTAAGTATTATGAAAATACATTTATAAAAATGAAATATGGTATAAAACATTCTAAATTAAAATAAATTATGATGCAAAACAGCTATGAAAATTATATAAAATTCTCAACAAGCCCAATTATTTAATCACCTAGACACATTAAACTTGAAAAAATAATTATCAGTATGAGATGGAAATAACATACAGATGGTCTTGTCTTTTAAATGACTTATTGCATTCACCACACACAAAACTTCTTTGTTCTGAATGCACAACAGCATGCTTCAAGAGACTGCTGTAGTTGGAGAATGTTTTGCCACACTCACCACAAACTTCTCCTTCAGTTGGTGGTTTTCTTGGACGTCCTTTTTTGCGTTCTCTTTGATTCTCTAAGGTTTGTTGTTTTTTCAACTTTATTGTTTTCAGTTTTTTAGATGCACTGTGGTTTGTTGTGATACAATTTCTTTGATTTTTTTAGTCAAATATAAGAAAAACTGTTTTAAAACAATCAAAAAATCAAGTTTATAAATTTTTTCTGTCAGAGCAAAATTTACTTAAATAAATTAAGACATTGTTTATTGAAAACCTCCCAAGATGCCAATCCATAAAGGATATACTCTATATAAAATAGATTTCAAGCAAGAAACTAACACATATTTAACTACTTTAGAATATTGAAAATGAAAACACAATCTATATAAATAAATTCCAGTCAAACACAAAATTAAACTGAGCAACTATAAGTTACATATGAAAAATAAAAAAAGTATCCCATCCTATATAGCAGTTCCTTTACACAAATTGATAAAGAAATTTGTATATTTGTTTTTTGCTTTATTTTTCTGAATACTTGCTTAGTTTTGTAGCTCAATTTTGAATACTTGCTCAAAATATTTTTCATAAGAGTACTTGTAACAGCAAAGAAAAAAATTTTAAATCTCAATTTTATAGATATGTCTATAAGGAATGAAACAAAATTACCAAAAGATTGAAATAAAATTTAAAACCTGGAACTGTCTGTAAAAAATTTTCTGAACTTTTCAAGGAAGTAACTTGTTGAGAAGGTATAGCAGTCGAATGCAAAAAAGAAGAATGAGATGGAAGTAAATTAACTGCTAAACTTGTTGTAACATTAATTGAGTTAGATGAAATTTCTTTGTTATTTGCATTTTCGTTGCAACTAAAATTTAAATCCATTCTCCAAAAATTATGCTGGAATTATTTTCAAAATGTCAACACAACAAAATTCTAATATTCGAATCGAATGCTTTTTGCTGCTAAGCTTTTTGTTCCAATGCATTGAAATTAAATAAACTCATATCGAAAATAAAACGCATATGTATCATGGTGCACGAAGCATTATTAATTTCAATAACCTATCTTTTTTCCAAAAAATTGAAAATCATAAAAATCAAAACAACTCTATATTTACAGTAAAGGTAAGCAAATAAATGTTCTCGAATTGCAAAAATTTAACTAGGAAATAAAATTCGGTGCAACTGATAGGGTAAAGTAAAAATAGCAAAAATCTATATATTTTTATTTTCTTCAAATTGGAAAAATGAATAAAATATTTCTAATGTATATTTTAAATTTATTATTTCTTTTCTTATTCAAATAATTATTACTATATGCGGCCGATATATGGCTTACCTCAGTACTGTCGTATCTATTATGATAATTGCTATTAAATAATTGGTTTTGGCATTATTTATCATTAGTATAAAATATAAAAACTCAGTTAAACCTTTCGTACTAGTTTTAACTTCATTTTCAATAGCTTTTATGTCTTTGAATACAATACTATTATAAGGGACAATGATAAATGAAACTTCTAGGCAAGATTCATCGTCGAATAAGGTACTTGTGAAACTCCCTCTTCTTAAAGGTTTGAAAATAGCTCGAATTAAAAACTTATTTTGTCGCAAAAGCTTTTTTTAGAATGACTCTCATCAAATTTCCAGATTCTGAATCCGTAGAAGATCGCACGGAGTTGTTAATCGAAAAGATTAGACAATGCTGTGTTTTGTTCGATTTTGTTCATGACCCTCTCAGTGATCTGAAATTCAAAGAGGTAGTGTTTTGAGTCAATGCTTATAAAAAAACCAAAATACATTTTATCTAGCATTATTAAAACTAAGAACCAATTTTATTTTTGTCTTAGTGCAATAAACTTTTCTTCTAACCTTAGGTGAAAAGAGCAGCCTTAAATGAGTTGGTGGAATATGTTGGCCAAAACAGAGGTTCACTGAGTGAAGAGGTGTACTCTGAAGCGGTTCACATGGTATGAACTTATTCAACAATATATATTATCATTTTTCTTTCTTGACACATTATTGAAAATTTTTTAAAGGGTTAATCATCACTATATTCAATAATTTATTAAAATTTCAGTTTTTAATCTGTTCCAAAAATTAAATCTCTAAAAAAAATATTTTGTTTTATTTTATACACAAATATTTTATTATATTATATTTATTTTATTGAAAAATAAAATATTTTCCATTTTATTACTTTTATTCATTTTCATAATAATGAGATAAACTCTAAATTAAATTCAACTTTCAGTTTTCAGTGAATGTCTTCCGAATCCTGCCACCTCCATCCAATCCCAAGGGAGCAGAATTTGATCCAGAAGAGGATGAGCCTGCCTTGGAGGCTGCTTGGCCTCACCTCCAGGTTTCCAGATGTTGTTTGATGTATTCAGTCACTATTTCATTTAATAACTAAAATAGTTTTTAATATTTTTTAACAAAAATATATAAAAATACATAAAATTTCTCTGAATTGTTCTCAATTTTTTATATTCTTTCTCAACAAAATATCAAATAAAAAGAAAAATATTTTATCATGTTTTTATAAAGTAAAATAGTTAAAAATTAATATTTATTAGTTTTTTTAAAACTTTTATAATAAAAGGTTTTTGATGTATCTCAATTTTACAGAAAATATTAAACATTCCAATACATAAAATAGTGAACCAAACTGAAAATTATTTAGCAATTATTTTTTTGTATTTTATAGCTCATCAAAACCATTTTGTAAATGTTAATATTCAGGTGGTTTATGAGTTTTTCTTACGTTTTGTTGAAAGTCCAGCCCTCAACATCAACCTTGCCAAGAAATACATTGATCAAACATTCATATTGAAGGTTTCAATTTTTTATTTATTGTCACTATTTGAATAAGATAAATTGTACAAAAATTTCATTTGTTTTTCTCATTCAACTCATGCTAGAGTTTAAATGAATGTAAAACAATGATGGTACTATTGGTTGTTTTTTAAGAATTTATATAATTGATTTTAAAACTAATTTCTCCAAAAAGCGCCTTCGTAATATAATAGTTCGTACATAAACTTACGTAATATTTATACTATCTTTTCATGGTTCAACGCCAATCACTATATAAACCCATAACTACAATAGTCATTTCATGCTAAAATTTTTTTTTCCATAACTGGTCTCAAGTAAATGAGTTTTGATGACTGTGAAATAATGAAAGCTGTACACAATGTTATTCTCAAACAACTGTTTGATGTCTCATGCAGTTGTTGGACCTATTTGAAAGTGAAGATCCGAGGGAAAGGGATTTTCTAAAAACACTGCTACATCGTCTCTATGACAAGTTCTTGCATTTGAGAGTCTACACCCGCAAACAGATCAACAATATTTTCTACAGGTCTTAGTGGCGGTTTATTTATTAGTATTTTGGATCTAATT
The DNA here is from genome assembly GCA_964035795.1 of Pterobdella sp. o SKG-2022. Taxonomy (NCBI): domain Eukaryota; kingdom Metazoa; phylum Annelida; class Clitellata; order Hirudinida; family Piscicolidae; genus Pterobdella; species Pterobdella occidentalis. The sequence continues at coordinate 22,416,863 of OZ038320.1, read as the reverse complement.
AACATTTGACTGTTGATTATTTTTAGTTGGCAATTCACGTTAAAGAAAGCTATTTGCATGAAATTTAGTTTGTTGAATTTAACTGCAGTTTCATATACGAGACTGAAAGGCACAATGGCATAGCAGAATTATTGGAGGTTTTAGGATCAATCATCAATGGGTTTTCAATCCCTCTTAAGACAGAACACACCACATTCCTCTTAAAGGTAGTCTCTTGTGTAGAGTCATTCATGTATTAGATGAATCATGAATTTTGTATCATTTATCAAGCAGTTTTGTCTCCAATAATAATAGAATGAAATCAATATTAGCTGATATTGTTCTAATTATATCTGACTTTAGGAATAGTTCGAAAATCTCAACATTTTTATTCATTTATTAATTTTAAAAAATTATTTTATAATCTTCAATGCCTTCTAATGCATTTTGCAGGTCCTATTACCTCTGCACAAGGTGAAATTAAATTCTTTCTAGGATATAAGCAGCAAAAATTATTCATAAAATCAAACGCTAAATTGAGGTTTAATGACATCAGGTGAAATCACTGAGTGTGTACCATCCCCAACTGGCTCACTGCATGGTTCAATTCCTGGAAAAAGATGGCACTCTCACTGAACCGGTATTATTTTGTCTTATCATTGAATATTATTATAACCTGACAGAATTGTATGAAAGGCAAACATTTAAAAAAGAAGATACGCAAAGTTTTTCATAAAAAAGTTTACATTCTTAAAGGTTAAAGAATGTGAGATTTTTTTAATGAAAGGCTTAGAGTATTTTGTTCAATAATTACTTCATGTTTGTTTTTCATACAATGCAATTATATTTTATGAAGAGATAATAGTTTATTTCACCTATACATTCATCATTTTATAAAGAATACTTTCAACTTGAAGCTTATTCAACTAAATTTTGTGGTACTTTTTTGTTGAAACATTCCTAAACATCCAAGGTGGTGATGGGACTGCTCAAATTGTGGCCAAAAGTTCACAGTCCTAAGGAGGTGATGTTCTTGAATGAGTTGGAAGAAATCTTTGAAGTGATTGAACCTACCGGTTATTATTGATGCATTATCATAGGTTTCAAGGGTTTCCAAATTATTCATAAAATGTTTTTGAATTATCTGTTTTTAAGTGATTTTTCACTACTGGTTATTATCTCAAAAACTATTCGTGTTTTTTTAATCTCCTTCAATGTCTTCAGAGTTCCACAAAGTTATGATTCCTCTCTTCAAGCAATTGGCTAAATGCATCACTTCCCCTCACTTCCAGGTCATTAATGAATTCACATTTCCGATGAGTCATTCAAATTAGAGATTATATGACAAAAATCTCATATTTTTTAATGTTTCCGAATTACCCATATTTTGAATATCATATTAAAAATGCTTGAAATTTACACTGCTTATTGTGATCATCGAGTACACTTCTCAATGCTTTATACATACAATTCATGTCATTGTTAGGTTGCTGAACGAGCATTGTATTATTGGAATAACGAGTACATCCTTTCATTGCTCAGTGATAACGTGGAGGAGATTTTGCCTATCATGTTTCCCAGTCTTTATGGAAACAGACAACACTGGAACAAGTACGTTTCATATGAATTGTATAATTATAATCATTTGACAACCTTTAAATGAAATTTTTGATAATTCAAACAGTTCTCAGTTTTCTATTTGTTTGTCTTTCATAGAAAAATCCATTAAAACATAGTTGAATTAAAAAAAATTTTTTGACCGAAAATTATTCTTTTATGACTTATATTTATAAAATTGCATTATTTTTTACAGTCTCTCAATTTTTCTCACAGAACCATCCAAGGGTTGATATATAACGCATTGAAGCTGTTCACTGAGATGAATCAAAAGTTGTTTGATAGATGTGTCCAACAATATGAGAACGAAATGCTTAAAGTGAGGGAACAACAGCGACAGAGAGAAATAGCATGGATGAAGGTGCAACACATTGCCAGATCTAACCCCAATGTTGGATACTTATCAATTTAAACTTTAAAAATATCCGTATCCTCAATTCAAATTTTTATAAAACTTCAATTTTATGAATGGTCATTCAATTTTTTACTTGTCTGAGAAACTATCGTTTTAGTATATGACTTAAACTTCATTATAAAAGTTTAAAAAATTTTCAGGTTCAAGTAGAAAACCTCCAATGAAACCTGCAAGCATTTGTGGAAGAGTTTGTGCTGCGTTTAATAGCTCTTCACAAGTTCTGATTGGCGCTCACTTTCCCACTATCAAATCATATTCGTATCTATTCCTTAATCAATTATTACATTATTTATTTTGTTTAAGTATACTTCTATGATAAGTGTATACGAAAATTCGATTGTTTCAAGTCAGATTTATAAAATGTTTATTTAAGAAGTTTTTGTATATAATCTATGTAAATAAAAATACTTTTTAAAGTTGTATTATGACTATTTGCTTTAAGCTTTTTTATTTAATTGTTTCATCAACTTATTTCATGAGACATTGTTTATGTGTGTATGTTATAGACCTAAATGTATCTTATAAAATTCACACGCCATTACCTTGTCTCGTTAAAACAAAGATAATTCTTATTTTGAAATTCACAAAAAGATGTGTAACAGGATTTAGTGTATATGTTGAAAATAAATAATAGCATCACTTGTCAAACCATCTGCGGTTCTTATGCCATATACTCTACAGATTTGGAAACACGCCGTGAGGCTGTTACACGAAAACAAGTCTTAAATTTAATAGGTTGTAAAAAAAATTTCAAGCATTAAAATTTGTTATTATATAATACAAAGCTTTTCCTTGACACCATTTTCAAGGATATTTTTGAAAATGTTACACCGTTAACAAAAAGCTTCAACTTTATGAAAAAAACTCAGCGTTTAAACTCTGTTATTTTACTTTAGCTGAACAAAATCACTATGTGATATGGTTGTAACGTAGAGATGTTGAACCTTGAAGAAGTTAATTTGAAATTAGTTTTTTCATTTTTTTAGTTCACTTGCTTAAAGTTATTTTGAAGACTTTTCCTATCTTTTTCCTCTCTCATTCATAGTCCCTTTTTTCCCCAATATAATCTTCTACACATCACCAAACCATGTCAACCTGCCACTCTGTATGCAATTCTCACAAAAAACCAACGTCTCTATTCAGCTTTTCGGTGAAAAATTATTTCAACAAAACACTACTCAATAACGTAATTACAGAATGAGCCTGCAACAATACCTAATGATGAAATTATAAAAAAAAACCTTCGTGCAATAATAAACTTACAAGTGTGTTTAAAACTATTTGCTTCAATAATTTTTTCTAAGTAAAAAAACAGAATTTTTAAACATTTATATTTTTTATTAAAAATTACGAAAATGTCTTCAACAATGTAACATTTTCGAGTAAAACTTGGCTGAGCTATAATTTCCTATATGATCTGCTGCAGAAACTGCGGAAAATTTAAAAATCCGCAAATATCAAGAAAATCAGTTCCAACCCATCGCATACGAGACAATGGCTTGCTGCGGCCCATCTACTGCCAGTTTTGTTGATGAGTTTGGCAGAAGACTGCTCGAGGAGACTGGGGATCCATTGAAGGCAGTTTGGTTGTGCCAGAAAGTCTCTCTGGCAATTAACCGCGGTAATGCTGCCAGTATTCTTTCTTGTCTCCGTTCTTCTTCCTTTTTTTCTTAATTATTTTCTTTCATTTTTTACGGCTTTCACGGTGTCTATTATAATTTTTTATTGCATTAAAATTTACATTTGATAATATTTTTGTGAACTATTTTAGAAATAACGTGGGTTACTGTCTAAAATATAACATTTCTTATTTTAAAAAATCCGACAGTCCATTAAAACTTATGTAGACTATTTCAATGGTTTGGATATTGGCGGTAAACTACACCCACAATTTCAATTACAGACTGCTTTTTGGTTGTAAAACGGATAATTATAGTATTGTTAATAACGGCAAAGAAAATTTATTAATTTTAAGAAAGGCGGATTTTAATCCCAATAATTTCGAGTTAGATTGCTCAACTTAGTCACAGCATTAGTTTTTTATATTAATTTAAAGGTTGAAATGTACAATCATTGAATTGCTTTCAATTTAAATATAAAATTTAGAACTTATTTAATAAGATACAAAAAAATTAATCAAAATACTTGGTATCAAGTTCAGACAGAACACGTATGAAAGGTTAATTAGCCTTGACCTATCACAATAACCTATATCTTTTGTTTCAAAAATTTTCATAAATACATCATATTATCAACAATGATTCTTACACATGACCTGCAAAATTGCGTTTTGGCCCCATTTTGGTATTTTAGTATATAATCGAAGGATTTTTAGATTTCGTGACAGTTTTAGAAAGTAGTCTCAAATAATTATCCGAAGAAAAAGTAAGTTTTTTTCTCATTTTTGTAGTTATTTCACACTATTCAGCTCCAATATTTTTTTACAAATATATAATTGAATACGTTTTCAAACTATATCACAAAAATAAGTGTATAAAAATAAAAAATTTCTAACACTCAAGAAATTATTTTTATAATTCATACTTTTAATTTGAAATCCTATCACTTTACTCATGGGCTTAAAGTCTAAGCAAGAACATTGAAAAATGTTGGGGAGTTTTTTGAAGAAGGTTCAACATTTAAAGATAAAATTTCTAAAATAAAATTAAATGCTATTTCTCATTTGAAAATTGTTGTATAAATTCTAAGTGAAGAGTTTTTATACTTTTTCTGAATGATGAAATACTATTGAGAACAGATGAAGAGCTACAAGATTTGCGATTGAGGAAAAAAACGCGCGCCTAACGATCCGAGGATGGAGAGTAAAATTAAGAAAGACTAAGTGGAAAATCACGAAAAACAGGGCATAGGTTTAGAGTATATAAAATGAACAAGAAAGAAAAATTAAAATTTCATAAAAATGAATGATTAAATACACTAATGAAAACAGAAAATTTAGATAAAATACCTTGAAGAGAAGAAAAAGCAGTTAATAGCAAAAACAAACCGAAAGAATGGTTGCTAAAAATGCTAATGCCAAAAAACAAAAGTTTTGAGTTTCAAAAGAAAAATAGGGAAAGTGAATAAATGTGCGATTTTTGGTATAAAAAAGCTTAAATTGAATATATAACAGGGGGAAAAAGTAAAAAATATGAATAGAAAAAAAAAGTTGGATGAAAGGAAAAAAAATGAAATCACTTGAAATTATTCAAATTTATTTAAAATTATTTGAATATTATGAGAAAAAATCAGTGAATCAATAAATTGCTTTTTATAAAAAAATATTAAAAAAAAAAATTTTAATCTATCGATATTATATCAGAAAAAAAGGTAAAACTAAATATACGTATGTCTTGACGTGGTTCTCCACAAAAAAAATGATATAAATATTATTGTATGCTGGTTGTATATATTGTGAAATGAATTGCACCCCTTAATTTAGTCAATCACAAAAATCTCTAGAAACAAAATATGCTAAAAACAGATTGGCATGGGTTCTTACAAAGAAAAAAATACAAAAAAGAAAATTCTTCCAATATTTACCTTTTTCACACTTTTTGTTGCAAATGCTTTCGGAAACAATGACGCTACTTTGAAAGTCGGAGCAAAGGGCAAAGAAGTGGTAGAAGCGACTATTATGAAAATCATGACTGAATGTCTCTTCGACGATGACTACTCTTTCATCAGGAGACTTGCCTACGTGGAAACGACTGACGGCACTGACAATGATACTTTTGCACCGGGTTTTTATGGAGGCATTTGGAAGGTTTAAGTATTTTTTATTTTGTTATCAGATTTTAAATATTTTGTTTTATTAGATCGACCAGAATAAATTTAAACAAACGAAGAAACTCTCGGGCAAAACTATCGATAGTATCAATAGGATTTTTAAAATAAAGTGGAAGTCGATGGAGTGGAAAGAGTTGTTGAAACCATTTTACTCAGGGCTCGCTGCTTTTATGTACCTAGATTACTTAAAACTCTTGAGTATTTCACTACCTTTCAGTTTGAATTCACAATCACTGTTTTGGGACGATTACTTTGATCAAAATAACAAAACAGAAAAGTTTAAAACAAAAGCTTTAGAAATAGATGAAAGTAATACAAATTATTTAATTTTGTTTATAAAAAAAATTAACTTTCAAATTTTTTAATTTTTCAAGCTTTTTGCAAAGATGGCGTTTTAGATATAATTTTTGTTTTGGATGGTTCATCTAGTATTATGTCAGATCAATTCGATTTGATGAAAAATTTCACAATTGAGTTCATGGATCATTACGAAGTTGGCCCAGACCCTCTGATTCATTCAAGATTTGCTATTCTACAATTCAGTAACAATGCAAAAGAGGAATTCACTTTTGATACATATAGTAATCGAAGTGGATATTACAGTGGAGTGAAAAAAATAGTTCAACTTGGTAGAGGTGAGATTATTTGTTCAAATTTAGAAATTCATTTAAATTGTTTGAACTTATCAGGAACAAGTACACACAATGCTCTGAACCACTTAGCTACTGAAGCTTTCAAGGAAAATAAAGGAGCCAGACAAGGAGGCAAATGAATAAGAAAAAAATTTTAAATACCCTAATTAATTTGAAAATCAAATTTCAAAATAGTTTAAACAAAAATAACATCAAATCCCAGGAGCCGTTAAGGTGGCAATTATTCTTACCGATGGTCAATCAAACGCCCCCTTCCAAACAAGGATAGCTGCAAAAAAAGTATTGGAAGAAGCTATAACAGTATTTGTAATACAAATCGGAAGAAACTTCAACAAAAAGGAAATAGAAGAAATGGCTTCTAACCCGGATTGTTTGCATATATATAAATTAGAATCTTTTCAATCTTTTCCCCACATCACCAGCAACATAGTTTCTCGAACATGTAAAGGTAGAGTTAAACCCTCTTTTATGAAAAAAATTGACTGTGTGTGTCAAATCACTATAAAATGAATTTTCTAGCTCCGATACAGGCAAAAGCTAATGATGGGTCAATACAAGTTTCGAATAAGCGTCAATGCAAATTAAATCTTGCAGCTGAAGGAACAACTTTGGAGGTTACATGTTTTATAAAAAATTGATTGAAAACTGCTTAATTGCCTCCATTGAATCAGATTCAGCATTTTGGTGACAGTTCTGGAATAATTTATTTTTCCAAAGAAAATTTACCAAATCCAAGTTTATATGAGTATAAGCTTGCTTTAAATCCTCAAAAAACATCCCATATTTACATTTCTAATGAAAAATCCACAAAGAAACCAAATTTGTTTTGTTTCTTAGAAGGTAACTCGAACGGCTTTTTCGTGAATATTACTACTGAAAAGGGAGGTCGTTACTAAGAGTTATTTCTTATAGTTCTAATTTTTTTTTAGACACCGTATGTTCTTTTGTAAATTTGAAATTCATATAGTTAAAACTTCAGATTATGAGGATTTAGAAAAAAACGTCTCTAAAAAGTTACATTTTTAATCAAAAATTTTTAAAAAAATTTGAGATATTTTTTTCAAATATAAAGATTTCAGTTTTTTGTCATTAAAGTATAAGAGAAACAAAGATTTTCTCAACTTCATAACTTTCAATAATTCAATCATGATACAATGAGTTATGGGAAAATTTTAATTTCTACAAACCCAAGTGTTTCTATTTGACGAATGATATTTCTTCAGTTATATCAGTTTTATTACATGGATTCAATTCAAGTATTAATAAACCGCTAAAAATATATATCGAGTTATTGATTTGTTTGAAAGAACAATAATAATTAACATTGTTTCAATGTATTTGTTTTCATGCTCAGACAAAGATCCGTGCCGGCCCAACCCATGTCCCAAGAAAAATTTGTGTGTAAACAAACCACTTTTTAGCTTCGACTGCGCTGAAGGTAGGTTAAATGAATAAGTATTTATATTTATCTTTGGTCGTCATGATTTATACTGTGTTTCAAATTTGATTCAAAGAGCTCGAGATAAAAATTTTATCATGAATTTTTTTTTTATTTAAATTGAAATCAAGTTTTAATTTTGAAATTCACTTTTTGCAGTGTCCTTTATCATTTCTGAGCATGAAGACTCTGAGACTCATATCATGGAAAAGTCCCCGTCTTATGACTGTCAAGCAAACAGCCCATGTACCAGGGAAAATAAAAGAAAAAACAAGTTTCATTTCCCTCATCATGACAAAAATAAGTTTGTGCAGTGTGGGGAGTGGATAGGTTGCTGGATAATGCCTTGCCCCCCTGATTTGAGATGGCGTGAGAATATTCGTGCTTGTGGTTAAAGGCATAGAACTGCTAATTTTTGACAGAACCTGAAATTTTAAAATCTATATCTTTTTTTTTTCAAATTTACGTACGTTTTTGTTTTTATAAACTTCTTACTTGATACAATAGCTTATAGTTGAAATTAGTTGTATAATAGCAATATAATAGCGGTAAAACTAGAAAAACAATGTTTTATATACTTATCTTTATAAAAGAAACAGACACTCTTAATTCTTAGTAAACCAAAAAAATAAGGCTTTTTGTAGGATCCTACATTTTCAAGGAAATCTTAAAGTGATGTAATTTTATTATATTTTTTTAATTAATAAATACTTCGTGTTTGTTTCTCATAGAATTGTGTCAGGCTTTTTTATTTCACTTATAAATATAAAACATAAGTGTGACATCATTTGAGAAAAACCTTGTTAAGATTCTAATCGTTCTTGTATCGTTTATTTTTCTTCATTTTTTCATTTTTCAAAACTTTTAAAATTTGATCATGGTATCTCATTTCTAGCCAAAAACTTCGTTAATACTAGATTTAAAATGTTACATTTGGCACGTTTATTCTTTTATAACATGAAGTTCAACTAATTTTCGTTCAATAAATTCTTACCACAATTGCATTTGATAACCTTAGATTATGGCTAAATCAATAGATAAGGATTTTATTCAAAAAAATATATCTGCGTTTGATATAATCACAGTATTTCAATTTTAATAATTAATTTCAATTTTAAATTAAATAAAAAATTCGATTTGAACCAATGAGGTTGATTTCGATGTTCAGTCACGATACTGAGTATCATCACTTGGAGGTTATTAGTTATTATATTTAAGATAGTTTTCATAGGTATTGGGTAATAATCATGGAAAAAACTAAAGTTAGTTTTTAGAATATAAAAGGACTAGTAGTTTATTTTATTCCACGAAGCTTTTCGTAAAATAAACTTACATTATCAAGTGGAGGTACAAATATTTAAACGGACTAGTATATTGCAAATTTTATGAGAATTCTTAGTATGTATGGCTTGAAATGATTACTTGGTCGATATTATGAATAATAATCAGTAAACTATTTATAAAAAAACGATGAATTCAATTTCAAGAAATTGTAAAAATTTCTTCATAATTTTCATTGAAAGCTTTTTCAGCACAATAAACACTTTAGTTCTTTAAAATAACCAGAATATTGCTTGCTTTAAATTAGGAAGTTTTGGGTTAATCTGTATAAGTTTTTGTTGCACTTCCAATTGAAAAATATTTTACTTTGTGTACAAAGTATGCCACAAAAGGGCCAATTTGAAATACTCCAAAGATGGTTTGGCTAGAAATTCGTCAGTAAGCTTTGGTGTTATTTATTGCTCGGTTGTAATTGACTGCGTTTTTTAAGCTTCATTTATTATTATTTTTCTGAATTTATAATTTGTTTGAAAAGTAAAAAAAAATTTTTTTTGAATACCAATTTGGAAATGAGCTAATAATGAAGTTGTAGAAAAATTTCTTCAAAAGTGTGTAAGTAAATAATTTTATTATCATTATTATTATAAACGGATATTCTGCTTTGGTATTTAAACATCATCATTATACTGACATATTCTTGCGTGATATCCCAAAGGGTATCAAACCCTAAACAATTAAACCAGTATTTGTCCTACGATTATTAATAAAATTACATCATTTTTTTAGAGAAATGTGAAGTTTTGTTACTTTATGAAATTTTTCTAAAGTTAGCTTTAATTCATGTTAAAGAAGATATTATTGCTCTATTTTAACCCTGGGATACTTTATACTCGACTCTTCGAAGAAACCCAAACTGATTTTTCTTAATTATAAAATCTTTTATCAAATTAAAAATTTGAATTTTTTTGAAAAAATTATGATTGATATATCGTTTTGGAAAATTCCAAATATCTATTGGAACTTCAATTCACATTTTAAAAAATCTGGATCTCCCATAGTAGGTTTTCTCTGACCCTCTGAAAAAATTATTTAAGCATAATGAGATTTTCAATTTTCAATCTTTTTATATAGAATCTTTCAAAAAAACATAATATATTATCACATTTATTAAATTTTGTTAGAATTTTGAAATATGACGTTTTCAAAATAAATTCTTGTTTTTTGCAAAGAAAAAAGTTGTTTATAAAATAATGGATCCTGAGCCATCAACCTCGTACGCCACAGATGAACAGCAAAGTTCTTTCGATCCTTTGGACCCTTATTATATAGCAAGCTACCCAGAAGATGCTTATTCAAAGCTTGCACCAATTCCTATGATAATAAGTAATTGAAAAACTGTAAAGGTTGAAATTCTATTGTATGTTTTTGATTCAAGGTTGTAAAACAGCTGAAGAAAGAAATACTATATTGATAGAAAAACTGCGGCAAGCTGAGACACTTTTCAATTCGGACTATCCTTTTGAATACGTTAACTCTAAAAAGGTTTCATTTACATCGAAATAGAACAAAAATTTGAGCATATCTTTTATTTTTGTATTATTTACTCAAAATGAAATTGATTTTTCAAAATGAAATTTTTAAATACACAAAGTAATTAATCCTATCATCAAACACAGTATCAAATGTGAAGTTACAAAATGATAAAAAAAAAAACGTTTAATAGTACAAATTTTATAATAATAATTGAGTTATATTTCCAAGTTGAAGATTTTAATCATGCTGAAAAATTTTTTTAGTGAATTTTTTTTGCTTTTTATTTCAATAAATGAATAAATAGAGGGTGGAGTAACAAACACGTATGAAAATAAACAGAGAACAGTATAAAAAAACTTATTTGTAAAATCATACTATTTCGTTCTATTTAAAAAAATATTAAAGAATATGAGATCTAAAACTTGAAACCTAATAGAATCTCTGCATAAGAGAATGTGAAAATTGGGGCATCATAGATCTACACAGGAGACATTCCAAATGGCTTGGACGTTGCAAAGCACGATGGTCAATGACAACCTTTCAAACAACCTTAGACTCAGAAATGAGTCTTACTGAGTTTAAATTGTAACCAAAAGATTCTTGATGTTCTAACAACCGGTTTATTTGTCTGCGAAACTATGATACTCTTGCATTTTTGCTCTTTTTGTTTATTGAGAAGCCTTAAAGATCGGCTTCTGCTTTTAGTAAGTGGGAAATAATAAAATTATAAGCAGATAACGTCTAAATCAAGCATTCACCAGATTAATACGAAAAAATAGTAAAACCCTCTTGCAATTTGCTGTCTTCTCGGACAAAACCTAACAGGCTAGAAAATCTTGCAAAGATCTGTTTGACTAAGCCGTTTAATGACTGGTGTCTGGAGATTCACCTTGCATTAGTTTGCAACAAATCAGATGTCGACCAAGTACGTTTCCTTAAAATCTACAGCGACATTTGTACAGTTGTAATCCGAGGCGGAGGAATATCGAAATTCTGAATTTTTCCTCATCTGAGGACTTTGACAAACGATTCAGCCTGTCACCAGAATTTGTTTGTCAGACCTGATTTAAAAAAGCAAGTTTGTGTTGATCTAAACTGTTTTGTGAGTTTTATTTGCGACGAAACAGAGATGATTTTATTTTAGTCGCATTTATTGAGAAAATCTTTCACCCTCTGCTCTTTTCTTACTTCATGCATTTTTCTTTTGACAAGTTTATTTATGAAAATATCTTTATCATATAATATTCATTTGTAGTTGTGTATGTAGTTGAT
>OZ038320.1:22286263-22404686 GCA_964035795.1 Pterobdella sp. o SKG-2022 | reverse complement strand
GTTTTTTTTATACAAATTGGTTGTGTGACGTTTGGGGGATCGAAATTTATTTAACAGAATTTTTTTCTGATTTGTTGAAATTGTTAAGTTAAAAAGTTAAAATTGGCTTTGTGCTGTTTGATACAAACTCTAAGACTAACTCTTGATTTTTATAAATATGCTTTTTCATCATTTCAAGGCGCATTAGCTTGCAAATGCTTCTATAGTATTTTTTGTTATGTAAAAGCTTGTTTAAAGCACAAGACTTTTGCCAAGTTCAAACATGAAAAGCTATTGTGACCTCATTTGTATTTACTTTGCTATCAGTGTCATTTTTTCATTGTTTTGCAGAGTTATTTTTATTTTTATCTATGAGAATATTTTGATTGAATTTTCTTACTTGAATTAAATTTTCTATTTTTATTGCACAAGATAATTCAACTACTATAACTTAATAGGTAAAATATGACGCTTTACAAGAACTTTTAGAGTTTGTTCTCACGAATAAGATTCACCTTCACGAAATAATTTATGCTGGATTTTTTCGAATGGTGTGTGCCTATTTTCATTTTAGTATTTGAAATGTTAAGTGAACTGTTGTTTCATAAAAACAACTTTGATACTGAACTATATTTTTAATGACTTGTAAAATTAATATCTCACCTAAATGAAACGATTAAAGTTTCAAACATGCAATTCATAGTTTGAGGAAAACATTTTCCAAGTTCCTGCAAACAAAATAGAGGTTAGTAGCTTTCATGCGCATATTCAGATTTTTGTTATGTTTATTTAAGAATTAAATGTTTTCTTTTGTGAAAATTTTTCTTCATACTCACAACATTGTCATACATCGAAAGTATTGAAAAATTGATTCAAAAAAATCTTGATAGTTTCTTGCGATTGTGCAACATTAGTTTTGAATATATTGAAAATACTTTATTTATTATGAGTATTCAATAAAATTAGAGTCAAAATAGTTATATTTTTTAAACTTGTATCAGATGGAATTTGAAGCTAGTGATAAGGTCGATGAATTGGCTTTTGATTATGAGCTGGGCGCGCGTAAGGTTGTTTGAAATGTTTTTGATATTAATCACTAAATGTTTTTTTGAGCGAACATTCCAAGTTTCAAGTTTTGGAAAGATAAAAACAAAAAAATTTTAATCAAATTATTTTAAGTAAAACTTTTTGGATTTTTCACTATATACTTTATGTCTAATTCAAATCCTATTGAGGCCGACCCCTACCTACATACAATGTATAAAAGAATTCTGAAATATCTTTTAGTTTTTAATATAGCATGTTCACGTACATACATAACTTTAGTGTTGAAAATTTTAAAAATTGTAATAATAAATAAGCTATAAAAATTTATTGAAAAAGTTCATCTAACTTTATTTAAACTTATTCAAAAAAAAAGTAAGTTCATTTAACCTGTTTAATCACACTAGCTATTTTCAAGTGTTTTAGTGTTATAAAAAAGAATGGGAGGTGTTTTTTGTTTTATAAAACTATGAATGATTGAAATTTTGAACTCATAAGCTGGTGCTCGAAATTCTACACCGTTTTCTCTTGAGCGACTTCTTTGAGCCTGTTAAAGGAAGCTTCTTCATTGGAAAAACTTTCATATCTAAGGTTTGATATTTCAAGATTTTTGAAAAATATTCATTTTATTTAAAAAAAAAACACTGCAAACTGATTTTTTTTTAATTTATTGAATTAGCTTGAAAAATATTTACAGCTTTTAGTTGCTTCAAACCACCAAAATTTTTCACAAAGGGAATGGATAAAGAAAATAGCACATACAATTTTCCTTATCTACCCCAAACTCAGATCCTTTTCTAAAGCGTTAATGAAGAACATATTTACAGGGTCAGCATACATTCATTATTATCTATCATACTTTCCTTTACCTATCATGTTCATCCGTTAGACATGTGGATGAGTTTTTTCCGTCTGCAACCGCCAATTTCTTAGTTTTTCTTAGACTAGAGTTAAATATTACAAGCTTCTCAAAAAATTTACGTCAACTACACTCTTTTCACAAACAAACCTTTTAAACTTTTTTCTAAGCTTACTAATTTAACTTTTATGTATCTGCCTTCCCACATTTCCAAACATCCCTCCCGGTTCAACTCACTGGCTCATCTTCTCAAGCACGATCAGTCTGCCTATCAAACATTTTTCTTCCCATTAGAAAATTTCACGAGCTTTTTAGATCTTAGTAAAGTAGGTCTTCAAACATCTGGACACATATGGAATCGAAATTGTCCGAATTTCTGAAAGTCCGGAAAAGTGAAGGTTTTTTAAAATAAACATTGATCGTAGTCGACCACCAAAATTTCTTGTTCATCGTAAATTTTTCAAAAAAGGACACTTTGGCTGCTGTTCAATTGGTTTGGACCTCTATCTGATAAGGTTATCCTGAAGCAAATAAATTTTAACTGTTTCGTGTTCAGTCAAAAAATTTTTGTCTCTAGCCCTGCTTATGGATCAGTTTCTACTTTTATTTATTAATAACCGTCTTATTCTATCAATTTTCATTTTTATTACTTTTTTCATTGTTATTTATAGTTGCTCAAATTTTTATGTAGAATTTCACTATACCATCAATTTTGGAATCGTTGTAGTGATGCGTTCTGAGATTATTTCCATATATACTTATCTATTCAACTGAAGTGTTTTGGTTTATTATTGATGAAAACTCTAGATTTAAAATTTTTATTTCCAATTATCTATCATTAATTATTTCTTTTTTAAAAATTTCATCTTCTCTACAACAAAAAGTATTTCTGGATCGTTTTCATTTATTTTGTACTAGGAATTTTTAGTTTTCACCACAATTAGTGTCATGCATTTCTCAAAGCTGGTGTCGCTGGTGGTCATGCACTACAAAAAAAATTTAAAACCTGTCATGAGAGTTTATTCGGATTAGTGATGAATCCAGTTTTAAAGTATCCTAATTTTTAAGAGCTTACTGCACTTTGCTTCCCAGCTGCATCAACCATTTTCTTCAAACTAATTTTTAAGTTTAAATACTATTGAAAACAAATATGATGTCGAAAAATTATATATAATAATGAAGTAATAAGTAGTCGGTTCCTATAGCTCAATGGTTGAGCATTAGACTAAATATCTAAAGTTACCGGGTTCGATCCCGTGTGAGCCGACAATTAGCACCTGTTCCACAGTGTATTTTCGCTACATTAAATTTGTAGCAAGCGCTTTGATCTATAAAGAAAAGCGCTTCATAAATACCACATTACAATGATAAATATTAGTTTTGTAGACTCGCAAACGGGGGTGTTCCATGGGATTCCTCAAATTTTGGACCTTGCTGCCAGTTTTGTTGATGGCTTTAAAACTCCGTTAAAAGAAGATAACATCAAGTTTCTCCTAGAAGTACCTTTTTCAGTTTTTGAAAGAAAAATTTTTATTTGATAAGTTATGTTTTTTTCAGGGTTTAGTTCCTCTACATTCAGTGAGAAATTACAGAATAATCTAAATAACAAAAACAATTTTTTTCATAATTTAGTATTTCCATAATTGTTAAATCCTTTTATATATTTATATTAAATGCAATGATACGTAAAATGCTTTACAACACACCTCTAAAACTGAGAAGTTATCCTTATTTAATGAATGCCATAGAGACCTGAAATTGCTGAGTACCACCCTCAACTAACATATATTCTAAAAAAATATATTCAAAAAGATCAAACACTTTGCGTCGAAGTAAGCTTCTTCGTTTTTAGATAGTTTTTGCTTGTTTTTAAATGTTTCTTTAATAGATTTCTATGAAGCTGAATATCTTATGTACAATTAAACAAAAAATTATTTTTTAGATTTTAGATAGAATTTTTGATCTCTGGCCCAAAGGTTTTGGCCATCAAGTTGTTTTACTTTACGAGATAAAAGCTTTGATGGAAGCCGATGTTCAAAATGGTACTTTTTTCATTTATATTTTTTATTCTAAAACTTTGACTTTTATCCAAACCAGTCACATAACTAAACAGAACTATGGAGAGTCCAAACCAAACTTTTCCAAACATTTGCAAAATGTGCAGCATCTTCAAATTTTCTGGTTATAAACAATATCCCAACAGAAACAAAAGTTCATTTTTTATAACTCATTTCATCAGATATCTAGAGCAGCTCACAGTTGGATGTTTTGCCCTGCTTTTCGTGCCGAAATAACTAAGCACCTAGAATGGTTCTACAAAACCTCCTTTAACATTTACTACGCTGGCCTGGACAGTCCAAATGGGTAAGTTATCATTTTTCATGAATTTATTTTCAATATGAAATACTAGCTTATCTTCACTTACATTTTCCTCAATTAATGCAGTAATGTAAGAACTTGGGTGAAACAGAACTTGGACATTTTCAGGAATTTCAATACCCAGCTTTACGATAAATATGTCGATTTATATAACTCTTCTCTTCAATCAAGGAGTACCTCTTTTATCAGAACTAGTTGATTACATTTAACTAATATGAATGTGAAAACACGTTTTTTGAACTTTTTTTAGAGTTTATTGTTTATTTCTTCTTCTACTTTTGTTATATCACTTTTTATGAGTTTTTGTTTATATTCCATTAAGACAAATAAACTTATTCATTATGATGTTGTCATAATTTCTGTAACAAATCATATTGAAAACAAAATTAATAAACATATATTAAGAAAAATCAATTATGCATATGTTTATATATATATATAAATGGAGTATGAATTATAATATTGAGTATATATCCAGTCAATATAGTTGTTAATAATACTTTTCCAAAAATCTTCAGCAATATTATTAGTTTCAGATTTTATAGTTTGCCGCTAGGTTTTTCTGCTTTTTGAATTGAAACCATAAGGCCATTTGTATCTGTGTTGTTACGAAACTACATTGAGTATTTTCAATTTTATTCAATATAATGTAAAAATTTTGAATAAACTTAAATTAAAAAATAGTTTTCTATAAATTGAACCTGCTCATAAATTATCAAGTTTGAGTTGAGTAGTATTAAAACATAAAATTGAAAAAAAAACTCAAAAATTGGAAAAATATTTTTATAAAAACAATAAAAATAAAAATGGAAAAAATGTAGTTGGTAAAACTTGGTATATGCAAAATAAATGTAGCGCCAATAGTAAGTTCACTTTTGCCCAAATCAGTTTCTATAGTTGCTTTGTAAATAATCGAAAAGTGAAAAATAGATTTTTTTGTTATAAAGAAAAAAAAATAATATGTACATTTGAAAGCTATATTTAAATAAATAAAATGTCTGAAGAAAGCAATGATGATTTAGAAGAAGTAGTAAGTAAAAACACGCCCACGAAGTCGAAGGTAGTTTGAAACTTGAAATTAATTTATTTAAAAAATTTTTATTTCAGAATTCACCTTTCAAAAGTCTAAATTCTTCCTATAAATCTAAAAACAATCGGAAAGGATGGTTACCAATTTTTTTTCATTTGAAGTGAATTTCGATTCAAATATATTTTTCGAGAAAAAATAAATTGAAGGAAACATTAAAACTATTATCTTCAATTTTATTTGTTTATTTATAGATTATTGATCAACGTATATACTATTTTTAAATTAAATTTTTTAATAGGGATGAGAAAATGAAATTGAGTGGGTAAGTTTTAATGTAGATCATTTTCAAGAATAAATTGATTAACTTGTTTTTGATTCAGTGAGGCACATAAAGAAGTTTCTGGGAATGAATCAGATGATGGTAGATACCTCATAATATTTCATTTTAAAAATTTAAAATAATATGCAATTTAATCACAACAGATATTCCAAATATTCCATTGATAGAAGACATGAAGTCATCTTCAGCTTTTTCGACTGTTCTAGTTCCACAGTAAGTTCATTAATATTTTTTTTTGAAAAACCTTAATTGCAATGAAATATTCAAGTTGATAGATTTTTGATCTTTTTTCCATCAATTACACCAACTGCAGAATGTCAGTTAACTTGATTACATCTTATGCGGATCTTAACGAAAAACTCAAAGAATCGGATAAATTTCCTGGATTAGTACGTTCGAGTTTTTAATTATTTGAAAGGTAAAAGTTATTGAGGCGAAGTTACTTGCAAATTGTTTTAATGACACTGTAGTGGTCTAAGAAAAAAACTGGCTTTTGTCATAAACTTCAAATGTAAGTCGTGTTTGAAACCTTAGGAACAGACTTAGGTATGTAACGAGGGTAAATGTCGAAAACCCAGCCGATACGTTAAAGTTATAACAAGGAAAGAAAAAGGTAAGCCGAGAAAAACATGAGACTGTAGAGCATGAAGGAGAGCTAATATAAAGCCCCTTCCAACCCATGGTAGCATGGAAACAGATTTTAAACGATAATGAGAATGTAAGTTAAAAAAACAAAAAGTTTTTTACAATTTTTAAAAAATAATAACATCTGTTGAATTTTTCAAACTTTTATTCCCAGATTATCCTGTTATTATTTTTCAATTCATTAATACTTTCATAATTAATATGTAAGTGTTTTACATTTACTGTACTTTTGCATGAATATTTTGACTGTAATAACAAAATTTTACATATCGGCCGTGATGAACAGTAGTAAGTTAGGAGTTGTTGGTGATAAGCAAGAGAATGAGTTTCTTCTATTAAAAAAACATGGAATCATAAAAAAATCTTTTCACTATGACTCCACTGAAACATTTCAAAAAATCCTTTCTTCTACATTTGTCAGACCTGAAACACATCATATTCAGTAGGGTCATTATACTTCATCATATTCAGCGCTACCTACTTTCATGATCTTTATGTATGTTTCAACTTAATTTCTTTATTAATTCATTATGTTGTTATTTCCTTCATTTTTAGTGTTGTTTCAATTTTTTTTTCCATTTTATTTTACTATTTTTATTGCATACATACATCTCCCTTTTGTCTTGTAGGAGACCAAGGTAAGGACAAAGGCTAAGCTAGTAAAAACCCTGCACATAAATCCGGAGAGATAAGCTAGCTAGATCTTGTATTTTGTAAAAAATTTCAGAATAAGACCTGCGACACCTTTGTAACACATAATGTTTTTCCTGGGTTAGAACAATTGTGTGAGTCCGGCTGGGTACAAAGCTTTTTCTCATCATAAAAAGTTTCAGACACGGACTGAATTGGTATCTAAAGACACAACAGTAGTAATAGAATGTTTTAATGTATTCAAAATGTTTTATCTCAACAATGACCTTACTCGTGACTGAGTCCGCATTCATTATTTATAAATCTTCAATTCTAGTAGACTATATAAGCGGATTTTTTGAAAAATTATTTCTCAATTGAATTGTGAACATGTTGTATTAAATTAGAGAATTTGATTTGATAAATTTTAAAGCTTGATTAAATTTCAGGGTAAAGAGGTAGATTTAAAAATTCTTACTTCATGCCTCCCAGATGAAGCCGAGTTTTCAAACCTCACTTACGTAAATACTTAACAATATCATCTTGTAATACTTTTTTTATTATTACAAAAAATTTCAGAATTCAACTCAGTGGGACGTCTTATTGACAGAAACAAAGGCTTGGTATGCCAATTGTATCGAAAATGAAAATTGAATAACTTTATTGTATTTTTATTGTTTGATTATTTTATCAAGTTTGAAAAATTTAGAAAATGAATGTCACCCAAATTTATTCAAACTAAAAAAAACCGAAATGTGTGATGATTGTAATTCTGAGATGCTAATCAACGAATGTTATCTGGTCGCAATAAAAATGATTCAAATTATTCAAAATCGAAGATACTCAAGTTTAATGAGTTTAAATACAAGTGATAATGATCTTTAATAATATTGCAACATATATAATCATACTTAGGCCATTATTGAAAAATCCCAAAAATAACTGCAAAATCGAAGGTAATACATAAGAATTTGAACGCCGATTATACAAAAAAAGAAATAAGCCTTAATTAAACTTGAATATTCTTGAACTTTTCAGTATTTCAAGAAACTAACAAGAATGATAAGAGCACTTGAGCAAAAAAAATAAATAGTGATAAAAAGTGATTGAAAATCGCTATAACTTCTTTAATCGACACTGATATTAAAATAAAGCTTTTCTTCAAAGACTGGTAATTTTCAAATATTTGTAGTATTCCCAAATCTTTTAAAAAAAAACGGGCTATAAAAAGGATTTAATTGATTGATATATTTTCATATTAAAATTCAAAGTAATTATAAGAAGACCAACCCATTAAAACCGGGATTTTTCTAAAAAATAATGTAATCAAATATAAATAAATACATTGAGAGGAAGCTTCATTAAGAATATACAAGCATTCTGAATACAAAATTTTCGTCAGACCTACTTACATCTTCAAGTAATTGATAGTTTCTTTATAATAACAGATCTTATCAATATTTCCATGAAATTAATGAATAAAGCACTGCAATTTAAGTAGAAAAGGAAACACTTAGTAATGTTGAATTAAATTGAATTGGAGCATTATGGGTTAATGTTAAATAAATCGTAATATTAAACAATAGAAATTGAGTTTCTTTTAAATAAAATGACTACTACGAAAACAATTTTAATATATTAGTAAACTAAACGAATTTAAATTTTTAAGCATACAAAATTTGGTAATCATTTATGGTGAAATAACATTGTAATACATTGAGCTATTCAAATGTTCGAAACACGCGGATAAACATTTTCATAATAATTCAATAACTAAGTTAATCTAAAAAACGATAAGAGAAAATTCAAAAAATAAATTAGAACATTCCCCTTCAAAAGTCATTCTAAAATATTTCTATGACTAAATATCATTAATAGAAATATACTATCAGAATCAATAGGTAGGCGATAATGGAATCGCACAGATGGAAAAAAGGTTCAAATCTCAAAACGAAAAACATCAGGCACAAAAGCTGAACAAAAAAACTATATTACACCTAGGTAATTTTATATAATAAAATATGGCAAAACTATAACGAGGACGAAGTTCACATAAATAGTAACATAGCTAACATGAAACGTTTTAACCTATATTAAAGATAAAATTCTAATATTGAATGAAGTTCAATTGAAAATATATTTATTTCGAACAACTGAATTATGACTAAAAACTATAGAAAAGTCAAAAAATATAACATTTGAAAACTCACATTATGTTTAAACAGATTGAAACAATACATAGATTAACAAGACAGTTTTAAATTCTCTCAAAAGTTTACAACAAAATTGCTGTTTCAAATCAAATTCATTATTAGATTTTAACTTCGTTATCCTTATTTAGCAATTCTTTCTTTTTCTCTCGATGTCTCTCTATCGCCATTATAACTTCTAAAGAGAAGTAGCCCACAGTGGCAACGATAAGAACCGTTCCTATGAAATATATCTTAGAAGTGGTACACATGTAAGGGCCGGAGATGAAAAAAGTGAAGTTTGCAAGTGATTGCGTCATCTTGAGAGCAGCAAAGGCTGGTTCCTTGTTGTGTGAGAATAAAAACCCTATCAAACCTGCATGTTGCATTTTTAAAGTTCATCAAATCTCTAAAATTCGAGAGCGTTCAATATAGCACGCTACAAAGATGCTGTAAAAATCACTCAAGACTTACTTATGTCCTGAGTCATGATGGTACCATCTCCAATGCCCCAAAACACAACCAGAAGGAAAAACAACCATTTCTTGTCTGGATCAGGCGTCCATGATAGAAGAATTATCAACACAATCGCTTGACACGTAAACGCTGTCAATGAAAACAAAAACGAAAATCCTATTAGTTTTATAATAGTTAATTAATCTAATTAGATTATACTGCTGCAAATGTCCCAGTAACTGGGGTTGACAGCAGTCGGCCTAGATTATTGATACTAAAATAGAGTAATTTATTAAAAAAAGCCACTCATTTGAGAGAAATTTTTATAGACTGCCAGCTCGAGCTAACGTCCAACTTGAAATTATCGAATTCAAGATCGCCGTTTTCACAGTTTTCTTTGTCGTGTCAAAAAAAAAGATCATACGCCAAGCCAAATGACAACAATACCAGAATGGCAGTTTGTCGATAGCTGCTACCGAAGTCTACTGTTATCCAGGTTATAACAGGAAAACAGTCTTAATATGGAGACGCTTCGGTGCAGTATAACGTCAAGCCCATGACGAGATCAGTATCAATAATAATGCAATATTGATCAAAATCTTCAAACCAACTACAAACAAGTTGAGATAATTTTGGAGTAGTCTAGTGCATTTAATTAAAAAGTATTTTTATAATTTTTATTCATAACATGTAACTACTTATAAGTTTCAATTTAGGAAACCCCTAATAACTAACTAAAAATATTTAAGGAGAAAAAAAATATCATAATATTGAAATTAAACACTTTACAATGAATATAATATCGATTAACGTATAGTATATTTGTGTCAATTGAAATTCAATTGAAAATAAGTTATCGATTATGCAAACTTAAAAAATTTCCCAATTATTTTGTTCAGATAATAAATTTTACTTTGATTTGATATTATTTTATTTTGAAAAAGATTTATCTCAATAAAATATTGATCATGATACATAACTGATAAGCTTCGTATGACAAGTCTAAACTATGGTAAAGTATATAGAGGTGAAGGTTGGTCTTTTTTTTAATAAAAACCAATGAACTAATAAACTATGATTTATTTTACCTTTCAAAAATGTAGGTATATTATGAGAAACAAACGCGCTAATTGATAACTACATTTTGAACATTTCAGCCTTTGCATTTTAACTTTCCTGCTAAAGTCTAACTTTAAAAATAAATTTTTCAAAAAATAACTGATATTTTAATGGATTTATTTTTGAAAATAGATTTAATGTAGGAGCTTTTTGATAATAAATATTACCCGTGCTAAGCAGAGGTATTCTGCCAGAGTTCTTTTGAATGCGCCCATTCCAAAATGCGGCATTGGCTGATGCAAAAGCTGATACCATCATAATGAAACCTACAAACTCAATGCCGATTGAACATGTCACAAATGCCTGTATAAGATTATTTACTGAGCTTTAGTTAAAGCTATAGCTATGCATACATAATCAACATCAAAGTTATATAAAAGAGTTTAGAATAGAGGTTAAAAAACAAACTTGAAATGTTAAATTTCAAAACATAAAACGATGAAAGGTTAAAGTAAAATAAATTCTTTATCAAAATCTCTTATGAAAAAATATTCAATTATTATTGATATAAAGAATTTCAAGAATTACAAAATTTTATCTATATTAATTCAATGTGAATTAGTAAAAATTACGCACAAGGTGAATTCACAACCAGTTTCCAAAAAAAAGACAACAAAAAAAATAAAACTATAATATGTATGTTTTAAACAAATGAAATGTATACCGCATAATATTTGAAACATAATACCAAAAAATGCATGCACTCATTGGGAGAATATTTCAGGATCATTATCAAAATATCACAAAGACATAACACTAAAGAGGGTAGGTGAAAGGCAATATTAAAATAGAAGGAATGCAATTATATCAAAGAATTTTATAAGAAGGCTAATTTATATGGACTAAAGCAAACCATGTGACATTCGAATTTCTTACATTCACCATAAAAAACAAAGCTATAAATGAAACCTAATTATTGCTAAGAGCTGAAACAATAAAACATGTCTTAAATATAATTCTTAAGATACATTTCATGTGCATTTAAAACATGACTGTTATTGATAATTATATTCATAAATGTGTATCTACCTTATTATATTCTCCAAAGAGGAATGCTGCCTGAAGAAGAGAGTAAAACATTATTCCACACAAACAAATTGCCTTTGGGTGGAAGTAAAACTTGAAAACAGCCAACAGTTGTTGATGCATTGGCCCTCTGTTCTTTTTCGTTTGCATTTGACCATCCAAAGGATCAAGAAAAAAAATTAACAAAAAAATACCCGCAAAAGTACATGCAGTAAAAACTGACACCAATATGTACACCAGGTATCTATCAACTTGTGTTTCGGATTTGACTGCTTTCCAGTGACAGTATTCCCTACCACATTCAGGAATGTGGGGGTACATACTTTCATTGCAAGTTTTTACAAAATAAGTCCAATTATGGGAGTATGATTCATAAGCTGGAGGAGGGTCGAATGGAGAAGAGGCATTATAGTATGGGTCTCCAAAAATATCTGACGTGCAGTTTAAAAGAGTTCCATTGAAATGCAGGTTTTGAGAAGAAAGTGAAGGGGACTTGAGAATGACTGAAGCAATAATACCTCCAATAATTTGACATGATTGATAAAAGACAAAAAAGATACCATTAAATTTGCTTAAAACATTAGCAACTTTTTCTCCGGAAAGGTTAGCATAACACACCGAAATATTAGCTATGTAAGTAGCATGAGCAGTCCAAATGACACCTTGAGCAAAACCTGCTGCTCCTCCTGCAGGCACCATGGTATAAAATGTTGGGTAAAAATAAGCAAAGTCATATAGAAGGGGTCCAATTGTTGATATCACCATAGCTTTTTTTGGTCCAAGCTTTTGCACTATTGAAGTGGCAAAAATACAACCTAAAAAGAAAAACGCATATGTGCAGCTGAGAGTATACATTCCAAGTCCTTTTACAGCATTGAGACTACTTTGTAAGTTTCGGAGAGAAAGAAATGATGTGAATATAAAAAAAAAGGCAGTACACAAAAGCAAAAGATTTTTCATATATTTACGGCATTCTGCTTTGTCTAGTGCTTTTTGGTCTTCATCACTAATTTGGGCATCACCTTCTCCCAAACCAAGTGCCATTTGTTCATCCTCATCTAAACCAAATTCTTGATTAATAGTTGGAACAAGACCATGGGATGCTGTAACTGAATTTTTTCTTAGCATATTAAGTTGACTGCCTTTACTACCTGAGTAAACAGATTTGGCAGACTTTAGAGATTTTTGAGAACCAAAAGCTCGATGAGGACCACTTTCAGATGATTGTCTAACCCGAGAGGGCTTTTCAAATTTGGAATCATTCATGCTTGATTGGAATAGATAAATGTATCAAAATTAAAATTTTTCAAAAAACTAAATTTTTATTTAAGCTTTCTCCAAATTTGTTTATCTGAAAAATTTAATAATTTTCATAAAAATTTTTCACATAATTAAATTTTATTCATTTACTTGAGAAATAAATGAATTTAAAAAATGAATTTAAAGATTAAAAAAAATTACAATTTCAGCTGAAGGACTTTTTCAGAATTTTGAATATTTCATAAAGAAAATAGTTTTAAGCTTTTATTTTTATCTGATCCAGTCTTTTATATGTAACTTTCTAATGCATGATTACAGTCATTTAATAAATGTATAGAAAAACATAAGTGAGTAAATTTTTTAGGTTCTAAAGAAAATAATCAAATTGAAATACCTTTGATGATTATTAATTTTTTTGTTGTTTTATTTCAATTTAGTGGAAATCTTTAGAGTTAGATGTAATTTTTAAAGAATATTAATGCATTCTTTTTATTTATTCAGCTAAATATTTTGTATTATTATTTTTATGAAGCGAATCAACAAAGGAACTTTTGAAGCATTTAATTTCCTGTGTTCCATTAGCTTAATCATAATTTTTATTAAAAAGCTTAATAATATATAATTTTAAAAGATATTATTTTTAATGAAAAAAAATTAAGAGAAACTTCGAAACATCAAGTCTGTTTATAAAATCCAATATTCCTAAAACATTGTCGCAACCAAATTCAAGCGATTATTTATATATTTTAAAAATTGTTTCAACAAAATCATTTCTGAAAAAAATTCAAACACGATACCTTTTATAACAATCGGAATTTTAATAAACTTTCAAAAGATTCAAAACACGAGATTGAACTATTTTTAAAACTTTGGAAGGTGTGGCAGTTTTGAAGGAATTGACTGATGTACCAAAAATTACGCTGCAAGACTACTTAGTTTATATTTTTTTACTGTGATTAATTAATTTGGTTAGTTATTTATAGTTTTTAAATTTTCTTAAGTTTAAATGAATTGAGATATTCAAGTTGAGTTAATCCTTTAAAAAGCACATGAATAATGAGTTGAATTAAATTTATTAAATTCTATAGAAGTTAGTAGATTCCAATTGGATTCTTTTATTCATTTAAATTAAGTTGAAATACCTTTTGTTAGTTAAGTCAAGCGGAGCTAATTTTAAGAATGCTACACAGATTTTGGCACTGCATAAGCTCACTTTTTGATTGAGATACAAATACTCAATAGCTCTTCCAAAATCTTTTTGAAAGCTAATCAAAATCGTAAAAAAATTTTCTCT
Organism: Pterobdella sp. o SKG-2022; assembly: GCA_964035795.1. Taxonomy (NCBI): domain Eukaryota; kingdom Metazoa; phylum Annelida; class Clitellata; order Hirudinida; family Piscicolidae; genus Pterobdella; species Pterobdella occidentalis. The sequence continues at coordinate 22,390,436 of OZ038320.1, read as the reverse complement.
TCATTTCTGTTTTCTATTAGTGGGCTAGAGAGTTTAAATCATAATAAAAAATTTGAGCATTGGATTAATTATTAGTTATAACCTATCAGTGGATTATAAGGTTGTACCTTAAGGGTTTGAACTAAGCTCCTAAAATCATAAAAGTCTAAAGTATAAATAAGAAATTAGAGAAATGAAAGCCTAAGAAACAGGAAAATCGTGCTCAACATTCTTTTAAGAGCAATAAGCATGGCCAGAGTAGGAATGTTTGTAGCCTCCAAGGTACTCCACTAATCGAAAAAAATTAAATAAAAAAATTTTATTCATGACTAAAACAACATTTTTGCTTATTTGGTGTTTTTTCATCTTTCAATTCAATACTTTTTATATATTTTTTTTTGCTTCAACAAAAGATTGTTGTTGTTTAATAAAAAAAAAACACATTTGCGTAAAAAAATATGAATAGTAAAAATTTTGAAAAGATTCAGAGGTTCTAGGCCCAAATGATAAAAAAGTTGTATAGGCTGCTCTTTCGAAAATTTGAAAACGAAGAAAAAATTAAAAGTAGAACAGTAGTTTGAAATGATGAAAAAATCTTCAAAGATGAGACACAAAAAAAGTTTCTAGTGTGCTATTTTCCCAAATTTTTGAATAGATGAAACATTTGAACTATATTGAGATCACATGTTGAATCTAAAAATTTTACACCACATTCATCAAAAAGAGGAAAGATTTTTGAATAAAATGACATCACAGGATTTTTGACCCTTTCCATAACTTTTGAAGCCGCTAATATCAATAAAACGGTTTATCATACTTGAAAATGTTACGTTGATAACGAAAAGCTATGTATCTTAATAAACTAACCAGTGTTTTGAAATTATATCATTTTACGGTTTGGCTTTTGAAAAAATCATTATGTTTGAAGCCGGCTTTACGAGCTTCTACACTGTTAATTTTGTCTAAATTTTATCCGTCAAACTTCGAATTTCGGAATGAAGTTCCTTATGAAGACTTACAAAGTGGTAAACGAATTTAGAAGAAACGATCAGAATCTTCAGAAAAAGTTAAAGCTTTTCTAAAAGTTTTTGCATGTAATATTATAAATGGTGAAAATGGAGTTGGACAAAAATGATATCTTTAAAGCAATATATTCTAAAGATCAGAGGTTTGAAAACCAAAATATTGTATTTTTTGAGCATCGCTGAATGGTTTGATTATAAAGCAATAACATTGATTTTAAAAAACAGTATTTTGCTTTCTGTCCAGAATATTACGAGCTTGAATTAGCCACACTGAGCCCCTGTTTTGCGTTGGTTGATTAATATTCCTATCGCAATGACCAATAAACATGCATCTGTTTTATATTAATAAATAATATTAAAGCTTATACTTTTATAACTACAAATTGTCAAAAATTTTTTCGGGTTTTCAAAAAAAAGTTTAGGTACTTAGAAAAAATAAAAATATACATAATGTTTTATTATTACAGTTTAAATAAATTTTTCAAAAAATTATATATTTGTTTCTTGCTTGCTTCGATATTATACTTTGTTTACTTTTAAAAAAGTTTTTCACACGTCATTATTTCTTGAAATGGCTTCATTCTGCTTGATTCAGATTGTTGTTTTAACATTTGCACTGCTTTTGTGTGTTCGTGGTGGAGACGAAAAAAGTAAATTGCAAATCGGCATAAAAAAACGTGTTGCTGCCGATAAGTGCCTTGAAAAATCTAAGAATGGAGATGAACTTCACATGCACTATACAGTAAACGCAAACATTAAAATATTTTTAAAATTTATGAAATCATTTTAAAAAAATTTCAGGGTAAGCTAGAAGATGGTAGTGAGTTTGATAGCAGCATTCCTAGAGGACAACCATTTGTTTTCACTTTGGGCTCTGGTCAAGTGATCAAAGGGTGGGATCAAGGACTTGTTGGGTAGCTAATTCTTTCATAGACGTTTCAATGTCGGTATCTTCATAAAAATTGATTTAATCCAAACTAAATTATTCATAAGAATGTGTGAGGGAGAACAAAGGAGATTAAAAATTCCATCACATCTAGGCTATGGTGATAGAGGCTCTCCCCCAAAGATACCCGGTAAATGAATTTTTCTCATTTTAAAATTATATTGATTTTTTGAAACTAATGTTAAAATATACTTTGAATATTTATAGGGGGTGCTACATTAATTTTTGATGTAGAATTGTTGAAGATCAACAAAAAGACAGAATTGTAATGAACTTGCCTATCAATAAAATCCTTGTATGCACTTTTTGAAATTAGTTATTACTCATTAGTAATTTGATGTATTCAAAATTCCACAAGTATTTCTGTTCAATTTTGTGTTTTGTCATGCCAATAATATTAAGTTTTTTCAAATAAAAATTTTTCCAATATTAAAAGTATATTTAAATTAAAAAATACAAGAATTCTATCAGAAAATACAAAAAAAACCTATTAAATAATTTTTAAATAGCTTCAAATTAAAGATACCTTGTAGCGTTATGTGACTGAATGTGAAAAAAATTATTTTCTAATTTTCATAAAAAAATTCAAACTCTTCCTTTCATGCTGAGATTAGCAGCTTCTAAGTTTCTTATATCAGCCTCTCATAACCTTGAAAATTCATATTTTCACAATTTTGAACTGCACCTTTTATCAATAATTAGCTTATTGCTTATATTACATTTTCAATAAAATGAAATGTGAGTAAAATTCAATTTTTTTACATTCAATTAAATATAAACTCGCTCTAGTTTTTATCAATTATATTTTTAGTCATTTTTCAATTTTTTTTACTTTCTAATTATATTTAAAATTTATTAGTGAAACCTTTTTTATTCAAAATTTTAAGTTTTTGGTAATTTTTCGAAATTATTTTTTAATAAATTTACTTGATTAATTTTTAAATCATGCGTAACTATTTATATTAAAATAGTTCCACTTTTCTTTCATTATTCAACAATAAAACATTAATTTTCAAATTTTTGAAATTCACTGGTCTTTACCCAAATCGGACTTACGAAAAGCTTCGTGGCATCTTATTAGATTTAAAAAAATGTTTTATTATTGGACATATTATTTCAGACTCAAAAAACATAATGGTTCATTTTTCTTTTGGTTTCATTCAGATTTTTGAATATTTTATAATATAACAATTTATTGCCACTCTCAAGCATACTATTTTCTATGCTCGTCTAAGATTCTATTCAAGGATATCTGCATTGCACGTATACTAATTATTTTCCGACTTAATGTTTCAAAAAGATAAAAAGAAATTTATGAAATAGTCATAAAAATTTTTCTTGGAAAGTGTATGCTCACTTGAGCACTTTATAAGCGCGACTTATTGTGGATCGCAACAGCTAACCCTTTTGGTTTTAAAACATGTTTATAAATGCCATAGTAATTGAGCAAAAAGCATGAGTCATCGCAACCAAACATATTGGATGCTTAGCCTCAAATCATTGACAACTTGAGCTATAAGACGGTTGCTTTTTTACAACCTACAAATCTATCGAAAAAACTGTAACAGGTTAACAAAACCAGACTTTTTTGGAAGTCTTTGAAAAAAAACGATTTCAAGCATGAAACCAGGTTACAAGTGAAAGAAGTCTATAATCGCCGCTTATTTTCAATTGTGAAAAATGGAATCTATAGAAAACAAATAAAATTATCACAATGCTTCCATTTTTGACGTTGAGTGAGAGCATAATAATTTTACGGTTTAACAGATTTTTTATACTGAACTTCTTGACAGGGCAGAAATGCTTGGTTTGAAAGAATTTATTATGAAATCACGACTGGTATGGACATTAGTTTGTTAAGCCGATAGAGAAGTCAAGAATTCTAAAGTGGCTAGAGCTTACTTCTGCAGCGAAAATGATTTGAAATCTTCACAAGTGCTTTGAATCACTGTTTGAAATAGTACAAGCTGAACACAGTGTTATTCAAACATGGTTGATAAATTTTTGCTTCTTACCGTAATTCTTGGCATTTTCTTGCAGTTCTTTTTATTGCCTCTGTTTTCATTAAGTAACAGTTCTAACAAGTATTCAATGTGCAGTTTCTAGCCATCAAATCAATGTATCTAAAAAAAATCAAAAAAAATTTTTTAATTGAATTTTAAAATAAATTATAACATAAAAGTTAATACGATACTTCAAATACCTTTACCGCTCTTTTATAAAGATTCAACATTTAATCCTAAAAATCATTTATATGAGCATAAAATCTTAAAAAACTATTTAAATGTATTTAAAAAAATTCTAAAGGGTCATTATTTAATGTTAAAAAGCTTTTCAATGTTTTCATAACTATACCTAATCAATACATTTTTTTCACAAATACCAGATCAGCTGGCTTAATGAGCTCGTCCATGAAAATTTTCTGGAGGCGGAATGCTTGTGAGAAAATGAAAAACTAAAAGCCGAAAAAGAAGAATCCGATCTTGGACATAATATTTCCGGGTTTTGGTCGTGTATTTTTGTTTACGAATTCACAAAGCAGTCATGTAGTTTGAGTCACTCTAGGCGCCTCAGAATGCTCCTCCGTAGCGCTAGAAAGCATTGAAGTCTCGGTCGATAAAGACGTGCCTCTTATGGTAACTCATTAGCCGAACAATTTTATAGCATGGTTTTTGTTACGTAAGAATAATTTTATCATTTATTAACATTAAAAGTAAGAAGTAAAATTCTCTCATTATTCTTTATTATCAATTTCACCATCTTTAAACTAACTCATTAATAATCCTTTATGTGGATTTTTGACCTTTATCATGTTTTGAAGTTTCATCAAAAATATATATATTTTTTAAATCAGTTACTTTTCATCAAATGACTTCTCTATTGTGCTTTGTATAACCTGAGTTGATGGTTAAATGAGGAAGCAGTATTAAATTTTCATTCAGTGTGCCAAGCTTTTCGTAAAGTGAACCTACATTATCAAATACGTAAATTTTTATAAAGCCTGAATTGAATTTATTCAAACACGTTTTAAAAATGACTAAGTTTTGTGTAAAACAGTTGTCCGATTACAAAAATTTAAGATTTTCATAAATTTTATGTGGATAAAGCAATAAACATATTGCCTAAAATTTTTAAGACTGCCAAGAATTTTTCAATTATACGTATTGTCTGTAATATATACACATATGTTTGTAATATATAAAGTAGAGATCTTTTGGTAAAAGAATGTTGAAGAAATGACAGTGAGGAGTGTAGGCACGATATGAACTAGATGGTTACTTGAAGTTTATCATATTTGCAATTTTGAACTAGAATTATTAAATTTTTTTACAAAGAAATTTCTTCAAAAATTAATAAGGTGAGTTTATTTTATTCGATTTTTTAAATAAAACTTGAAAATTATATTTTTAAATCTATGACGTTTATAATTCGAATAATTTTTGTCTGAACAATCCTTCCATAGTATCGATGAAGCAAATGAAAATTCCATAATTAAAACAGCTCAATAATCTATAATAACGCTTTTTTTGTTGACTGAATGAAGAAAAATTAAATTGGTGAAGGATTGATTAATGCAAAAACAGCACCCAATGTTTGCCCCTCTCAAAAGGAAAAATAAATTGGAGAAGTTACAAATAAAAATAACTAAAAAAAGTGGCCAAAATAAAAAGAAAATTTTGAATTTCTGTCTGCGCGTTGAAAGCCTTTTATTTGTAGAAGACTACTACTATTGAGTTGCTACGTGAGGTACTATTACTACTCTGACACTACAGTAAATTGCTAAAAAATGTACTCAAGAATGTAAGTACAGAGTACTATAACTTATGCTATGAACAGGCAAAAAAAAGTGGAAACTGAAACTATAAAATTGGTCAAAAATATTTAACCAGACATCACAAACCTTTTTTTAAAGAACACTGCTCTCTTTACAAGTAGTGAAATTTGCTTAAAAACAAAAGTTTCCTTACTTCTCATTATTCTATTTTTCACTTTTTATTACGACTACTTATTTCATTTAAAACAAATGTTTTCAGTTAAATTTTAATTAAAGTTTTCATAAAGTTTTTTAATATAAAAAAAAAGCTATGTAAAAATCATTGAATCGACAGTGAGAAAAAAAAAAACTTTTCCCCAAAAATCTTTTAGCATACGTTCATCTACTTCGGCAGTAATTAATAAAAAATAATTTCCTTGAAAATAAATTATTATTAAAAATCATAGAAAAATGTTTATATCTATAAAAACAATACTATGGATTTTTTGGTTAAAAATATTAGAATTTTTCCTTTCCACTATTTCACAATATTTGTTCTAAAAACTTATTTCAAATTAAATTTTTCATTGAATAATTCCATTGAATAATTGTGAATGCAGTATACATTGTGTTTTTACAGCGATGAGTGTGTGATATCGAAGACCTCATGTCGTAGTTTTTTAACTAATTATAAGACTTACCAAATAACTAATAATATAATTGACTAACTCATTTATTAAATGAATACTGCACCATAGAATGATGAAAGGGTTCTTGTTCATAATTCTCATTGCAGACTTGCTTCACGCTTCAAGGCCTTTCAGGTAACTTCCTTCAATTCTTTTTAAACATGGCATTTAATTTTTGTTAATAGAATGTTAAAAAGTTGGAATATTTTAGTTTGAGCAATGAATAATTAAATTTTTATTTATGCATAAATTGTTTAAAAGAAAAGTCAAAAAAGAAATGGTCGAAGATACGGTGGAAAAGCTACTGGACGAGAGTCGGTACAACAGTCGATCAAGGCCCCAAGCAGGCTCTGGTAAATCAATTATTGTTCTTTCATATACATTTATTTAGAATATTAACTACACTTCAATGGTTTTTAATATATATGAAAGTAACTTTTAAATTATTCAAATCAAAATAGAATTTGCATTCTAGACTAAAATCATTTTCGCTTCAATATTTCTAATTGTACCTTAGAGCGTTTTTGGTTTACAAAAAATCTCGCAATTGTGTATTTTAGCATTTAAAAAAAATGAATTTGATTGACAATTTGTTTTAAAATTTATATAATTAAAAGAAATGATTTTAGTCTTACTGCGTCATAAATTATTAAAGGTAGGCAAACGCATGAAAAATCTCTTCAAAAAAGACAGAAAATGCAAACTTATGTTAAATAGCGTCCAGAATTCACTGGTTTCTATTGTTTGTCAACCAAATAATACTTCATAAGATCTGAAATAGGATCTTTTACGTCACCAAGTTAAAAACGCAATGCTATGTTTATGGTGGGCGAATATTTTGAGTGTTTCTAGGATATAACATAGATACAAAACTCTAAAAAACCTTTTTACGATCCAAAATAATGAATTTATATTTGTTCATTCAAATAGATTAGTTTTACATTGTTCGAAATTTTTTCTTATCAAACTCTTATTTTTTTTCTCAGTTCTCATTCCTTCATGTAAGCTCTTATATTTTCATTTCTTTCTCTAAAGGATCCCCCTTAGACGTCTTCCTCAACATCAACATAAATGCTATAAGCTCCATTTCGGAGACCCAAATGGTTAGTTCACATATTTAAAAAACTATTTTGTTGAAACAATACATTTTTGTATAGATTTAATATAACTTTTCGCAACTTTAACTCAATAATGCTTTTCAAACTTTTTATATCATCATTATTTGTTGTGTTTCTTGTAATGAAAAAGCAATAGATTCAAATATTTTTATTAATGTAATAACCAAGTAAGGAAGACAGAAGACACAAGTATGAAATTTCTAAATGTTTATATACTATAGATTAAGAATATTCTAGAGCAATGTAAAAATTAGAACATTCTAGAACAACATAGAAAATGGAACATTCTAGAACAGTATAGAACATTCTAATAATAAGTTATTATTAGTGTATAGAAAATGAAACATTCTAGAGCAGTATAAAGCATTCTAATAATAAGATATTATTAGTGCAATAGTTAATCTCTGTAAAATTACTATTTCGAAGTATTAGAATAACCATAACTTTATTTTATGAGTATATGGTTCAAAAACCCAAAGTAAGCGCCACGATAGACACTCGTTATTGTATTCTGTTTAGAACGATTTTAGCAGTTATAACTTCAAATGTTAAGGATGAATCATTAGTTATGAATTTTCATAGTTGTGTGTTATAATCAAAGTAAGAATATTCTCGTGCAATCGTGTTTTGTAGAAATTACATCTCACAAATAGCCCCTTTTGCTGAATATATCCGTAATACAGAAAAGATTGATCAAAGTTTTTAGTATAAACTGAAGTTCACTTTTAAAAGACAATCTCCAAGAAAAAAATCAACATGTGATTACGTCAGGCCTGCTTAAAACATAAACAAATAAAAAACATCGAATTAATCAATTTAATCCCATTCAAAAACATCCAATTTTAAAGAATATACTACACTGAGTTTCAGCGGGAAATCCTTAAATTTGAAATTTGTCTTCATGTGATGAAGATAGTTTATTAATTTATTTGTTTTAAAATGTTATAGAAAAAAAAACTTTTGAAGTTTATAGTATCATTGGATATAATACCTATTTTAAACATCAATAATAATTGATAGACTGTATAAAAAGGTTTAACTTTTAAGGCCATGGATTACGAGCAACTATACAATTCTGAAAGCGATTTTCGATCAGTTTCGAATAGAAATACTTTTGACCAGTTTAATGACAGAAACCAATCTACTCCTTCAGCCCTAAATGGAGAATCTTATCCAGATCATACTGTCAGTAAGTCTTCATTTTGCACTTTCAACAGTGAGCAGAAAAAGCAGCTAAAAGGTGAAAAAGATTGGATTGGTTCAGTGGAAGCTTGTAAATTTGTGCCTAATAAAAAAAATGAGCCCTTGTCTTTGAATGAACAAATGCGTAAATTCAGCAACAGATACCTGTTTGAAACAGTAAAATGCAACCGTTATGACTTGATGGGAGATTACTTCAACAAAGAAAAACCCATTTCTGATTTGTTGAAAACTCCACAAACTCTCAACCGACCTTCGAAGAAAAAAGAAATTTCGATGAACAGCAGAAAAATTTTAGTGCAGCATCCTCACATATTGAGAGTCAAAAACTCATTCAATCCTACGAATGACGTGAAGAATAACAACTGCGCTCAAAAATTGTTCACTATTGATGGAAGTCTCTGGCAACCAAAGCTTGCAATTGACCGCAGTGAATGTGGCTGGTATCGCAAACATCGCGTCAGCACTTTACAAACTGAGAAGTCTCACAAAGCAATTAATTCGAACCAATCTGCTAAAAAACCCAAGGCTCTGGATCTAACATGTAGAGAAACCAACAGCTTCTTCAAGCCACCAATTTATTGATCATAATGTGCTGGATTGATTATTCACAAATATCATGCCCTCTTATAAATTATCCTATTGTGACATCAACGGATATTACTTATGCAAAAAAATATTTTTATCTATCAGAAAAATATACTCTCTGGAATGGTTTTCAGATATGAAAAATATATTTTGAATAACTATACAAAAATAGATGCTACAAACACAAAAATTTAAATTAATTTAAAAATAAAAATTACTTATTAATAAAAGAAAGTGTTTTTTTGAGTTTCGAGTAACTCAAACTATTACTTTTTACTTGCCAAATTCCAAACTACTCATCATTTCACACCACATAAGCACCATTTGATACGACAAGTACTCAATACATTTTTCTACTTAGTTAATGGCTTGTGGCTATATGGCATTTTGCTGCATTGTTCCTTTTTGTAAAAACTTCATATATCAATTTATATATGCCTGTATGTCAAGTTGAAAATACGTCAATTGGAAGCTTGCTTCAATAAACAGAAAAAAACTAATAATTCTGTGTTTGTTTAATAAGAAAAATATTTTTACTGAATTACTCAAAAGAAATAATTGAGTTAGAGAATTCTTAGTTTCAATATTTGAGATGCTAAGAAAATTGTTCTTATAAATGTAATTTTTATTTTTTGATGCATTTGAAATAAAGATTTGTGTTAAACTATTCATTTGTAAAGCGCAAGCAGGAATAATAATGACTATTGCAAGATCTTCTCTTTTTGCAACTGAAAAATTGCCATTCATTGTTGATAGTTTTGTGCTAAAATGGATAATTGAGTTGTATTGGTTTAAAAAATTCTAAAATGAAAATTTTGAAAAAAATATATTAGCATGAAATAAGTAATAAACGATATGATTTTTGAGCCACATCATTAGTTTTAAATAAATTTCAATTTTGAAACATCTTTTAAGCTTAAAAATAAAAATACAAACGTTTATATTTCCATACAAGGACTTTTCAATGACTTTGTATTTGAGGCAACTTTGGCGTGATGACAGGCTGGTTTACGATAAAGACATGAAGAACATTACTCTTAACCATCGACAATTCGATCGTTTGTGGACACCTGATGTTTTCGTGAGGAATTTAAAAGCCGGTGTTTTTCACCAAATTACTGTGCCCAATCGTCTCATTAGAATTTCTCCTGATGGTTCGATATAATGAAAATATCATCAAAAGTCTTAATATCAAATCAAATGACGATTATATTAACCATTTCGCAGGTACAATTTTATACAGCCAACGATTGACTTTGACATTAGCTTGCGACATGAAGTTTGACAAATTTCCCATGGATAATCAGTCTTGCAACATTGAGCTCGGAAGTTGTAAGAATATATTTCAGAGCTTATAAGTAGCATAAAACTAACAAATTAATCGATATAATTCATGATACTTGTGAGTTTATCATGAAGCTATAATATACAGATGCATACACAACTCAAGACCTGTTGTTTTACTGGCGACAAGATGCGGCAGCAGTGGAAATAAACGAAAGAATAAGTCTACCTGAGTACCATATAAAAGGTTATTAAATAGAGAGTATTTAGATGGTTTTTTGTTTGCTAAACAGTTTTAAAATTTTAATGAACATAAGTAGTATGGGGTTTTAATCTTCTTTACAGTTATACTCATATTACCTTTAAATGTGCCCTTTTTGGATTAATAGAGTAAAAAATATTAACTTAACCATACACAAATTTGAATATTTTTTTCTTAAATGTTAATGCCAAAAGCAAATTTTTTTAATTGCTTTTTCTTTATAGACATTAATGGTAAACGTTGGAATGATAAATGGAAATTCAATAATTTCAGGTATTTCCCATGAGATTTGTTCTAAAAAGCAAGTTAGCACCGGTTAGTCCATTTCTATTATTCGCCTCTTTTAGTGCGTAAAATAATACTATTTCATTCATTAGTTATTGGTTTTTGAACAATTCCCAGGTTCGTTTCCGTGCTTACGAGCACATATCCACCTGGAAAGAAGACTCAAGGTATTGTGGCTTCTTTGCTGAGTTGATGGTTTCGATATTTATAAATTTATCATTCCACAATGTTTATCAACCTTAATATGTGGTAGTTTCAATGAGTCTAACTACACATTATTAAAAAAACAGGCGTATGTTTTATCAACCTACCTTCCTAGCTTCATGGTTGTCACTCTGTCATGGGTGTCTTTTTGGATCGATCTTGATTCGGTTGTGTGTCTTCTATAACTTTCAATTATTTTTTTGAGAATATTCAAGAAGTATACTTGAAAACAAGAGTATTCTTGTTAACACTTGCAGCTTCTTTTGACAATGTCATGCCTTATGTAATTCAACAATACTACACTAACACTTAATTGAAACAACTAAAGAAAATTTTATGTTGAAAATTCTCTTATTTGAGTTGAATTTAAAATAACATCACAACGTTACAAGGTTCCAGCTAGAATTTCATTGGGCATATTGACTATTTTAACAATAACACAACAAAGTCTGGGGCAAGGAAGATTCCCGGCTGTATCCTTCACTAAGGCTTGTCAAAGTATATTTATTATAAAACAAGTTTGATGGAAATTTATGCGCCAAAACTTGTAAACAAAAAGATAATTAAATAAGTTTGAATTTGTATTGTGAATTTTTATTTTACTCAAAATTTGATATATTTATAATTAAAAAGATTTTTAATTTATTAAACTGAATTAATTTTTTTGAATATTTCTCTGAGTGTTTCATAAAAAGTAACTCTTCTAAAATAAAAGTGGTATTGAAAACTCATTAGTTTCTCGCCACTATAATCTAACTCACTTGTTTGCTTGTAACTTAGCAGTGAGACTCAATTTTTAAAGTAGTTTTTGTTATTACTATATACCATGAAAATAAATTATTAAAAAGAGGTTTAAATGCGTTTAACAAGGCAATAGACGTGTGGATGGTTCTATGCCTAGTGTTTGTGTGTGGAGCATTCATTGAATACTCCGTCGTGAATGTCTTGGCGAGAAAGGATAAGAGAATCATAGATAAGAATGCAATTAAAAGAAAAGTGAGTTCTTATTCATTTGTTTGAGTGGCAAAAAAAAAAATTGGATTTCAATGAAAAATTTTTAAATTATAAATGCTAGTTAACTGTTCATGCTTTTAAAATATTGACTTTGTGAAAACTAAGAAAACATAATTTTTTTGGAACTTCATTTTTGCTCATTCACTCAAAACTATTTCAATTTTGAAAAAACTACTCAAAAGTTATATCATAAAATAAAACAATAAAAGATTAAATGTTTAAATATTCGCAAACAGAAGCGAGGGCTGACTGGATTGTTGTGTGGCGAGGATGTCAGTAATGCGGCATTAGTGGACAAAATGTCTCGTATTCTTTTTCCCATCTTTTTTTTCATTTTCAATCTCATTTATTGGCCCTATTACCTTTTGTGAGCTGAGCGCTTCAAAACTCCAATGGTATGTAATTCAGACTGCATTTAAAGCCGGAATTTCTTCTAAAAATTTTTTAAACTTTTAAATTTTATTTAGACAATTTAAAACAAACTTTTTTCAAGATCTTTTTGTTTCGATTTAAAGAATATATGAGAACTTAAAACGGATTCATGAAACTTAAATCAATGTACACGTACTGGAAATAAGACATGCATATCATAAAAGAATGGATCATGAGCTTCGATGTTATACGTTGAAATTTCATAGTTGAACCCTACATTGTAGTATTGATGTTCATTAGAGGCGTGTATTCAATAGAAATCGTCAACAATTTGTTGTAATAAATTTGAAGATTTTTAATAATTTTTCTGAATATTCATCATTGTATAGTTTCAAGATGAATAGAATCAAAAACGTATGTAATTATTTAATTTATGAGATGTTCATAAGTATTCTAGTAATACAAAACTAATTGAAATAAACTTAAAAATTGTCTAAAAGTTTTCGACATCGTCCTTGCTAAAAACTAAACTGTTTTCAATGAAATTATTAAAAATTAATAAGCCGCGCTAATGATTAAGCTTCATGATACTGTTTGGAAGGGTGAGACATCATCTAGTTTCTCCTTTGGAACCGAGTCTTCTTTTTTTGAGGGAACCACTCTATTGTGTGCTGATTCGCTTTTTCTTATAAAATATTTCACTCAAGTTTATGTGATTATAAGCATGGTAATCGACAGTGGAGTATACCTTGCTGACATGAGACCACAACAGGTTTTCCAGAGAATGATGGTGAAGATGATGAGGCCGACAGTAAAGCCAAATCCCATGCCTAGCCCAACTCCGATCTGAGTCTTAGAAGCCGCAACTGGCTGCAAATTTGATAATATATTGAGATTGGTAATTAACCTTAAATTATTCAGCATAAAGGGTTATTTTTAAATTTTAAGATAACCTTATCAAAATGCTTTAAAATAATAGTTAAGCTTGAGTTATTATTATCTATTTGATAAAACGAAAAAGATTAATTGTGAAAAAATAATTTGATAAAATTGAAAAAATCCCATGTTCATATATTTTTTTAAATTTTAGATTTGAAGCTAAAATATTTCTATTTATTATTAGTTAAGAAACTGACAGATCTTGTGGTCGATGGCACTGGTGTCTTTTTAGCGTCATTATTCACAGTCTTTTTTGTTGGAACAGGTTGAGTTTCGTTTAATAGCGATGTTGTAGCGTTATAAGAAACAGTCAAAGTTGTGAATTCAAGCCCAACTGTGAGAATTTTCAAAATTTATTGAAATACTATTATAAGAATTCTCACAAATAATCAGAGATTTCAGATTTGATAAGAGCCTTAAGATTTTATTCAATTCGAAGAAACACTAAAAATGGTCATTTTATACGAAGCTTTTTGAAAAAATATATTTTCATCATTATATTCACTTGAAAAATATCATGAAAAAAAGTTTTTTCAAAAAGCTTCGTTAAAAATTAAATTTTTTACTGTTTTTTTGAATTGAATATTCTAGGGCATCTTAAGCTTTCACTCTTCAGATTTCATGCCTAAATGGTGGTGAATTTCCAACGTTATAAAACCTATAAACTAACTTGTTTTGAAATCAGAATTGATCAAAGACATAAACAGCAACGACAAATTCCAAATGTTTCTCGACATGGCTATAACTGAATTGAAAGGGTTTATTAGAGGTAATTGGCTTAGGGAAATTCTATTCCTAACATGATACTCTTGTTTTTTGTTTAAATTTAGTTTTGGTTAAAGTGTAAAAACAAAGAGAACATCCGGAAAGACTTGTGCTTATAATATAAGGTTGCATGGAAACACAACATTCATTATTAATAACCCAATCAAATTACTCTTCTCATACTTAAAAATATAGAAAAGATATAAAAAGGTACAATTGTAAAACATATATATTTGAAACATAGTCATTAGATTATTTTTGTTCAGCTTTAAAAAAACCTTCAAAGATATTTTTCACATGCAGAGGATTGAGACAATTAAATATTTGGAAGCAAATAACTCAAAAAAAAACAAATAGAGTTTTTGAGATTTTTCATAATTTGATCTCAATTCATTTTTATGATTTTCACATTTTCCAATAATTTGAAGATTTTTTATTTTTGTTAACCCTTTGATTGTTCATCGAAAGATATGCCACACGTTTTTATTCTGTTTATGTATCAAGTTTTCAACTAATTTCAATGGACATAAAAAGTTAACACATTACTGTTAAAAATTGAATTTAAAAAATCAAAATTCAGCTAAAAATTAATTTCAATTGAAAAAAACCATAAAAAACACAAAATGTTCCTATTTGAACCAATCAAAAAAGTCAAAATACATTTGCAGTCTGGTTTTTACATGGCAATTTTCGCTAAGAAGCTTATAACCACATGAACTATTTATATTTCAACAAAAATATTCATTTAAAACTTTGTATGAAATTCATTAAGTTTGTCAAAATATTATCAACAAAAACAAGAATCAAAATTAAATTTTTCAAAAGAAATAAAAAAATAACATATGTTGAATATGATGTTCGGCATAAGTCTAAGCTTGACTATGAGCTCTAAACATTAAGTTTCATTCCTCATTTCATCATTGGCAGCAGGAATGTTTGAAGGCGAGTCATTGTTACTTAAACCAGTTTTAGTATCAATAGCAGTAGATGCATTTGAATCGGCTGGGTCATTTGCAGTATTGTTGGAGGAATTAGTGTTGTCTTTGATGTTGTGGTAATACCAGTCACACCTTTGATACCCATGTCTCTTTTGCATTGTCGGCTGGTTCTCTACTTGCCTTATTGAGATATTTTGTTTATGAAAATTATTTTTGAGAAACATAATGAAACTATAAACATCAATTAATGAATATAATTTTGAAAAATATGAGCTTTGAATTTTGATAAAGTTTTTCTTAAAACACGTTTATTCAAAAAAATTCAGCTGCATTTTTCGATAGAACTTCATCAAAACTCTTAGCTAATGAACTTATCACAATTTATAGGCTAAAAAATTATGATAAAATATTATTTTATTTAGGTTAAATTTTCATAAAAAAACGTTTTTAAAGAGATCTTTCCCATAGTTTGAATAAGGTATACGAAATTCAAATTTATTGAAAAAATTTGATGTCTTTAAAAACATATAAACAAAATTTTCGAATAAAAATCTAAATACCTTGGTCTCATGTTGAGCAGGTCTGGTCTGCCTCCTTGTTTGGCCAGCCTGACGTAAGCACTATCAGTTTCTCTGATCCAACCATGATTTCCCCTGGTTTCTTCTGGGGCTTGAGAACCACTGTGGCTCAACCCTGGAATCTGAGAAATAGGCGGATAACCTACCGGCTCTTTGGGCTCCGATACTTTTGGCATGTGGTAAAACCAATCTGTTTAGTTTGAATATTTATAGTCAAATAGGGGGTTTTCTAACTTCATAGTTAGTATTGATATCAAGAAATTAACTGAAAAGTTGACGGTTCTTATAATTTTTGAATGTATTTTTTGAAATAATAAACCATTCTCATGTTATTATTTAATTATGGTTGATATAGTAATAAATTTATAACATGTCACATCATTATAAGACTTCAATGAAAACAGCAAACCTTGTCCGGTATTTACATATTTATTATTACTCATTTTATTCTATTTCAACGTTGCTTAGGCTTTTAATTTGGATTTAAAAGTTTCACATGTATTTTCAAAACGTTTATCCGTAACTATGGAAACATTTCAACGTTGCTATAATAGTTGGAGCTCAATTTCGCAAAAAAATTTTCAAAGTTGAGATTTTCATGTTTATTTAAAAAAATTAATTTTCAGTTATTTTACAAACAAAATAATCTATGAAATAAATTTTGTTTTCAGGATTTCCTATAAAGGATACTGCTGGAGAAACCAAAAATCGAAATCTGAAAAGTGTTATGACAATACTTTAACTAATTTCAATGAAACAAAGTTTATCTACATAACAATTTATGAACCATGTAGTAACTGGCAGCGGGCTTGGTAGATGCAATCCTCGTGTGTGGCAATCTCGCTTTTGATTTCCATCAACTTCGAATACTGTTCTTTATACTCTTTCTTTAAACATCTTCAAAAATTGATGTTTAAAATTCAATTTAATATAAATTTTTCCATGTTCTTGCATTGAAAAAAGTTGAGGTAAAATATTCAAAATAAAATGTCAATACTTGAGTCTTTTAATTTCTTCAAACTCTTCTTCTGTGATGATCTTTTCCCCACTTACAGGATCAAAAAAAGCTCCTTTTCAATTTAAAATTACTTTTCCTATTCATGCAAATAAAGTTTCAAACAACTTATACCTTCGTTGCAATCAAAACCTTGTATATTGGTAATGTGAGATATAGAGTCGTCAATATGTTGTTTTACAGCATTAACGTCTTGAGCAATCAGTTTGTATTCACGTCTGCTAGCTTTCAACAAATCTGAAGTTTTGAAATATAGCAAGCATAAATTTCGCAAAATTTTTTAAAAAATTTGCTTTAAATTATACGAAACTTTATTCCTAAACAAATTTCTTTAACAAAGAAAAATGATTAAAAGAATCAAAAGAGGCGAGATCATATATTATAATAAGCAAAAATTTCTAGACCTCATACTGTAGCTCACCTTTATGATTAAAAAGCTCTTGACTCAAGTCTCTACCATCACTTAGTTTGAATATTTCAAAAGCCTCTTCTCGAGATGGGTTACTGTTTAAATGCTCAACGTTTTAAATTTATTTAAAATAATTTTCTTTTCAATTTTGTCAAAAAATAATAATTTTTGCAAACATTGGGATAGTTCTTAAGCCAATTATTTCTTTTTTTTCTTTGCAAATCTCTTTTTCTTCTTCTTCTTCCTCCTCCTCTTCTTCGTCTTCGTCTTTAAAGATGTCGCTTTTATAGGATGTTTCTGATGTTTCTTTATCTTTGGTGATTCTGCAATTAAAAAATACTGTAAAAATTTATTTATGAATATGAAATTGAAAACATACTTAGTAGTATCAATCACAACTTCTTTTTCGGAAGAGCTTTTTGGCTCTATTTCAAATAAATTGTATATTATAAAATTAAAAAAAATATCCGCAATTTTGTTCTAATTAACTTTTAAAAACACTTTTTGATTCGAAAATAACCTGGAAAAGATTGAGTTTTGAACCCGGGAAGTGCTTGAATCAGACCTGCCTCTACTGCCTTTTGCACTACTTCTGGGTTGTTTTTGTCAAGCAACAAAAACATTTTCTGATACTCTTCGTCCAACTTTTTTAAACTAGCTCTAAATATAATTTTTTCAAAAGTATAATTGAGTGAAAATTTTATATTGTTCGATAACTTTATGATTATTGTTGAACTGGTTCTATATGATCTCTAAAAATCGAATATAAAGATCTATACTTTTGATGCGCTTTGCAAAACTCCAATATTTCTTTCACTTGCATTAAACCAGTAATCTAAGATTTTACACAAATTTTGAACATTTTCATAGTTGATGAATATCTTTTCAACAAACTACCTCAATATTTTCTAGTTTACCATCAAAATAGAGTAAAACTTTGTTTCTGATTGCTTTTATTTCATCTTCACTAGGCTTATCATAAGTTTGTCCCACTCTTTCGACCAAGGCATCGTGAACTCTCAACTGCCCTTCCAAACTCTCTATTCTGCATTTCAATTCGTCAACAACATTCTATATGGGGTTTAGTATTTTTTTTAAATAACCATGATAAAGGAAACTCTATTTCATACCCTACTCATCATTTTGGTCTGAACTACTGGGTAAACTAGAGCTCTTTTCAATGTCATAGCAAACTTTAGAGTAGAAACCTATATGAAAGTTTGTACTATTTTGTGAATAATTGTTTTAAAATCCAAACAAAATTTAGAAAAATTAATTAATTTTTGAAAAAAATTTTGAACACTATTAATTCTTATATAAAGCACGGAGCTTACCGTTAACAGTGTAACATTTTAAAGTATGTGAATCACCATAAAAACCGGTTATATATATACCTTTACTAGAAAAAAACAAACTCTATAATTAAATTGAAAAGTAATGCAAAAAAATCATTATCCAAGCTTAAAATTAATCAACTGTTATGCAAATTATAAACAGTAAGACTGAAAGTATATAACAATGAAATACCGCTTTTTTGTTATTTTCTTATATGTTTTCAGTTTCACTGTCTTTAATTCACATAGTAGTTTATTTTGTTTTTGAAGCTTGAATAACGTTTTTTTTGCAATACTTTTTAATTCAATTATAAAATTTACTTTTGTTGCGGTAACGGTATATATATGAACTGTATCTATAGAGATTCATGTCCTTGAAAATTTTACATTGTTAAAGAAAAACTTTTTACTTTAAAAAATACTATTAATGCTCAACAATTTCTTCCTTCTATTTTGGTTGAAGAAAATCATTATGAACTTGTTTCCAAATAATTTTTTTGCTAAAAAGTACTCCAAGAGAATACGAGTTTTAGTCATGATGACTTCGGCGCTTCGTATGTTTAGGGTTTTTAACTGTTCTAGAAAAATTAGTCTATTTTAGATGTAAAAAATAAATCATCTGAAATTTTAAAAGTGTTTGATTTAAATCGTAAAGTAATGTAATGCGGTATTTAAAAGCACTTTTACTCTTAGATCAAAGCGCTTTCTACAAATTTAATGTAGCGAAAACACACTGTGGAACAGATGCTAATCGTCGACCCACGCGGAATCGAGCCAGGTAACTTTAGATAATTAGTTTAATGCTCTACCTCTGAGTTATACTTTTTGTTTTATTTGTTTGTTTTGTGATAATACAGTTAAGCAAAATTTAAAAAATCAAGGTTATAAAATATTTGTTAACTGCATTTAATAAACTCATCAAACTCGGAGAATGTGAATTAATAAAGTTATAGTAATGGAAATTTTCTTACACTTTCTTCCACGTGCTTGTCATCTCCAAAGATGTGATTGATGAAGAATGTTTGACAACAACCTCCTATAGAGTCTTTCAGAAAAAAAGTCAGTTTCGAGTCTCGATACGGTATGTGTCTAATGGTTTGGCCTGTTGCAGCCAGCACCACTCTTTCTAAATGAACTAAGGATTTGTTAATATAGCTTGCCTCGTGGAAAGTCCTTCCTGATGACTATAAAATTAATTATGCAAACTAAAAATTTATCTTAAGAAAAAGTAATAGCAATATTGAACTTGAGTTTTTTTTATTCTTTCAGAGCTTGCCAAATCAACCAGGTGATATTTACTGAACAGGTAGCACGGGTCTGAATCTACCAGCGAAGAGCTCTAGGATACGAAACATACATTCTATCACAAATTTAGTTAAAATTTTAATAACAAAGTTGAAAATTTCAAATAAGTTTTGAGAACTGTAGTGAAGTCTAAAGATTTTGAAAAATATATAATTAAAAATTAAGTTTTAGGTTTAAAGAAACCTCGGCATATATGCTGAAAACGCAATGTGACCTGGATGACTTCATATTCAGCCTGTGCGCTGCTATTGCTCTATTATTTTCACCCTTGTAAAAAAAATTAAAATTTTTTCATGTTTAAAAATCATTCCAAGAACGTATTTTGCTACATACAAATTTACGTGCTAGATAAAATACAAAAAACGTTTAAAACTAGTGAACTCGATACAAACTTCATAAAGGCAGTTGAGGGCTTCAGCTTCATTGTGCACTTGTACCACTTTTATGTTGGGTATCATGACACATTCACACATTTCTTTAAGCTCCAGTATTTTTTTTCGGTCTACACGGTTGTTATTCAGATCATTGAAACCACTGGTTTCAGTATCTTCATTTGTTTCTTCATTACAACTATTTTTGACTTTATTATTTTCTTTTGCAAAACTGCCACATGAATCCAAAAGATCGTATATTTTTTCATTATAAATTTGCACATATGAGACCCTTAAATAAATTAATTATACATGTATCATTTGAAAAGCAATTCTTTGTTATATTCCCA
Source organism: Pterobdella sp. o SKG-2022 (assembly GCA_964035795.1). NCBI lineage: Eukaryota > Metazoa > Annelida > Clitellata > Hirudinida > Piscicolidae > Pterobdella > Pterobdella occidentalis. Next base: position 22,369,712 of record OZ038320.1, on the reverse strand, counting down.
AACAAAATGATATTCAAAAAATTACTATGCGACAAACATGAAGGTATAAGTCCGCTCCTTGTCATTAGTGGCATGCCTGAATACATGCTCAATTGCCCTTGGTATAACCCCTCGATTTTCAACATTTTCATCTGTGCCCATCATCGTGAAAGTTTTACCAGACCCTGTCTGTCCGAAACTCATGAGGCATCCTTTAATGTTTCAATATTTATACACTTATAAAAATCATTTTCAAGCTTTTTTTCTTAATTATCATTGGCATTAATATTACAATCTAGTTATAATAAAATAATTTTTTATATTTTATCAATTTTAAAATAATTTAGAACCATTGATTCCTTGAAGAAATTGGCAAGTCAAAGGACTGACTACCCCGTCGTAAACGTCTTTTTGAGTAGTATTGTGTAGTATGCCATCCAGTCGAAAAGTCCAACTAGTTCCTATCAGATTCCCCGGTGTGTTGAGGTTTTTTGATGTTGCAAACACTTGCAGTGTCTGATGAGCGTTTGAAACAGGTTAGTTAATCAAAGAAGAAAAAAATATTTCAACTGGTTGATTTCATAGAATTCAAAAGTCCAACTTTACAATCAGGTTGAATTTGAAATACATCACTTTCAAAACTGTTTGTAGCTTTAATTCTCGCCCAGCACTTCACATATTCTTTAGAGTAATTATTATGAAATTTGATTTTGTGAATATTTTATAAACACTTTACATCGAAATAATAAATTGAAAATATTTTTGGTTTATTTGGACTTCACATTAACGTGGAAAAGAATAGATTTCTATCACTCAATCAAAAAGAAGTACCAGAAATCACTACAGTGAAGGGCAATAAAATCAAATGCGTTGATGATTATAAGTATCTGGGATCCTGGATAGGTTCAATGGAAAAAGACGTGGGCTTCAGAAAAGCGTTAGCGTGGAAAGCGTCAAACAAACTATCACGAATACGGAACTCAAGTTCACAAGGGCAGTTCAAGATAAGAGTTTTCAAGGCGACTGTAGAAGCAATCCTGCTATACGGGTGAAAAACTTGGACCCTAACAAACAGCCTCAGAAAAAAACTTGACGGATGTTATACGAGACTGCTTCGAGCGACCTTAGGACTTGGCTAGAGGGAACGTGTCTCCAATACAGTGTCTGCCAAAAATCTCCGACGTGATCAGACAAAGACGTTTTTAGTTTGCTGGACACTGCTTCAGAAGGAGTGACGATGTCGTTGCAGATCTAGTACTCTTGTAACCAAGACATGGTAGTGCCAGTAGAGTAAGACCGATGATGACATTTGTTGACAGACTTGCTAGAGACTGTGGCATGGAAATAGAAGATCTGGCTGGAGCAATAAGAGACAGAAGTTTTTGGGCTGGCATCGTGGCAGCTACTATTTCTCGACATAATAGTATGCCGCCTTAAGTAAGTATCACATTGTGTCTGCTTGTTTTAAAAGTTTCTAAAGATTGAAAAGTACTTTACTTTAATTTTGGAATATTTAATGAAAAATCAAACCTGGAAACATTTCACAATAGCAAATACACAAAAATAATCTACACAAGAAAATTTTCATTAATAAAATTTTCTAAACAAAGGCATTTCTATTGCCATAGAAACAACACTTTGAATAATTTTTTTTTTAATAAATTAATTCAACATTTTAAGTTATATTTCAAAATTAATCTTTTAGAATAAAAAAATAAAATGTTATAAATATTGCGCTCATTCCTATTTATGGTTGCTAGGCACGAAGAATTTATTTAAAGTTCTCTGTTCAGTATTTTTGCGCATTAGCATATCTTTGGGTTTTTTTTTATATTTAATTTATTCATGTTTTAGGATATTTCTTACATTGCAAAAAAAAGTTGCACTATGGAGAATCCTGTGAAAGATACAGGAGTTAAAAGTAAATATTTTTTGAACATTTTTATATCCAATTCTGCCATACAACACTTTGAAATCTGAAATTTTTAGTAATTTTGATTCCAATTTTCTTAGTCAAAATTTCAATAATTTTTGGTCTTCAATAGAAATTTATAAACCATTTATTCAAATGAAGCATTAATTCAATCTGAAAGGTATGAAATCAGCAATTAACAGAAGAAACTTGAGTAAAATGGAACGAGAAGAGCTGGAAGATAGGTATGTCACTCTGTTCGACGAAAACATCGTGTTGAAAAAATATGGCAAAAAAAGAGATGAAGAAATTAAAAAGTTGTGCACAATACAATCGAGACTCGAAAAAGACAGAAAAAAATTGTTAGCTGATACTGGTGGTGAGAAAGCTTAGTAAATTTCAAAATAGTATAATTTATACAAAAATAACAAGACATTTTTTTAGTTTCAAACTTTTGTAACTGTTTTAACAGTGAAGTCTGGAAGTTTTTATGAAGAAAAGATGAATCTTCAAAATGATAAAATACATTCTTTGGAAAAACACGTAGAACAATTGAAGATAAAGGTTTGAGCTTATTTGAAAGGTCAAATGCTTCATCACCGTAATTCAAAATCAATTATTGTTATACCTTATGTGATGTTTTCTATAGTCTAATTCTAAAATCATTCTATTCAATATACTAAAAATTAAATTAAAATTCTACTTATCTAAGTCTTAATATACTTCAAATAAATTTGTATACATTGCATTCATTGAATAAAAATATGATATGTCTTGAACTAGTTGAAACTGCAAAAAGAACACACTTCAATAGCACAGTTAGCCAACAAACCAACCTACGCCCATGTAAACTCCAAAGTTGATACTGTTAGCACTTTACTATTAATGGTCTATTTTCAGTTTGTTTTTCAAAGTATAAATTTTCTATCTATTAAGCATTAACTTATGAATAAATACAACGAAATGGTAATCTCCAGGGAGTGCTCAAACAGCAAATCAACCCACAATTAATAAAAAATATCAAAATGATTATCCAGCCCAACAAATCATCAAGGTATGAAATTTCAATTATTTTAATAATGAGGTCAACAGTTTTTTCAAAACTTACATAAAGGCTCTAATGTAATTTTCAGTGCCAAACTCAAAGTCTTACCTCATATGGAAAAGGAGATGGTCGATGGGTAAATTAACACATAAATAAATTTGCTTATTCGAAGAATTTGAATAAATTTTTTAAAAAAATTTCGACTTTAATTAACTTGAAGGATAAATGTGATTTTAGGAAGATACATATAATAACAATAAATTGCTTATAAATTTGATAATTTAAACATGTTGATACAAAGAGGCACGGAGACTTCTCCAGTCATTGACACTCGGGAGTTTGAACACCAGCAAGAAATGTACTTAGTTTATACGAAATATACAATTTGAATTTTTAAATTTTAAAAAATGTTTAATTATACAAAAATGTTTCATCTTATTTATTAACTCACTGTTTTTTTTATACCAGTGAAAATCTGATCGAAAGACACAACATCAAGCTGAGAGAGTACGAAATGATGATTAACACTTTACAAAAGAAGGTCATTAATGTTGAAATCCCAACTGCATTTGTTTGAAACTTTCAACACTTTAAGATGTTGGAGAATGAAAAAGCACACGAAAATGCCATAAATCATTTGAAGCTGAGGGTGATGGAAGAGGAAAACAAAGCGGTTTTTAGACAACCCAGTGTGGAGTTACACAGTGGAAGAAATGAAGAGAAATTCAACCACTTACTAGATCAATTTCAAAATCTAGAACAGGTTTAAGACGTTTATGCTAAACTTTCATATTAACATTTATAAAAAAAACTTCGCAAATCTATGCATGATATTAAATGTCTAACATCAAAACATTACTGAAGAGTTCAGTTTTATGTTCAAAATACAAAACTTTTTTTTATAAGTTACAAAGCTAAAATTAAAATAATCTACTGTACTCATACCAGCTTTTTAATTATTTTTAGTACGTATATTAAAATTCCAGAAAACACTGGTTTTGAGAAGAAACAATGAAAGTGCCGCAATGGAGATAGAAAGCTTGAATGGCCTGTTGAAACAAGAGCAACAGCGATACCTCGAGCTCAAAAACCAACTTCAAGTTGAAAACAACAAAAGTTACCGTATCGAAGAGGTTTCGGCCATGATACGTTTACTTAAATACAATAATACATTTTCTGTAAACTTCATAACTATATTAAAAATTAATTAAATTTTTTAAACTTTATAATTATATTAAAATGTTATAATGGCAACCAGTTGGAGACCCAGCTGAACGTGGCGAGAAGAGAGTGTGAGTTGCTGAAGGAGAGCAACGACAATCTTCTGCATAAGAGTTTTGAATTCCGTGCTCAAAGTACTGTTTGCAACTAAATGGAAAATATCAAGTTTCACTACTATTTTTATATAAATTAAATTGAAAAGCCTAAAGATAAATATAGTTTACACAATTGTTAAACTTCTTTCTATAAGAATCATTGTTATTCATTAGTTATACCTTCCAAACCAACAAGCATTATTTCAGGCGTGCCTTTGAATAGGACAGACATAGAAAGTCAAAAAAGAGAGACATCACTGCGCATACAACTGGCTCAGATGGAAGCAGCAATGAAAATTGAGCTTGAAAGCAAAGACGATTTGCTGGATCGGCTGACCAAAGAAAAAAGTATGCTATTTTGATTTTATTTTTTCTCTTTTTTTGCAATTAAGTTTAAGGAAGTAAACAGATATAAGACAAAAATTTTTTTTATTAGTATAAATAATTTGTTTTCAACAACTTTTTTTAAAAATAAAAAATTTATTCTAATAATTAAAATTATGAGTTGAACTTGAAATGTTGCAGGGAACCGGATAGAACTGCAAGAAGAATGCCAAGAACTAAGGAAGAAGACGGATGGTCTTGTAGTCGAAATAGATGTTTTAAAAGAAAAAGCCGCTCTTTTTGACGATAATGTTTTGAGAGATTTTAAATTTATAATATTTTATGTTTTCAAAGCTTCAAGAAAATTTTCATTCATACGAATACAAATTTTGTTTGTTTTTCTGTTTTAATTCTCTCAAAAAAATTATATTCAGTCAGGAGTGCTGAACCACAGTGAGTTCATAGAGGCATTAGCATTGGTGAAGAAGCGAAAATCTGGAAATGATGAAGACTTTTACACGTCTGTTCCCTCTGCCAACAAAGATGGTTTGTCCAATTCCCATCTAACTAATGTATTTGTTAAGTTTATTCTTTCAGTTTGTGTTTTTTTTTCTTAGCTTAATTCACCAATCGGTCTAAATTTTTTTCAAAACCTTATACGATAGCTAACGTTTTAAGATAAAGATAAACTTATCGAAAATTATAACTAAGGTTTCAATAAATGTATTTGAAATTTTTTCTAATTTGAAATTTCATTGTGAAAAAAAATCAAGCATTTTATAAAAGTAAGATATAAATATATTGGTTTTCAGAAATGACTTTGGAAATACGCAGTCTTAAATGCCAACTGAAGGATGCCATAAATGAACTGGAAAAAGCAAGGAGTATGTTGGTTGTTCAGTACCGACTGAATAAAGATTGCAAAACTGAGGTTTAATTCATTATGTATATACATTTCTTAATAATCTGTAACTTTTGGGACACCTTATACATGTAAAATTTCAAAGTTTCACGTCGATTTGAAATTTTCAATACGTTTGTTATGGCAACTAAAATAGCAAAATGTTTTCAAGCACTACCCTGAAATATTGTTACAAGTCAACCTTTTATGATGAAGATAAACTTATTGAAACTAATAGCTAAGTTTGCTTTCAATTAATGTATAAAAAATTTCATACAGTTGAGTTTTTTTCTCGAACTACTTTGATGTCTTGTTACCTTCTAGATCGAATCAATGTCGAAAAAGATGGAGAATTCGAAAAGAGAAACTGATATTGAACTGGACAGATATGCTCAATTGCTTGACATTAGAGCTCAGCGTATCAGGGTTAGTAATACCTTCTGATCCATTCATTTACACAAGTTGGTTTCAAAACTATCGTGTTACGCTTTATAAAAAAATGTTTTGAAAATTTAAAAAACACAGTTATCATAATATTTTTATAGAAACTGGAGGAACAGTTAAAAGATATAGCTTATGGGAGAGGAAGTCAAGGAAAGTATTTATTAGAAGCAGGGTCTGCTGAGAACGATGGCGAAGATGACTCTGACGTGATTGAAGATGGCAAAAACCTTTTAGAAATACACATTTCAAAAGTATTATATGGGTTTAGGCGCATCTATATATCTATTTTAAAACTAAAATCTCATTGAAGCTCCACCACAACACAGGCCCAGTTGACAGAAGAGGCTGTGTCTTTGTTGAACGACGCCTCTGCTTCCCTCTTCATCACTCTAGACTTCTACGACTTCCAAACGCAAAGCACGCCCATCCTCAATGGACCCAAGTATTATTTTAAGATATTTTCAAATTCAACTAAAACACATATAGTTAACAAAAAAAAAAGAAAAAAGCGTTTTGTTAATAAGTAATTTTTAGTACGGTAGTTTTTCAAAAATTCGGACGCGTCAGACTGAAATTGTCCGAATTTTTGTAAAGTCTAGGTACGTGAAAGTTTATCTAAACATAAATATTGAATGAAAGAGTTACTTAGCTCGCACTAACTTGAAATAAACCAATGCTCAAAAATAATTATCTTCACCAACCTAGATACGTGAAAAACGCTAAACATAATGATTTTATTATTCCTGCATCAGTCAGATCCAAATTAAAAAAAGGCATATTATTTCAGTAAAGTTTGAATTTCTATAAATAAAATGAATGATTAACCAGAAGCCTCTACTACTCCACAGAGCTGATTTTAATTACACATCACAATATGTAGTGGTCTTTGACGACGTTTTCATACATTATCTCCATAAGGTTAGCTCCTCTAATATAACTCTTATGAATGCAATTTTAACAACTTTTATGTATTCAAATGAAACAAAAATTCCCAATTAATTTGGTTTGTATCTCTTTAAAATACTTTGTGTTTGTTTATCTCACTATACGATTTACGTCTTTTGAAAGGATTTTTGCACAGTAGAGTTGCAGCACAACATCGGCGAGGACTTCAAGACTATAGGATCAGTGTTGTTATCCTGCAGGGAAGTGGTCACTCAGCCTGGAGAGAGACTACATGGTTCCATACAACTTAAAGGTACTTCTTTATCAATCTATTCCCATCATCTCATTTAGGTCGTGGTTATTAGATGTTATTTAAAATTAAAAATTTTTGTTAATTAAACACTTTCATTAACGGGACAATGGGAAGCTTTTTGTAAGCCGAATTTTAATTATCAAATATAATTATACATTAAAATAAAAAACACTTCGTGTTGTTTAGTTAAAAAAAGTGTTTATTTTGAATCCTTTTTTACTAGGCTAATTTAGTTTTGCATGAAAATAATTGTTCTAACGAGAATACTTGAAAATGTTACTTATTTAATGAAAAGCTTTGTATGTCAATAAAATATATTTGTGTTTCTAAATATACTCGTTTGATTGTGGCTAGTGTAAAATCAATTGTTCTAATAACTTAATTTTTTGATAAAATTTTATTATATTTGAAAAAATTCAAAACAAGAAGCCCTAAATAGTTGAATTGCATTAATTAATTAATAAAATTTAATTTTAATATCAAGGCGTTACACCCACCGACAACGACGTGACATATGCAGTGATGGACTACTGGGTGAGGCTGAAAGTGCCGATGGAGCAAGCGTTGAGGCAATATAGAGTCTGTATCTTCAATATTGTTGACACTTCATTAAATTTAATCTGTTGAAAACTTCCTTTTTTTTAAAATTAAAAAATATTTTTTTGAAGGAAAGATGCATAGCCCTTGGTTATTTGGAAAGCAACCTTTTATACTCTGAAAAAAACTTCATTCAAACGTCTGCCCAGATGATCAATAACAACAACAACCTCAATAATAGTATCCAACAAAAAGGGTTGCCGAAACGTCAGCAGATGATCCATTCGAAAAATAGCTTTGAACAACCAAAAACTTCTGGAAGAAACGGTCATAAAATTTCATCGAACAAAGAAAATTTATCCTCAACTTCACCAAAAAAAGGTCAACAAAATAGTCAAGAAAAGCATTCATCCCTTGACGTAGGGACTAATGGAAAGTTTCCTTTTTTAGAGGTCAATGTAGTCAGATGCTCGGATCTCCATTCTTATAGAAATTGTTAGCACTATTTCCATCAACGTTATAAAATTTTCTATAATTTTTTCTCAAAATAACAATAGATTCCAATTCTGTGAAATGCGCGCTATAAATATACATAATATAAACTAAAAATAAATAATTATTTTTAATTATCAGCAAATGTGCCATCAAGCTACGTATCTTACAAGTTGCACGAGTTTGAAGAGCATGCCACCCCTGTTATCGCCCATAGTAGGAATCCAGTTTTCGATGACGTCAGATCGTTTGATGTTCGTGGAAACAACGGTTTCAGTAGTTATCTCGAAGAAGTGAGCTTTTTATTCTATTTAAAAGAAATTCAACGAATAAATCCGTTCAATAAAAATATTTTCAAAGCGTTTGAATACTGCAGTAAATGAAGAAAATTCATAGAATCAATTATTTAGTTTTCAACTTACTTACGTTAAAATAATTTTTTCAACCTAAAATTTTAGACGATTCAATTTTTATTTAGTTTTATCTAACTTTTTCATTTTATATAAAAAGCATAACATCTTGGGGAAAATCCTAAAAATTTCAAAAACATTTTACTTACTAAACGATCACATCATTGCTAATGTGTTTGAAAGACCCTAATATATTCAAATTTCAACCTCTTCAAGGACTTGAAGTTGTCTGTGATGATCTTATCAGAGTCAGGAGAACCCTCCTGCTTTGGACAGGCCACTATCCCCTTGAGGCTCCTGCTTCATAAATCTCAGTTGGAGGATACTTTCACAATAATAGATGTGAGTTATGATTATAATTCTATATTAATTGCCTACCGCAAGATTGAATATTTAAACGCTTAACTTATATGCAATAAATGTTTACAAAGATTTTAAATATCCTTTAATTTAACTTTAATGTATGAGTACATTTTGAAAATTCGATGTAACGAAACTCAAAAATATTTAAGTCTCTGAAAAGCTGAATTTAAATAATTGTATAGCAAAAATTTATTGTGAATATTATCACATGCTCTAGCTTGAAAGTTTGTTCTTGCTCCTAAAAGTATATTCAATAAATGACAATAACAGAGTAGCGATGAAGTGGTGGGTACTATAGAGGTGATGTTTTCTTGGAAGGGGGAGGACCGTGCAGCTCATAAGAATGAATCTGTGATTAAACCAAAGCCTCGTGGAGAGAAAAAAAAGTCGACAAAACATAATAATGATATGAAACAAGATTCTCCCCATTCTTCGCCTAAAAGTGTCGATAACTTGAAGACTTCTCCTTTGAACGATGAACAATGTGGGGATTTTGAATTATCACTAAAAATGGTGTTTTTTTTATAAAAAATCTTTTGTTTTATTTGTAATTCCACACAGATATTGTTGACACAAGCAAGGAAATGGGAAGTGAAGGTAAGCATTTTATCCTATTATTAAATTATAAAAATTTTACAGTCGGTAAGTAAAAATATTGAACAACAATATTCAGAAGAGAAACAAAAAAGTAATGCAAAAAAACCTATCTTGAGAGAAAGATCGTCGATACATAGCTCAGCAAGCTCCAAAGGGTCCGAAGAGCGAGAAACCATTGATGATAAGATAAACGCACATGACAAAGCAGCCGAGCCACACAATCCTTCAGCTTCAAACACACAAGCTTTTTTACTAGATGAACTGGAGAATGAAGATCAAAATATATCTATTTCTAAAACAAATGATGACACGATCTGCATTGAAATCACCAAAGTCCGACTAAATAATGGATCCCCCGTATTGCAAGACTCTAAAGTTAAAATGTTGTATGTAGCTTATCAATTCCTTGGTGAGTCTCCAGAAAACACTGAAACTCCTGTTTCTATGCCCAAGCCTTCACAACCTGACATTCCTATCGAATTCAATTTCAAAAAAGGTTTGTTTCCAAACTTGCATTAATTAATAGTTTATTATTGAAACATAATAAAGAAAATAAAATAAATTCAGTTTTTAAAATACAAGTTTTAAAACTATCCAAAAAAAGCAATGGATAATTTATCATCAACAAAGGTTTTCGTCATCGTCAGCTTCCAAAAAAAACTTTAATGTGTTGTTTTTGATGTCTGAATATGATACCGAGAAAGTTTGTTAATGAAAAAAATTAATATTAAATTTGCACTTCTCTTTTTTTCCAATATTGACTTTGTATAAAACTTTTTTCTATCCTGAAGTATAATAGCCTAAATTAAATTGTAATGTCAACACAAAGTGTTTATTTAAAAAAAAACGCAAAGCTTCTTGTAAGACTAGCTTACATTATCAAGTGATAATTTTTTTTAAATAATAAATTTGTGTTTGTTGATCTTACAATGTTCTATATCAAAACAGTCTTATTGAAAAAAATTGAATTTTTTTAGTTTATTGGGTCTATTATATGTTTAAATTGTTATAATTGTGCATTGGCTCAGAGTTTTACGTAGGCGAAAAAGGAAACAGTACAAAAAGACAGTATTTGAAGGAAATGATCAACAGCCAAGACCCTGAATATTCTAGGTTTGGATAGCATTCATACAAGCTTAATTTATGTTTTTTTTTCAAGACACTATTTTTGATTCATTCTTACCAAGAAAAGAATTTGACCATAAACTGATTTATATAAATTTTGCTTGTTTATTGAAATTTTCTCTACTTACAATAATAAGTGATTTTTAACTTCTTCTTTCATAGCATCAAGTTTACTTTGATAAGCGAGCCTCAAAACGATGATGATGACTGTGAAGACATCGGAGTAGCACAAGTGGACTTGAAAAAAATAATCGAAACAGAAAAAGATGTCTTAGATGAAGAAGTTTTGAGTGAGTGAATTGAGTTATTTGAATGTAATAAACAACTTTTATGTTTTAAGAACAAGTTTCATGTGTAAGGTAAATCCTTTTTTGTTCAAAGCTTGAATTTAATTTATAATTTAACCATAAAAAAAGCATTAAGCGAAAAAAATATTTTTTTAATCAGCTGAAAATTATAAATAATTTTCTAGTACAAAGCGAATTGGATGGTAGTGTCCTCGGATACATGACACTGTCGGTTAGCTGTCTACAAACGTTGAAAACTCTGTACAAAAAAGAAATAATAGAAGAATAACTTATTTTTTTTGGCTCGATACATATATTTTGTGAGTGGAACCTGCAAACTACAAAAATGTTAATATGCAGAACTGCATGCTATATAGATATTTATAATTTTATCGAATATTTACTTTTATGTTATATTGTGGCGTATTTCAATATTCAACTTTTGGCTTCAAAACTCTTTCTTGTTCAATGCATAAATAATTAATGTTGTTGGTGATTTTGAATAAACACAAATTGAAGATTAGTCTCTCGAAGAAAGATACACATAAAAATGACTAAAAGTTTTGCTGATATTATATAAATCTCTAGAAATTTTAAGCCATTATTTTTTATACTGATTAATTAATAATCCAGATTTTTGAGCCTTCTGCGTATTTAATTTTTTCTTCATTCTATATATTTCAAGGTGAAAAACAAAAAATTAGTTTTTTGAAGAAAACATGGTATTTTATAAAATCACCAAGACATCGCATGAATTTATGAAAACTTTTTCAAATTCTAAACTGAATTAAATCAAATATAAAAGATCTTTCAAAGATTTACATAACAATTTTTACACACAGTCTTCAATCCTTTATAAAAACTTCTGCGCTTGTATGGAGTTATCAATGCACGAAAAGACAAGCTCTTCACAGCCGTCAGCATCAACATCGGCCACTTGCAAACAGTTCACCCAAGCATTGGTTGGCACCTCGAGCACCACCTTGCAGTATTAACACAAATTAATTAAAATTTTATCGGTTAAAAAGCATTTCGCTCATTAAAATAGGTATTCTCATCATCATTTTATTTGTCATTAATTTTCCATTTCCCAAAGGTTCACTGATCTTAACATCTTCCTCCTCTTAACCCTATTTAGACATTTTCAATAACCAAGCCCCGTTTGCGACAATGGCTTGTTATCATGCGTTTCCAAGCTAACCTTGAACTACCCTTTCTTTTACTACCAGAAAACCTCAAAAATCCCCTTCTGCTTAACATAATGATCATTTTCCTCTCTTATTATTTAAGAAATAAATGTTTTTTATTATATTTAAAATTGAAAAAAAAAAGAAAAACCTGTCCATTTTCAACTACACTGTATTTGTCGATGTTACCAGATGTAACTAAAGCGTCTAAACCATTCGATTGGATGCTTTGCACACGCACCATTCTTTTGACGGCATAACCAACATTAGCGTATTCGTCATTATAGATCTGCACAATTGAAGAATATTTGAATAAGAATCTAAAAAAGTAGTATTTTAAAAGAATACATCTTTCTGCTAAAGAAAAACATATAAATATTTAAATGTCGAAAAATTCATCAAATTTGTATTTCAACTAAACGTATGGTTAAGCAACCCTATTGACTATAAAAAACTATTTTATTTAAATGATTCAATAGTGTTTATAAACTAATTTAATGCAACAAACATGGAAGTTGGTCATGAGGCAGATTGAGCCAAAGTCAGAAGACAAAGCGACTTGGGTTTGCAAGACAAACAAGTTGAATGTGTCGTTTGATACATTAGACAGGTATTCAAAGTCATCTTCTGAAACAAACTTACCTGCACACATCTAGAAAAGTAAATTTGTTAAACATGAGCTTAAGAATTGACTATTACTCCAGTAAAAAGCTGTATTTTCTTTTATCTGAAGTTTAAGAAAATGGATTATAGATAAACAAAATATTTCTTTTCACTATTGCATAACACTCACAGCAGTAATAATAAAGGGACACGTTAGAACATAAGTGAGATGGTCTTGCAGATAGAAAAGGAGATGATGCGAGTCAGTGGCTATGAGCGTGTATGCAATTGATGTATTGTGGGAAGTATTAAGAGTTGTGGTCAAAAGGCTGCTGATTCTAGGTTTGAAACCCATTTCCTAGTGGAATATAAATTTAACAATAAATAATGACTTTGAAAACAACGCTTTTTTTTTTATTTCAGTGATCTTGAAACTCACTGGCTTGAATATCACTATGATGAAGTTTTTATATAATTATTAAGTCATTTATAAAATATTTTAGTCCAGAACTATTTGTCTAAAGCAAAATTCTAAAAAAAAATGAAATATATGAAAATTGAAACATCATACTTTGATGATCTTCACATCAGACAGCCTGATCTTCCACCCTTCAGAATGGCCTGGCAAGCCACACACCTCCCCATCCACACTTGACACAACCACATGAGCACTGCCCTCTGTCAAATCAATCAAAGTTTTTATAATCTTTAGTTGTCAATAAATATATGCATTTGATAACAAAAAAAAAGTTTTATAAAAAGTAAATAAAATTTATGCTGGAAAAAAAATTAGATATATGTAAGTTTTACAAGTATTTTTCAAATTTCAGACTTACCAGAACTTTTTAAGTATTGAAGATTACTTATAGGATATTGAAATATTGAACTTCTGGATAAAACCTGTAAATTTTAAATATTCTAATGAGATTAACTAATACTGAAGTTTTAAGCATCTACCTGTTGATTTGAAAGTATAGTCAAAAACCCTTTATTATCAGTAGCTATAAAATCAGCCTTGGATAACCTTGTAAGGTCTGCTACTAAAATCCCTTGTATTATGCCACCTTTGGTCTCATTGCTACCAATACACTACAAGTTATAGATCATATTTGTTTAGAATCAATAAAGAATAGCTATCTACTTTAAAATATTTGAATTTTTGAAAATAAAAATGAGAATATACATTGAAAGTGTGACAAACAAAGCCTTACTTTGGCTTCGGTTGCGTTTTCAGGCGGTATTTCATATATTCTTATGGTTCCATCAGAATGACCTACTATTATTTCATGCTTGTCTCCGCTTGATGTAAAAATTTGAAAAAAAACTATGATTACCACGATTAGAAACAAAACCATTAAAAAAAGTATGAACCAATTAATAATTAGATGTAAGAAATACAGGCAAGTTTGAAAAATTTGCTAACTTCAACAGATTGTTCACAGTGAAACAATTGAATTTCTGTTTGGTTTTAAAGGAAAAAAGTTGTTTAATCTGCATCTTTTAAGACTTTATGTACACCAACTTTTAAACTACTGCTTAAAGGTGGATTAAGTAAAGAATAATTGAAAACTGTAATTAATAAGTTTTTGATTTTTTGTGTTTCAAAAGTATAACACTCAATGTTTAAAAATTTTGTATATTTTATTAATAAATTAACCAGAATCTTTATTTTCCAATTTACTCTGACTATATACATATACTGAAGTAGTCGTGAAAACTTTACCAGCTTTAGGCCACTATAATAATACTCGTTATTTTTTTATTCGTTTGTTTGTTTATTTGTTTTTTATTTGTTTGTTTGTATATTTGTTTTGTTTGTTTGTTTGTTTGCTCGTTTGTTTGTTATCCTTATAAAGTTTACTAATATGAAGTTGATCAAAAATATAATTCGAGCTTTAATTCAATACCAATATCATAATTAAGTAACTTTGTTATTGTTAAAAAGTATCAAATAAAATTGGAAGCTGAAGTATAAAAGACTAAAGTTTACAAAAAAGTTACTAGTAGTTTAAAAATGCATTACTTCAAAATGTCACACTAAATGAAAATTAGCTACTTTTTTAAGCAATGAGCAATAGAATCAAATCAAGTGCCAGTTATTTGAATTCAAGAAATGAATTTAAATTTTTTTTAACATGTCTGGTCTAAAAATTTTATTATTAGATATGACACTTGAAAACGAGTCATATATTTTTATAAAAAAATGCAAAAGAAGTAATGTTATGAAAATTAATTAAGCTTCCAAAACTGTGTCTCGAGTCTGATAAAACACAGCCTTTCAAAAACATGCTTAGCTTTCAGCAACTTCATTCAACATCTTTCGTTTTAATCGATTCTAAATTCCTCATATTGAGCTTGTATTTGTTGATTTTTTTATTAAATTCAAAAAGTTGCGGGTACTTCTTTATGTAGGCCAAATATGTAGGCCAAACCAGTTTTCAAGATGTTAAATTCACAATTCCAAAGTTCGTATTGCTCAATGGAGTTTTTGACAACACTTTTTCTAACTCTCTTCAACGAATCCATGAAGTCTTTTAGGCAAATACTTCTCAACTAAATAAATATAATTAAAAATAAGTTTAATTCTTTAATCAATGCCAAAGTATAACAAATTTTTTAAAAATATTTTGCGATGTTCGCATGTTGTGAAAATTTTGAATATTTATAAGAATAATTTTTAAAAATCACACCTCTTCGATGTTCATACATTTCAAAAGTTCTCTACTTATTTCTGTAAAGTTTAAAATTGATCAATCAACGATTATATATTTAAAAACTGAAAAGATATTGTAAGAACGAATTAAAACCCCTTATAGGACCAAGAGCGGCATCTTTGGCCAAGCATGTCAAATCACTGCCTGAATAACCTTCTGTTAATCTGAGTCACGTCGTTATTTGAATTAATTTTTATAAATTTTGCTAAATAGTTTCAGCATTAATAATTATTAAAGTTCCATAAACAAGGTATAAACAAGCCAAGTTGTAATCATTGTGCATATTATTAAAGGTTTTTCCATTAACTATGACGTTTTCTAACATGGTTAGTTATTCAATTTCTTGTTCAGTCAGAGGATTGTGTGTTTGGAGGAGTTTTGATAAGATGCTACAACGCGTTTGTTGACAGGGCATTCTCACGTAGATTCTTTTAGCGAAACGCCTTTGCAAAATTGTTCACTTTTTTAGATCTCATATCGAAATAAAAATTTAGTTTTGAGTAAGCCCCAAAAAAATTATTACAGTTATTGAAAATTTTTCCCAATTAAAACAACTTAAAAAATATAATACGACTGATTTATACGTATTATCATACATTAAAAATGAGCATCGAGAGTAACAGCCATTTTAAAACTGATGTTAACTAAGTTTTTGTAGAAACAAGATTTCTCTAAAGAAACTAAAGATTCCATCACTATAAGCTGTATAACAGTGAATTAATATTATAGATTCGAAGTTTGCGTAGAAATGACAGTCGAGACCTATAACTAAAAAATAGTTTTAACCTTTTCCACGTGATACATTAAAGAGTATGTCATATTTCATAAAAATTCCAGCTAAAAGCCTAATGATTAAATAATTATCAAAACCTTATGACAGCCGTGTCTAGATCATTTGGTCTGTTAGTGGCACCCATTACTAACACTCTGTCCTCGCTGTTATTGTGGACCTGAATGAAAAATATTAACCAGAAGTGATATTGTATTTATAGCATGAGACTTCTTTCATTTGTCTGACTTTGAAAATAGCTTATTGAGTTCAAACTAAAATTTTTTTTACGATTTTATTTTCCCACAATTTTTTATCTGGTTTGAAAATTTGTTCACATATATATGAGCATTATAATTGGTAAGGTGTTTATCGCTTGTTGCTTAGAACTTTTCTTATAATAAAACTTGTGTAAGGCATTGTAAAAAATTTTAATTGTCGACCGGACTTATATCCGATAAAAAAGATTAAATTAACTATAATATAAATACTACAACGTAATAAACATAATATTCCGTCTTAGTAACTCTTTATTTAAACTTAAATTATTATTATCATTTGATTTAACATTATTTTTTTTAAATTAGTTCAACTTTTAATGTTTCATTCACTCGCCCCATCGAACTGCAGCAGAAACTCTGTCTTGAGCCTCTTTGACGCTTCATGCTCTCCCTCTCTTCTTTCTGTCAGCAAAGAATCCATTTCGTCTGACATGGTGTTGCAGAAATGAAATTATTTTCAAAAAAAATTTTTTTTATTTGAAAATTTGAAAACATCAGGCAAAACCACTTTGAAAGTATAGTTTTCAAGGCTTACAATACCTATGAAAACAACAGAAGGCTGCATTTCTCTGGCTACAGAAAAGAGCGAACGTACCAACTTTTCACCTTCTCTTAACTGAAAATTCAATATTGCTTTTTATTTCTTAATATCTTGGATTTAAAAAATACTAACATATTTAGAAGTTAAAGAAGATGCACTGATACAAAAAAACGTAGCGTTTGATTCATGGGCAACAGCTTTTGGCTAAAAAAATATGCAAATTACTAAGATAGTTTTTCATCAAAATCGTATGTTTTTTTTAATAACTTGGATGTTCTAGGAATTCCTAAAAAATTTTCAATTTGTTCAAAATTAATGTCAATCCTTACCAGCATAGTTTTTCCATTACCAGGAGGTCCAAACAGTAAAAGACCTCGAGCAGGGGCTCTAAGTCCCTTGAATAACTTCAAAATATTCATTAAGTTACTTTCAGTTTTGAATATATATTTTTATTTATACTTCAGGCCTCAAAGCAGGAAGAACTACGATTTATTGAAGGGCCTCTTTTGCTGTGTTTTGACCAACTTTTGAACATATATTATCATCATTTTAAAAAAACTTTTTCAAAAATATTGTAATATAAAACACAAATATTTATTTATTCATCTCTTATTTTCTAAAAAAACATAAAATATTTGACTTTTATTAGTGTAAAAAAGATATTATATTTTTGAAAGCTTTCATTTGGTACTTTGGTTATGAACTATGAAAAAACAATTTTGCTTTTATAAAAACAAACAAATTTTTAAAATTCAGAACACTATGACAAAAGTTTTAAAAATTTTTGGGGTTTTCATTACTAACTTATATCCGAGAAGAAAACCACAGGTTTTCGATCGATAATTTCATCAAGTATAATATTGGTGAAGAAACTTTCTTCGTTTGTCGCCTTTTTCTTCATTTCTTTATCATACTGTTGTATATCATACAATATATATTTATTTAAAGAATTTATTTTTAACGTACTCTTGATGAAGAACGATTCTTGTGTGTATTATTAGTTTCGCTAACACTCACTTCATTGTGTGAATTATATCGATGACAATAATTATTCAAAGGTATGTTGTTTTCAAAAATTTTTTGTTGACTGCAATGTCTAGAAAGAGGTCTGGTATGATTCGCTAAGGATCTAGGAAAGTGAGAATTGAAACTTGTTGAAGATGGGATTGTTGGTGTAGTTGGAGATACTTTTGACTGGGGATAAGAACAGGTCATACGAGATGGTAAGGTGGCATTTCTGTATAGTGATGCAGGTTTGAGATTCTTCACCTAAAACGTCAAGCCTTTTACGAACAAGTGATAAATTGGACTTCATTTTATTTTGTAAGTATTTTGCTCTCAAAAATAGAGGACCTATATCATGGTTGAATTGTTAGTTATGAAAAATTTTTATTTTGTTTTAGTATACCTTCTCCTGTTACTTCAATTTAAAGTCCTTTCGTTAATTCTTCAATCCCTTTCAAATAAAGATCCACAATGACGTTTTGGTTTTTATCTGGCAAATTATTTGAGTTTATGAGAATTTCAGAATTTTTAGAATAGAATGCATTTTACTAGAATTTTCATTGTCAAGTTTTAGAGCTTTTGATAGATATTCGAAAGCTTTTCTATGATGTTGTTTCTGCAAAGAAATGATGTGTTCAAGAGGTTTAACATAGAGGGAAGGTGGAATCTGCGGAGAAATCTTGGGATAGTTGATTAACTTGAATGATGGACTGGTTTTAGATGTTTTCGATTTCGGATATTTTTCTAAAAATGAAGTGGGTTTTTTGTTTTTTTGATTTAACTGTAATTTTCTCTTGTCTAACATATTTATGTTTTGGCCGGTTAATTAACGAATTAAGAAAACAAATATTGAGGATAATAGAACCGCAAGAAAACATGCAATTACGCATATAAAATCGAAAAGATATAGAATGGGAAGAGAGTATATGAAGAAAGTTGATTTTCGAAAGTTTCGTTTATTCGTCTTGGGGTTAAACTTTGAGAAAATACTTTTTTTTGTGTGGAGAGAAAACTCATTTTTTTGACAATCTTTTTTATTTATGTTCAAGTTTTTTCCCGAGTTACACCAATTTCCAAAATAACATTGATAAGCAAAATCTCTACGATATCAAAATAAAAACTTTTCGCATGAAGTGAACGTTAGCTAAGGAGGCTGGCGTGCACATAGTCGATACTCCGTATACATGCATCCAGCGTTATGCCTGATAAATTTTTTGACCAGTGTTTGACCAAGTGCTTAATTGGATATGAAATTTCAATCTAACAATATAATATTATTAACATATCATAAATATTGAATATACTATACTAAGAATACTAAATATATTTTACGAATTTTGTTAATCAACTTTTCAAAATTATATAGAAATAAAATAAATTAATTAAAAAGTTCAGAAACAATGTTGCTCAATTTTTAGTTCACATTTTTTTACTTCTAAATCCTTAACCCAATTATCAAGTCTCAACACAGAAGTAGGGGAAAAACAAATGAATTCCCAATCATTATGAACATTTTTCAAAAATATATTAAACAATTTTCCTGTTTCACGCGTAGAAAACTCTCCATCGTCCCATACAAGATAAACGCTTTTAACCGCATCTAAACAATCCCCATTGTTTTCAATATCAGACTCTTCAACAATTTTTAAAATCTCAAAATTTTCTACTGATTCATTATTCATTATAGTCAACTTTTTGTTTTGTCTAATCAAAGTAACAAAATATTCTTTAGAATTCAGTAATAAACAGGGTTCTTTGTTTGACACCTGAATAAATTGTTTTATAAATTGCATCAACCGACTAAAAAGTTTGATTGATCAACGTGTTATTCTACGAATAAGATGGTGAAAATTCAACATAAATGTGTTTTGAACACCTTTGTGTTATATATTTAACAAGTTAGATTGAGTAAATAAAGACTTGTAAATATCCCAGGTGTGTAACAGACTCTCCGGCATCGGTTGCTACGAAGACTCCAACATTCAATAGTTTTAATGGCTCATCATTTTGCAGCCTATAAGCAATTAAACGCCAGTTATCAGAATAACTTTTCTCGACTGACGACATTCTTTCCACGCTCTTAATATTATGTTCATCTGAGAGTTTTTGATGTGTTAAAACAAAGAGGTAGAGATATTTTATAATTTTCTTAAATAAAATTTTTAATTTTTTCAAACCTTGTGTTTGAGACCCACTACACAAATAGGTTACTTTATTTTCACTACTACCACTTGCATTGTCCTTTTTTATAGTTAATGTGATAGCCAGAGATGACTTTTCGGTACATACTCTCACAATATAGAAGACATAAAAGCTTTCGTCAGCCTCTATAACCACGTCTAAAGAAAATAACCTGGAAATTTTTATTTAAATTTACTTTTGTAAGATCTAGTGTTATTTTCAGCCTTTTTCGATTTATTTTAACTTCATCATAATAATATATGCCGTTATAAATTATTGATTTTTTTTAATGGTCGACTTACACACATACTTTTTATGTTGAGGTTGAAATGAAGAGATTCTCAAAGACGTTCCTCCAATGAACGACACATCATCCACCACACAAACACCATCTTCATACACTCCTTGTAGACTCTGCATCCCCAGGTTGAACCAAGGTGCTGCCTTTAACACCTCATAGGATTAGTTATTTTTTATAAATTTGTTAAAGATTTGAATTAAATAAACTTAGTATATTTATGTTTAAGCGATTAATTTAATTTTTTACTATGTATTTCAAGTGAGTTTCATGTTTGGTTGAAAAAGTGAAAAAAATATAATAACAAAAAAATATATTAAATTAAAACTTTTCCAAAAGAGCTATAATGTTTTCCTTTGCCCATGTTGAAAGATGTGACAAGAGGGAGAGAAGTCAAATAGCGGCAATCTTCACAAGGTTCAAACGATCTCCAAAACCTTTAATTACAATTTCTCTTACATACAACAAAATAATTAACATAACATTCACCTACCTGTTTTCATTATCTTCAAAATTGACGCCTTGGAACTTCTCGTGGGTCCAACTGGGAGCAAACAATGCAGTTGATAAATCTTTACTCCTGATCAATTTTACCGGCTGAAAAATCACTGAATCAATAAAAAAATCAGTAACTATGAGCTAAACAAA
Organism: Pterobdella sp. o SKG-2022; assembly: GCA_964035795.1. Lineage (NCBI taxonomy): Eukaryota > Metazoa > Annelida > Clitellata > Hirudinida > Piscicolidae > Pterobdella > Pterobdella occidentalis. The sequence goes on along the minus strand of OZ038320.1, from coordinate 22,348,555 downwards.
CTTTATGAGATTCAAAACCACCGATACAGTTTCTCGCAAATACGTCAACACCAACGTAAACATCTTTTAAAGGCCTATCGTTTTTAAGGCATGTTTTTATAGATTCATTCAAATTATCTTCTTTCCATGTGTAGTTCAAAAATATACCATCACAGACTTTGAAAAAATCGCTTAAAATGTTTGAATTTAAGTATGAATAACTATAAATATTTCCACTATATCAATTAAAATCATTATTTGTAAATAAAATAAAAAGAAAAAATCAAAAATAATCTCACAGGTTAAATGTATTAAGCTCATTCTGCCATACTAGCTGCCCTTTTGAAGTGACACTGTCATACCACAAAACTTCTGAAAAACTTGAAGCCTCATGTTGCTTGTCACTTAAATACTTAGTGAACTCCAACATTCTATAGACCTCTTCTTCCTTTTAGTATTAAATATATTTTATAAACCACTTATGAAACATTCATGATGGTTTTATTTTTCAAACTTCATTTAATTCATTTTCAATATTGAGTAACCATCCATCAAAGCCATAATAAGATGATAGTTCTACTAATTTTTCTGCAAACATTTTCATGGACTTATCAGATTTAAGTATTTCTGAGCAAATAATTGCTCCCTTTTCCCACTCAGTTATGAAGGTTCCTAAAAAATAAAATTGCAATTATGAAAGTTGCAAGGTGAAAAAATATATTTTCACCAAGTATTTTAACTCCATGCTTATGGGCAGCTTCAATCCATGGTGTTGGTGGAATAGAAACAAGATCATGGCTAAAATAAATAAAAGTATCTATCTGCCACCAGTGCCAAAAAAGATATTCATTATTGTTAGAGCATCCTTCCAAGGAACACTCTCCTTCTAAATAACCACCTTTCATATCATGACAAACAAGCATTTTTCTGTTTCCTAATTTTTTCCATTTTCCAAGCTGCATGAAAAATTTTGAAAAATATACTTAATTAATTACAAATGAATTAAGTTCATAGGTGGTCAATAAAAGTAAATCTAAATCATTTTACGTTAATAGCGAAGGCGTGGGGTTTGTAATGATTAGGAAACCAATTCAAAACATCTTCAACAGTTTTAATAGAAGTCGTCTTTAACATTGCGATTATTTAATTCCAGTTTGACAACTCACAATTCACCTTATACAAATCTTTTTATTTTTACTTAAAGGATTATAAAAATTTTTAGTTATTCAAATTCAAACTTAAAAATTTATTTATAGTTATATTTATAAATTCTTCATTTCATCTCATTTACTTTTAGCTTGTCAATTTAAATATGACGCGATTTTCTCACATGAAAGTAAAATAGTCTTTTGAAGTGTTTTATCACATTCTATTTTTAACTATTAAAAAAAAATTTAACGATACTTATTTACAAACTGAGACTTAAATAAGTTGGCAAAAAAAGATAATATGGTTTGTAAATCAAGGAAAAATATTGTTTTTATTTTAATCTTTCTTATTAAAATTTTAGGCCGAAAAAGAATTGAAAGAAAAGTTTTTAACATTATATGCAGGTACATTCATTGATAATCTTGGTATAATATTTCTTGATCATAAACTTTAACTATCTAAGAGAACATAGAAAAGGGATTATATGAGGAAGATGATTTGGATATGGTAAGAAATGAACATCAAGGTCTTTTGCAAGCCTACATTACTCACTTGAAAGGTGTGGTTGATGATGCTGTACCACATATGGATAATGCCTTTCGTTGGAGAAAAACCTTTGGAGTTAAAGGTTCAAATACTTTTATTTTTTCAAAATTGAACCAAATAAAAATCTGAATAGTTTATTATTATTTGATATTTATATTATAATATTTTTTATATATGCTCTAGTAACCCATATAAGTACATATCTTTTTAACCCAACTCTGTGGAAAATTTCTTATTAGAGATTCATTCTTATAAGAATACTAGCCTTGAAAAATTTTCAATTTGAAAATTATTGATATTCAAGAGCAAACATTGTGCAATTTTTCTTAGTATTATATGTAAAGTGTATTAGCCAACTGCTGTATATCCCAGCTACTGGGACACCTGCAGCAGTATAATCTAATATGGATATTATTATTATTTGCCTAGGAAAATTACTCTAATACTACATTATCAACCTTTAATAAGTGTTCTTGTTTACCATTGATCATTATTTACCATTATTGACACTGTGTTTTTGCAAGTTTTGAATAGATTGTAGTTTAACATACTTAAAATGTATAATTAAATCATGAATATAATTATCTATTTTTTCATGTTTTAATAAAATTTTATAGTTTTCTAAATGTGATTAAAAGTTATAAAGACTCAAAAATTATTACAGATTTAACAAATGCAACTTTCCCTAGAAGCCTGGTTGAGCAAAATGTCATCTTTTTTTCAAATGTGGACAAAAATGGAGATTGCATCAGTATGTGATGTTTCAAATTATTTTTTTCTGCTTTTAAAAATTTTATTTATTTATTTCAGTGGTTAACACAATATAGTGCATTATATGTTACTTTTTACAGTTATTAATCATTTTATTGGCGTCACACGCATTATTGAGACATTGAGTATATGCAAATAACGTACTATTATGCATTCCTACCAAAATCAATACAACAATTTTTATTTTAAATTGTCAAATATTTTGAAATTAATATATTTTAGATTTAGCAAAATTCAATTTTCAGTTTGATAGACTTGTGTAAACTTTATTGACACTGCTAGGCTAAAAAGTTTTAACTTTGTTCCCTAAAAGATTGTTTAACTTTTAAAGTTATTTTGAAAAACTTTCACTAAACTGAATGTTTCAAATAATTTTTTAAAAGTGATTTATAATAATTATCTCAATAACGAATGACTTCTTAAATAAGAAAAACTTTCATGAAAGCTTGCAACTCAATTTGAGATGTTGCATAATTTTAAATATGACACCATCATTGGCACTCGGAATTTTAAATCAACATAAGCTTATTTTATGCTTTTAACCAAACAGTATTTGTTTTTTATTTCGAAAAATTACTGTATTAAAGGTAAACTTCTAAAATCATAAGGACAACAAACACAAAGTATTTATAAATGACACGAAGCTTTTCGTAAGGCTAGCTTACATTTTCAATTGATAAATAAACCAGCCTTACGAAAAGCTTTCTGTCATTTAATAAATACTTTTTGTTTGTTGTTCTTACTTTTAGATTCAGGCTATTGTACTTCATCTTCTAAAAGCTTATTTGGCTGAGTGAAATGTTATAAATATTGTATAATTTATATCATTATGAAGTACATAATTTCTAACTTTACTTTCATTTTTATAAGTATTATAATGTTTAGTATTGTTAAAAAGTAATAAAAATTTTGATAATATAAAATTATCTTTCAACTATATAACAGATCATGGACCTCTACTATCACTTCACTTTTTTGTTGTATTTGAAACATCATGTTTTATTTAAGCATTTTATAAGCTGATTATTTTATTCACCGGTAAATTTACATATTTAAAACCAAGAAAAATGTGTTGTGTAGTGGAAAGTAAGGACGTTATCTAAAGTTACCGTGCTTGATCTCACGGTCGGCGACAATTAGCTTCTTTTCAAGTGTTTTTCTCGTCTAAGCCCATAAAATGACAGAAAAGATAAACAATGAAAATAAAAGTAATGGGAAAAATATGAGTTGAAAATTTTCATTATGGTGGTGTGGTAATAAAAGTTAGAGTAGATTTTGTGAAAAATACTGATTAGAGTTGGCTTATGTAAGAATTTAGTCAATAAAATATTGTTTATGGTAGAAGTAACGTTTAAGAGAAAAACGTTTTGCAACTGTTTCATATACTGTTGAAAAGTAATAAGGAAGTTTCGTGAAAAGATAAAGGGTGTAATTAGTTTTGTTTCAAGGTGGTCACTGATAAAACGTGCGAGTTGGATGTATTGTTTTTAATATTAGTTGGTTTAATCAAATGTATTGAGACCGTCTAGACTGATAACTATATTGATCTCTGTGAATCATATTGGGTAATATGTTGGTAATAATCGATTGTTGCATAGTTTAACATCGGAATTGGTTGTGTTTGTTGAATAAATTTTGTTCACGCAGTAAATATTTTCTATGATTCTTGTTTCACGCCCGTTTCCGTGCTAGCATGGGTTGCACCGGTTTTTATAATGCCTCTTCTCCACGCTCTACTGTCGAGCAAGTTCAGGTTTAAGTCTCATTCTTCTAAGGTTATTACCAATTGAGATCATGTTTTTCTTGTCCTACCTTTTATCTCTTGTAATCAAGAGCTCTGTCATTGTTATTATTTTTTCATATGTATTGATTTTATTTTTAAATGCTTTTATCTATAGATAATTCAATATATCAATAATTTTTAAAAAAATTTTTTGTTTATATTGTATTTTTTTTCCTATAATTTAAGAGTTTTCAGATTTTTAATAAGTAGTTTACAGCTTCATCTATTTCTAGTGTTTAAATGTCTCAATTTTGAAAACTATATCAATTATATTTTTTAGTGTTTATTTCTAATTCAATTGCTACGGATGAATATAAAAAAAATAAATAATAAATATGTTATGAACAGTGCACGTGCAGTGTGTGAAAATGAAAAAAGACTCAACGTTCACAGAAGTAGCCAAGAAACTTTTGGTCTATCGTATTGAGCAACATTTCCAAACAAACATGGGCAAGAGGATGGTTGTGTTGTATGATATGTCTGGCACTGGAATCAATAATGTGGTTAGTTGCATCTTCTCTGTGATTCAAATTTGTTTTTTAAATGTTTTTTTTGCGGTAAATAATCATGGAAACATTGTTTCAGGATACAGACTTCATTCGCTTTCTCATCTCCTGCTTCACCTCTTACTATCCTGCCACTCTCTGTAACTTTTTAAATTTAGTTTTCAAAAATTTTTTTAGCTTTTCATTAATAATTTATATAACTTCATTAATTTTGAATTTTAAATCCGTTTTCAAAAAGGGGTAAAACCGGATTTAAAATCATGGTATCTAACATTAATAATCAATTTTAAATTTACAGCTTATCTCTTGTTGGTCGAAATGCCTTGGATTCTTAACGGTGAGTTAATCAATTAGTTTCTGAACTTATTTGAATTTATCGTTTCTAATCAAGAATTTAGGTTTATTTTTCGTTTTTAATTAATAGAAAACTCAAACCATTTACAGGCCATATGCTCAAATTTTATCAAAAATTTTAAAATATTAAATTTATACTAAAATCAATAGTTTTTTTAAATCATTAAATTTTTCACTAAATATCATACAAGCTGTGTGGCAAGTGGTCAAGAAATGGTTGTCAGAAGAGCAAAAGAAGCACGTGAGAATGGCCAAGAAAGCAGAATTGCTTCAGTTCATTAGCGAAGACGAACTCTTCACGCATCTTGGTGGCAATGTCAGCCCTATTTCTAGCATTTCAAGCGCCTGATTGCTCGCTTTTGATGCCGTGTCGTAGCAAGATTCTACTTGTTATAATTAAAATAGTTTCTATCTTAAAATTAGTACTAAATTATTTATTTGAAAATGAAGCTTTTTGTAATTCCAATTTGAATTTTTGGTTTCTATGAAATATTTTTTTCAGTTAGCTTTGTATGATTATCAGCATTTTTATTTTGTTTTAGAAGTATTTCTTTTGGTTGAACGTTTTGAATTCAATTTTCATACTGTTTTTTTTTTTAAAGAAATGTTATCAATCAGTATTAAGAATATGATTTAATATCAGTTTATGCTATTTAAAGCTTTTCAAGTAATCTTTTTGACCAATTTAGATTCATAACTTATGAACCTTCAATTTACAAGTAAGTTTATTTTATACCTGAGACCACTCGTAATTATGATTACCGATCTTCTTCATCCAATTAACTTCTGTATGGATCAAGTTCACGTCTGTTTTTCTTTTCAACATTTTGCTTTGAACTTATTATATTTTGGTAAATGTCGTAAGAATCAATGTACTTATTTCACTTTAAACTTTTTATCTCTGCAAGATTCCATCTATTGGAACTTACTTACATACTTGGGTAGTTGAGAGTATAAGCACTATCGATATTTTCACCACTTTCACGTTCCATTTTACGACAAAAATATACAGAATAAAGTTATTTGAAAATATTTTTGTACTTTTTAACGATAAAATTCAAAACTCACATGTATCGTTGCTTGCGAAACTGATAAAATATAATAGATATTTATAATAAAATATCTTAAAATTCACAGTGCTCAACTATTAAAGACTCCTTTCGTATATCAACTCCCAAAGACGTTCTTCCTGAAGAAGTAATAATACCTTCATATTAGGCGTTATTTTATTTGTTGATAACTACTGTACTTTTAACCCTACGAATATTTTCATAGCTTACTTATCTAAACTATTGATTTATTCAGTTAGAAACAAAAGTCTTGCCTACAGCGGCCAACAAAACTGCCAACATGTCAGACTTACCTATCAACGTCATTAAAAGGATTTCTCCAACAGTATCATATTACAATTATCTTTCAATAAAGTTCAATCACAATCACGTTTATTTTCGCCCATACTTCATGAATTCTACCATGTTTATATTGATGTTTGTTTTTCAGAGTAGTTTGAATACTTCCAGCTATTTGTATATCAAAGGGTTTGATGAAGACAATGTGAGGAATTTGAATTTTCTTCAACTAATTTACGTTCTTCATTAAGTAATCTTCATAAATAACATCATAGTATTTAGGGATATCAATATAAAAATTAAAACCTTTTATATTCACTTATTCTTAGTAGATAGCTTTAGTTATTGCATTGTAGTTACTTCGTCTAGTTTCATTACCAAACCTGTCATAAAAAGAACAAACAGGGCGTAAAACTAATGATTAGCGTTAAAATTTATAATATAACTAACAATTTTAAACTTAAAATATAAAAATGTTAATTTTATAATTTTAAAATTTAATAATTTTAACCCTATTTTCCAATGTAGTGTACTAAATATTTCAGGAAGACAGAAAAATGTCAAATTTTATCGTTATAAAGTAAGGTGTCTTTATATCCTTGATGCCATTGTTATGTATTCTTCATTGATACCTTATCACAGCCCTGTTGACTACTTAGAGTTTGACCCTATAAAAAACATCTCCAACTCTGTATATATCAATAATCACTCAGGTCTGACACTAGCTTTCAAGGTTGGCTGTTTTGTCTGTTATAATAGATGGTGTAGAGATTTTTATAAAATTTTAGCTATATTCATGTTTTTTTAGTTTTATACATTGAATAAGTGGAAAACTGATGAACTATTTCTTTGATACACTACTAATTACCATCATTAAGAATATTTATACAATTAAAATGTTGAAGAAATATAATGTTGAAATGGGAAGTATTTACACTAGGTGAAATGCACGAAACCAGAATTATTTAAAGTGAATCCCCACACTGGCCTTATTTCTCCACACAACACCCAACGCATCAACTGTACTGTCATCTTTGGTGTGCTAATTTTGCTACTTGTTTCTTATTTCATCTGTTGTTTTTAAGTAGTTATAATACGTATTTTATTAATATTTAAGGAACAATAAACCTATCCTAAGGTCCCAAGTTAGTAAAGTTCGAAGAGAAAATAATGATATCGGTGATAGTGCAGAAAAATAAAGGAAACACGCCTGATCTCTCAACTTTCAAAAATAAAGATTCATCTGTCGACTTCATGTGAGAACTTAAAATTGCGGTATTAAATCTAAAATTACTGAATTTGATCGCGGATATAATTATTCTAATAATTTATGTTCGGTTTATTATTCTTGTGGTTGCTGCAATCAGCTAGAAAACGTCACTCAAATAATTTGCATAGATTTTTGAAATTTCAATGAAAGTTATTCAAATTTTAAATTAAAACTGCATTTTGAAATTTCACATTGAAAATTTTTGAAAATTAACGTTAAACTGCACCAAACTCTTCACTCTTAGTTATCGGTTGCTTTTTTTGTAGCCTGGATAACATAAGAATCTGCTAGCAGCTATCGAAAACTGATGTTTTGATTTTGTTATCATTAGGCTTGCGAAAGATTCTAGTTCGCAACGGCAAATCAAAAAGCTCAGACATGGAAACGGCGGATCTTGAATTCAATGATTCAAACTTTAATTTTAGATCGGTTTGGCAGTCTATAAAAATTTGTCCTTGATAAAATACGCTAGAAGTAACAGAAAAATTCTGGTCAACTAGTACTAAACCACATTTACTACGGCAGTATAAAATTTTTAATGATAGCTATAAGTTATGAGTTTTCGTTATCTTGTCTATGTTATACATTTTTTAAATAATTTTCGATTTAACGTGTTTTTATTGAAGTTTTTTAAACAAATTTTTTTGCACTAAAGAATTGATTGCAAGTTGGATGAGTTCACCCTGAAATATATCGAGGAAAGGAAGTTCACGCTCAAAGAAAATCCCATTGTTAAAGTTAAACTACATAAATTTCATTTTCTATATATGTTCTATTCAATTATTTCATGGAGATTTTAACATTTCTATGTGCGGCCGCAGTACTAGTATCCTGATTTAAGAGCCTTCAAAACAATTTATTGTACATTAAATTAATTTTCACACAATTTAATTAAACAAATATAAAGGCATTACATAAGATTTTTTACAAGTATGTTTTAAATTTTTAAAATATAGTCTTAAAAGTATTTCATACATGAACAACAGAATAACTTTGATGATGAACAGTTGACTCAACTGAAGCGCCTGACAATCCTTCTCATCGTATTAGTCTCCTTTCCCATAATTAACTCTCTTTATAGATCTTTATGGGATTAATAATAAAAGACTTGATGTAGTAGGAACTTTCAAAATGATAGAAATCATCTTGTTAAAAAGTTATTCCAAACACGCCCTTTGGTATCGAATGTTTCATTTTGGTTTTATAAGGGTTGATTCACTTGTATTTGCATGTAATCTCTTGTTTCAAGACATTTTTTCCATGCCATTATACTTATTCAATTTTATTTGAATCATGCTCAGGTCAGGTGAATCTATTGAATTAAAACTTATTCTGTTATAGGCTTTATTGTTGTACAATTCTCAAATGGAAATTTTTAAAGCTTCAATATTATTAAATTGATGCCAAATTTATAGTTTTTATCATAAATTATCTCATTTAATCTCGTTGATATAAATTTTGTTTTCATTAAAATTTTTATCTTTGTTTTTTTGTAAACAAATTTTAAAATGACTTTGAGTTTAAGTAGAATTAATGGCCGAGTGAACTCTTCAAATGCTACATACATTTCTCTTTCTAGACACATAAATTTACTACAAGCATGCGGTATTTTATTGGGTCTAATGGTAGGAACAGGTATATATATAACTCCTCAAACTATACTATTATATACTCATTCTGCCGGTCTAAGTCTTGTTTTTTGGGCTTTTGGCGGCGTATTTTCGTTGTTGGGGGCTTTTTGCTGGTCAGAAATTGGGGTTCGCTACCCGTTCAGTGGCGAAAAGTACATTTATATGCAAATTTTGTATGGACCCAAACCATCTTTTGTTTTTTTAATGCAATATCTCTTGCTAATACGACCTGCAAGCAATTCTTTGAAATCTCTTATAATCAGTAGATATATTGTTAAAGCTTTCTTTCTTAATTGTGAAGTGCCAGAAATAGCCACATTTTTTCTCTCAACCGCAGCCATCAGTTAGTTCATAAATAATAATTCTTTATGTTTTACGTTGTGTTAAATAAATATTACCAGTGTTAATAGCTGGAATAAACTGCATTAGTTCAAATTTAACGGCAAAGCTGCAAGAGTTCATGTCGCTCATCACATTATCGTGTTTGTTTGTCATTGCAGGAGTAGGAGTTAAAAAAATCAACGATGGTTGTATCTATATGACTCTATTTTGAAGATCAAACATTAATCAAATAAAAAAGTCAGATAAATTTATAAAATAGTTTTTTTGGAATTTTATAGGAGAAACAGAAAATTTAAGAAACATGTTTTCAAACTCTAATACGGATTTGACTGAATTAGTTCTGGCCATTTATTCCTCTATTTACTCTTTCTATGGATGGTAGAAAACCATTTTCTTAAGTTTCATCAAAACGTCTTATGTATATTTCATTTTAAGGTCTGCACTTAATTATGTTGTTGAAGAAATTAAAAATCCTCTCAGGTGATTAACATTCTTCCAGGCAATAATTTCATTTAACTTTTGTGAAACATTTATTTCAGAAATATACCTTTGGCGATAATAATAACAATTCCCATGGTGTGTGTTCTTTTCATTTTCGTGAATATTTCTTATTTCCTAACAATTGGTCTTGAAGAAGTTCTAAGATCTGAAGCCGTTGCTTTGGTTACTTTACAATTATTTTTGAGATTCAAGCTTTAAAATCAGTTCAAAATTTTCTAATTCTATTTATTTGCACACAAGTACTATTGATCTTATGAAGATAAATGCTCTAAAATTTTGAAATCGTTTTTCATAAATAAACAACAGAGTACCGCAGTGAAGACTTTTGGCGGGTCAGGTCATATCTTTATTTTCTTTATCGCTATTACAGCCTGTAGTAGTCTCAATTCAGGAATCTTAATAGGATCAAGGTGATTACTGAATTTTATCTGTTTCTAATATTTTCAAAACTGGTTCGGAATAAAAATTTTAAGTAGAAAATATTTTTTAGAAGAAAATTTGACTTAATGACAGGCTGGCAATAACTGGCTCCAAACACAAGCACTTGCCTTCTTGCATGTCACTCATAAACATCAAACATCGAACTCCAGTCGTTGCTATTATTTTTCAGGTTCTTTTTTCACGTTTTCAATTAAAACAAAATTCATTCAGTTAAGAGTTGGGTTATATTTTTCTTGAAATTGAATGTTATAAAAATTTTTTACAGGCGTTATTATCTATAATATATGTGTGGATATTGGATGTCAGCAGTCTCATTCAAAACGTTATGTTCACATCGGTTGTTTTCGATCTCTTTACTCAGTTAGGCTATATACGCAAAAGACTTGAGAATCCAAGTGTAGCTTCTTTCAAGGTTTTCACGCTTTTACTCAAATTTAAAAAAATTCATAAGCTTCAAATTTCATAGCACAAAACTAATTTTTCCATTTATTCACAGATTCCAATTTTTTTCCATTTTATTTTTTTTATTTTGTTGATACTCCTTCTATTTATACCTCTTTTCACAAAACCGATGCAATGTGCTAAGGGATTCTTCATTGTAATATCACTGTCATGTTTCATTCATTTCTTTTTTATCTACAATGAATCTACAGCCAAACCATGTGCAAAGTTCTCAGGTAAACTTTTTAAAAACGCATTTTATTTCAAAGTAACATTTTTTGATGAATTATTTGTATAAAATCTACAGATAAAATCTCCAACTTTTTTCAAATAATCTTCTATTCTCTTCCGTCAAAAACTCCATATGAATTATAATTCTTTGAAATCTATTACTATTCATTCATTAAAAAAAAGTTCTAAAAGTTTACTTTCTATACCAATAAATCAAAAATTTCTTCCATTTTTAAAAAAATTCGTTACCTGGCAACGATCAAAAAGCTATAAGTATTTCGGCGAAAATGAAAAGCTAGTTGTGAAGGAGCATATTCTTATAATGCAATATTATAATTATTGTTTAAATAGGTTGGAATATCCTTTTGAAGTTGAATGGAAAAATTGGAAAGAAGGCGGAAAATACACTAAGAAAATTAATATCACCAACAATTCATACAAACTTGCGAAAATATGCTACGAGTCAGTATCGGCAGTTTAAATTTATAAATTTGTAAAAAACTGATACTTTTGAAAAACTCCAGTAAAAAATACATAAATTTATAGATACCATAAATAATACTTACTTTTGAGTACCGATATATTTATCCAAAGCTGAAATAAATTATCTAACATGAAATAAATTTTTCCGGATTTATTAAAATGTATTCTTTCTACGATTTTGGTATACAAGTAGCGTCTTGTGAAACATAGGCGTTGACCTACCAAAACCTCAATTCGGGTCGACTGATTGTCGATTTATTAAAATGTTATAGAGCTTTTCATGAGTCAGACTTACATTATAAAGTGACAACACAAGCATAGACTTCACTTAGCTTCGTGAAATCTTATTAAACTTAGAAAATAGTGTTTTATGTTGATTAATTTAAATATGTTAATTATAAATAACTACCCGGAATTATTCAAATTCTGAAAACACTCAGATCAGTTGGGAGCTTGTACTTCAAGGTTTTGCCCACACAGCAGCCTATATTACTCGCCCCGGGGTATCAAACAAGTGTATCTGTTCTTTTCCAGCCTTTGGAAAATATTGAGTACAATGATTGCATGCAATTTTCAACTAATGTAAGCTCAAATTTATAGAAATATCATTAAATTTTATTAAATTTTCAACGATTTTGTGTGTTTATAGTTTGGATGTTTTGCTATCTTTTTGAAAGCTTCTCCAAAAATCAAAAAGCAACTTTCAATTATCACACCGTCTTTTCTCCAATTTCCTACCACTGCAGTTCACCATATATCTTCTGTTTTCTTCAATATTGAAAACGACAGGTAATCGCTTTTCAAACGTATTAAAATGAATTGGAATATTCATCCGTCGCATTAACTATATTTAGCGAAGTTGATACAACATTGAAGTTAGAAACATGCTGTCCATTCTCTATAGAGCTTGAGCAAAGAGAATTCGGTCAAGGTGGTTATATAAAATTATGAAACATTGAATTTTCACCTTAAATGCACAAAGCTTTTCGTAAATTTAGAATACACTATCGACTAATGTGGTATCATAACTTACAAAAAGTTTCGTATGCCAGGAAAAAATATAATTCTTTATCTTATTGTTAGTATCTACTCAAAATTTTAAAAAACAAAAAATCTGTGACTATAGCATTTCAAAGAAATAGTACTAATAACATATATATTTGAAGGTGATTCTGCTTGTCTGAACCAACCTTGTGGTAACAACGAAGACTCTTATGTGTTAGCTGCTGGAGGTGTGATAACGTTTGAAATCTTTGTCCAGCCTGAGGTTTGACTCAAAATACAATTACTTTATTTTCTATACGACTTTTATGGGTTTCAATGATAACTTAGTTTATTTGGTACATTTTATCACTCATTAATCATTAAAAAGTTTTTTTTGTTTTTAGTTTGCCAAAAAGTACAAAGGCAACGTAATAGTTTCGTATGGAGAAAACTTCAATCTCTACAAAAAAATAACACTGCAAGCAAAAGGTTTTACCGCAATAAAACAACAAACTTTTATTTGAATAACTTTTGATTAAATAAAACACAAAATAATTTGTTTTGAAGAAAAAAACTTAAATATTCTTTCTAATTTATTTTCAAATGCTACTGTTCAACCAGGTATCTATGCCGAACTATCATTAGCAAAATGTATAGACGCTTGCTGTATTTCTTTCCCTCACAACCCATTCCTTAATACAACCGCTGCCAATAATAATGAGAAAAATGAGAATTCATGCTGTAATGATGTATGCGTAGACTTTGGTTATGCCAGGTTTGGTACGAAATCTTACAAGCACATCGTTGTGATGAATGAATCAGACGTGGGTTTGCTTTGATTCAATTTCTTCATGATTTTAATTTACTTCTATGGTGAATAATAAAAATTCATTTCTAAGGTTGGAACTTGGTTTAATTTGGATTTTGAATTCAATGATCAATTTTGCAACACCAACCAAAACAATAACAGCAATAACAATAATGAAAATAAACCTCTCCATAGCAATTACAAAAATAATATGCCAAATAAAATTTCAATAATAAGCGATTCAAAACTGAATAATAATGAAAAAAATGAAAACGGATTTGAAATTCAAGAAAATGAAACACGAGTGAATGCAAATAAAAACGCCAGCAATAACAAATGCGAAGGTTACGGTATCAACGATGTTTTCAAACTAAGCCGCAAAACCGGTTTCCTCGAAGCCAGAACTTGCACAAAAATAACCGTTAGTGTTTCTTTTCAACTAGTTTTCATGAAATTTCATAAATAACTTTTTAAATTAATATTAATAATGATAATAAGAATATTTTTTAACAAAAAACATCCATTAAGAAGAATTTTTAATACATTTATTGAGAATCAAAAGCTATAATTTTCGATAAAACGTTTTATGATAAGACTAAACTTATCGAAAATTATAGTTTTCGATTTTCAATGAATGTATTTAAAATTCCATTCAATTTGATATTTTTCGTTACAAAATATTAAAGAAAAATGTATACGATGTCTCTGAAAAGTTAAAATGATACTGATAGTATTAAAACATTATCATTTGGCGCTTGACACAGAGAATTAAAAGATTTTTGATTTAATTTGTTAAAAAAATCTCATCTATCTCTTCATTTCAGGTTTTTTTTGCTTTTTTGAATCTCCGAAATAAGAAAATTTTGATAAATTTATTGTTTTGTAAAACCATCTTTCTTAACTCAATATTTAAAATTCTTAACTTAATGTTTGACTTTAAAACACCAATACTGAAAAGATAATGTTATAACTGCAGGTAACGTTTGTTCCAATAGATGTAACTTACACTTACAACTTGCAAATGTATGTGAGGATGCATGTGGTGGGATGTAGTGTTTTGCCCAGGTCTCATGGCACTCTGGTTGCCTCATGTCTTCGTTAGTGTTTTATATGATATTAATCTTCATTAAATGTATTTTGATGACGTAGAATAGCTTAAATTGAATAGTGAGGCAAACAAACACAAAGTATTTATTAATCTAAACCACGAAGCTTTTGGTTAGTCTTACATTACCAAGTGATGACTTGATATTGTAAGTTGTGCTCATATTTAAATTTAGATTGATAAATACTTTGTATTTGAATATGTTTCATTGATTGCTTTTCTTTTTGTTAAATATTATTATTTTTTATACGGTTGTTTTAACATCTAAAAAGTTTTTTCCAACTTTGTTATTTGAAATTCTATTTGAATAAATTAAATTGATTTCACTCAAATAATTCAAGAGCCCAACGTGTGCTTTTCCAAGTCTGTCATCAAGTTTCCTAGGGTTTTAGTGGGATGTGAAAGCTTAGACAATGTGATTTTAACCAACCAGTCTTCAGAAGACGCTTTCTTCAACGTATCAGCATTGTTATTATGAACTCAACTTTAATTTTTTAAAAACGTTTTGCCACTAGTAAATCATGTTACCGATATATTTAATTAACTTTGTTTATAACAATAGATTAGAAGGTTTATGATAATTAGTTATATTTAAAAATAATTTAAGAATGTTAGATGATATTACAAAAAGCTTCGTAAATTTAGTTAATAAATTCTTTGTGTTTGTTTTAAATTCACATAAAACTTTTAAAACGAAATCTACTCCAACCCACAGTTTGAAGGAGTGACATGTGAGGGTACCTTCACTTTTTTTCCTCAATGTGGCTGCATTTCTGCAGGGTGCTGCGTGGATGTTAAGGTCAAGTTCTCACCTGTTTACCCCATCATACACCATCGGATCGTGCCATGCATCGTCCACAATCAAGTTAGTTGATGCTTGCTCAGTATATTATGAAAACCCAGTTTAGTAACATTGAATCTTGTTAAAATGATCTCCTCAAAGGGAGTAGAATACATACGATTGATTGGGTCCAGTGAAAATAATACAGCTCACCCCTACGATATTTGTCAAACACACGTCACAAGATATGAAGAACTTGTTGCAAACTCTCTGAGTCTTTTATCTCCAGAAGTAGTTAATTTTTTTTGTGTATAAATAAGTATCGGAACTTTTCTTATTGTTTATTCAACTATGTTATTGCTGTGGTAGCAACTAAGTGCAATGGTGGATGAGGGGGAAATGAGCTTCGATTCTTCTGGATGTCTACAAGTCCTGAATGTTTGTGTATGTGTAGCAAATTTATTATCAATTTATGAGTTACATCAAATGCTTTAACTGTATTTTTTTTTGGTTTAAAAATTTTCACATGAAGCTTTTGTGTATTTCCGAGAACTAGATGATTTATGACATTTTTTAAATGTATTAAAATGTAAAGCGTTTTTTTCAATTCGAATTTAAATGGAAGAGGGTGAATACAAACATGCTTGTGAATAACCCATTTCATTATAACACAACGCATTATAATATGAGTATTAATTTATTTTGATAAAAATGTCTCAAGATGATTCCAAGCAAAAGGTTCTTATGCTTGACCAACGAACGGTTGTTTTTTGATGACGCCAACTCCAACGCGACTGTAGCGGTGAGTTGAAGGTGATGTGATGGAGTATTGTGGAAGGCTTTTTTAAAATGTTATTTTTTTGAAGCTTAAAGTTTTTCCATGTTTCTAACATGTCAATTTTTATGAATTTATTCTTTCTCATTAATAATTGATGAAGTGATTCTTACAATGTTTCAGCAGGTTATCTTTTTTAGAAGCATTTCTTGTGTCTTTTAATTCATGAATTTTTTGTTTTATATAATCTTTAAAACGAGAATGTTTGAGTTACATTTATCGTATTATTTACAAAACTAAAATTTTCGATAAGTTCAATTTTATCATAGACCATTAACAAAATGTTAAAAAAAATTGTGTAAACATATGTAAATAAATGCATAGCTAATCAAATCAAGATGAATGGTATCGGCCAGATAATATAAAATATGTTAAATATTAAATTTAAAATGAAATTCAAAGTGAAACCTCGATTATGAAACTATATATAATAAGAAAATAAGTTTTTACTATTTATTAACAGTTTTCAACACAGCACTTCAGTCTTAGCACTGATTTCATCCACTTCAGAAACAATGACAAAGCCGACAATCCTTTCAGCTGCGTATGTTTTGAATTGAGACTATAAGAGAATAAATTACATAAAAAATTTTCATTTAAAAAATTTTAACAAAAGAATTCAATGCAAAGATTTTAAATCCGGTTTAATCCCCACTATACTGAGAGTGGCCAGATTTACTCTATTTACAAAACATTTTCTGCAATTTTATATATTCCTAATCTCCATTTCTTCCTATCAAAAGCATCTTTTTTTTCAAGCCAACTTTACTAATTGCTGATACTACTTTGTTTTTCCACTTAACTTTTGGCCTACCTTCCTTTTTCAAACCATCAATTTCTGAAGTGAGTGCTTTTCTTAAAACATTCTCTTTATCCCTCCTCATTACATGACCAAACCATCTTACTCAGCTAGCTTTAGCTTAAGTTTATAAAGTTTTTTTCAAACTTAACCCAACAATTAAGGATTTACTTTTAAACTTATCTGATAACTACACTCCAAAAATCGCTCTAATCATAGCTTTCTGTTCTTTTTAGAATAACTAACACATTTTGTCTAAGACACCAAACCTCACTCCCAAATAGCATTGCTGATCTAACACAGCTTGCATAAACTCGTCTTTCGATTTTGAGTAAAAAATTTTTAGATAGTAAAAAGTATTGATAAATTAGCACAAAGCCACAAAAACAAGAGTTAAATTTAAAGATTGTGGAATTCTTGGGAATTCATAATGATTGGTGCTCTTTTCGCTTTCTTTTGCAATACCTCAAATAAGCTCTACAAAGACAAATAATGGTTATGAGTCATCAAGAAAGTTTGTGAAAAGTTTTAGTTTTCAATGTTTGAGGTTAAAAAAGTCTTAGTCGAAAAAACAGTTTTTTCACAGCAATGCTCACAGCTGAGCTAAGATGAGAGAGCTGAGAGGGAAATTTGTTGATTTTTTCGGAGAAAAACGTGAGGATAAAAACACGAACAGCTAAGTATAATGATATTTTAAACATTACTGGTTTTAATGAGCACAACAATATTCACAATCATAATAACTTGTTAAAAAAATGTTTTTTATACCTGTTTTTATACTTTCTTTTTGTGGGCCAAACTATTTTAATCTATTCAGGGGTTTTATATGATTTAAGATATGACTGATTGGCCTCTCAACCATTTCAGGTTGTTTATGTAACCAACCACACAAGGGGGAAGGTCGATGCGTATTGGAATGCATGTAAGTTTTTTTTTATATTAACTATTATTAAATTTTATCATATTTTTATTAAATGTTTCTTTTATTCTTTGGTTTCAAGCACTTGATTCTCATTCATTGTTATTTGATACCAACCGATATAAAAATATAATTGAAAATCTTGAGCGTAAATAGATTTTTTTAAACATATTAATATGCATGTTGTTTGATGTTTTCAAATATGATGGTATTCAAGACGGTTTATGAAAACACAATCAGATTTGTACTGCATATTTTAGAAGCATTAAGAAATGCTATTATCATCATCATTATCATCATTGCCTCACGTCCATTCTCAAGCTATCATGAGCCGCCCTATAAATGTATTTTTCTGTGATCTACTGGCTCAGTAGGTTTGTATCATCGAATTGATCGTCTGCAGGTGATTGCTCCCCACTCTTCAGTATAGTTCCCTGTCACCAGATCATACATGCTGAAGGAACAGCCTCGTTCAACGTCAAATACAACAATGTATTATCATTACGATTATGTGTATTAATGGTACGCTGGCGACCATTTGTTTGATAATTGGTGGCTGGAACTCTTATAAACATAAGAATGTTGAAGAAACTCTTTCTATAAAATTATCACTATTGAAATGAAATAATCTTTTATAATATTATGAAGTTCAACTTTTAACTTTTGAGATGAATTTTAATGAAATTGCTTCAAGCAAAGAGCTATAATATTCAATAATGCAAGTTTTTTTTATGGAGAATCATTTAATGTTTCAGAAAAAAGCTGTTAAATTAAATATAAAAAGCTTCGAGGTTTTTTTGAAAAACTTATAATACAAGCAATAATGAAACGTCAATAATGGCTTGATCAGAAGTTGCCAAGCAAGTGGCACGCGTGCATCTTTGAGTTGTTCGTGGTGCCGGTGATGTTTGCAGACCACAAGAAGTGCGACGAAAGAATACTGTTCTCTCCTTGGTCATCTATCATTACTGTTCTAGGTGCGGTAAATAAAGATGAATATTATGAATATTAATTATTCTATAATTTTTTAAAGATATCGTATATTCTTTTGTAAACTTGAATTTTACCAGTAAACTTCAAGTTATGAGAATTTTTTTCTACGTGTTCTTATAAATTCTCATAATTTGAAGTTTACTGGCATAATTGTTCTATAAAAATAAAAATTTATTTTGAAAATTGATGCTTCTAAGATTTCATTGTCTTAATTTTTCAATAATAAATTTGCAGGCAATTCTTTCAAAAGCCATTGTGAGAAACTAATTCCAAGAGTGGTGATCGATCCATGCACTATGGAGTTATTTTTTCCTGTTCATTTGACTTCTTCTCAACCTTTATATAAGACCATTAAAATCACAAACTGCGGTGTTGAGCCACTGCTATGGGCCATCGGATTGGTGGAGTGTGAAGATTCCGAAGGAAGTGATTACAGGTTGTGCAATAAACATATGCTACATTGAATTGTTGAGTATACAACCAAGTAAAGGGTTTTGACGTCATGGCACAACAAACTTTCAGTTTTATTCAGAATTTACTTTTTTTAATTCATCTATAGCTTTTTAAAATTTTAAAGTTTTCTATTATTTAATTCCATCTTTTCAAATTTTGAAAATTTAAAATATATTGAAACATCACAGCGTGTTGTCCTTCAGGCCTACTCAAGGCCTCATACCCCCTCAGTGCCACCAAATCATCGTGGTCATGCTTGAAAACAACTATTGCTTGCCTGATGAATCTGAAAATGAAATACCAAATAACGAGAATAATAACAACAATGCTAATCCGTCTACCTCTTTAAATGAAGATGAACGTGTCAACATGGATATCAGTCATGATGAAGGTGAAAAAAATATAAAGTCTCAAAAAGAAACAAAAAATGAAACTGTAAAAAACAGTAAAATCAATAATAATAATAATAGTCGTTTTTTGTTCAAAAAATATGAAGTTAATGTCAGCAAGTTGTTGCATATTAGAATAAATGACGATGAAAAAAACGATCAAGTTATAAAATGCAACATAAGTTATCAAAAACCTGTAGTACTAGTTGGTAATGGCGAGAGCAGCCGTTGGAAATGTGGTTCTAGCTTCAATAATTTCTGTGAGGAAAGTGATGATGAAGAAGATGATGAAAATGAAGCAGATTGTAACAATTGCAACAACATTGAAGAAATATCCATAAATTTGAAAATTTCCAAAGATAACTTAGAATCGGATAGTAACAATTGCAGCAACATCGAAAAAAAATCTGAAAATGAGAAAGATTCCAAGGATGCTACAAAATGTCCCAACAAAAAGAAAAATCTCGCCAATATGAATTCATCAAATAAAAACTTGGAAAGATATCAACAGAACAACAACTTTAATAACAACGTTATTGACACAAAAAAGCAGAATATGAACAACAATGCAAATTGTGGTGGCAGCTCTAACACAGGTTTCATGAGCTACATTTTCTCCAGACCAACCAACACTGGCAACAGTAGCAGTAGTCAGTCGACAATGATTAACCCTTGCCTATCATCTGTTGAGTACCGTTGGATCATTCCTAAGAAGTGTGAAAAGTATTTGAAAGTTCATCCTGAAAAAGATGTTCTTAAACCGTTTGAATTAAAAGTATTTCTAGTTTTTTTAAAGTTGTTTGGTTTCAGAAGGTTCAATCAAATTTTAAAATTTATTAAAAAACTATAGAAGTAAAATATATATAACAAATACTATAAAACTAGAGAAACAATATAGATATTTTTTAAAAAGTTTTTTATGACTTAATTTTATTGTAAGAGAATAAAACCAATTTTATAATATAAAGTTTCAATTAATATTCTTTAGAAATCAGAGTGGTTGTTTGAAAGTGTTTTCTATGAGAAGCTGAACTTTTCTGTAAGTTTGGAAGTGAAGTTCGTGAAGACTCTTGAAGACCCGTGTGACATGGTAACCAAAGTGGCGTGTGATGATGACGAAAAAACAAGAGGGTTCAAGCATAACGTTGTTTTATACGGGTCCAGGGGAGAAATAGAGGTTGCAGTTTCATAA
The DNA here is from genome assembly GCA_964035795.1 of Pterobdella sp. o SKG-2022. NCBI lineage: Eukaryota > Metazoa > Annelida > Clitellata > Hirudinida > Piscicolidae > Pterobdella > Pterobdella occidentalis. The sequence goes on along the minus strand of OZ038320.1, from coordinate 22,327,520 downwards.
TTATTCATTATTTATAAAGTTGCATAAAATTTCATGAAAGAATAGTAAATTCAAAATGCTGGAATTGCCAAAAATTATTTTTAAATTGGAACTAATTCTATAGTAAAATAACCTATTGCAGGCAGTAGAGAAAGAAGTGAAACTCCACGAGCTAGTGATAGGAGAGAGTAGAAGAAGTCATATTACCAATATCATGAATAACTTCAATTGTGATCTTCATTTCAAACTCACTTTAAGAAGAAAAATGTGTTGTTGCGAAATATGTAGAGAAGTGGTTGAAGAGAGTGGAAAATCAGACGAAGACAGTTCTCAGAACGATGACAAAGGTTTTATAGATAGAATATTTTGTTATGTTGACTGATGTGAACAATCAAATTTGAATTTTTATGAGGCACTTTTATGAAACGTGGTAAAGTTCACACGTATAATTGGAATATAAACTACTTGAACTATACTAAATTTTAAAACTTGAAGTAGTAACATTGGAAACGACAAGTGGAAAATTACCATCCAGAACATTACTTCCTCTGTATGGAACTTTCAAATCAAATGATAGAATGCATTATCTATGGTCGGTCAGTTACGTGTTATGCAACGATAAAGGTTAATCTTTTAATTACGAGTTTTTAACTATATTCTTGTTATATGAAATTTATATAGTATTGCAAGTCAATAGAATAGAAATTTATGATTCAAAGTGTCAGAGCCATTGGTTATTTTAAATTTCATTTGTTGCACAGGGTGGCCACTGAAACATCAGCCAGAGACCGTATTGTTCACAATGAGTTTAGTATGTGTGATGCCAACGTTGGCTTTTGTTGAAGTATCAGGAGATGGCAATGCCAAATGCTTGAATCAGGATTTTATTATGAAACTATGTGACATTGAAAAGTATCTCGAATATTCTTTTTGAGTTGCATAAAACCGACATTGTAATTTTTTTACAGCCTTAACAAAGCTCTTTCTAAAGATTCAAAAGAGTTTAGGTGGAATTAGTGTATCAATACTATATTCAAACAATAAGTTGTTTATTCAAACCATCTACAGTAGTATAAACAGTGAGATCGATATGTACTTTCCTAAAGCACCATTCCAAAGCGAGCCCAGTGCTTATGTTTTCACCGTACAAAACACATCCTGTGTGAGCTGCCATGCGTGAGAACATTATCACTTTGCAAGAAATAGTCGTTCATAAGTTTTCAGTTAAATCATATTTGTTCATAGAAGTATAGAAGTTCCTAGTGACATTGAAGATGACATGGATATGTGGGCTCAAACGGGAGAGATCACTGCCGACCAGTGCCACAAGGTTGGGAAGGTTCTACATTTTAGTTTTACTTGAGTTTAATCAAATTTTGATACTTCATTTTTTATGAGTTTGAATATGTATTTTATGCAGATGCAAGTTTTGAAAAATCAGTTATTTACGGTATACCCGACGGAGCTTCACCTCTGCCCAGGACATTTTTGCCTCATAACCGTATCATACAAGCACATCCTATATGGACACAACAAGCTGTCTTTGATTTTTAAAATAAAGCAGGGAAATAAAATACAAGTTATTTTTTCAAAAACTTTAAACTTGGAAAAACAAAAATTTTACAAATTTTACCATTGAAAATTAATATATCAAAATGTTCAAAATAAAGTGAGAATTGAAATTTCAATGTAATTAATGGCAGCTAAACCTGAATGGAATAACATTAGAAGAGTGTGCTCCAAGCTTACAGTTCTCAAGCAGAGAATTCTTTTTCTATCCTACTTATATTGGCTTAAGAGCCTCCGTGACACAGCACTTTGAGATATACAACTGCTCAGATCTGCCTCTAGAGTATGAAATTGATTTGGAGCCTTTCAACAAGTTATGCAAGGTTGCAAGTCACATCAGTTATAAAGATTTTTTTTTCCTTGTGAAATACATCATTGAATAGAACTAAAACTATTTTTCATGAATAGTAATTCCATGTGGATCTTCACAGAGCAACTTTTACCAGCCTGTAATGCAGTGCTTATCTCCCTGTGGAAGAATCGAAGCTGGAGAAATCACTTCTTTAATATTTTCTTTCAAACCCTTACAAGCCAAAAACTACTGGGTATGATTACTATAGTAAAATTGGTAAGAAACAAATTCTACTCATAAGTATTGACTCCTCATTAGACCAAGATTCACTAAAATTATAAAAAAACAAGGTGACAACAAGCTTGTTGATTAAGGCAAGTTGTGAGAAAATTTCATTCAGCGTGTTCGGCAACGGAGTCAACCCATGCACAGATCTTCCTGTAATTCTGAACTCAGGCGATCCCGCTGAAGTAAGCAAGCCTCTGATGACCCGCTCTGATCAGGTTATCTGTACATTATATACTAGCAGACTAGTATATACAAACGTTTTATAATAAGGCTAAACTTGTCGAGAAGTATAGTTTTTGATTCTCAATAAATGTATTAAAAATTCCTCTCATTTGATGTTTTCGTTACAAAATATTGAAGAAAAATACATACGATGTCTCTGAAAAGCAGACTAGTATTATTTTTTGATGTATTAAAGAAATTTTTTTGTTACTTCTAACAAAAGTTTTAGTTGGATAGATATTTATTTGAGTTTTCAAAATTTTATTCTATACAGCATTGCAAAATTAGTGCTCAGACTATATTTTTGGGAGAATGTCCATTGAAGGCACCAGTGAGAAGGATATTAACTTTACAAAACCTCCTGCCCGATGAATGCATTCTCTTTGAATGGCACATACTAAACAGATCATTTAAAAATGTAATTACTATTTCCAAATGGATCATTTATATCAATCAACTCAGGTGTTTTAATAATTTTTTAGTCTGCATTAACCTCTTTCTTATCTGCTCCCATGTAGTAGCGCCATGTGAACCTATAAATTAAGCGAATGAACCCTAGTTAGAAGCATCTAATGGTTCACTGTCTTATTTAATGAAACTTTATATTAGTTTCAGTTCAAGTTGTTGTTCTACAAGCGGTTTTTGTCAAAAAGCCTTTGAACAAAGTCAAATTCTATATAAATAATTTTGTTTTAATTCTTCTAGCCAAACATGAATATCCAGGTGAAAACACTTTTAGGAGTTTATTTTATTCCACGAAGCAAATATATTTGTACCTCCACTTGATAATGTAAGTTCATCTTACGAAAAGCTTCGTGGAATAAAATAAACTCCTAAAAGTGTTTTTATTTGAATATAATGAAATTTTATTCTATTAATTACACATTAAAATTAATTTTTAATATATAAACTTATCAGTATTCATATATTCTACCACATATTTGAAAATTTTTCAAACTGTTTCAAACATTACATATCAAAGTGAACAATAGTTACAGTGAAAATTTTGTTCTTAGTTGGTGGTCATAGAGCCATCTACAGGCAAATTGTTGGGAGGATGCACAACATCAATTAAGCTCACCTTCCTTTGTTATGAACCACACGCTTCCCTGTCTATCAACGTCGTCTGTGAAGTTTGTTTCTATTGAATCAAAATTTTTTTAGTTTCATAATATAACGATTATATATATTATATTTTTTCACCATCATCGTCATTTTGTATATTTTTAGTCCGGAACGTTAGTCATGCTAAAAGATAGATAGTTTGTGACTACTTTGTAAAGATTAAAAATGTTTTTATTCATCTCTTCAGCAATAGATATCTTATTGAATGTATATATTCAATGAATAGACAATTAAAGAATGTGAACTTGCGGAGTTTATGTGCAAAGAAGATGAATGGTTACGCAAAAGAGAGAAGCTCAGAGCAACTGTAGACTTCTGTGAGATTCCTCAATGTTACGACCCCAACCATCTACACAATTTGGTGTAGTTTTAAGATTACAAATATTTAGCTTTTAAAAATTTCAGAAATATTCCAAAAGTTTCATTTTATTTAATTCATTAAAGCCATTTTCAATAATGATTTTCATAGGAAGTGGAACTTCCGAAACACGAACCTTCTGAAAATGTCAAGCTTCTAAGATATCAGGTTCTATAGGATTCACAACTTCAAAAATTGAATCATATTATGTTCTCAATGGCTTAAAAAATGATAAAAATTTTTCTTTTCATGTTTCAGACTTTACCTCCTATATTAGAGCCACCAACCTTAGAATCAGAGAAAAAACTTCGAAAAAATGTTTCTTTCAACAATAAGGAATTTTACAAAAAACCTGAAGCTCCGAAGAAACAACTTGCACATTTATGCATCAAAGCTCGGAGCTTCGACGGACCTGACTTTATCAATATCTTCGGGAAAGAAGAGTACAACCGCTTTTTCATACCTGAGTAAGAAACTTTTTTTGCTCCATTGCACAACACTATGAAATATTTCTTTTTGACGGAGAAGTAATATTTTTTTCTCAAACAGTGAGTGTGTATTTAAAAAAAAGAAAGCCAATGAATGTAAAAAAACTAAAGCGGCCATCAGCATTAAACCTAGTGAAATCACAATACTTACTGACGTTCTCAACTGCTACATCAGGTGACGTATTGAACTCTAAATTATTATTGAAGATTGTTTTTATAAAAGATTCAGTTCTAGTTTTTTCAATGTTTTCGTTTTATTGAAAATAAAACAAAAAGCCCATAAAAGCAGCCATAATAAAAAATTACGATCTGCGTAATAATCTAATTTCAATAATAATAATAATAATTTTAAATAATTTCACATTGATTATTTCAACCGTCTTTAGTCAAAAGAATTTTCCAGAGTTTTAAATTTTAGTTGAGCAATTTTTTTGCAGAGAAGCCATGGAAAACATGGATGAATGTGTTTTGTGCAAACCAGACGACCAACCAATCCCTTTTTTTTATCAACTTCAAAGAGAAAAACAAAAAGAACCGCCGCCATCATACTACATACGTGAGTATATAATTCATGTAATAATCAAATAATGTTTATTTCATAATGTTACAGTCACAAGCCATGGAGGTGAAGTGATGACATGTGAAAATGCTCATGAAGCAACTTTTGGGACCAGCATTGAACAAAACATTCCCAATAACTTGTTCAATGCCAAACACTATTATGATAAGAAATTCTCCATTGTAAATAATATTGAAGAAGAAACAATTGAAGATCTTGAAGAAACTTCAACAAAAACTATCGAAACGACAGCCGTCGTAACAAATTTTTCTGATCCTATAGATAACTATGGAGTTTCAAACGGAGCTGATGATCTTAATGAGGATTCGACTGAACCAGTGAAAAATTTTGAAAAAAATATTAACGAAAAAGAGCTCGATGAAGTATTTAAACGGAAGATGTTTTACGATGAAGTACAGAATAAAAGTAACTTCGGTATAATAAGTAACATAGGTAATGAGCATTATGAAGAATCTACCGCCATCACCAATATGAACAATGATGAGACATCCATTCTAACAAATATCGACAATGAAACCTATGAATCAACTTTAAATCAAATAACGAATACAACGGAAGAGGAAGTTTCTAAAGTAATGGAAAACTTGAATATTAACAATAATCGAAACTCTAAGTCTTCCACCAAAACTAATGGAACTCATAAGAAACCTTCAAAGAATATTAATTTAAACAATTACAGAACTAATAAAAAAGAACTATCTGAATCTGACATTAAGAGGTTAGAATTTCAAATACACTTATTTGTTGAATATTCAATCAAGGCATTACAATTTCGACAGAATGCCGATGTTTCAAGTGTTGTTGGAAAGACTGATGGAGAATTGTGTGCATAATGTTATCATGCAATCATTTCACAACGAATTCAATATTACAGCTAGACCCAGGCTTGCAGCCTTGCCTCCGAAGAACCAGAATAAAAGCGTTGAAAACTGTTGACTTTTACCCATGCCAACACAATCTGCAGTCTTGAATAATGATTATTAAATGTTTGGCTCTTTTTGAAACGGTAAAATATTTTAGTCAAGTACGCAAGATAATCTTTTGTGGTTTTTATTTTAAACAGTAATTTTCATGGAAAATTTATTTTATAAATTTAACGAAAAATTAATGTGGATTATAATGGTTGAGTTTTGATAGAAGCGCTGTGCAGAATGTGTCTTGGATAGCACTACAGACCTTAACTCAATTCAGTTGTTAAATAATTACATGAGAATTTAACTACAAAGTAAGCTTGACACCAGAACCAGCAGGCCCTTCCTCGTCGTACACGCCTGACATCTGTCGAATGAAACCAAAATGATTAAAATAAACAAAAAAAAATAAGCCAATAATGATAGATTTAATGAAAGACTGAAATTTATATTTCGTCCATTGAAAAGTTGAAACGATAATTGTTAAATATAATGATAGATAGAAAAATTTGCTAAAACGACATTTTAAAGCAAATCAGAAAAAATAAAAATACTAAAATTGATTTGAAACATTACTTTTTGAATGTATTGGGGGGATAAGAGAATTTCTCGGTCCATTGTCTTCAATAATTTTTCAAGAGCGATGCAATGATCTATCTAAAAAATTAGTTCCCATTTATGCATTCTTTTAGAGACATCGTATGTATCTTTTTATTTTCAATAATTTTTCAGTTATTTTTTCAAAAATGAAGATTTCATAGATACAAAAATTTTCGATAAGTACAACCTTATCATAAGTCATTAGTCTAATTAATTAAACTAATGAATTATATTGAGGTTGTACTTTTTTAAAGCTATTTAAACATTTAAATTTGTAAAATGACCTTATTCTCACATGACTGAATAAAATACAAAAAAGTTTCAAACTTGTTCTTCCAGAGTAAGGTGCGTGTTGTACTGTTCATCATTGTCGTGGAAGCTAACCATGCCAGCCTTCTGATCAATGGTTGCTTGGATCTCACCGTCCTCTATCTACATTGTTATAAGAACCTAACTTTTTCAAATCATCATAAATATTACTAATGTATTATGATATGAAGTACCTATACTAATAAATATGTATTATCATGGGAATAATAAAATAAACTCAATCAATAGCCCGATTTCATATACCAGAGACTTGTCATAAGGTAAAAATATTGAAATAGTTCATTAAAACCGGATGATTTACCATTGTAGCAAATTCAACTTTATGCCAAGTTCAATCTAACTGCTTGCCACAATAAGTGAACAACACACACAAGCTTGCACTGACCATATGAAGGAGGTATTGTTGAGCCACATCAGCCCCACTCAGATGCACCCTCCTTGCCACGTCCTCAAACGAAACCGTTAGAAACGTCTGTCATGAGTGCATTTGAACATTTTAAATTACTTGGTTATTTATTTATACAAATTATGACTGTGGTTCTTTAAGAATATGCATAATTTTTCGTCTTTAAAAGGATATTAATGTATATATGCATAAAAAATATGAAATTTCATAGATACATTATATATAAAACCATACTCTAAAATCTCAAAAAATGCCAACTAGATGCAAATGGATTCCAAAAAATTATGAAAATCTTTATACAATCTAAATACAAGTTTAAGCTGTATCAAAAAAATTAAGTTGAGCATGAATTTCATGATTTCACATCGAACACATATACAGTGGTAATTACATCCATTTAGTTGTTGGTACACTCTCAGTAATAAAGCCAACAGCTATGCAGCAAGTTAAACTACATGGTACAAACCTTGGTGAGGCAGAGTATTTTTCGTTTGTAGTGAGCTTTCAAGCACTGCTTCACAAGTCCCATGTTGTTGTCCTTCAAAAATTTGTTTAAAATATACTTTAAAAACCTTTATTGATAGATTTTATCCTGATAAATTCAATTTTGAAAATCTTTCATCAGTGGAATGCATTAAATTTTATCACTTCTTTGATACATTTTGTCTAAACCAATAAAAATATCACGATAGATGATTATGATCTCTGAAGACAAGATACATAATAACAACACAATATCTAAAGAAATGCGTGCATAATGTCGTTTTGACTTAATGCTTCCTTAACAATACAAAATTTTCTATATTACAAAGTATAATAGATACAAGTCCCGAAAGAGGCAGGCCTAAACGTGGTCGGGATGTGTCCTCAAAAAGACCAAATCTGCCTCAACACCCCCCATCCTCTTTCTCTTCAAGAAGAGGACCTCAAATCTGGCTATATTTTTTATGGCCTGCCCCCACCAAAAACCGGATTGGTGGAAAAGGGCTCAGCCTGCTTCTCGCAGGAGATGTGGAAAGCAACCCGGAACCCATGTGGTACTGTGCTATATGTACACATAAAATCACCTTATATCAAACCTCCATCCAATGCAATCATACCACCCCTCACTGGATTCACCTCAAATGCTCATACATTAAACTCAAATCCTACTCACTCTCATTCATGTCACACACATCAAATCCCTACCCCAAAAACTCCTCCCCACACACACAATCTAACACAAAAAACCCTCCACACACATCAACAAACCAAACCAACTAAAACAAACCAACCACCCAAAACCAACCAACTCCCCCTTTAACAACACCAAACAACATCAACATAATGCAGCTCAACATCAACTCAATCACCAAGAAAACAACTGAACTCACCCACTTAATACACAAACAAAAAATACACATTATCACACTACAAGAATCCAACCTCAACAGCAAACACAAAACCCCAAACATCCCTAACTTCTCAGCCATTAGACTAGACAGACCCTCATCCCAAAAAGGTGGAGCTCTGCTAACCTACATCTACAACAACATAATCTACTCACAAATCCCCACTCCCACAAACCTGATCACAAACAACATCGAACTCATCACAACAAAAATACATCTCAAACATACCAATCTACACATTTCAAACGTCTACATCCCACCCAACACCAACAACATAGACAACTCAATCACCAACCTATTCATCCACCTCACAAGCCTTCCCAATTCCATAATCACGGGTGACTTTAACGCCCACTCACAAACATGGCACTCTCCTTTCATGGACCACAGAGGCCAACTCATAACCTCACTCATCCTCAATTCAAACCACATCATTCTCAACCAAAACACTCCCACCCGACTACCATTCAACCCAAATCAACAACCCACCTCCCCCAACATCACCACAGCAGACACCACAATATGAGCCAACCTCACTTGGCAAACACTTAAAGCCTTGAGCTCCGACCATCTTCCCATCCTCATCACATTCAAAAACAAATACAAAATACCCACAACTAAACCCCCCAGAACTCTCACTAACTACAAGAAAGCCAAATGGCCCCAATTCACCAAACACATAGAACACACCCTCAAAAACATCCCTCTCCACAAAGACCTCCGCACAGCTAACCACCTCATCACAAACGCCATACTCACATCAGATCGAATAAACATCCCTAAAGGAATAATAAAACCCACCCACAACCCACTCCCCGAAAGCATCACTACACTCATATTGAAACGAAACCACATCAGAGCCCTCAATAACAAAGATTCCTCACTTCCCACACTCAACCAACACATCACACACCTCATTCAACAACACAAAAAATAAAAATGGGAAGAGCACCTGAGAGCCGACTGGGACCACAAAAAAAAATCTCACATCCTATGGTCCACAGTAAAGGCCCTCAACCCCAAAAAAACTCCCACCAATACAACCATCACTCACAACAACAAAACAGCCCATACAGACACACAAAAAGCCAACACACTAAATAAATATTTTAAATCAACAACAAAACACTCCTCCAACCCCACTCACAGAATAACAAACTCACCAAATCACTCGCATCTACCCCATTAACAATCACCGAAACAGATACCATCCTCGCTATGAAACAATCTAAAAATAACAACTCCTCAGAACCAGACAATATCAACATCAAACATCTCAAACACCTAGGACCAATAGCCATCAAACACCTAACCAACCTCTACAACGTCACAATCAACACAAACACCATACCCCAAATATGGAAAAGCTCCAAAATCATCCCCATCGCCAAACCCAACAAAAACCCTTCTCTCCCCTTCTCATACAGACCAATAGCCCTACTCTCTCCCATAGCAAAAACTCTAGAAAAAATCATCCTTCCACACATCACCACTAATATAATCCTCCCAACACACCAACACGGCTTTAGAGCCGCAAACTCCACCACCACAGCCCTACATCAAATCAATAACATCATACTCACTGGTTTCAATAAAAAAAAGCCTCCCAGAGAACAATCCTCACCGCCCTCGACATGATCAAAGCATTCAACACGGTCAACATCCACAAACCCATCCACAAAATACACAATACCCACATTCCTACAACAATAATCAAATCCCTGGCCAACTACCTAAATCCCGCCGACAATACACCTCATACAACAATCACACATCAAAACACACAAACATCAAAGCAGGTGTCCCCCAAGGAAGCGTCCTATCACCCACTCTCTTCAACATATACCTCTCAGACATACCACTCCCCAAAATCAGCTCACTCAACCTCATCACCTACCCAGGCGACATCACCTTAACACCATCCCACCCCAACGTCAACACAGCCACCCAGAACCTCCTACCATACCTCAATGAAATACACACATGGGCTCACAATAACAACCTACAAATCAACCCTACCAAAACCACATCAACTCTCATGACCCCAAAGCCCTCAAAATGTAACATAACCCTGAACATCCACATCAACAACATTCCCATCCCCACTACCTCCAACCCTACCATCCTTGACTTATCTTACCCCAAACTAAAATACTCCACCCTCACAGACAACACCATCACTAAAGCAAAAAAACTCAATCTCCTAAAACTCCTCACATCAACACACTGGGAAAAAAGCAAAGAAACACTCATCACCACATACAAAACATTACTTCTTCCCATCATCGAATACGCCAACACCATCTGGTCACCCATCATCTCATCCACCTCCCTCAACAAACTCCAAAAAATCCAAAACGCAGCCTTGAGAACAATCACTGGCTGCACCCTAGACACCAACACCCAACACCTCCACTCAGAGACCAAAATCCTCCCACTCTAAAACCATCTCAAACTTCACGCATCACAACTCACACAAAAAGCCTCCCACCCCACTCATCCCCTACACCTACTCACCACACAAGAAGCCTATCTCAGATACAAAAAACAATCCACATTCAACAACAATAAGAACTACACCCTAAACATACCCTCCTCCACCCAGACCACCTCTCACACACAAATAAAAAACAACATGAAAACAATACACACAAAAATAGTACATGACTACATATCATCCACTCACAACAAAATCCTCAGCAAGCAACCCCCACCCATTCATAAATCAGAAACCACCCTAGACCACCACACTCGCCGCACTCTCACCCAACTCAGATCAAATAAATCACCTTCATCCTCTCATACCTCAACAAAATTTCAACCTCATCTCATCCCTTCTCTTCATGCCCACTCTGCCAAACACACATTCACGGCACCCCTTACCTCTTCACCTGCCCCAAAATAAATACCACACTGGGTCCCGAGATTCTGTGGACCGACCCCGCAAGAGCGGCTGAGCTTCTTGACCACTGGACGGTCTTGATGGGGACATGAGAAGCACTCAACAAGACTAGAATGCTCTGCTCGGGGTAAAAAAAAAAAAAATAGATACAAACAGTAGTGAAAATGGCTTGGTGTTTGTTAATGATGTGTTGTAGATCCTGGTCAGGCTGACTAAATGACTGCGTCAACTCCATGTAAGGCTGACATAAGTTCTGTTAATGGATTATTCATATTAGGTTATACTGCTGTACATGCTCCAATAACTAGGGTTGACAACAGTCGACCTAGATTATCTTCCTAGTCTACTTTAAAAAAAGACATTTGTGACAATGAACAATTATAAATGATGTCTAAGCATCTGTTCAGATAATGATAGTTTAAGTATGGTATATTGAAAAAAATTAATTTTTTTTTTGTAAAAATTTAGTCAAAAAACTTTTTTAAAGGCAAAAAAAATACACATTTCATTTATTAAATGAAACTATAATATGAAATATATACTGTAATTAGAATTTTAAAAACATGTAATCTCAAATGCTTTTTAAATAAGTATTAATTACTTTGATATATCTAGGAACCACATGGGATGTGTAGCGTGGTAAAGACAACACCTGAAATGTGTGGTTTTTCAAACAGTGGGTTAAGACACACAATTTTTTTATAGATATCACCAATCAAATTCAAGTAAAAATTTGGACAAAAAATATACTAAAAACTAAATATTTATGAATAACTTGAATGAATTCAACATGACAACGCATAAAAATTCATTATGAATAATAAACAAACTCTATATTATATAAGATGTCTCTGAAAAGTTATATTATATATCTAAAAACATTTTTTTATTTAAAAATAGAAAAAGAACATCCAAACATTCGAAACCCCCTAAAATAAAATGCTTCCTGAATTAACATAACCAATGACTCAACGTAAGACACAAAGGTAATATTTAACGACTGGCAAACGAAGTCCAAAACCTTGCCATAAGCAATGAGGGAGACGAGGATGTATTTTTTATATGCCTCTAACATTATATGACTCATTGCAAGACTAGGGATAGTGACTGCCTGCATAAGAAGTATTAACATCATGAAAAGCTTCGTGTTATAATTGCAATTAAGTAACTTGAATATAATGATATTTTAAAATTATAAATAAAAAATTTCACTTTTTAATTATATACATTTTTGAATAAAAGATTTTTTTAAGCATAACTTGAAAAATTAAAAAAAGAACTAAATAGACACACAAGAAAATAGCATGAAAGCTTCAAATGATTAAGTCTCACAATTTCAAAGAAGAACGTTGCCCTTTTGAAGTTTTTGTTTGATGCATAAATAATCCCTCCATAGTAATAAAACAGCAGAAAATACCTCACATCACTCACTCCACACTGGAACATGGTTGATAGGAAATTGGTTTATAAGCACTATTATAAAATATGGATAGGCATATAATGAATAAGTGAGTCATAATGTGAAAAGTGTTTCAACAATGACTGATTGAAAAAAGACTTTCATGAATTTTCATGATTTTTTAATTTCCAAAATATATAAATTCTAGAAACATTTATTCTTTCACTAAAAATAAATTTTCTATACGTTCAACTTTGACCTAATTCATTAGAGATATTTAGTGAAACCTTTTTGGAAATTGATGTGATGTCAACATTGAGGATGGACATGGCTGGCTTCATGCATTTAGCAGACAGGCATAACTAGTTTCAATTGGGTTAAAATTTGATTGAAATAGTCATTATAGTGCATAAAAAAACATTATTACATATTTTTATTGAACACAAAATAAAACAGATTGTGTTTTTTAAAACCACATGAATTATTTACAAACTAAAAACTTAATCTTATAATAATCTCATATTATATCAATAGTATCTGGCATTTTAGGGTACTTTTGAAGATGTATGCTATAAAAATCAGTATTCCTTATTAAAAATTCCATTAAAACTTTGAAAGTATGTTTTGGAGGTAAATAAGGTTGATGCATAAAAATGTTTGAATAGAGATACCAAACCTGGCAAAGGTCGGCATGGATGGGTGTCACTTCAGTGGGCTGCAACTGCACAATCTCTAGAGCCTTCAATATTGGCTTGATGCCTTTTATAGCCTGTATTTATAATGAACTTAAAAAAAATAAGAAATCAATCTTTGATTTGAGAGCAGACTCTTATATCACTTTCAATAGCTTTTCGTTTTTATTAAAGTTGAGAATTAATAATTAAACAAATAAAGATATATTCTGAAATATCATCTACTGTTTTTATCAAAACAACCAATAGAAAAGACATGAGATTTATATAGATTTTTTTTGATTTTGAAACTTGTCAGTATAAGTGTGATGTTTTGGTTTAAAATTAAATAGCTAAATCTTTATTTTACTTTATTGGATGAAAATTTCATCAACTTTGGAAATATATTAAAAACTTACCATTTTTCTTTCTGTAAGTTCACTGGTTACTTTGTGGCATAACTCAGCAACTGATGAAAAATATTTAAAGTTTAAACCCATTTAGGTGAATTGAAAGTTGAACAAAAAATTCAATAAAATAACATTTGAATGATAGTAATAATCTTACAAAGCTCTCCTGCATATCGTACTTGTTCTTTGTTACATAATTCAATGAATTCCTTTGTGTTTGTGAAAAGATTGTCAAAGGCTTCTATACTTGTGGCAGAATACTTAGCAAGCCTTTTATATTAAAATTTTATAATGAATTACTTATATGATTGGATAAAGTATAAGAACTTGACAAATAAAATGAATAATGTAATGAAACATACAAAATAGAAAGAACTCCAATGGAATGTTCTTGGATATTAAGTGTTGCCAAAGCATTATCAAGTAAATTTGGAGTTTTTGATAAACCTTCTATACTTTTTGAAGCTAATGTGACTAAATGAGTGAAATTTCCTGAAACAAGGGAAAAAAGTTATGTTAGCTATTTTCAATTTTTTTGTTTATAAAAATATTTTTAACGTTTAAATTTCATTTTTATAATTAAAATAATCTAGCCTATCACATTCCTTCTATACTTTGAATTATAAAATTAATCTCCATTCAAAAAACAATGAGCTAGCTGCTCTCATACAATTTTTGATTTGGTAAAAAATAATAACTTCTTTCAAACTTTAAATAATATAATTTAAGCTCTAGTCTATTTTCGATAAATTCATTGCTCGTTATTTTTTACAATAAAAACTAAACATTGAATAAGAAAAAAACTAAATGAACACTATAACCTTGTTGGGAAAAAGTTTGAACATTGTTAACAAAAGTTTCTAAAATGTTTGCCGACATAATCCTGCACTTTTAATGGAAATGGCTTAGATCTTTAAAAGTTAATTCCATTTTATGAAAATTTGAGATTTGTAATATTTGCGCTTTAACTTGACCATATTACTTATGAATTTTGGTTAATAATTTTTTCTGATTAAATAAAAATTTTAAATTTTGGTTTTTAATTACGTATTGTACTTTAAATAATAATCATATAGTTGTTTGCTATGAATTTATTTTACTAATTTCTTTATTTTCATTTGTTCTGTCAATGTTTTAATATGGGGTAATGTTCGAGTTTTTTTCAACCTATTTTAAAATTAAATAACTATTGAACTGCTCGAATATTTTGGATATTTGCTAAAAAGTTATCATACCTTTGCGAAATGGAATGTTTCACTTTTTTTAATTTTGTAAATGCAGAAGAAAAAGAAAGAGAGAAGATGTGAAGGAAAGTCGAAATACAAAAATGTGTTTGAGAAACCGACAACAGTAAGCTTAAACTTAAACTTATACCAAATACATAAAAGTGTTTTCATTTTTTCTCTAGAGTACATCCACATGTCGATTTACAATTGTCACAAGAAAGCAAGGTTGTTTTTAATGATTTATTTGAGAAATGTTCTAAATTATTTCAAATTTCAGCCATCAACAAAAAGTTTTTCTAAAGAAGAATCCACAAATAATGGTGAACAGCTGCAACAATTCATTAGCCCTATTATTCCAAGTCCATCTGATTTCATGTCCAACTTTTCAGATCAATATTTGAATTCAAATTCTACAAAAAAATCAAATTTTGAAAATATCTCTGATAACCAATCAAAATCTTCTAGTAATTCTAATCAAGCTTCTTCAAATGACAATCATTCAAATAATCAATCAAAAGTGATTTTCTTTTTATTATAGTCAACTATACCTAATTATTTTTTCAGCCTTCATGCTTAATACATTACATTATTTCTCAAAGTTTGATTATATTGTTATGATTATTGCCTTACAGGTGTCATGTGATCCATATAAACCTGAATTAAGTGTTATAGAAAATCCTTTTTATTATAATATCAACAAACTTCTCTACTATGCCCATATGGAGAACATTAAAAAGAAAACTTGATGATTTTATAAAATATGGATATTCATACAGTATTCCAAAAGCTGCAATATTTATGTGCTCATTCATAACTTATTTTATATACGTTTTTTGATTTAACATAATAGTTTAAACACATTTTGTATAAGCTTAAGTTGGCTCAAAATATATTTGAATAAACAATCTTTTTTAGGCATAATTCAAAAAATGTTCAAAAATAAAGTTTTAATTATCGGGAGTGTTTACTGCTTACTTAGGTTCCCAGAGGAAATACTCTTAATGGAAATACTCGTGTATGTAAACTCAGCAACAGACTTGGCCGTTCAAAACAAAATCTTATGTTCACATTCTGAAACTTCAAATGTTATAATGAGTTCAAAAAAAATAAATTCGAAAGAAGCTTTTAGAAATTTGAAAAAAAACGAAGCTTTTGAAAATATCAATTATTTGGATGAAAATGATCTTTTTGGAAAAGAAAGTAAGAATACAAAACTCAAATTTCTTACCTATGTAATTCAAACTTTCAACAAAAATCTTCAACATCATGTTGAATCTCTAGAGAGCATGATTAAAATAAACCCATTGGAGTTGAGTTCGAAAAAGGAAAGTGTCGTATTAAGAGATCTTTTAACTGTGGATTATGATGATTGCTCCAAAAATTTATTTTATGAACATTATCCATTGAACATAAGAACTGTCAATACTTCAAAATCTTCTAGTATTCCTAAAACCACTGAGTTAATAAATGTTGAAGAAAGTGACAAAACAGTAGCTAGTCTTGAAGAAACATTAAAAGTTCCGGCTCTCAAAAAATCCAAGATTAATAAAAAAATTGTCCTTATAAAATTTGTCTATTTCAATGTACAGTTTATTGATTCTGCTCACGATCGTTTCTCAGGTGAAATTCTGATAAAAGCGTCGTGGACGGACAATGAAGTAAAAATGACCTTTCAATTCTTTTTTTTTTCATTTTAAAAACGTATCAATATCTATTTTGAATAGGAAACAAGTACTGAATCTACTACATGCGATCGTTGGAATGCAAAGTTGACATTAGAAAATGCCATAGGTGTGCCAAATATAAACACAGAAGTCTCTGCAATGAAAAATTCTAATGGCACAACAAAAATAACAGAAAGAAAGAGAGTTGTCGGACAGTTTTTTGAATTCATGGAACTAAATCGCTTTCCTTTTGACAGTCAGGTTAAAAATATAAACAATGTTTTCTAATATCTGTGTAAAATCGAATATATATATATATATATATATATATATATATATATATATATATATATATATATATATATATATATATATATATATATATATATATATATATATATATAATAAACAAGGATCTTACAGTGAAACTCTCAAGCGAACATAGTGATGATGTAGTTGAATTAATTGTTGATGAATCAGAAAATTGTTTGATCAATCATGAAGTATTCTTATCTGAACAAGAATGGTCTCTAGACAAGCAAGTAACAATGGGTAAAAAGTAATCATTTTCTATGAATTAATACATTTTAATTTTTACTCTCTTAAACATTTCAAATATTTTTGGAACAGAAACAACAGGGACAAATGAAAAACGTATGAAATGTCCTACAATAGCAGTTACAGTTATTGCTTCAAGAAAACCGCAGTTTTTTTTATGGAACGTGATTTTGATTATGGTATTTAAATTCAAAATTTTTCTATTATGTTAGTAAAAGCCCTAATAACAGTATACCGTTTCATATATGAAAATATTAATTCAAAGTTCAACGATATTATTTTTAAAAATTCTAGGAATAGGCATTTTTATATATCAGAATTAAAACTAGCTCTAAAATTTACAAAAAAATTTTTGAGCAATTCACAAAGCTTTTATATGGTTTGCTTACATTATCAAGTCGAAGTGAAATTATTTGAGCTTATTGTAAAACGTGAGTTTTTGATACTCAGCGGTAACTGCATATAAAACAAATGATAAATTTGATCTTCAATTTAAAAGTATTGCTATAGATTGTTAAAGATACCTCAAAAAATATTTTCAATGTAACCTTTGATGATCAACTGACTAAAATAGTTGATACAATAAATAATAATTTAAATTTGCAGATCGCGATATGCAGTTTGGCATTTACCACATTCAGAATTGATCTTGAAATTCCCCAATCAAGATTGCAACTAGCTTTCATTCTTCTTCTTACTACTGTCACTTTCAAATTTGTTGTCAACAAATCTCTACCTAAACTTTCATATCTCACCTACCTGGTATGATAGAATAGTTATAATTTAGGATTCTTTGAAAATATTATCTACAAATTTTATGATAATATCAAAAGACATTCTGAGTTTTTGTTGAAAACTATTAATTTTTTCAGGATAAATACATTCTAAGTTCTATGGTTATTTTATTTGGTGTTTGCGTGTGGCATGCCTTAATAGGATCTGTCATCTACAGGAACCTTCCAAAGAAAAATGATACAAAAACCATCATAACTGCGCCTTCACCCAACAAAACCAATATTGCTGAAGTCAATCAGATAATTCTTTCATTGACTAATTTCATCAAAACGACAGGTTGAGTTATTCTTCAGCCAAAGCAATATTTTTTTGGAATTATCTAATAATGTGGAGAAATACTAGAATTTTAATTTTATAGAAAATACGGATCTTCACGTATTAAAACCTTACGTTACCAAACTTTACAGAATTCTTAGTTGAAATATTGGTTATAAATTATAAGAAATAAATGAATTAAAAAACTACTAAATAGTTTTTTCATACTCATGCGTTCGACCTACTCAAATTAATCTAATTACCCAATATTACTAAGCCAATAAAATACGGAAGCGTCTTACTTTCCATACATTTTGAATTTCTTAATATCATTTATTCTTATAAGATTTCTAATAAGAAAAATAAATCTGAAATTTTTATATTTTGTAGAAGTGGCTTCTAACCAGCCAGTGCAAAATATCGAAAGTCAAGTCTCGGAAAGGATGTTGGGCTCAGTAGTCTCTAACTGCAACGCTTCTATTACCACGTCATTGCAGGGAAAACCTCTATCTCCTGGATCACTTTGCCTTTTTATTGACAAAATAGCCATGGTGGTTTTAGCTTCGGCTTATGTTATTTTACATATAGTTTTTGTCATTTTCATTAAAAAAAGCATTCGATAATTAGAAATAGAGTGTGAATAAGTTTGAAAGAAATATAGAAAAAATATTGTTTTTTTTTATTCACTAATAACTAATCTTTTTAATTATTCGTCTTTTATAAAACTTTAAATAAATGCTTTCATTTTTGTTAGCTTTATCACCGTTTTATACTGTCAGTTTTCACAGCACAACGTATTATGTAAACACTAAATTGGATTGAGATTAAATGAAAAAATTGAACTTTTAATCTTAACGTCAGAATTTGTTTCTAACAGAACATTAAATTATATATAGTTTATTTTGGACTCGAAAAAAAATGCATAACGATGAGCTTCTTTTCATGAGGTACCATTGTTTTTTTATTTTTATGTCCATACAACACGTAATTTGCAAGCTAGACTTGTTCTTGGGTGGTTAATTCGGTGAAAAAAATTATGGTTGACTAGCTTTGATACATATAAGTTTCAAAACTTTTTACATAATTCGAAAAAATTATTAACATAAATTATCTTAAAAAGGTTACATACCTTTGAAACAATCTTGAAAGATATCGATGACTTGAAACTGGCCGTTTCTCAATGAAAACATTTACCCGGCTCATAAGCTTTTCTGATTGAAATATAATAGTTTTAATTATTAAAAAAATCACGTTTTAGTGTTCAGGCAGAAAATCAAAGTAATTTTAACTGGTGCCTTTGAGCCACTGATGACTGGTACAAATGATTGAAGATGATAATATATGATAGTAGTCATACTAGCCACCTTACTTGAATTTCAATTCAACATTATTAAATGTGATCTTTTATATATATTACTCAAAACTTTTAGCAAAAATGTGGGACAATATACAATTGTACACACTTTTGAAAGCAGATTTCCATAAAGATTGAATATTCTTTTGAATTTTTACCAATTTCATTGTCGATTTTTTTTTCTTAGATTAGGGGTCTCGTTAGCTCAAAAGATATTTCACAGGGCGCTATTTCTTGTGTACTTAATGTCGGACCACGCGGGATCGAACCCGGTAATTATAGTTTAATGCTCTACCACCGAGCTATACGGGCCGACAATTATTATCGAATTAATTTTAATTTATTCCATCAAAACATTAAAATTTATTGAGTTTTAACAAACTTCTAATAACAAACGTGCAATAAATGTCTAAAATGGCGATAGACTACTCTGGCAAACACCTTTTTCATTGTAGAAAAGATCAGGCAACAATGCTGGGTGACATGAGCATGTGATCTTTAGAGTGTGGCATGCGATATAATTTTGTTGAAAGAACAATTTGCACTTGGTTTCCCAAAAATGAAAGACAATCTAAACTATTTTTTCTATCTTCTTCTGTCCATCCTGAACGGATAGTGATGTTTCTTTCCGATGTTTTCTGAGATGGCTTACTTAGCCTATTCTGGATTCAGAACGGGTTTAGAAGTTTGCCGCGGCTACACTTGTTTTGTTGTTTTTTGAAGTGCTTGTTCAAAGCCTGTGTTTGGGTTTCTTCCTCAGATGTCTTTACTCTCTATTTGATAGCGTTTCTTCATCAAGATCTATCCCTTGCCAAGTTCTAAGATCAGCTGGATTTATGCAGGTCGGCCCCTATAGCTCAATGGTTGAGCATTAGAGTAATTATCTAAAGTTACCGGGTTCGATCCCACGTGGGCCGACAATTAGCACCTGTTCCACAGTGTGTTTTCGCTACATTAAATTTGTAGCAAGCGCTTTGATCTATAAGAAAAAGCGCTTTATAAATACCGCATTTCATTACCTATGCAGTTTTTTTCATTTTTCGATGAAGAGCTTTTTTGAAGCTTAAACGTTGGCCTCTTTTCTTTCTAGTACCAGTGGATATTTGATGTACAGAATATCTTTTGGAAGTCTTCTATCAGGCATTCGGACAACATGACTCACCCAACGTAATTGCGCAGCCAAAAATGAAGATGAAACAGCCAGAGAGTCTGCACGAGATAAAACTTCTATGTTTAAAATTTTATCTTGCCATTTCATCGACATGAGATGCTTTAGACAGCGCTGTTTCAATTAGTCAAGCATTCGCAGATGTTTCCGATAGAGACTCCAGTTTTCACAGCCGTATAAAAAAGAGTTTACTGCTGCTTTGTACACTTTTAGTTTAGTGGATAAAAACTTTTACGATAAATACTAAAACGCTTGTTTTACCACTGAAAATAGTCACTTCAATATTCCACACACTCCACAAAGACATAGAAGAAAATTATTTTTTAAAATCATTTCATATATAATAAAGAATATCTGTGCTATCTGAAAAAGAGATCAAATGTTTTTTCATACTCAAATTGTGGTCTTCTATATCATTTTTCATTGTTGTCAACAAATTAAAGCATGGTCTACCTATTTTTAAATTTTTTTTTGAAACTGTTGATTTTAGTGATTTTATCAAAGTATGCTAATTTTTCATGGTAAAGCCATACATACCGAGAATTATAGCTATTTTCAATAAATGTATGAGTTCCTCAAATTGATGTTCTATAGATAATTAATATATAAAACATTTCAGAAACATCTTATGTATGTTTTGTATAGCAATTGATCTTTAAAAACATCAATTGAGGATGCATAAATTCATTTAAAATAAAAGCTATAATTTTCGATAAGTATAGCCTTATCATAAAACATTAGCATGCTAACTTATCGAAAATTATAGCTTTTATTTCAAATAAATGTATGAATTCTCAATTGATGTTTTTAAAGTTTAATTGCTATATAAGACATACATAAAAATTTTTCTGAAAATTATCTTTAAAAATATAGGCTTATCCGGATTGGGTTTCTAAAGATCATCTTCAAACATAATCGATAATACTATAACTACTATATCATGAAAAAAAAACTACTACTATTACACTTACAGAGAACAATACAAAAATGAAGAACATGTCAAGTTGTACAAATGGCCTGAGAGGTGGGGACATTTAGTGGCAGGATATGATCAAGTGAAAACTTTCTATTTAAAATTTAATTTTAAAAAAATATTTAAAATTATGTTTTTTCATTGAAACCGTTGAAAGTTTTTTTTTGAAATCTATCAACAACAACACTGAAGATTTTAATGACAAAAACATACGAAGATTTTTCTAAGACTAACTCAAATTATCGAATATGGCAATTTCAGACGCTGACGTTGGCATCTGAAATTTAAGAATTTTTCAAAGATCTCGAAAAATTGTTTTTTTTTTGTTGCAGACCTATTAATAACTATTTCAGAATATTTCATTTATTCAGAAAATTTTTATAAAAACAGTGAGAAAAGATGTTTCTGAAAACGAATCAAAATATCGTTTATTTTATGAGCACAAGCCACATAGCTGAAAATCCATCCACTGTATATATAATACTTTCAATACTTCATTTTGGCATTTTTCAACAAAAAAAAATAATTTTTGATTTTAGCTAATATTTTTCAGTTTATATCAATATTTTATTGGATAATTTATTAAATTATTTGATATTTTCATGTTGAAAAATCATTACAAAAATTTTTAAACTTGACGAAGTTTTGTCCGAATTATTGAGAAAAATTGAATAAACCTTTAGTTTTTTTGTTAATGTATTTTAAATAATCCAATTCCTATCAAATTTATATTTAAAATGAATGCTTTTCGAAGTTTTATTAAGTTCACGAAGCTTTTACTAAATTGTACTCACATCACCAGCTTGATAAGCATCTAAAATTTAAATAGACTTCAAAAAAAATTTTTATTTCAAAAATTCATGTTAGACTTGAAAAACCAGGATACCAAAATTCTATTCAAAATAATATAAGTTTTAATATATTCAACAAAATTTTCATCGAAGATGGCTGAAGCTTTGTTTTGTAGACCAATAGATACAACAAAAAGAGTTTTTGGTAATCCATCGCAACCTTTTAAGCCTATCGTTGTTCCAGAAAGAGAGCCGGGTCTGCCGAAAACGGTTACTAAAGAACTTGGTTGGTACTACTCTAAGAAACCTATATGTGAAAATAATTGCAACAAAATTAACTGAAAAAACAAATATTGATAACTGTTCGTGTTGATTTTTCAAAATGAAATTATAAAATTTAAGACAAAAATACATTTCGTTGTTTAGTTGCATTTTTTAGTCGATTGCATTTCGAAATAGGTTCAATAATGGAGAACGACATTATTGATACACTAAATCAATTGCAGTTAGTGCAACTTATTTAAATGAAATGAAAATAATAAAATATTTATTAGTTTACTTAAATTTTTAACACTTTTCCAAAGACTATGCGGCAACTTCAGCAAAAGTACATTAGATGCTTCATTGGAAGAATGTTTGACTATAGAATTCAGTAATATTATTGGAGCTTTGACAACAGAATTAGCAACTCATGCAAAGATCCAAGAACGGGTCACGCCGATCACAGGTATTCAACTATTATATGATAAATTTCTAGCTTGGTGAGCACTTAGCATTTACAGCGGGATAAGATTATCAAAAATGTGTATTCAAATAATAACCAAAAGAATCATCAAAGGTTAAAGGTTTTAAATATTTGTTAGAAATTTTTCGATAGCCAAAAGCTTAAAAATACGGATTCGATAATCTCTATCAAGAGGCAAAAAGGAGATATGATGAGTTTTACAAATAGTACACTGATAAATCCAAACAGAAAACCGACTGCAAACTTGAGCTCCTAAATAGAAAGAATGGTTTAAGTTGGTCTTTTAAAACCCATGTCTAGAACAAATTCTACTTTTTTCTTTTTCACGAATGTTAATCATATTTGAAAAAATTTTTTTTTTTTTAATAGGAAACTCAGAATATTTAGTTTTTTCAATTCATTTCAATATTTTTTTTCATAACTTGACAAAAGTAATTAAAATTATATTAAATTGAACTTAACTATGATGAATTGAAGTATTAGTAAGGCATCAATTCAAATCAAACACTTACTAAATGAACACAGTATTTCTTAAGTGAAATCTCATTATCAAGTGAAGTATATTTCACTTTTACAGTTAATAAATATTTTTGATTTTAATTTTATTTTAATTATAATGCCAAAAATATGGATTCTGCTGTATACATCAGCTACTGGGACACCTACAGCAGTATAATCTAATATTAATATTATTATTATTTATTTTCAGGTCCAGGAGACATAGAAAATTTTTACATGGAACTTAGTGGGTTTTTAAGAGAATATGGTAAATTTTTCATCAAATAAAAATTTCATACATTCTGTTTGATCATTATACAATTGCTTATTAAATAATTTTTCATGTATTTTTACATTGTAAAAGTTATTAAAAAGTTTATATAATTGTCCTAACCTTGTATCATGTTTCTTGTAGGCAATTGCTTTCACAAATGTTTACTAGAAGGAGATCTACATACAAGATTCAATGATAAGGAAAAAAAGCTCCTTTTACTTGATTTTCTTTCATCTGAAGTGATGGCTAAAAGATTAATAACCACAACAGATAAATCTTCTAATTCTTTTTTGGCAGAAGTAGGATACAAAAAATTTTAATGCTCAAACATATTGAATACTAAGATATAATGATATGATAAAATGGCAAAAACATTTAAAAATATATCATTTTTGCTCAGAGAAATTTCATGCTTTTCAAATTTTTCATACTAACTTCAAACTCATTAATTTTTTTAAAAACACATTCATTAAAAAAAATTATGCTGTGTTTATCGCAATCTTATCATTATTATTAAATTAACTTATCAGACTGTTGAAACAGCAGCAGATGTCCTCAAAAACATTTTGGTCATGCTCGGCTTTTCCAAGCCACCTCAAGGCATCACCTTTTTTCAATTATTCAGCAAAGTCGATACTAAGGTATATATATGTTTGAATTCTCAAAAAAATTTTAAAGGATTAAGTCTTAATGATTATTAATATTTTATTTGTTGAATATATTTATAATTGAATATCATTTTGAAAAGTTGAAGGAATTGGTTTCAAAAGCAGGAGGTCTCACAAAGCCATTGCTGAAAAGCAATCTTTCACTTTCTCAATGGGAATTTGTGCAATATATTAATGATGCTTTGAACGTTGAGTACAAGCTACGTCATGCTATGTTGATTGAACGTCTTAATGTCACTATAGAATCGTTCTTGTGGTCTCATAAGGTTAAAATCTAGATATCATCTTCATTTTTATTTTATGACTAAAATTTTAATAACATCAAAACACAACGTGTAAATGTATTATTTGACGAAAAATTCAATACTATTTTTACTAAATATTGGCTATCCAAAGTGTTGATTACATTTTTGCAAATGGGATTTAAATACTGGTTAACTTTCTCATAATTATTTCCGTAAATTCATTTTCTCGAATTCAATTTTGGGAGCAAAGGTCAATGACAAAAGATATTTTGCTTAGGCCAATACAGCGTTGGTGAACCGATTGGTTACATAGTGTAAACGACACCGTTGAAATACAATCCACAAATGTATTTCTCATACTGCAGATTTAGACTTATTTAAAGCATTATTACCTCTTTCTTGAATTCAACCCATGCTTTCAGTGTCATAACGCAGAGCTTAACTTTTAAAAAATTAATGATAAGTAATTAAATATAATGAAAGTTAAAAAATTAAACATAAAACTAAAGATAGTGTTTTAATTTCATGCCTTACTTTAGTGATAGAGGAATAGTGACTCACTATTACGGGTTGTTATTTCTTAGTCACATTTTATGTATGTATTTTAATGTATAAGTTCTCTATTTTCATGCAAAATTAATTATCATAAGGATAAAGAAGACAAAATTAAGGAAGTGTTTGGTAAGTTCAAGCAATCTTTAGATGCTCCTCCAAATATCACATTAGCACATGTGCTTGCAGCTAGAGAAAGTTTGTTTAAATAATACTATTTCAACTTATATCTGAATTTCTAAGCTCAATTTTTTCAGGTCTTTTACGCATCCAAAAAACTAGTAGCGGTAAAAGTAGAGAAAAAACAAAATGTCTACTGAATAAACATCGCATTGGAACTGTTAGTATTATATATATTTAAATCTTATAAATTTTCGTTTTATTTTTTCGACAAAATGCAAATTCAATATTTTTTGTTAAAGTATGCAGATTTTCTGAAAATCTTTATTACAACTAGTTTTTAAAATGAGTTAAATAATTTTCTAAAAGACCATTAAATATTGTAACATGAAGGTTCCAGACAGGGGCGGTAGAGCTTACGAGCATGATATACCCGCTCCTGAGATGCCCGCCTTCCAACAGCGCCAAGCAGGTATGTCTTTTATGTAATTTATAGATATATGAATCAAATTAAAAAATTCTTATATCAGTTTTTATGTCAAATGAATTGTTCAATTACAGGAGGGGATAGGGGCCATGGTAGGGGAGGCAGGGGAGGAGATCGAGGAAGAGGTGGTTATGGTGCTGGAGATGACAGAAAAGGAAGAGGATGGACTCCAAACCAACAAAACTACAATAATCCGACAGCTAATGCATTTTTTGGAGGAAGTAATTCAGATCCTTATAATCAATTTTCATATGGTTCTAGGGGTGGTGAAGGAGGAGGAGGTGGAGGGAATTATGGAGGAGGAGGTTATGGTGGTGGAGGTGGAGGGAATTATGGAAGAGGAGGCTATGGTGGTGGAGGTGGAGGGAATTATGAAGGAGGAAAAGGCTATGGTGGTGGGGGAGGAGGTGGCCATCAACGTAATTACCAACATGATGATAGAAGAGGGAGAGGTGGAAGAGGTGGAGGCTTTAGAGGTGGATATTATTAAACGAAAGTATATTAAACTTCAATCAATTAAAAAGTCAATTTAATTTTGTTCGTTTTATTCTGAAAATAAACCTGTAAATATCTTTCTTTCTCTGAACTCGTAAGTATACAAATTATAAAGTTCCACACTAATATAAATTACTCGATGCAAAAATAAGATTAACGTGCTAGCCTTCCAATATAATAGTAAAAACGACACAAAGTGGTTCAGAAATAAATAACGAAGTTCGATTTATTATAAAATCATTAGCAGGTAACTACAACTAGTACATATTGGACATAAAGACGAAGAGTGATTTATGATTTGATGTTAGCTGACTAGGCAACGTGCTATATTTTTACTATAGTATAAATAAGGTTGTGCCCATTCAAAAAGTATCATTGATAATATCTTTAAAGTTTGTTTAAAAAATTCAATTTTTTAAAAATGTCATCTTGTCGTATTTAGCTTTTTCATTCCGTTACTTTGTTACGGCTTCGATTTATTTGTGTTTACCAATTTCTTCCACTTTAGCTTATATGTATAAATATACATACTAAGATATTACTGAAGTTTTTAACAGTTTCAGGCCACTATAACTATATTTGTTGTTTGTTTGCCCACAAAATATCCACTTTATTATGTTTGTATCAAACTCTTCTCTCCATTTTCTTGACTTTGTACTGGTTTTCATAAAAACGCAGATTTTCGAAAATTTTGTCTTTATTTGTAACATTTTTAAGGCATTCAATATGGTACAACGAAATTATCTCTAAGTGCGCTTTGAGTATTTTTCTACACTAACACTGTCTCAATTCTGAATAACATTGCCTGACAGACTTGAGATGATTTATTTTGTATTATCTACCACTTTAATTGGCCTTTAACTACTTGTTTTGGCTTTTTCACTCGAAAATTCTACGTACACTCATTTATTGTTTTTTTTCATTACTTTCATTCCATTTACTTCAAAAGCGAACTTCTAGCTGTCTACCTTTCCATCAACCTTTTTTCTACCTTCCATAAAATTAAAAATTATAATGTATTATAGTATAAATTAAATTTAATTATTTAAAGAATGGGCTCTATAACTGATATTTTATATATTTTGTTCCATTTTAAAAACTAATGCTCCACTCAAACGACCAATATTTTCAAATGTTTTCCAGAATTAAAATCTTATTTATAGAAAACTACATTTGCAAGTTTTGGGTTATGACACTAGATTTTTCTAAAAACCTTTTTATGTTTTTGGTCGCGAATTGTAGCAGCATATCTACTCCAACATTTTTAGCCATTTCTGTTTTGGAAAAATTCTAATTCTACTCAAATAAACAAAGTCTTGTAAAAATTTCACTAAATAAAATTTTTAAAAAAATCTTTTAAAAAGATTCATTACTATTGTTTTTAGATAATCTTATTATAATAAATAAAATTTTCTCCTGCATCCATCCACGTTTACGCAGGTGCAGAAAGAGGGGGAAGTCTTCACAGTAAAAATTTGGGAGGAAAACCCTTAAATCGCATGCGCGTAAAAACTTGCAACTAAACACAAAACGCACAAAAGTATTGGAAAAAGTCTTTTGAAGATGAGATTGTTGAAAATGAAGTTAGTGAAAAAAAGTTTGTTGAAGATGAGGTTGAAAATTTTGATGTTTCTGCCTCATAAGGTTGAACTTGCAAGTAAAATTTTTTTTCAAAGCGTACAGTTGAACTCAAATTCTCTATCTCTATGCTTATTATGAATATGGCTGGTAATTAAACATTTTATGAATTGAAATATTTTTAAGAATGAAGACTTTTATTAAACAAAAAATCACAATTAAGAGGCTAATTTTACCATGGAGCCGCTCGCCAGAAAGAGTATGTGTTGTTGGGAATTTTTTTTGACATTTTTTATGTGGTTTGGCATTTCTTGTCTTTTGAATTTTCTTCCACAGTATTGACAAATCGATGTTTCCTAGAAAAATTTTGTGTGCGAAAGTCTGATATGATTTGCTAATCCAGTTTTATTTGAGCACAGTTTATTACAATGGAAGCATTTTAGGTCTGTTTCTGTTTCTTTGTTTTTTTTTGAGATCTTTTTTGACCTTTTTCATTTATTTCTTTAACCTGGTTCAGTTCAAATAGTTTTGAATGTATATTGTTTCGCCAATCATTTCTCGCTAGAGCCTTTAATCTCCAAGTTGAAACCATACCTAAGCTTTTCAAATCTGCATTCATGACTTCATGCCATCGTTGTTTCTGTCTTTTTTGCAACCGTTTACCACCTTCAATTTTAATCACAAGCAATTTTTTCGGTAAGCTTGAGTTTTCCATTCTCTGAACGTGGCCAAGCCATCTGAGACGTCTTCGTTGTAGCATAGTTTCAACGCGATCAATGTCAGCACGGTGTCTTAAGTCGGTATTTCTTGTTTTAAAATATTGAAAAATAAATAAAAATAAATATTCTAAGTTTGATGATGCTAAAAAAGCACTTTCATTTTTATTTTCTATAAAAAAATCTTTCATTTCCATAATAAAACATACGCATCATTGTATCAATATTTTAATTTTCTGGACATTTAGTTAAATCTTTGTTAAATTGCGCAAGAACGCACTGCATAGTTTTTGAGTTCTGGATGTAAATATTTTATTTATATCATTGAGAGTATTTCTTGTTAAAGTTTTTACCTTCTGGGGCAGATCTGATAATTACCCAAAATGAGCAACCTTGAAGTTGAAAATAACGTGGTGAGTGGTCAATTTTCGGACGCTGAAGAAGACTTAGAAAAAAAGTATTGTATTTAAATCTGTTTAAAATCAAACTTCAATCTATTCTTCAAAAAATAAAGCTTAGGAGTTTTAACAACTGAAAATTCTGCAAGTGAATCTGATGACAATGCAGATGAAGACAGTGAAAATGAAGATATAAAATTAGATTTTATGGAATGGAATGAAAAAAAAAGTTTGTTAATGTATATTTCCATGGATTCATCATCAACATTTTGACAAATTTTAATTAATTCAGATATGACAAACCAATATCTCAAGTTTGCTGGGAAAGTATGAGTTTTTTATAAAGAATTTTCACTTTTAATTTATTTTCCAATACGAATTTAAAATTAAAATTTTAAAAATATTTAAATATTAAAGTATCCTAAAATTGATCAGATATCCATGGGTACAAATCCTCAATGTGGTAAAATAAAGCAATCATTGGCTAAAATAGCTCAAGATAAAATATATTTGGGCCAATATACAGGTTTTTCATTCAGAAAAACTGACAACTACAGGTTTTTTTTTTATGAATTAATAAATCATTATCCTTTCTTTACATTTGATATTACAAATATAAGTTTGTTTACAAGGCTAGAACTATTTTAAGATGAAATTTCTCTGATTAGAATTATTTTCAAAATGCACAAATCAAACATTAAATACAAAGCTTTTCGTTAACTTTTAGTTAACAAAAAGCTTTGTATCTCAATAAAATATATTTGTGTTTCTAAATATACTCGTTTGATTGTGGCTAGTGTAAAATCATAAAATATTGGATATTTCAATTAATTAAATCTTAGTAAAGTTTTAAAAATTAGTTTCAAGAAAGTAAATGTACTAATAATTTGTTTGACAGCATAATATGCAATTACCTTATAATAATATACAATGCCCTTTATTCTTATGGGATGAATCATAAAATGTAGTGACCAGACCAAAGACAAATCTGATAAGGCAACACTGGAGAAGGCACTGAACAGGGGCACCATGATGGTCCTTTACAAAATGCTCAACAAAATATACACTGGTTAATTTCAATTCTAATATAATATATAATATAATAAGCTTTCAGCTGTGCCAAGAATATCATTGTCAAAAAACTATGACAACTTGAAATATTAGAAGCTTTAGTCTTTTATATTATATATAACAATTGGTGTGTTTTATCAACTTATAATTGTTTCCACCATTAATTACTATCAAAAATAAAGCTGCTTTTGTCTTTATTTTTATTTAAAAAATTTTTAAAACTGTACGTTTTTATTTTTAATTTGTTACTTTCTTATTTTATTGCTCAAAATTTATTTCCTTTTTGGCGTATTTTTTTGAGTATTTTTTAATGAACAACTGCACATAGTGTTTAAAATGGTGATTAATATCTTTTTAAATAGATGAATAAAAACTCAATTGTTTTTATATTTTATGGCTTGACAGGTATTAATGGTTGTGTTAGCACAGGCAAGGAAGCCAATGTCTATCACGCTACTTCTGTGGATGGAAGTAGTCTTGCTGTCAAGGTTTTATAAATCTCTATTTATTAGTATCTCTTGAAATTGTTTTCAATAAAGTTAATTGTGTTTTTTAGTCTATAGCGACCGGATTTTGGAAATAATATCCAGTTCATTATTAATATTTGTTATTCAAAAGCGATAAATTGACAAAAAGATTTGATTTATTTTTAAAATGTTTTAAACTTCCGTGTCTTACATTGTATTTTATGTGTAGAAAAAATTTTTTTGTTGTTATTTTGATTGAATAAATTTCAATGGCACACTTCATCATCAAGGTTTTCAAAACGGTTTCTTCAGAATTCAAAAACAGAGCTAAATATATGGAAGGAGAATATAGGTTTTTTTATTTTAAAAAATTAATTTAAGTAAAATTCATTGAATTTTTTCTTGATTCAGATTCAAGTTCAACACGTGCACAAAAAACCTGACAAAATTGGTTCCTAAATGGGTGGAGAAGGAATTTAGAAATCTTCACAGGTGTTTTCACAATACGTTATTAATTATTATTATCGCTTTTTGCATAAAAAAAATTTTATTACTTCAAACTAATTTTAAAACTTACAAAAATATGTATACATAGGATTTATAAAGCTGGAATTCCTAGTCCAGAACCTATATGCATGAATAAAAATGTACTTGTAATGACTTTTCTTGGGATTGATGGCAGGTTCGTATTTTCAAAAAGTTT
Organism: Pterobdella sp. o SKG-2022; assembly: GCA_964035795.1. Taxonomy (NCBI): domain Eukaryota; kingdom Metazoa; phylum Annelida; class Clitellata; order Hirudinida; family Piscicolidae; genus Pterobdella; species Pterobdella occidentalis. The sequence goes on along the minus strand of OZ038320.1, from coordinate 22,295,798 downwards.
CAATTAATTAAAAATAATTAGTAAAATAGTTTTAAAAGTTAAATTTTATTTTATCAGACCTGCCCAAAAGCTGAAAGATTATCTCATGAATGCCGAAGTAGCCACACAGATGTATGTCGACTGTGTAATAATGATGAGAAAAATGTTTCAACAGTGCAAACTTGTGCATGCCGATCTTAGCGAGTTCAACATGCTGTAAGTCGCTAGTTAATTCTATTTCATCGTCATAATCATCTTTTTTTACAATCAATTCGTTGTTAGCATATTCTAGACCAGGGTTTACTAAGGGTTTTTGATGATTTGACATCTTTGGTTTGCATTTGATATCCATTTCATCAATTCTGGAAATCCTAGTGATTTTGACGTTTAGGTGTCACTGACGCATAGATACTTTTGATGCATGCACTATATAACCCTCTTTGTGTTGAGTAAAAGAGGTTGTTAGGCTTTTGACCAAAATTAATAGCACTAGTCATTTTCACACCTTAAACTAAGCATATTTTTCAAATACTATGGCTGATTATTTATTTGATATTCATTCGCCATTTCAGCCGTTTTACGCCACAAACTTGAAGGTTAAAAAATTTTTCCTACTTGAAATTCATTGCTGATGCCAGATTTTTAGCCATGCTTTTCTGGTTCCATTATTTGCGATGATTCGGTGGTATGAAACTCACTACAACGCCTTTAAAACATATTCAATGAGCGTTTAAGATTCGGAGGGTTTGGATTTGTCTTATAGCACTGGTTACTATCTCCATGCCACCTAAAAAACTTGAATAGTTTTTTTATGTTAAAGAATTCCTAAAGAAGTTATTTATAGAATTTCCAAGAAATATTTTGTTTAGATCTTTTTTTTATTACCCCCATGTTCCGCCTTTCAAGTTAGGAACGTACCCTATCTTCATCATCAGGCTGTTAGTGTTGGTTTTAGGATGTTTTCTTTGCATATTAAGAACTTGTCCTAAGAACCTAGCCTGATGAGAGCAGACTGATGAAACAGTCTGTGTGGGGTCCTCCAAAAAAGTCATTTTGAAACAAGATAAAATTAATAAGCCCAAAAGATTACTGGAGGACAGAAAAGGGTCGTTTAGATTTCTACCCTGAAAGGGTAGCAGGTCTAAACGCTGGGGCGTAGATGCCTTTTAACGTCATGCCCAGGACCAATTTTGTTTAGATTTTTTCACTTAGTTGGTAGACTCTCAGAAGTCTCATTTTAATTATCAATTTCAGAGTGCATCAGAATAAATTGTATATTATTGATGTATCACAATCTCTTGAGATGGACAACCCTTCAGCCATGCAGTTTCTTCATGCCGACATCACAAATGTAACTTCGTTTTTTAGGTAGGTTTTTCTGTTGGAAATTGTTTTAATACAATTGAAATATCAACAATAGTTTTTTATGTTTAAGCATCAATGGTGAATAGCTTTTTTTATATTATTGTTGAATGTTTCAGTAAACACTCTATTGTCTAATATAAACTCGAATGTAGGTTTATTTTCCTATCAAAAATTAATTCATGGATACTTTGGTGATTACTTTTTTAACCAATTTAAAGCTGATGTTCAGATGAAAATATATTCTGAAAGTTTAAAATAATGTTTTTTCATTTTTAAATCTTTTTTTTTGAAATATTCAGAAAACAGCAAGTGAATACAATGAACCACAAGCAACTGAAATGCTTTATATTAACAGAAAATGCTATTGAAAAAGAAAAAGATTATGTAAATGGAAAGATGATTGAGGCCGCTACAGGAAACTATTGCGAAGAAGATGATAACGTCAGTTTTTAGGATTTCAGCTTTCAACTTTTTTAAATTTACAAACAATTCATCTTTGCAAATCACGTTCAATATATTGAGAAAATTTAAGTTAAAACTTTGATTTTCTTGCTATATTTAACATGACTTGCATATTATTTTTTTCAAGTTTGCTTTTTGTTATTGTGCTGGAAGCTTTATTTATGGAGTTTTATACAGGTTGCCCTTGGGAGGTGTATGCTGACGACTTAATGGTAAATGCTCAGTTCATAGATGAACTCTTAGTGAAGTTGAGAACATGGAGATCGGAGATGGAGAAAAAGGGGTTGAGGGTGAATATGGGTAAGACAAAGCTAATGGTTTCTGGTTCGAACCTTGATGTGTTGAAAAAATCTGGGAAGTATCCTTGTGGTGCATGCCAAGCAGGTGTGGGTAGAAATGCTGTTCAGTGTGGAGGCTGCAGGCAATGGGTACACAAGAAATGCAGCGGCATAAAAGGCTCTCTAAATTCGGATCTTAACTTCCGATGCGCTCGTTGCCCTGGTACAGCACGGCCTGTTGTTTAGTAAAGGAAATGATGATTGCGGATGAAAAACTGGAAGTTGTCCCAGAGTTCTGCTACCTTGGGTATATGTTATCTGCAGGTGGTTGATGTGAGCTTGCTTCAATAGCACGTAGTAAGTGTGTCTGGGCTAAATTTCGCCAACTTCTTCCATTCCTTGCTAATCGTCATTTATCATTATTGACCAGAGGCCGTGTCTATTCAACCTGTGTCAAAAGAGCTATTTTACATGCTGCTGAAACATGGCACGTAACAGTTTCCACATTGAACCGCCTTAGACGAAACGACCTTGCCATGATTCACTGAATGTGCAACATCAAAACGAATGATAACGTTTGCTCTCCCTCACTCCTTTCAAAATTTGACATTTGGGATGCTGAGGTAGTTCTTCGTACATGCAGAATGTCCAAGGTTTGACATGTAGAGCGTAGCGTGGTTTGGATCTCTCAGGTGCAAAAGTTGGATTAAGATACTTGCAAGAAGCCTGGTAGGCTCAAAAAGACTTGGAATGAGCTCATATTGAGTGATAAAAGAAAGCTAGACATGGTTTGTGCGGATCCACTCGATCACTCTGAATGGAAAGGCCGAGTTCGAGATAGAACTTTCAAAAAGCCCAACCCTTGTTAAAGGAAAACGGGCTATAAGAAGGATTTGATTGATTGGTTGATTGAAGTTATGAAACATGTGCTATATGAGAAAAGTTAGGGCAGGCTCCTTGCGCACTTTTTATTGCTTTAATACCCTTATGATATCAAACATGTAACAATCCTCAGTCCCTAGTAGCTTTTAAGTGGACAGAAGACGCTTATGCTTCTTGCGTTTTTCTTTTCTTTCAGAAGTTTGAGTGTTGTTTTTTAGGTGGTTAAAGTACTGAGTTAGGTGAGAAATTTATTGAGAGGGGGGTAGAAAAATGTGGTATTCAAGAATTATGATGGAAAAATATGGTTTTCAAATTTGGAGATGAGATGTTTAAACTAAGCTGATCCGGTAGTTAAGATAAGATAGGTGGTGTAGGAAAACTTTTTAACAGGATTTATGCAAAAATATAATAAAATAAAATATGCTATCGAATATTTTAATTCTTCAGGACAAACAACTTTTCAAATGAACTATTCATCACATATTCAAATGGAATTTTTAACTATTTTATTAAAAAGGTAGTGAGGATAGTTTGCGCACAGTCCCACATTGTAGAAGGTCGATGGAACTAAGTTTATGTTGTTGTATATGTCCCAGTAACTGAGGTTGACGGCAGTAGGCCTAGATTATGGATACTACTATAGCGTTCTTTATAGCCATTTATTTGGAAAAAAATTTGTATAGAATGCCAGCCCAAGCTAACGTCAAACTTGAAATTATCGAATTTATAATTCGCAGACTTCATATTTGGACAGTTTGCCCAAAAAAGAGTGATTATCCACCAAACCAAATAACGACACGAAAATATCAGTTTATCGATACCTGCTAGTGGAGTCTACTGTTACCTGGGCTATAACAGAAAGGCAGCCTTCGGTTGTAAGCGCTAGGTTTGATGCAGTCAGATGCACAGAACAAATATTACATATTTTATGTAATATAAGTAATAAGTATGAATGGCGCATAATTAAGTCATACAAAATGACAACAGTTATAACTGGGAAGTTAATCACTAAATGAATTATAATATTATCTGAGTGAAAAAGAAGTTTTATTTCTATTTGTTGAGAAGTGGAAAATGAAAATGAAGTTTCGATTTTCTTGGTAGCCTTCAATAAACAGATTAGTAGAAATTGATCAAGGTTTTGGAATAAGCAAGAATTTGTGTGGTGTTCAGCTGGATGATGAAATAATTAATGAGAATTTGATGGTTAGATTGGATTTTAATGGCACGACGATTAGGCAAGAATGTTGGATCATTTTGCGTTAAACAGGTTTAGGGTAGGAAGGGGAAGCCAAGATTAGCTTGGAAAAACGTGATGAAAGTTTTTTCGTAGACTCAATTTGAAAGTCTATAATAGCCAGCTACCTTTTGAAAGAATACTCAATAATAAAATGATTATGATTGAGATGAAGCTAAATCTTTCATCAATCTCCCCAAAGTTAAAAGAGGAAAGTCAAGAAGATATTTTTTTAAATCCATTTGGCTTGAATCTGCCAAAGAACCAAGAGGTTAAGAATTTCAATGATTAATAATTTTTATAATACAATGAACACTTGTATAAAGTTCTAACAAGTGTTCAATGTATTACAAGTTCTATTTAGTTGAAACATTGATCCCCAATAAAATGTACAGCTTGAAAAGTGTGATGACGATACAGCAAGTATATCTAGCGAGAATAGTGAAAAGATTGACGAAAATAACGTCAACGACAAAACTTCAATATATAACCGGGAAAAAGATGAATCTCTTGAAGACAAAAAGGTTTTTTAGTTTTAATTTGGAACATTTAAAACTAAAATTAAATTTTTATCAGGCTAGAAAAAAGGTTATTAAAGAACTTCAAAGGGAAAAAAGAACGCACAAGATTCCCAAGTCAGATAAAAAAAGGCGTGTAAAACTGAGTAAAGGAAAAAAATAAAGCATCCTTACCAATTTAATTTTTTAATAAATTTATTTGAACATGTCTTAAGTGTGTCAAAACATTTATTAAAATGGAGTAAACCTGAAGTATGGATATAAAGTTCAATAGAAGCATACGCTTGAAACATGTAAGTTTACAGTAAAACTAGAATATCATCAGAAAATATTTGATTTTTGAGCACTTTAATCATGCATAAAACTTAAGAATATGACATTAAAAACATAAGCATTTGAAAGCGGCTAGACAGAACGGCATTTCAATGCCTAAATAATCAACAGTGATTTCATGCTGAATTGGATGCCTCTTGTTTCTTTTTTCTTACAGCCTCAATGTGCTGATCCTGAAATTTTAATTTATTTTTGATCAATAACAAACTAATCTCATACTTCATTTAACATACATGTTCTTTCAGTTTTTCCATCCGTGCCATATTGGTGGCCTTTTTATTTTCTTCAGTTATTTCCATCTTTTCGTGTAATTTTTGCTCTGTTTCTTTGGCAAAAGCAGCTTTTTTTTCTGACACTTTTTGGCTAATTTCTTGAACTTTCTCAATATCTTTGCCGATTACTTCTAATTTTTGATGTTCCAGCATCTGAAATTACCATTAACAAGTTTGATGACTAAAAATAGATTATATCCCAACTAATGCAAATATTAAACTTTATGTTGGTTTGTACAAGTCAATTATAAGAATATAGGCTAAAGATACCATGTAAACACCTGTTACACAGTGAGATATATGAACTCTATTATTTTTTAATATTTGAAACGTAATGTATTTCATATTATATGAAAAGAAATTAAGCCTCAATTTTCATTGAATGATTGTTTTGTCTGAAAAACTTAACACTTCAGATAGATATTTTAAAATCTGTTTCTCGTCAGATAATAATGAAAAAAGCTTTTAAATGACTGAAAAAATTTGATCACACACTTCTCTTCGTTCTTTGGCTTCCTCTAGCTTTCGCTCAATATCTTGTTGAGAAAGCGAGTTTCTGTCTTTCCCAGGAGAAGCAGAAACAACTGGTGCATCGCCAGATGCCGGTTTTATAATGACATCAAAAGCTACGCCTCCATGGCTTTCGCGTTTCGGATTTGAAGCTGAAAGTTAAGATATCTTGATACTCTAAAGAACAAAATTTTAGTATTAGAAAAATTTATAAATGTATTTTATTGATTAATAAAAATATTAAAAAATGCAAACATACTTTTAGACATTTCTTGCAATTTTCAAACAAAAGACTGACGAGCTACTCACCAATTAAGTTTATGCATACGAAAAGTGAATGTACTTGCGCTAAATTTGGCGGTACTACTTATAAAATAATAAATTAGTTCCAAATTACCTTACATTTTCTTAATTGTTTTCACTATTCAATTGAAAGTAAATTTTAAAAATTGTAACAAAAAAATTTCATGATGCGTCTTTCCAATGTAATGTAGAATTTTTTTTCATCATCATCATTAAAGAAATTCCAAGGTACGAAGCACTGCTTTAAGATTAGCCAATCGGCTATGCACCAATCATATGCTTTGTTAGGATTATGTTAGAATTTATTATTTATTTTTAGAATCAAAATTATGCACAATGAATATTCTTTTATTTAAAATCTATTCAAAATCCCCAAATGTGGATTTTCAACGCTGATAAATCAATCCAAATGTATGCAAATCAGTTTTCATGGATAATAATGTTTAAATATTCATGGATTGTACAAAAAGCTTTGTTAGTTGATAAATGTTAGTTTTTTTTTTATAAAACTTCTAAAAATGATTATTTCAGTACTTTTCAGAAATTTTTTTGAAATTCTATGATTGGTTAAGGAACTATAGGCTCGATATTAAACTCTTCTGCCTAATCGCGAAGTGCCTGTTCATCATCATCATGTCGACCGCAATAGAACTTCTATGACTTTGTTTTTCCAATACTCCCTACTGCTCATAGCTGTTTCTAAATCTTCTTTATCAAGATTAGTATCATCAGTTAGTTGGTTGATAAAATTTCGAGCTGGTCTTCTTCTAGTATTTTTACCACATCTTGGTTCCCATAGTATCAATTTGTGTATAACTTCTTTACTGCCAAAGCAATGTTTTGCAAAACTTGCAATTGTATTGGTTATCTTTGGTAAGTTGTCGTATAGTACATTATTGCTTATACGTTGCTGCCATTTTACATTATTCGCAACTCTTAGCATTTTTGTATAGCATCCGTTTAACTTTGTTTCTAACTTTTTGGTCAATGTCCAGGTACTAGATCCATAGAGTAGCACAGAGCTCACTGTAGTATGGAAAAATGCAAATTTCAAGTTTTTTGGCAGATTTGAATTCTAGCTAGTATTTAGTTTTTGTAGTGCAACCCAAGCTTTACCGATTCTTACGTCAGCGTCTTTCTCGTTGGAATATATCCAGAATCCTAGATAAAGAAAATCGTTTGTGGGTTTTATGCATTTTTTGTTTATTGGGGTGAAATTTGAAGGGTTTTGATTAAATGTCATATTTTGTGTTTTTTTCTCATTAATGTGAAGAACTTTTAGTTTGGCTGCCATTTCTACATTATGCAACAGTTTTTCAGCTTTATTCACGGTCTGAAAGTAGGGCAATATCATCTGCGTAGTCTATGTCTGTTACACATAGTGCTGGATGTCTCCTATTTTTAGCTTTTTCGAGAGTAAAGCCACAATAACCTGAATTAGATTGCTGTCTTCATTGCATAATCTACTGCTATTATGAACAGGTAGGGTGCTAGTGTATCTCCTTGCAAAACTTCTGCATGAATTGGAAAAAAACTTGTATCACAATCTGGAGAGATAACTTTAGCAGTAGTTTTTTCATATAGAAGTGAATTTGCGTTTACAGTTTCAAGAGGAATGCCATATGCTTTTAGTATTTCCATTAATTTTCCTCTATGAATTGAATCAAAAGCTTTATGAAAATCCACAAAAATCATAAATGCCGGTAGTGTTTTTGATTTGACTCCTTCGATTATTCTTCTCAGCGTGAGGATTTGAGCAAGAGTGGATTGACCAGGTCTAAAGCCATTTTGGTTTGTTCCCAACTTTTCGTCAAAAATTGAACGTATTCTATTGAGCAACATTTTATTGTATATTTTGGAGGCTGACGAAGTTATTCCTCGATAATTACTGGCTATACTCAAGAATTTTTTTTAATATTAATAAAATATTACTATTTTTTGGTATTTATTCAAAATGATAAAATTCCTAGTCCTTCCCATTAAGGCCTTCAAGCTCTTCAAGAAATCAGGGTCGGTCTACAGACTCTCAGAGCCCAGTGTGGTATTTATTTTGGGACAGGTAAAAAAGTGATAGATGTCGTGAGGGTGGTTGTGATAGGCTGTGCATCAGAGCGAGGGATGAGATGATGGTAAGGTTTTGTTGAGTATGAGAGTTTGAAAGGCGATTTGTATGATCTGAGTTTGGCGAGGGTACATCGTGTGTGATGGTCTAGGGTGGTGTCCGAGTCATGTATGGGTGGGAATTGTTTTTTGAAGATTTTTTTATGATTGGATGATATGTATATATATATTTGTACCTCCACTTGATAATGTAAGTTCATCTTACGAAAAGCTTCTTGGAATAAAATAAACTCCCAAAAGTGTTTTCTTTTGAATATTTACGTAAGACTCGAAGAATTAAAATGGATGATATGTATTCGTGTACTATTTTTTAAATATTGTTTTTTATTATATGTTATTATATTGTGCGTGAGTGGCGTTCTGGGTGGTAGGTGTCGTTAATTTTGTTGTTGAATGTGGATTCTTTTTTGTATCTGGAGTGAGCTTTTGTATGGTGAGTGAAAATAATGAGTGGGTAGAGTGTAAGGCTTTTTGTAAGAGCTGTGAGGCGCGCAGTTTGAGATGGGTTTGAAGTGGGAGGATTTTGGTTTCTGAGTGGAGGTTTTGGGTGTTGTTGTCTTGTTTACAGCCCGTGATTGTTCTCAGAGCCTCGTTTTGTATTTGCTACAGTATGTTGAAGGAGGTTGATGAGATGATGGATGACCAGATGGTGTTGGCGTATTCTAGGATGGGAAAGAAAGGTGTTGTGTATGTAGTGATGAGTGTCTCCTTGCTTTTGCCCCAGTGTGTTGATACGAGGAGTTTTATGAAGTTGAGTGATTTTTGAGATGGTGTTGTATGTGCGGGAGAGGAAGTTTAGTTTGGGGTCAAAATTTAGGCCAAGGTGGTGGTGGGGGTGTTGTTGATGTTCGGGGGTTTGTTGTTTTCTGAGAGGTCTGAAGTCATGAGTGCAGTTGTGGTTGAATTGATTTGGAGGTTGTTGGTGTGATCTTATGTTTGTATCTCGTTTAAGTATACATATGTACGCTTCGGTTCAAAATGGCCAATTCGTGTTAACAGGATAAAATTTAGTTTAAACTAATTAATTTATAAGTTATAAGCTAGTTTTTCCAGTTTTCTCAAAGTTTCAAATGTTATTTGTGAGTTTTATGGAAATATTGCTGGTTTTGGATACAATACATTGGGATTTGGCCAGTCTAACAGGACACTTTCGGATGAGGATTTTTTATATACATATTACCATTGTTTTATTATATTATTATAAATAAACCGTAAACGTTACCATAGATAACTTGCTTCATTTTTGGCTTAATTAAAATTTCTTTTTCTTATATG
>OZ038320.1:22172488-22286063 GCA_964035795.1 Pterobdella sp. o SKG-2022 | reverse complement strand
AAGACCGAGACTGATTTGAGGAAAACGACGTGACAATACAGTCATTACTAGAATCTAAGTCAAAGGCATATAATGCTTTGTCCAAGTGCATGACCGGTTCTCATGAATTATTAAGTTTGAAATCCAGGTTTAATTCCATCAAAACCGAAATACAGCGCGAATTAAGAAAGATGCAAAATACTTGGTGGAGTAAGAGGGCTCATGAGATCCAATTAGCATCTGACACTAAGAACACCAGAGTATTTTACAGTCTATTGAGCGAGGTTTATGGTCCTTCTAGTTTATTTATCACGCCTTTGAGAAGCAAAGATAATAAGCATCTCATTCGCGACCCATTCGGCATCCTAAACAGATGGAAAGAACACTTTGACGATCTTCTAAATAGACCTTCAGAATTCAATTTAGAGCTAGTTCAATCCATTCCAACTAAACCAGTTGAAGACGCTTTGGGTGAAAAAATTACAGCACAGGAAGTGGAAAAGGCAGTTCAAAAACTGAACTCTGGTAAATCCCCTGATATGAACGGCCTTCTGGCAGAATTCTTTCATTGTGCTGGCCCTATGTTTATGGGGCGTCTGACTACTCTATTACAAACAGCTTGGAAAACTGAGACTATTCCCGAGGATTAGAGAAACTCTTTGTTAGTTGTGCTTTATAAAAGAAAGGGTCCTAAAAACGATTGCAGCAACTACCGAGGAATCTCACTTTTATCAGTTGTGAGTAAAATTCTTAGGCGCATTATTTTCAAAAGAATTAACCTTCACATTGCCGATAATGTTTTGCCATAATCCCAGTGTGGGTTTAGAAGTGGTCGAGGGACAGTTGATATGATATTCACAATCAGACAACTGCAAGAAAAATGTCAAGAACAGTGCAGAGATTTTTTTCAAGAGTTCATTGACCTCACTAAGGCCTTTGACACAGTAAACCATGAAACTCTTTGGTTGATTCTTGGAAAGTTAGGCTGTCTAGAGAAGTTGATTTTTATCTTAAAACTTTTCCACCACGACATGAAAACTACGCTGAATATCGGGGGCAAACTTGCAGAACCTTTCACTGTAGGAAACGGTGTCAAGCAGGGAGATACACTAGCTCCAACACTTTGCGCTTTATTTTTTTATGGTGTTTCAATTAGCTTTCAAGGATAGTAGTGAAGATGTCTACATTTACTATCGAACCACTGGTAAGCTTTTTAACATCAAACGCTTCACTGCCAGAACCAAAACAATGATGTGCGTGATACGTGAATTGCTTTATGCAGATGACTGTGCTTTGCTAACTCACACCGAGATGGAAATGCAGCACCTGATAGATTCTTTTGAAGCTGCATGCACTGCGTTGGGGCTGGCTATCAGTTTGAAGAAAAATGTTTTGATGTACCAACCAACTTCTGGAAAAACATATGTCGAGCCATCAATCTATGTCTACGGACAAAAGCTGGCAGTCGTTCCAAAGTTTGTATATCTTGGAAGTACTCTCAATTACAGTAACTCCATTGATGATAAGGTGGACTTAAGAATAAGCAAAGCCAGCCACGTATTTGGCATCTTGCATAAGCGTCTTTGGAGTCGCCGTGGTATCTCTATATGCACGAAGGTTAAAGTTTATAATACGTGTGTTCTAACTGTCCTTCTTTATGCTAGTGAAACTTGGACCACATTTAACAGGCACCTGAAACAACTTGAGCGTTTTCACCAACAGTGTCTGCGTAAAATTCTGGGCATAAAATGGCAGATGCACATCAGCGACACCGAAATACTTGAGATGGCAAATATCGGTAGCATCGAAGTCCTAATCTCCAAGCAGCAGCTCAGGTGGAGCGGACACTTAGTAAGATTGCCCAACGAACGGATTCAAAAGCAAATATTTTATGGGCAACTTACCGATGGGAAAAGATTGGCTCACAAACCCAAAAAACGATTCAAAGATTGCTTAAAACAAACCTTCAAAAAATGCGGCATAATACTCTCACTTATCCATCTATCCCGAATCTTATCATATATGTGGCAATTGTGGAAAGAGGTGCAAGTCCTCTGCGGGTTTGAAAAGCCACCTCCGAGCCAGAAACTGTTTGCAAAGCAATGGCAATACTTGAAGACGAGTTGCTGCCACCATCTCGTTTAAGTATGGGAGAAGGTTTTGTAACGAAAAACATCAAATAAGAGGAATTTTTAATACATTTATTGCAAGGAAAATCTTCAGAATCCCTCAGGTTTTCAGAACCAAGTAACATGAGTATTGTTTTTTTAGAGTTAACCCACAATCTTTTACTTTCCATTTCCAGTTTCCTTTTTTTAAATTTGAATATACAATCGTCTAGTGATTCAGAGATCAAAACCAGGTCATCCCAAGGAACACAGGTTCTTGACTCTCTAGACAAAGCTTCCAAAACAAGAATTAAGAGTAAAGGACTCAATACCTGATGTACACCAACATTTACACCGAACACATTGCTGAGTTGGCTTTTAATGCGCACTCGATTTGTATCTCCAATATACATACTCTGAACCACACGTACAGCCCACATTTCAAGCCCGAGCTTCCTCACTGCCTACCAAATCGCTTTGTGTGAGACTTGATCAAAAGCCTTCTCTAAATCAACAAAAGCAAAAAAAGTGGTTTTTTGACAGCTAGATACTTTCTCTGCAACTGATGAACATTAAAAACTACGTCAGTGGCGCTTCTACTAGGAACGAAGCCAAACTGCATCTCATCAATATCCACAACCTTTCTCATTTGTCGCACTAGGACGTACTCAACAAGCTTCATCACATGATCTTGAGGTCTCTTTAATTCCCTCAATCCAAAGCATCCCCTTACCTTTGTAGCAATTTACAAGGATGTTATCATACCAATCAACAGGAACAACACCTTCAGCAATAGCTGATTTGATGAGGTGGGCCTAGACTTCTAACCCGACAGATCCAGACACCTTCAACATTTTGGCCAGTATGCCAGAAAGTCTTGTGATACTGTTGGCCGTGTCAAACGCTTCAGTCGCGTCGAGTGCGGTGAGAATTGGGTGTTGTAAACTTGGTGTAGTGTGCTGGTCTGAAAGTGTGTTGGAAGGGCCATGTTATCGGTGATGTATATTAGGATGATTTTTCTTATTGTTTTTGCTAAGAGAAAGTAGGGCTATTGGTTGGTATGAAGAAGAAAGTGAGTGGTCTTTGTCAAGTTTGGCGAGGAGAATGATATAAGGGGATTTCCATATATGGGGTATAATGTTTGTGTTGATTGTGATGTTGAAACGGTGGTTTAGGTGTTTGATAAAAATGGGTCCTAGGTGTGTGATGTTTATGTATTTGGATTCTAAGGTGTTTTTGTTTCTAAGTGTTTTATCTGCTGCAGTGATAATTATTGAGATGGGTGTGAGTGATTTGATGTTTTTATTAATTATTCTGTATGTGAGGTTGGAGGAGTGTGCTTTGGTTGATTTGAATTATTTTTCAGTACATTAGCTTGTTGTATGTCGGTGCGGGTTGTTTTGTTGGTGGAAGTGGTGGTCATTTTTGGGTTGAGTGCCTTAACTGTTTTCCATAAGAGGAGATTTTTTCTTGTGGTCCCAGTATAGTTTTAGATGCTTTTCCCATTTTTTTTTGTAGTAGGATGAGGTTAAATTTCTTCATTTTATATTGTAAAGATCTAATTTAATAATTTAATCAAGTAAAGATTTTCCAAAATTTTTATTAATAAAATACCAATTAGTAATATTTCACTTTTCAATACCAAAACGTTTCTGCTCTTTTTCGCTCATCTTTGATGCCCATTTGTTGATTAATATCTTGTTCAAAAGTAGCTAGTTTTGGTGTGAAAGTTATTTTTAAAACCTCATCTTCTAGACTGTCTTTATCAGATGCTGTTTGAATAAAATAAAAATTTTTTTTAAGTGCTACTAATTAATTTTTTTTATAATGATTATATAAAAAAATTAAAATTTTTAAAGGTTTAATTCTTACCACTGTATTGTTTTGGGTTGACATGATCTTCAAGTGTATAATAGCCACTGGGTAAAGGTATAATACGACCTGTCCGTTTAGAAACTCTTACTTTTTCCCCTTCTTCTGTATATTTCCAATCTATGGTTGTTACTTCACTGTTGTAAAGTATTTGTATTATGGTCTGTTAATGTGTAAAACAAAAACTTTTTTCTATTTACTTTTTCACATAAATATAACAAACACCATCTCATATTGAATTTGTGATAGTCATTTTTAAAAAAAACGTTTAGGTGAATAGCTGACACTGAAATTAGTAGCTAGCTGTTATATTGAAATGAAAAAAAAAAAGATTAAAACCAGAAAAAATTGAAATTATTAATTTTATAGAAAATGAATGAAACAAAAATAAATTTGAAAAATTTTACTTATCAGATGGGTCTATAAGAGCTACTTGAGTTGTGACAAGTAAAGGTTTTTCACTTTTCATGCAAAAAGGTGTTGGGCCATCTTCTTTCATTAAGTATTCCTAAATAAAAATGATGTTTTTTTGAAGAAATTGGTTAAAATATAAGATGTCAACTTACACAATTGAGACCTTCTACATAAACCCAATTTCTTTCTTTTATAATAAAATTTATAATGCCAATTTTGTCTTTATCGGGGCCAACCAAAATTTTGACCTTCATAATGTTGTAAAAACTAACTCAATATATTATTTGATGTATTTTTAATACTTATTAAATGAGTTTTTATGTTTATTATAACAAGATCGTCAAAAAACAATAACATTCAAATTCTAGGACTTATTACCCTATCGCCTATGAAGATGTTCCAATTTTTAATGGGCTCTACGGGAATATATTTGAATCCCTTGTGGGGCAAATTGTCTAATCTAAATTGTTCTGTCCATGGTCGATGTTCTCCATAATTCCACTTTTTTCTTCCCACCTCTTTCCATCCAACTATTGGATTCCATGTTCTTCTTCTATATATGTTCATTACTCTATCAAGATATCTGTTAAAGTATCGCATTGAAAAAACGGGAGTTAATTTCATTTTGATATGTTCAAAATTGTTCAACGCTCAATAATTTATTGAATAATAACGTGTGTTTTATCTGTCGCAGTAGAACCAAAAAACACTGACAATCTCACAAAAACATAGTTTACTAGTTGACGAAAATTCAGAAAACTAATCATAAAAATTATTTATTCAAATGATTTATTTATTGAATAGTAATTATATAGAATTTTTTTTACGTAATTGTTTGTCAACCAATCAAATCTGTTTTTGTGATGTTGTCGCTTGTTTTTTGTTTTTGCTGCGACAAATAAAACACACATTACTGAATATTGAATCTTCAAACATGATAATAATAAGTAAGATAGAAAACAAACATATAATTTTGTAATATTTTACAAAAATTTTTGTCTTTCTAATTTTCTACTAAAATTTTCAAAATATGGGTTTTTTCAATTTAATTTACTAAAATTTTTTCAAAACTAGCTTTTTTATGTTTTTATAAAAGAATGTCTAGCAAAATAAAAAAAGAATCAATAAAAAAGACACAATTATCTCTTACAAATAACAAAAATGTATTCGTAAAAATTATTTTTGAAAAAAATCAAATGAAATATTGGTTATATAAAGAAATGTGCAGATTCAATCTTTAATGTATAAAACTTCAAAGTAGAAAAAAAACTCAAAAATTAATTTACTTTTCATGATACTTCAATTAAAAATTGTTTGTTTATAATTTTTGTAGTATTATTACTCAAATAACTTTAAAAATTCATTTTCCAGGACCTTTCCATACAAAATTAGAAGCAAGTTCAACTGAAGACATTTGCTGTTTTCCCCACGTGATTTTATCGGAATAGATTTTGTTTGTTTTACTATGAATTTGATGATTTTCAGATTTAATAAACTTTTGGTAATAATCAAAAAAATTTTTCAAAAAAAGTCAATCTTTTTGTCTAAAACTAGAAATTAGAAAATTTAAATTGAATAAAAAAACTATACAAAAAGAAATTGGAAAATCTTATGAAGAAAATAGCCACAAACCAGAAGAGACTATCACATGCTTTCAAGGAGATCCTCAACCCCAATAACTACTTTTGAAATTCTTCGAACAATCAAAAAACTCAAAAACCGCAAAGCGCCTTGACATGATGGAATTATAGCAGAAATCATGGAAGACTGTGCAAAACTCATTTATCCAAAGCTAAAAAAACTTTTCAATGAGATCTTCACTACAAAAAAAATACTTATAGTAATAAACAAAGGTATAATCATCCCAACCTCACAACCCCATTAACAGAAAGTAGTTGACAACATACGACCATCAACCCTGATCATAACAATAAGAATAATATTTTTCATATTATTGCTAAAAGGAATTTGAAAAATTAGATTCTGTCTTACCCCTATCTTAATCAGCATTAGTGCCAATAGATCCACGGCCACCAACAATGTCTTCCTCATGAAAGCACTACAAAGTCAATGGCAGCATTTTAAAAATAACAAATATGTTTTATTCGTCGACTAGTCAAAAGCATTTGACAAAAGCTCAAGAAAGAAATGCATTGAAACATCAGGAATATCGAGATAATAATGAAACTCAAATGATTCGCTTCAACAACAACAAGCTTGGAGACATGTACAAAAAAGAACTCAAAACAAACATTGGCTCTCTCAAGACGACTCTCTCTAATACAACATATCTCTTCAAAGTAACAGAAGAGATGAAAAAAAAAGCTACGAGTCAAAACATCAATGAAATAAGCTACGGTGATGCCAAAATTTCTACTAAAACAACAAAAAAGAAATCGAAAAAAATACAAAAGGCTACCGTCGAAGCTTATCATAAATTCAAACAAAAAATAAATCCTACAAAAACAGAACTACCAAAAACCGAAAAATTTAGAAAACACAAAAATACTTGGCACTATATTAAATACAAAATCAGAAATAAAAGAAAAAATAAAGAATGCAAATGTAATTGCAATAGAAAACCGCATATTTCTGAAATTAAACTAAAAAATAAATAAAAAATTTACCTCACATCAGATCTGTTCTTCTCTACAAATGTCAAACATGGAGTCCAGCAGAAGCAAATCTCAAGAAGATTGAAATAAAAGGCCAAAGGAAATCTTTTGGATTATTTTATCCTCACAAGATGAAAAAAGCTCACAGAACAAAACAAACTCGAAAAATTGAGAGATGTAATTGAAAAAAAAGATGGAGTTATCTTGGCCACTTATTCATGCGTCAAAATTCACCAATAGCTGAAAAGCTTACAAACGCTTTTAATGGCAAAAGAGGAGACGGCCAAGTAAAAACAGTTACTGCTATGAAAAGAGCACTGAGAAAAAAAAAGGTTTTCATTTCTTAGATGAAGCTGAGACCTGTGCGCAAAACAAAGAGGAGTGAAAAAATGAAAAATAAAACAAAAAATTACTATCTTCGATCAATTGGAATACGAGAAGATTGCACAAAAAACATTGAACCTTTTTTTTGTGAAATGAATATAAACAAAAGTTTATCATCATAAATGTCTAATAATTTGAAAGTATACTTTTAGAAAACTTTAAATTTTATATAGTATTTTAATATAAGAGAATGAGGGATTAAATATATTAACCTATCAACCATATTAAATTATTATACATTTTCCATTAATAGGTTTGATAATATATTATTGATTTTACTAAGAACGTAGTTTACGAAAAAAAACCATCTGCCTGGCCGTGCTAACGCTCAACTTGTACTTATCAAATTCAGAATTCGCTGATTTTATTTGGCCCGAATGATAATGTGACAAACAAATTTATTTGTTATTAACGAACTCATGCATGTGGTCAAAGAAGAAAAATTTATTTGATTATAAAATTTGAAATAAACTGTTTAATTATTTTATTTTACTTAGAAATTTTTTGTTTTCCAATTTCAAAGATATGAGTTCAAGCTCAATTTTATCAACAAAATATTCCGATTGAAAACTTGTTACAATGCTTCAAGTATTTTAAAAATCATCTATCCATAATTAAAAACTTAAATTCTGTAAAATCACACGGAATAAACAAGAAACTCTGTTTTTTAATATCAAATATTTCATATTTTGTGAAATAAAATTTTGATACAATTCGATTTTTAATTGGAGTATTTTTTAATTATTTCGTATGTGCTATTTTAATTTGCACTCATCTTACAACCAAATTAAACCAGTACTAAAACTGTTAATATTTTACTCTTATCCGTAATCAAGAGAAAATCGGTAAAAAAAGCTTAGTGAATCCAAATTAACTTTTTTGTAATATTCAATGCAAAAAACCCCAAAAAGAGGCAATACAACGTGGATTAATGCAGCTCTTTCAACTCTATATGAACATCCGCTATGGGCATCTAAAAAATTTTTTAAGTCATGTAAAAAGATCGTTCAAAAATATAAATTTTTGATAATTTTCAAAACTGAAATTATTATAATAAAAATATTGCAAAGAACAAAGATACTGCATAGGTTTTTTGAGCAAAGTGGTACTTCAGGAGGGCACTTTGAGCAGGGCATTCCAGTAATATAAGGTGGTACGTTTGTACCATTTATCAGCACGTTTACCCCTCTTTGAAAAATAGTATGAAATTTAAGCTTGAAGTATCTGTTAACAAAATTATTTTCAAATAATTTACTGAACCCACTGTTCGTGATAATGGCAAACAAAGAAAAAAGCATTTGTAAAAGAATGGTTTTGCATTGTCGCGCATTTGTGTAATCCACATCCTACTTTGAAAGTATTGGCGTTCACCATCTTGATTAAGTAAATGTGAAAAATTAAACATAACACTCCTAATCCAAATATTATTTACTTGAGTATAATTAGAACAGTGTTTTTCGCAGTGACCAGCAGTCAAATTATAATCAAACATTTCATGGTTCCAAGTTTCAATAGCATTCGTCAAATCCCATGCTGCAAATAAAATTTTATTGAAAACAATTATTATTATTATTATCATTATTATTAATGATGGTGATTTTCGTTTAAAGTCCTTGTGTCCCAAACTAGCGGGTTTGGACATTTAGAGCATTTACTTTTCGCTTCCAGCCTTGTTTGTTTTGTCAAGAGCCTCCACCCTTCTCAAGCCGGTTGCTTTCAGATCCCTGTCAATCTTTTGCCGCCAGATCATCTTAAGTTTTTTTGCATCTTGTATACTTTCGATGCTAAAATCTCGTGCCAGCTTAGGCCACTGGTATGGTTCTATTTTTTCAAAATGCTTCCTGAGTCATAAGGGAAAAGGTTTGATGTCGAGAGCCTTCAGTGCTTCCTCTCTAGGTTGTCTAGTGACTACGTAGCATGCATGATTCTTGGTTCGCAAAACTTCGGGTTGTTTCTTCAGTCATTGCCCAAGTTGCTGAAGCATATAACATGGTACTTTGAACGCATGACTTAGACTCATCCACGTAGTTTTCCTGGAAGAAGCTTGAATGAGAGAATTGATTTGCAAGCTCCCAGAGCTGTCTAGCCATGACTTATACCGTTAGAAATTGACGCTGGATCTCTGGAATCCTGTATACTTCCTAGATATTTAAACGTGTTTGCCATTTTTACGGCCCAGTTTTTTACCGCCTACCTAGTAAATCTTGTTGGCATAATCCATATTTGAACATATTGGCATCGTTTGAGTTAAAGTTTGATGCAGACCATTGTTGGGGCTTATGACCGTCTAAAAGAAGTGAGTTAGCACATTTTAAAACAATGTCGTCTATATTGCAGTATTTCAGTAGCCCATTTGGAATACCGTTTTCGCCAGAAACTTTACCAAGCTTAAGACATTTTTTCACTGCAAGTTATTATCCTTTGGTAAAAGGTCCAGTTTCTACTGTAGATCTTCAAATATTGTTTGAACCTGGACAAAACAATCATCTGATACTGTGAGTTTCAAGAGTTGACCAGAGAAATATCCAGGTTATGAAAGGTGAAAACAGTAAATCCGGTGGTAATAGGTGATTTAGGAACAATAACAAATTAATTAACTAGTTTAACTAATTTATGTGTTATTGTTCTTAAAGTACCTGCTACCACCGGAATTACTGTTTTCACCTTTCATAACCTGAATATTATTATTATTGTTATTAAGATTTTTATAGCACACAGTTATCAATTCAAAATTGCTTTAGAGGCGTTCAAGGTTTGTAAGAGATTATGACTGGGTATGTTTATGGTATAAGTGAGTTTTCAAAAGTTTGCGAAAGCTCATGAGAAGGCGATAAGTGCAAGTTAGAAGGAAATGAATTCCACAGACGTGGAGCCTGGTGAGAGAAAGAGCGACTAGTAAGCAAACCTAAAGAAACAGTTTGATGAAACTAGAAACCAGAGTGGTTGACGTGTGTGTCTAATTGACAAAAGATCAAAAAGATAAGCAGGTTGTTCAAGCTTGAGAGTGCAGGCAATGAGCCAAAGTAATTTAAACTTGCATCTTTGGGAGACAGGAAGCCAGTGCAAACGATCAAGACAGTCGCTGGAAGAGCTGAAAGAATCAGCTTGAAAAACCGTCTTGGCCACGTGGTTTTGGAAGGCTTGAAGTTTGCATAAAAGATAGTTTGGCTGCCCGCAAAGGAGAGAATTACAGTAGTCCAATCTGGAAAGAACTAGTGAGATAAAGAGGGCATTAGCAGGGAAAAGAGGTAAGAATTTGCGTACTTGTTTTATGGCATGGATATGGAAATTGGAAGATTGGATTATTTGAGAAATAGTGAGCAAAGCTCAAATTTAAATCTAAGGTGACACCTAAGATTTTGAGCATGGAAGATATAGGAAGTGTCATGCCGTCGAGGGTTACCACAGAAGGGAGATTGTATTTTGCTAAAAGACGAGAGCTGCCGACGAACATCACTTCACTCTTAGTAGGGTTTAGTTTCAGTTGACTTCAGGAAAACCAAGAGTTTAGAGCGGTAAGACAACTGGATAATTTAAGAAGAGTGGGGTTAGGATCTGGGTGAAAGACTCTGGTGAAGAGTGATGTCATCAGCGAACTGGTGAAAAAGCAAGTCGTGCTGTACAATAATGCTACACATGGGTGATGTATAGAGAGAAGAGGATTGGTCTCAAAACGGAGCCCTGCGGCACGCTTGAGTTGAGTGATGTAAGAGAAGAAGAGAAATCAGCACGGGATTTAAATATGAGAGCACGAGCAGTCTTACGAAATTCCTTGAGGGCAGCAAGAAGACTGGCTGGAACAGACTTGGATGACCTTAACAATAAGGAAATTTTTCTTTCAAGTTTTCGTCTTTTTCTTCTGGCGGCAATGACGTCAGTAGATAGCTTGGGATGGGAGTGACTGCTGGGACGAAAGATGTGGGTGCGAAAGGGGGCATGGTGGTCGATAAGTGATTCAAAGGAGTTATTCATTGTTGTAAGAAACTCTTCAACTAGAACATCAGAAAGGTTAATTAGTGTATTATGAATATGTCTGAGATCTTTCTCAGATAGAAACAAACAGTGTGACGAAAAAGACACTTTGTCTGTCATGATTCAAAAGAAGAGTGGGGCGGGGATTTAATGACATCCAATCTAATGGAGTTTCTGGAAATTACAGAAATATCTCCGCTTCGTTTGCCGATGGGTCGGTGAGAGTGCAAAACATGAAAGCCATGAGGCACTATGTCATATTTTGTGGCATTGTCTGCGTTTTCAGAAATCCAAGTTTCCGTCAAAGCAATAATGTCAAGTTCAAGAGAAAGGACAGTATCGAGTATAATAGAAAACTTACTACGAGTAGACTTAGGATTGAGGAAAGCGAATTTAGTAGACACAGATACATTATGGACTTTAGGATGAAAGGCTGACCGTCATTTCCAAGCCGTACGGCCCAACTTGAGTCGCACTTGCTGTCTATAAAGAGGACAAGAGGAGGATGTTGTGACGTGATCATGGCAAGAGCGCTTTGATTTAAAGCAGGGAACACAAAAGGAAGGAGAGGTTTTAGGGCAGTTGACAGATGAATGGTCTTTGCCGCAGTGCTCACATACTCTAGGATTGTAGCACTTAGTTATGTTATGACCATAAGTCTGACAACTCAGTAATCTAGTTGGATGGATGCGGGAGTGGAAAAGGAATCTACCAAAAAGGAGATGTAGATTCTTGAACTTGTTCAGCATGGGGAAAACAGTGCTTGAAACTTGGATAAGCCAGTCACGAGTAGAAAAGTTTCGCGCATTGGGCCTGTGCCTAAAGGCACTGAAAGCGCTAGAATCAGCAAATGGAAAGGGGAGATTGAAAGAGGTTTCAAGTTCCTCATTATAAATCTATGTCAGTCGACCCAGAACGGTGATTGTTGGATCCAAAAGTACTGGGCCATGAAGGCGTATGTTGGGAGAAGAAAAAAGGAAAAGTTTAGCATCCTTAATTTTGTTTTCTCCTCCCATAACCTGAATATTTTTCTGGCCAATTCTTGGTTTTTCTATTTTTTCTTTTTATTTTTTTTTCATTATTATTGATATATCAATTATTACTTATTAATATTATTATTAATTTTAAAACAATATATCTCTGAACTACATAGAATTTTGGATTTTTCTCAAACTACTTTAAATGAAGCTAGAATTTTCGTTAAAGGGAATCTTATCATAATTCATTATAAATTAAGCAAAAGAATCTAAAGAGCCAAGAAAATAGCTGAACAAATTTAAACAAAAAAACTGAAAAAACAGATTTAAAGAAAATAATAGCATAAAAATTAAAAAAATGATGAACATAGAAAAGTGGAATAGTGGAAAACAAATTAGAAACTGTGTTAAATTGTAATTTTGATTTTGAATGAATTTTTGAACCTATTTTTTTTTGAAAAACAGGAATTTTTGAAACGATCAATTTTATGCCTTGCATATTCTTGTGCTCTAATAAAAAACTAATAAGATAGTTTAATCAAATTAGCTCTTTCGTCATCATGGTTAACTGGATTTCATTAAGCACAAAAATATGGAAAGCATACAATTAATCGTATCAAAAAAAAAAGAAAACTGTTTTATTTACCCCCCGTAGTAAGATAATGATTTTGTCCAAATTTTTTGTATCTTCTTAATAAAACAGCGGTTTTCTTAAGTTTCCAGTTGCATTTACTTGCCTGATTTTGAGCAGATGTAGCAAGATCTCGAGAATAATACTGAATGAAAATTATGAATTAGTAGGTATGAAGCAATTCAGTAAATCTTATTAAGGCATAATTTCTATCGCTTCAATATTTTCGTTTTATTATATAGGATTTTCATATTTGATCTGAATTGTTTGTAAACTAACAAGTTATTTAGCTGCGTCATCATCATCATGTCGCCCGCAGTCGAACTTCTATGACTTCCAATACTCCCTATCGCTCATAGCTGTTTCTAAATCTTCTTTATCAAGATTAGTATCATCAGTTAGTTGGTTGATAAAAGTTCGAGCTGGTCTTCCTCTAGTATTTTTACCACATCTTGGTTCCCATAGTATCAATTTGTGTATAACTTCTTTACTGCCAAAGCAATGTTTTGCAAAACTTGCAATTGTATTGGTTATCTTTGGTAAGTTGTCGTATAGTACATTATTGCTTATACGTTGCTGCCATTTTACATTATTCACAACTCTTAGCATTTTTGTATAGCATCCGTTTAACTTTGTTTCTAACTTTTTGGTCAATGTCCAGGTACTAGATCCATAGAGTAGCACAGAGCTCACTGTAGTATGGAAAAATGCAAATTTCAAGTTTTTTGGCAGATTTGAATTCTAGCTAGTATTTAGTTTTTGTAGTGCAACCCAAGCTTTACCGATTCTTACGTCAGCGTCTTTCTCGTTGGAATATATCCAGGATCCTAGATAAAGAAAATCGTTTGTGGGTTTTATGCATTTTTTGTTTATTGAGGTGAAATTTGAAGGATTTTGGTTAAATGTCATATTTTGTGTTTTTTTCTCATTAATGTGAAGAACTTTTAGTTTGGCTGCCATTTCTACATTATGCAACAGTTTTTCAGCTTTATCCACAGAGTCTAAAAGTACAAAAGGCTGGAAACTGAGACTTTGGAAACCAAGTTGAATTTTCTAATTTCTTCAATGTATCAATCCAAGAAAATGAAACTGGTAATACTTTGGATAAGCGTTGGAAGTACCTGAAAAACAATTTGATTAATGCTACAAAACAGGTTTGTGGAGTTTCTGCAAAACATACCTGGAAGAGGCAGACTTGGTGGTGGAATGACAAGGTGCAGCAAGTTGTGTCTCACAAACGCAAATGTTTCAAAGTATGGAAAGCAGGAGAAGACAGAGATGCTTATCAGGCTGCTAAACGTGCATCCAACCTTGCTGTGCACATAGCCAAAACTGATGTTGAGAAGATTGCGTTCAAACAAATCAATCCCAGATCTGTTGAGATATATCGACTGGCTAAGCAAATGCGACGAAAGAACCAGGACGTCATTGGGGATAAACCGGTGAGAAATAATAATGGCCAAATGTCCCTGGATGTTGATTCCAAAAAAGAAGCATGGAGAAAGCGTTATATGCACCTTTTCAATGTGGAATTTTCATGGAATCCAGGTGGTTTGTCCGAAGTCTATCCCGTGGAAGATCCCAGCGAACTTATCACTACAGCAACGGTTGGAAAGGCCATTAATAAGATGACCCTTGGGAAAGCAGCGGGTACTTCAGGCATTGTTGCTGAGATTCTCAAGGCCGTAGGCTCAAATAGTGCTAGTATGATTCGAGATATCATTGAAGACATCATCTTTGAGAAACGTCTGAGTGGCAGGAAAGTCAAATAGTCAGTGTATATAAGGGTAAAGGTAATGCTTTAAACAGGTCTGACTATAGGGGTTTGAAGTTAATTGATCAGGTTATGAAGGTTTTGGTGCGCATAGTGGAAGTTTTTATCAGACAAAGGGTGGTGATTAAGGATATGCAATATGGTTTTATGCAAGGTCGACTGACGACTTAATAGTAAGTGCTCAGTCCATCATAGATGAACTATTAGTGAAGTTGAGAACATGGAGATCGGAGATGGAAAAAAAGGGTTTGAGGGTGAATATGGGTAAGACAAAGCTAATGGTTTCTGGTTCGAACCTTGATGTGTTGAGAAAATCTGGGAAGTATCCTTGTGGTGTATGCCAAGCAGGTGTGAGTAGAAATGCTATTCAGTGTGGAGGCTGCAAGTAATGGGTACACAAGAAATGCAGCGGCATAAAAGGCCCTTTAACTTCGGATCTTAACTTCCGATGCGCTCGTTGCCTTAGTACAGCATTGCCTGTTGATTAGTAAAGGAAGTGATGATTGGGGATGAAAAACTAGAAGTTGTCTAAAAGTTCTGGTATCTTGGGAATATGTTATCTGCAGGTGGTGGATGTGAGCTTGCTTCAATAGCAATTCGTAAGTGTGCCTGGGAAATTTCGTAAACTTCTTCTACTTCTCGCTAATCGTCATTTATCATTATTGACCAGAGGCCGTGTCTATTCAACCTGCGTCAGAAGAGCTATGTTACATGCTGCTGAAACATGGCCCGTAACAGTTTCATATTGAACCGCCTTAGACGAAATGACCTTGCCATGATTTGCTGGATGTGCAATATCAAAACGAATGATAACGTTTGCTCTCACTCACTCCTTTCAAAACTTGGCATTCGTATAAACAGGATAAGGTGGTTTGGACATGTAGAGCATAGCGTGGGTTGGATTTCTCAAGTGCAAAAGTTGGATTTAGATATTTGCAAGAAGCCTTGTAGGCCCAAAATGACTTGGAATGAGTTCATATTGAATGATAAAAGAAAGCTAGACATGGTTTGTGCGGATCCACTCGATCACTCTGAATGGAAAGGCCGACTTCGAGATAGAACTTTCAAAAAACCCAACTCTTGGTAAAGGAAAACGGGGTATAAAATGGATTTGATTGCTTGATTGATTGATGATACTCAAGTCTCCCTTTTTTGGAACAGGTAAGATTTTACCTTGTAGCCAGCAGTTTGGTGCGTCACAAAGATATGTTTTGTTGCATACATTTAATAGTTCTTCGTTCATACAGCCTGTTTTCCATGTTTCTATTGGTATGTTATCAATGCCAGTGGCTGTTATTTTGACTTTATGGAAGCTTGAAGCTCGATTGCAGTAAATTCACCAGTTTTAATTGGGAGAGTATCAAATACTTTTGGTACGGGTTGATCATCTATCTCCGGTGATTGTTAGAGAAGCTTTTGAAAGTGATCTTTCCAAATAGCAAGAGGTTCATCTGTGTTGCTTGCTTTGATTCGACCACGTTTTGGGCCTTTTCTTCTCGTCACTTCATTCACTGTATCCCATACTAGTCTAGAATGGTGATTTATGTGCGCATCTTTGATTTCCTTTATTTTGCTTTTCACGTAATTTTTTTGTTCTTTATCATAAGCATGGTCTAGATCTTTTTTAGCTTTTTCCACAAGTAGGGTGTTTGTAAAATGATATGAAAGTGATATTTTATAGACTGAGAATGATGAAAAAAGCGTCTAATATAGAAGGTAAAAACTGCATAAAAGACAGAAATGGGAAAACTGTAATTGTCAAAGATGGTCGAAAGAGTATGGAAGAAGCACATGAAGTCAGTCATGAATGGAATGGTGAATGTAGACGGGGTTAAAAGTCTTGTGGAATTAGTTGCTATGAGTGATGTTGAAAATCCACTAAGAATCACCAAGAAGTGCAAGGTCAGTGGGCCATCTAGAACTTCTCTACATAGAAAGCAAGTTTTATTGCAAATAGCAAGCGAAACCCTCGATGAAAAAGATGAGATTCATGACTGGAAGACAAAGACAGTTGTTCCAATTTATAAGAAAAGCGTTGTGAACTGTGCTAGCTACCGAATTTCTAAGATTTTTGAGCATGGTATAAAACGGGGGAAAGGGCTGTAGAAAAGATGGTTTACCATAATGAAAGTTGACCAA
Organism: Pterobdella sp. o SKG-2022; assembly: GCA_964035795.1. NCBI lineage: Eukaryota > Metazoa > Annelida > Clitellata > Hirudinida > Piscicolidae > Pterobdella > Pterobdella occidentalis. The sequence goes on along the minus strand of OZ038320.1, from coordinate 22,269,198 downwards.
ATTCAATATGATTTCATCTCTGGTAAAAACACATTAGACGCTGATTTTATTACCAAGAAAAAACAAAAAAGCTACCTTGAAAAAAATTAAAGCTTTTTATTTGCTTTGTTGACTTGGAGTAAGCTTTCGATAGAGTGCCAAGAAAGGTGATTGAATGAGCGCTAAGAAGGGAGATGGTTCTAAAAAGGTTGGCTCAAACAGTGATGTCTATGTCAAAAATAGTAAAAACTTAAGGTTGAAGGTGGACACAAGAATTTGATGTTGGTGTAAGTCTCTATCAAGGATTGGCTCTCATCGTTTTTGCTTGGAAAAATTCAAGATGTGCTGTCTACAGACGAAAAAAAATCCCAATGAACTGCTGTTTTTTGAAAAGAAGACTTAGCACATTGGAGGTACCAAACCGGCTGGAGCGACATGAAAACGATGCGACTCTCCGAAAGCTCAATCAAAACTTCAGCGAATTGAAACTTATTTTAAACAATATTTCTTCAAAAGACAAACTTATTTAAAAATGCATGAAACACAAGACTATTTGGATTTTATCAAAAAAATTATCGAATAAACTTAAGATTAATTAAGAACATATGGCAGGTTAATGAATCAGAATAGTCTGACAATTGTATGAAAAAAAAACACCAAGTAATCATCGAACAAAATTTCACGAGCTTTTCCTAAATCGAACTTTCTGAAGCTTTGTTCAATATACATTTGAGGATTTTCATTAAATATTTTCATAAAAATTTTATTGCGTAAATCTCCTCGTGTATTTAGGTAATTAAACTTTCAATATTTTTATGCTTATCTCTATTTGAATTTATCATAAAAATTATAAAAATATATTCTCAATTACTTACGAAGGGTTAATTATATTGAAAAAATTGAAAAGCTTAATACACCGAAAAGCGTTTCAAGTGTTTTTAAAATCATCAATAAATATAATTTTGAGCAATCGAACTTTCTAATTTTGCTTAGTTGGAAGGACGTCAAACGTTCAAACAATCAACAAATTAGCCTAGTAAGAAATCGATTTTATGAACTGATCAACACCAAGCTTTTCTCAAGTCGAACACACATTACCTAGTGAACTAAATTTTATTCCAGGAAAATAAAGTGATTAGTGTTTGCACTAAATTTCAAGTCAAAAATCTGAAATTCTCAAACAATGCCGTTTTTATTACCTATTTTTCAAATTTTAAAAAAATATCAAAGGCTATTCCGGGTTTTTGTAGCATAGATTAACTTTGTCTAATATTTTTTGAAAATTTAACTAAAGCTTCTTTTTTTATTAACAACAAAATTCAAACTAATTCAAAAACTTTTCAGTTAAAAAAAATATTCTCACCATCATTCTCATATTTGCTGCTAAAGGCATGACCATAGCCCGTTTTTCGTTGTGCAACCTCACAATCCAATTTATTTCTTTAGGAGTAAAAACCTCATTAGCCTGAATTTTTTTTTTTAAATTCGAGTTTTAGTGTTGATGAGTTGAAACTAAATAATTCAAAATAAAAAACTTGTGCTATGGCGCAAATCGATATGAAGGTTGATAGATAGAAGATAATGATTTTCTTCATAATTTTTGGTACTGAAAATTCGGATTTCTTTTGTAAAAACTATCATAATACATGAAATGCTTTTTTATTTGAATAAAAATGACTTAGAAACATTTTTTTTAATTACTATTAAAAATAACTTTAAAATCACCTTTTGATGCTTTAACAAGCGAAATAATTAGAATTTAACTGAAACCGTTGAACGGTATTTTTAAAATGTGACGTAGTTTTGAAAAATAATACAACAAAAATTTTTATGTATAAAATATTAAAGAATTTAAAAAAAAATATTTTGAGGGTTTTATTAGTTTTATGGTACTATACTCGAATTCATTTTTATTTTTGCTATTTTCGCCTGTTCAATTTATTCATAAAATTACAAAAGTAAACAAAATTTTAAATTTTAAACAGCTTATTGTGGGAACAAAAAAAATTTTCGCTAGCTTTCATTTCAAAAATAGTTGGAATTGAAAAAAAGAACCTAGTCATGTGAATGTGAATGAGACGATGCATAAATAAAAAAATACATTTTACGCAGTATCTTCAATAAGAAAACAAAATAAAGTTAAAAATTAGAAATAGAAAAAGATGAACAGAAAAAAAGAGAATAATGAATGAAATTTTCACGAAACATGCAATAGAGACTTTCTGGGGAAACCAGACTGCTTCTGGAATAGATATATCATTGAAATTATGCTCATTCTCAAGTGAGAAAATTGAAGACTTTTTTTTTCAATATTTTTATTTTAATGAATATCTAATCATATTTATATTTATTTATTAGAAAAATATAAAAATCAAAACAACTAAATATGAAATTATAAATTTTTTTTCTTATATTTTGATAATGTTCGGTAATTGCAAAAATTGTTGAAATTTATGGAGTTTTATTCATTTCAAAATCATCAATATTTTTGTTTCATTGATAGGATTTTCATCATTTGATTATATATTATATTTAAATTAATATTTCATTAACTATGTTTATTTCCAAATCAAATAGCTGCTATATTGAATTGTCATGTTGTTCAAAAAATAAATCAAAGGTAAATGGTGACAAATGAAAAACCATATGCACAACTGTTCAAGGGGCATGAAAGAATCAGAAGAGTACTTTAGAAACTACAAGGTCTAAAAAAGAAAAGGACCAAAATTAAAGTATAATGAATATTCCTTTTCATAAGATAAAATTGAAATAGTTTATATATATCAAAATTGTCAAACTATATCACTCTTGTCGTTCTAGGTCGTTTTTTGTCTTTTTTCAAGAGGGGTTTGACAAAATTTCAAGTTTCCATAAATTTATTTCAAAAGCCTGGCTCTCTTCTAATTGCAGTATTCCTTTTTCTTCTTACACACATTTTTTTCAGATCTTTTTAGACCTATCGACTGGTTTACATCCCTCGAGGTTCATTTTGTACACCTTCAGTGTCAAACCGTCTTTTGGCTTTTTCAATATATGGCCAAACAATCTCACTGCTAAGTCTGGTCTCTAACCGTGGTATACCACAAATTTCCACCAAAGGATTACCTCGTTGCCTGCTATACCTCATGCCAACCATATTTGAGCTCTTCATAATATATTATATTAGAATTACTGTTTCCTTAATTTCATTCCAAATTAGGTGGCTGCTACATAAGATTTTTCTCCAATGGTCCAAGGTATGAGCAGAAGGCAAATGATGAAAAATGAAAACTATGTGTAGGAATGTTCAATGTGAGTTAAAGAATCAAAGCAGTAGTGTGGGAACCACACGAGTATATAAAAGAGAGAAAGACAAAAAATTGAAATTTAAGGAATAATTATTTATTTTCATCAAAAGAAATATACAATTTTTTATATTTATAAATTTTTAAAAATAAATTTTCTAAACACTTCATATTTTTATGATATACAACAAAAGCACTGAAAATAATTCAATAATCAAAAGTTCAACGTCAATTTATGGAAAAAAATTAGTGAATTTATTGAGCAACTGTTGATATTGCTTATAAGTACATTAGGATGAATATATTTAGGTTGGTATTTGGTCTTACTCGTTTTTCGTTTTGGTTTATTGCCGGATCATGGTCGTTCATACGCAAAATGTAGCCTAAGATTAATTTTAAGAAAACAACTCAGATGTTGAAACACGACCAGACTGTTTCAAGCTCTAGGGAAGTCTTACTGCAAATACATTGATAAAGTGTCTTGCTGAATTCCAAAACCAAAAAAGATGCCGTTGTAACTGTCCAAGGATAAGATATATACAAGTTCTTTATAAAAATTCAACAAAGAATATACGGTTTAGTCGTATCAAAGCGCAGGATGATTATAACGGTTTTCAGTGGAAAACATAAGTTAACCAAAAAATCCCTACAAAACCTGTCTTTTGATGAGATTATGATAATGGATAGAATAAAGCGTGCACTTTTTTTTCAAAAAATCTGCAATAATTAAAGACAATGACGTAGATCAAAATAAGTCATGGTTGATAAAGATGCTACTTTAACAAAGACTTTACATTTCAAAATGTGCAATTTCAATTTTATTTTTATCATTAACATTTAATGTATATCAATATCTACGAAAAAAAGTTATTAAAATAACCGAGTAATATTTGTTCACAAAAATATTCAAACTCTCAATGATCAACTCGGTAACCGTAAATTAACCTTGATTTCTTGATTCCAGTCGAAAAAACTGTCGAATATTGCTTTCGTATTAATTTAAAATGACTGAAACATCAAAGTAATGACACATAATATTATTCATCATGGTTTCAAGTTTATTTTGTGATTGGTAACAATTTTCTCATCAAAATATACAAAACTAGTTTCTGAGGAATTAATTCAAAAACTGCGACTATTAAAAATATTCTTTCCCAAGTCTTGGGTTGGATGAGTGATCTAAAAACATGCATAATCCAAACTAAATTTTTGAATATCGAGCAAAAACTAAAAAATATGAATAAATTGTAAATATATTATTTTTGTAGATTTGTGCAAAATTGTTCGTGTCTACAAATTGAAAACAGACTATATTTTGGCATGTATGAACAAAGACCTAAGAGCAAATGAAATTTGAAAAAGCTTGCAAAAAATAATGAAAGGCAAGGGAAAGTTTGAAATAGTTAAAAAAATACAAACCAAAGTTTTAGAAAGAGCAATTAACTCATCTGGTAATCTAGTACAAAATTTATAAAAAAATAATTTATTAGTTGAAAAATACCATTATTCACAAGGTGCTTTTCAATGCATTGAAATTTTATGTTGTTTCAATCGATTATTAAAAATAGTTGCAGCAATATTTTTTTTAATATATTGGAAGTATGAAGGTAATATCTTTTTATTTTCAAAAAATGAAAAAAAAAAGTTTAAAACTAAATTAGTGAGACAAACCTAAAATAATTGAAAACTTACGGAATGAATTCAAATAAAAAAGACAAAAAATATAAAATCAAAATATTTTGGTGACCAATAAAGCTATTTATTTTACCCACAACCATGACTAAAATCGTGTAGAGTTTAAGCCGGCGTTGATTTGATTCATTGTAGCGTTGTAAGTAGCCATTTGTTGGTCAACTTTATCAGCAAAAGTGGTGTCAAAGTAAGTGATATTCTTACTCAAAGGCTTTTCGATAGTTTTTCTTAGCCTAAAAGCAATGTGAGCCCAAGCCAAATTAATAATAAATTTCAAATAATTATTTTAAAAATTTATTAAACAAAATGAAAAAATTAGGATTTTTTTAAAAACTATTCCCGCACCAAACTGGATATCAAGCTACATGCAGGAAAAAAATTAATACTTTCACACATGCATTTAATTATTTCGAATTATCTTAATTTGAAGCTAGTTTGAATCAATTAATAAAATGCAATTTATATAAATCATCGAAACCGTAATAGCTTACGCTCTATTGATCCTCCAATGAATAATAAGAAAAGCCACAGCAACTAAAAAGCTCAAGCCTCCTACAACTAGGTAGGCAATGCCCAAGAAGAAGTTTTTGCCTCCTTTATTTGTATTTGAATAATTATATTCAATAGACGTTAGTGATAATTCTATAAAGATTTCTTGTGTACTATTAAAAACAAAATTTTAAAGTAAGAAAAAATTTATAATTTATATAGCGCCTTTAACATCGTTTCGATGCGTTCTGTAATTAACTGAATGAAAAAATGAGAATAATATATGAAAAAAGAGATTTAAGTTGAGAAGGTAGTGAAGATTATACTGAAGTAAGTTAAACAATTTGAAGTGAAAAAATGAAATGAATCTATATAAAAAAAGTGTAAAAAAACAACCTAGAAAAGACGTTGTAGTTAAGATTATTCTCTTTTCACCGTTAAAAACCATCACTGGGTAATCTAATGTGATGAAGAAATTCAGTGACTAATTCAGTTAAAATTGTATCAAAAATCTATTAAATGTTATATACCAAAAAAAAATTGAGAAAGACTATCATATATACAGATTATATTTCTAACATTTATGTTTTAAACTTTGAAGAAACATAAAATTTATTCGATGGAGATTATTTGAAGAAAGTAATTAATTTCATCTGTATAATTACTCTTACATTATTGAAACAATCGATACGTAGTTAAATTAAAAACACAATCATAGCTAAAATTCAAAAGGCTCTTATTAAAAAACTTAATGATATCAATTAGCCAACAATAAATGTACGAAACACAAAAAAGTTTATTTTAAAACGAAAGTTTTCAGACATCGTATGTTCTTAGTAAATTTAAATTTATCTTGATAAACTATAAAAAGAATGAACTTATTGAAAATTTTAGTTGAATAAAAATTTCTTTGATGTTTTTTCAAAAAATTTCTCATAAATCAAAAAGTATATTTTAACATAAAAGAATTTATATTAAAATTTCATCTCCATGCGATCAGACAGGCACGCAAGTTCCTACCCTCTGACACTGCCGTTGCTCTGATCATCTCTTTAGTTCTTTCAAGGATTGATTACTGTAACTCTCTTCTTTGTCGACTCCCGAACTGTCTTATTTCTAAGTTGCAATCTCTCCAAAATCGCGCTGCTAAAACCGCTCTTCAAGCAGACTACTATTCTTCATCTCACACCTGTCTCGATCGCCTCCATTGGCTGCCGGTCGTACTAAGAGCCCAGTTCAAGTTGCTATGGCTCACGGCTAACATCTTATATTTTAATCAGCCGGCTTATTTATATGACCGTCTTTTCATTAGACAGACTCCTGAGTCTCTCAGGTCTTCCAACTCTGGTTTATGCCTACATCAGCCTGTCTCTTCTAAACCTTTCTTACATCGCTCCTTCTCGCATATCGCCCCTCACTTATGGAACTCTCTTCCACTTAATGTCCGTCTTTCACCTTCTCTTAAAATTTTTCGCAAGCGTTTAAAAACGCATCTTTATAGCCAAATTTCTTTCTCATAGCCCTTCTGATTAGAACAGCGCCTCTGCAGCAAACCTAGTTTGCAAACTGCGCGCCCTACAAATAATAAAAATAAATAAATAAATAAAAAGTACTGATAATGTAAGTTATTCTCCTGAAAAGCTTCGTTTTCAAATAACCCTTGTTCTTGTGTCTAGTATAATCATTAAGAGAATAACTAACTGTATTCGATAACTGCTTCATAGTTTCCAGCTTTGAGCCCATGTTCAAAAAAACCTTTGTGAGCAATTCGTCTGAAATTCAATTAAGCAATGAAAGATAAAGTTAATAGATGTAATAAGCAGAGAATACAGAATAAATAATATGGTGTCCCAATTTCTTGCCTCAGAAAATAAAATTGAAATGACATGATGTTTAAAGATAACAAGAAAAATTAAACAAAGTATTTATTAATTTAACACACAAAGCTTCATGCAAGAAAATCTTACATTATCAAGATAACCTATAAACATGAACTACTTGGTGTAAATATGAACCTATAAAGTTTTCTGAATGTGGGGAAAGCTGCAGTCCTCATCCACACAATAAGATCCTGGTTTTTGTAGCCATTGTTTGCAGTGTTCTTTGGATCTAAGTCATAAACACTCTTCCTCCAATTAGAAGGCGCAACAGTCTTATTGAAAACTATGAATTATTGAATGGATTTGAATATCAATCACAATAAGCTTTTTCATGTTCGAAATAAATTTTTAAAAATCTTTTATTTAATGTTAAATTATGTAAAATATAGCATGTCTGATAAATTTGATTTGACATTGTGAATAAAAGGCTAAACCTTCTCCAATCTCAGTAGAGTTTACAAAGTCTGATGGATTGTTATATTTTGAGCTCATGTCAGTTTCCCATGCAATATTATCTCCCAAAAGAGTAATGGGAGAAGGTTTATCTTTGTAAAATATCTGATAAGTATCTGTATTGATATTTATAATTCATAATTTGAATTGAATAGGAAATTCTTTTAAACACAGTTATTGAAGATTCAAATAATAATTTTTGATCATGGTTTGATTAAAAGTCCATTTTCTCTGAGAAAATGGACTCTAAAAGTGGCATTGATGATGAAAAAAGATTTTCTAACAATTTTACAAAAAATAGGACTACCATTGAAAAGACTATTGGCAATAGCTCCACAAGGAGCATACATTTTTCCACTAGGACTATTAGTATATGGACTGCAGTCTCCACTTACTGCAGCTATATTTGACCCCAATAATTGTGTGTCATCTCTTGACTTGACATATCTAATTAATTGAATAAAAAATTAATTATTATAAGTATGAAGTCAAAAATTTATTGAAAACGTTGATTTTTTACCTTCTGTGGCTCTGGTAAAAATTTTTAAGGCTATAGTACATGTAAACTGGTGCCTGATATAATGTTAAATATTTTTATTACAATAGATATAGAAATATTCTATTTTATGAAAAAACATACAGGGAAATCATCAGTAAGGCTGAAAGAAACATTACAACTACAATTTGACATTATGTCTTTTGAAATCACATCAGCACATTTAAAACCATTTGAGTTATTACAATCGGTATAATCTATAACTTTTTCTTTCACCTTTGAAATATTAAAAAATAATAATAGTGAAGTTTTGATTTATTATAAGCAAATAGATTCATTCAAATAAGAACTAAGTTAAAAGCAAATTACTAACAGCCAACGTTACAACTAAAAAAGCTATTCCCAGTGGTATAAAAGAAAGGGCAACGCTAAAAAGAAGGGTTATCACGGTAGGAGCTGTTAACATTGGTTGCCAAGCAGGGAGTTTTTGTTGTTTAAATTTGGCATCTAAATTTCAATGAAGTTAGAATTCAACATAAGAATGAATAATAGAAAATAAAATTATTCTCACCCGAAGGACGGTTGGAAAACTTGAGATTGTCACCACTATCTAAAGGAACACTACCCTGTCGAGTCGTCATTTTGAGATAGTTTCAGCATTCGTGTTAATGACTAATTTATAGGCATTAAAGTTGTAAATAAAACATATGAACAGGTAGATTTTAAAAATTATATTGAATATTTTTACATGAAGTAATGAATTATTTGAACAAAAAATTTAAATTAATTTTGAAGAGTTTAATATTGAATCAAAAAAATTTTTGAAATTTTTTGTATTTAACAAGAAAACACATACTTTAAATTTTTATAGAAATAATATAAGCACATTTAATGTTTCTTTAAAGAGCTTTAAAGATAAATTTTCAATGCTCACGTGCCCTGCTCGTAATAATTTAAAGATGGGAGGATCGTTTCTTGGAGAACTATTTTGACCATTTAAATTTCTAATTAAAAATGTAAATTTTTCTATTTTTTTTAATTTTTGAAACAAATCATTATTAGGTTTAACAATATTTTAGAACAACGTTGAATCTGTGTATTATTAGTATCAATCATGTTGAACGAGCATTTGGGAGAAATTAATCCTACCAATAAAGCTGATAATTTATTAACATCTAGACAAGTTATATCTTCAAAAGAACTTAAACAAGCTAATACTCCTATAAGTCAATGTTGTAAAGACAATCAAGGTTCTCATTCAAAACTTCCTTGCAGTAATTCTCATATTTCATCTAACGAAGAAAAATTTTTAAAATCAAAAGTTTCAACTGTTTCACCTATTCTTAAAAACAAAGCTGTTTTCGACAATAAGAATTCCCTTTCTTTACCAGTATCTTGTTCCAATAGCTCAAATTTTTTTTCTGGCCTTTTGAAGGATAATGAAATAATTTCAACGCAATCATCTTCTCCTATTTCACAAGTTTCTTGTTTTCATTCTACATATTCAAAATCAAATACTGATAATTCAATATCAAAAAAAGAAAATTATGATGAAGATGCTTTTGCTAATATTTCTTCACAAGTTAAATCAAAAGAGTCTATTGTCACTTGTTGTCTTGATGATCATTCAAAGTATGATAAGAATTCTGGAGCACTAAATGAACTAGCAACAGGGAGTCTTGCTACTTGTTCGTCCATTTTAGAAGTTGGCAAAGAAGACCAACAAAAAGAAAAAAGTTTCAACACACTTTCAGCAACAAAATTGAGATTATATATAGCTTCTGATAAGATACCTAAACACCTTTTTGAAGGTAGAAAATTATCACGTCACCAAAATGGGATAGAAATTGAACGTAATAGCAATTCTTTAGACATTTCACATATTTCATTACAACCTTCAAAAACATTTGATTGTCGATCTTTTAGTCAGAAATCGCCTAGTTATGATTCATCTAAGTTAAGTGGAAAGTCTAGTACTGGCATTAAATCAAATTTCTGTGAAGTATATAGTAGTGAACAATTTTTTGCTCCTTCAAAAACACACAAACCTGCAGCACGAAAATCTGTCATTGAACTTAAAAGCAAATCACTTGATCCTCCTCTTGAAAATGACCTCAGCAAAGGTAGCTATTTTAAATCATTTGAATTCATTTTTATGTTTAAACATTTTAACAGCTTCCTCAGAAGAAAACTCTTTGACATTCCAACAAACAAAATCAAGTCTTTTCCCTTCTCGTTTACCTAGTCGATCACTTTCTCACAATCATTCTGATAATCATCCTGCTGTAACAAAAAGAAGGGACTCAGAAACTGCAGTGTTGTCTATTGCTGATGTCAACTGGCTTCAAAAAATTTCTGATAAACAAAAATCTTTCTGTATGTATTTTTTATATCCTACTATTTTACATATGCTTATTTTTAAAGAAATTTTTTATGTCTTTTTGAAACAAATGTTTTTTTTAACAGCTGAAAATGCCAGCAAGTTAGTATAAAAATTATTTGATGTTTTTATTTTTTTATTAATTAATATAATAATGTACAAACCATGCTAGCATAGATGTAGACACAAAAAAAAGATGATAATAATGAATTTTTAAAAAAATAATTTGATGATACAATTCTCTTCACAGTCCTTCTATCCAAAAATCTCTCAACATACAAAAATTGAAAGCATTTTTTGGAGAAACAGTTAGTAATAATTTATAATAAGCATCAAAGTTGTTTAGAATTTGAATAAATAAACAATTTATAAATAACTTTCAAACATTTATTATTATTTATAATCATCATAACTTATAATTTTTATTTACAATGTTTTCTTTTTTATAACAATTATAAATTATTAAATAAGTTTTATTTCTTATTAAGACGCCAAAAATAATGGAAGCAAAAGAAATGAAAAATGTTAAGAGGGCTTCAAAAGACGACTTGTGCATCAAGCCGGTTTCATTAGATTTTCAGGTCACATTTCTCAGTTATAATTGCATTAAGATAAGCTTCTTTTAGTGAAATTTTGCAGTTATTTTTAGAAGTATTCAATATGTTCAATATTTTGAATCACGTTTCTAAAAATTTTTTCTATGCATAAAACATGTATATGATTAAGTTTATAAAACACAGCCATAACTATAAAACCTAGAGACTTTTTAACAAACGTAAACAAATAACTCTTTCAGAGGTGTTCAGACAGATCTTCATGCAAGTGCACTACAGCAATCACTCCAGTGGTGAGCAGAAGCAAGAAGGTGTCCACATTGTGTTTCAAGGACTCCCTGTACTCCCCATTGCACTCAAGCAAAAAGCCACACAAAGATCGAGGTGATTGTTTTTTCTTTGCTTTTTAGGTAATCATTGTCGTCAACAGAACTTGGGTTTTGTTTTTTTCAATTGTATAGAGGTATTTTGATTTTTTTATTAGAAATTAAACAAAGAAATATTTAAAACCAGCAGAGTCTACCAATTCACCTTTACAATTCTCTAAACAACACAAAACGTGGAGGGGGAAAATGGCACAGACTTTAAAAAGGTTCTCATAATTTTTTTATTATACATGTTTCATTTAAGGATAAAATTAATTATATGGAATATTTGATATTTAAAAGTGAAAAATTTATAGATATTCTCTTATCTTTAATAAATCTACTTCTTATAACATAAGAATAAATTATAATGTCATTAAAATATATATTACTCATGTATAGTAAATAAATGTTCAAAAAATAAGTTCATCAAAAATTTGTTTTAAAAATAGCTATCAAAAACACCTTCATTTTGATGTAATACTTGAAAATGTTACCTATTAGTGTTTTTAAATATACTCATATATTGGTGTGATATTGGCCCCTATAACTCAGTGGTTGAGCATTAGACTAATCACCTGAAGTGACTGGGTTCGATCCTGTGTGAGCCAACATTTACAATCATCATACTGTTTTACAGTATGTTTTCGCTACATTAAATTTGTAGCAGTGCGCCTTAGTTGCTTGCCTTGGCGCTAGATAAATAAATTATTTATTTATTTATATCAACACATGCATACATTGTTGAAGGTATGGATCGGGAGCAACACCCCCATTGGAGCAGTACACAGGTGCTCTGGGTGTTCCTCTGGAACATTGTGTGTCTTCCTTTGCCAATCAAGTATTCGATTCTTAATTTATCTTTTATCTAGTTTTGATGTTCTATTTCAAATTTGTTATTGAAGACAAAATGTTGAAGGGATTTATGTTTCATTTTCTTTTATATTTTGTCATTTATTTTAAATTTAATCACCCTTCAGTATGTGCCTTTGATAGTAGAAACATGCACGCGTATAGTAGAAGAGAGAGGCCTAAACAGCATAGGAGTGTACAGAGTGCCAGGAAACTCTGGTTCTGTCAATGCTCTCATTGACTTGCTTCAAAAAGTAATTGTTATCACCACTTTGGCAATAATGACTTTTTTTGTTGGTGTTTATAAAAAATTTGAATATTTAGAGAGGGAATTTTATAAATGAACTACCACAAAGGACTCATATGCCATGTGTTTGGAGAGTGAGCGATGGCAAGATGTCAACCTGGTTAGCAGCCTCTTGAAGCTCTTCTTCAGAAAGTTGCCAGATTCTCTTGTCACCGATGGTAACTTATTTTGGATTTTTACATGTAAAATTTTTCCAACTTTTATATTTACAAGTCATTTTAAAAAAGATTAAAGATGTAAGTTTTTAATACAATCGTTCAAGATGAATCATCATTGTTTAGCGTCTTTACAGTCCTACAGTCTTGGGGTCAAATATTGGTATTTCCAGTCCATATTGATGGCGCTCTCTTGTCTGAGATTTGCAGCTCCTAGATCTTTTTCAATTATCTGGGTTTGTGTCTTTTTGGGCTTTCGAAACTGAGCACTTTTCTGGAGTAGAAATTCAACCTACTATATTTGGCCAATTAGTTGAAGTCATTCTTTCCAGATGACCAAATCAATCAAGTCTCAGCTTTGTACTTTTTGAGGGTAGAGAATGTGCAGGGTAGCATGTATGACTCTTACCTCTTTAAGCGTTGTGGCGTATCTTCCATCATTGAAAAAGTTTCCGTAGCGTACAGTGATGGGCTTTTAACGCAGGCATTACAAATTTTTTCATTGAGGATTGCGAGAGGAACATACAAAATAATATTTTATTTCATTTTTTCAAACTATTCCAGTTTTGTTTTATATGGAATGCAAAAACCGCATCTGTTGATCCTTTGATTTTGCACATTGCTTAGTTATTTAAACCTGTATACTAGTTCTATGACAATTGGACATTTTAAAAAATAGAACGCTTCAAGAATTTGCGTATTAGCACAAAGATTATAACAAGATAATTCTAACATTCAAGTTTACACCATAAAACTAACGCAGAATTGTATGAATCATTCATAATGGCGAATCGTCTGGAGAACCCTGAAAGGCGCATGTTGAAGATGAAAAAACTGATCCATGAATTGCCTGAACATAATTTTGAAACATTTTCCTTCCTTGCTCAACACCTCAACAGGGTCGCCTCTCACGAAGAAGTCAACAAGGTTTATTCAAATGTTTCAACTATCACTAGTTATGATTATTGGTTGTCTTTGATATGAAACTGTTTCCAAGGTTTCATTTGATCGTTTTTAGAATTAAGTTATTTTCATTTTTTTATCTGCTAATTCTATCAGTCTTTAATCTTAAAAATTCATTATTTACCTCTATGAGAACTTAAATTATTGATTGTTATCTATCCAAATATGAATAACTAAATTAGCCTAGTACGAGAAATATTAAAGTCAAACACTTTCATTAACTAAACATCATGAAGTACAGCATACGTCACTTCATAATGTAAATTCAAAAAGTGTGTTCACTTAACAAATGTTTAATTTGAATTGTTTCAATCCTAATATAATCTAACAAAACCAATGAACAACCAGATGGATAGTCACAACTTAGCAATAGTATTTGGACCTACCTTGGTTCGCCCACAAGAAGATGGCATGTTACTGATGGTGAAGGATATGCAGGACCAAGTGAAAGTGGTAGAGACTGTTATAACACACGTAAGTGTTTGGCAGGGGGGTGTTATGCACGGGTATAAAGAGATTTTTTTATACATGCGTTTATGACTTATCAATATATTGTATATCAATATTTTTTCAGTATGACGGTTTTTATACTAAATACACTTGAAACAGTCAAATAACACTAATTTTTAGAAACAATCTTTCACAGAAATAGGATAACTAAAGTTAACTGAACCATGATTAACAGTGTGACTGGCTGTTTAGTTCGTGGGATGAGGATGTGTATGTGCCAGTTGATGACGAGGATGATGTGGTCCCTGTTTCAGGGATAAACAGTGTGTTGCTGGAGAAGGCTGAGAAAATCGGTTTGTTCTCTATTATTATTGGTTCTCAGTTTTTGGGCTAATATTATTTATTTAAAACACTTTTTTGTTGAATGTTAAGTAATTAATTATTCTATTGGAAATTGTTTATTTGGATCTTGGTGACCAGTGATAAAGATTAATAAGTTTGATGTGTATTCTTGAGTATTTGAGATTTTCGTCTTGTAAAAGAAGGAACGTTGGGTTATTGAAGTACTGGGGAATTATGGCTCACAGCTAGGTTTCCATTATTGAAGTTTTATCATCGTTTTTATATAATGTTGAAGTTTCAAGAGTTATTGTGTTTATTTATAGTCCAATATTGTCAATCAATATATCGAATCTTTTTAGCCCGGTTTTGCTTTTGCATAGAAAAGCTTAATAAAATGATTGTTCATCTTTTGAAATTCCATTCAATATTTAAATTATTAAAATCGATTTTTGATGTTGATATATATTGATTGTAATTGTTAAAAACTCATTCGGCGATTTTTCTTCACAGATAACAGAAGCAGTTTGTCATTTTAACGTTAGTTTCATGCACGCTTCTTTTTTTTTAATTTTCAATTTTTAAAGCTTAAATTTATTATTGCTTATTTTCAAAAAATATAATTTATCAAAAATCTATGCCTCGCCTTTTCTGAGATTTATTTTCATACCTTCAGTTCATAATAATTCTTTTATTTTCATTCCTCTCCATTGACCACAATTGCTAATGAAAATCACGTAGAGTACATAAAAGTTTCCATACATTTGCACCATATGAATGGTTATCCAAATGACAAACTAATAATGCCTTGGATTGATGTCTGATCTTCATTCGGTAATAATCTGTGATCTCTTTATCAATCACTCTTAGAAGCTTTATTAGCCAATATGTCAGAGGGTTTAATGAAAGAAATAAACGATTGCTATATTGCGTATATCGGATAAATGAGTTGATTATGTATTATATTGGGGCTGCGACTGTCTGAATAAATGCTAATTTAAGTAATACATTTTTTTCATTAAAATAAATCTTATAGCAAAATATAGTATTTATTCTTGACGAGAGGACGTTCGGAGTAATTTGAGACTTGACGCCGTTAATATATCATGTTATGGGTAATAGCACTGCTTTTATTCAGACTTGTTCAGCTTTAAAAAAAATCATTTGCTATAGGTATATTTGTGAATATTGAAATTTTTCCCAAATGTATGGTTAATGTATTGAAGGCTCTAAGCCTCTATTTTACATTTGCATTTCAAAATTCGAAGCTGCCACCGCTGAAGAAATGAATTTCAGTTCCATTCCTCGTTACCTCAAACTACTTGCCGTTTTAGAGATTAAGTATTACATATATGCCTTCTATTCATTAGTGCATCTTTTGGTGTGCCTTGAATGAGTTTCTATTTATTTTTATTTTAAATTTATTTTTACTTTTTGCTCATTTTCAGTTAATTCGCTTTTATTTTAATTATTCAGAGAATAACTTTGTTAATTGATGTATTAAATGAAATTTATATGACATTCTACAGCGGTTGACTTGCTGGTTTCATCTTTTGACTTATTTTGAAGGGGTCTGACAAGAGGTTGTTCAAGTCTTATCACCTCATTCTACAACGTTTAAGTGACGAAGTTGATAACAACCCATTAAGTTTCGTGCTTTTCTTCGTTCAAACGTGTTTTCTTTTATTTAGTCATTTGTAACCTTTTAATTAAGTGGTTATCGTTTTTTGAATCTTTCAATTTCAGCATTATCACTTGTTATTTAACCTGCAGTTTTGATCTCATTTATGACATTCATTTCAAACTTTATCTCATATTTATACTAGTTTTTTTTTCGCGAGTTTTGATGTAAGCTTTCGGATTGCTTTAATAAACAATTTTTAATGAATTTAACCACGCTTATTCCTTCTCGCATTATGAATGTCTGGGCTTAAATGTCATTTTTGATTCGTCATTTTATATTTTTATATTCTTCGTAATGAATAATTTTTTGGTCATTAACTTTATTCATCAATGTTAATTTTCTTCACTCCTTAAGATCCTTGCTTTGCATAATGTATTAAAATAACATCAATAGTTTTTTGAAATTTTTTTTATTTTTACTATTTATTCTGTTATATTGTTTTTCAAAACATTCGAATTTCAAATCGTTATTATAAGCTTCATTTTTGCACGTACCTCGATCGTCGATGCTGTGAACAGTATTCAAAACAAGTTTGATTGTTGAAATTAACCTTTTAAAATTCGTTCATTCTTGCCCCAACAATTTTTCTCCACGTTGGAATTATTTTTATATATCAGAATCATTGTTACCAAATAAGCTTGAGAAAGGTAGCCATGAATCGTTGAACGATTCCAAGCAATCTCAATGCTTTCTGCACTCATGTATTCTTCAGATATTTCAATATTTTTAATAGCTATTAATAAAGTTGATCTTTATACTTTTATATATCTTTCAACCCATTCAAGATTAATCTCCAAATTTTTTAAAGTCTGTTTTTTAAAAATAGAGATTAAAAAAGCTTATTTTGGTTTTTCAACTATGTGAATAATAAAACATGAAATTATTAACATTACGGTGCTTTTATTCCGGTTTTTATGTGAAATCGTTCAATTTTTTAATGACGTTTTAAACATTTTATAATAATCCTTAAAAATATAAATTTCTTTTCTATTCGATCTCTGATGATGTTTTGCTCGATTTTAAAATTTTAAACTCATATTCTGGATTCATTTATGATCTTCAACATCAATTTAAATTTCTTTATGTGTTTCAATTCAAACTTGTCAGTTAAATAATTGCATGCATATATATATATATATATATATATATATATATATATATATATATATATATATATATATATATATATATCTAACGTTGCTTATATTTTAGCATTTTATTGCACGTTTGAAACTTACAGATCTCAGAGATTGTTATTGCACCCATAAACGCACATCAAAACAAACAAAATGTTTCTAAAACTCAAAAATTTCATGTTTCTACATCAGACTTGAAGTTTCACTCCGTTGTAATGTGTTCGTGTTTTGATGAATTTGTTAGCGAAAAGAAAGAATGCTTTATTGTTTGATACGCAATTGATCAATCTTACAGCGTGCTTCGCTGTTCATCACTCAACTGTTCTCGGTCGCCATGAATAGCTGCCTATGGTGACGCTTGAGTGACTCAAAATGGAAAATTAATCTAGTGTGAGATCGCCTCGCGTCCGCATGTGCTTTGCTTGCTAAGTATTTTTTTTTCGTACATCCTTTTAAAGGCGTTTGCGAGTGTCTTTATAGAGCAACTTTTTAACCTTTTTTCAAATTAAATAATTGTCAGAGTAATTTATTATGCGTTCAGAAATGAAGAAAAATGAATTCAGGATTCTGTAAAAAAAATAAATAAAAGCATATTTCCCGAAGCTGTATAATCAAAATCACTCAGGCCTTTTAAATACTTCTTCAATACATCCTTAAGTTTTTAATAAAAAGCATAACATAAAGGATACAATTAACCTTCGACCCCTTTGATTTAAGAATAACATTCTTCATGTCCTTCTATCAATCGTAGTCCTACGCAGCAATATCCATTATTTCTATGTGGACAAATTAATTCTCTGTCAATCCCCCAAGCAACTTTCATTATTTTGTTTGTACTGACGTTTTCTTGAAGTTCTAATGCAGCTTAAAGAGTATTTATGTAACAGATAATCTTAATTAGTTGTAGTTTTATTAGTCATTACAGCACTAAATTAAAGTCAACGCCTGCAAAGTGATAGTAATGATTTTTCATCTGAATTAACTTCTCAACCTCTGACATGCATCTTTGATTCAACTTTATTGAACTAGAAATGTTTCATAAATCTAAATCTCGATTTTACGATAACCTTCATTAAATTTTTTCTATTAAATGAAATAAAAAAAAGAAAAAGAAAGCTAATTTAAAAGTTTATATAAAATAACTTGATAATTTCTGAAATTTAATTTGTCTTTTTAATTTGTTATTTGTACATGAAAATAATTTTCGTGTATACAATAAAATATTTTTGGTTTACAAATTTTCTCCCTTCTCTTTGTTCCATATTTGAAGAAGACCTCATCATGCAATGCATGTGAAACAATTTGATTATTTGTTAACTGAGCTAATAATTAAAGTTGAAATTTAAAAATGAATCATGGGTACCATTACGTTTTATTAAAATAAATTTAAAATTTTCGAACTTTTTTAAATAATTTTTTCTTTGTGAAAAGAAAGTTCCCCAAATTAGATTATTATGTTAAACCATCGAATCGAAATTGATTAATGATGCAAAGATTATCTAAACAGATTAAAATCCAAAGATCTTTTGTTGCCGATGTCACTATAAATTAACGAGTTTATTTATTTTATGGTCAAAATATTGAAGTGGGCTTAAAAACAATTACTATGAAATTTTAAAACAAATCTAAAGAGATAAATGTTTCAAACGTACAAAAAAATACTTTGTCAACTAACCGTACGCTATTCTTTGCTAAAAATTTTTAAGTAGTAGATAAGATCGGCTTTTGATGGGAAACACACACTAATTCAAAAATTCACTAAGCATTTTAGTAAAATTTCAAGAGACATTCGCACACACGCCCAGAGCTGATTCCAAACATAAAAAACACTACACTATTATGATAAAACTTTAAATTTAAATTTCTTCCCTGTATACAATCGTTTAGCGACTTAGAAGGTAGTACAAACGAACAAAAAAGCTTTTAATCTCATTTAAATTTATCGTTAAGAAAAGCACGGAATTATTTTAAAACCTTATGAATAATGGAAAAAAAATTGGAGAAAAATATAATTTTTGAAACGTTTAACTTTTTCTTAGTTATAGCTGAAATTTTGAATAGAAATTTTAGAAGATAATTAGATGTCAACAAGTAATTAAGAGATCTAAAATTGAGGCTATTAAAAATCTTAACTAAAAAACCGGGCATTTTACTCATGAAAAACTGTTGCTTGTGTTTGATGCTGTAACTTTGACGCAAATAGATGCTGAGCATGCGGTTTGTTAAACGTTTAAAAAATGCATAGTTTACGAGCTAGCATAGCTTAGAACCCTCTAGGTACATATGTGGTGCGCACACCCAGCACCGTGAAAGACGCGATTTCTCGTCAAGCTTACGTATGCATTGCTAATAGATTTACTTAGCTACCTTTGAATTAATTTCAAAAAACTGTTCAATTTAACATCAAAAACTTCTCTTTCAAGCTTTATCTTTCCATTAAAGCATGGCCATTTCAAAGCTCATTCCTTGCAAGCAAAGTCTGTGATGAATCAAAGTTATCAATAAACCCACTTGAAGAACTTTTTTTGGGTTTCAGCGTAAGTGGTGTAACTTTTAGAAAAAAAATTTTTATGGTACATTATGTAGTTTGGTTTTCTATATCCTTGCATATAAGTAATAATTCTGAAAGTTTTAAGTTTAAAATTCTTTAGAGTATTTTTTGGAAACCAAGCCTAAAAATTCATTTCCAGCAAATAGCTAATAACACTCGACCATCAATCAAGAACGTATTAAATATTTTAAAATTCATGTTTTCAATACTATTATCAAATATTTTTACTTAAAAAAATTCAATATTAGTTACAAATTTTGAAGATCATTTGCACTTAGCATGACAAACCTTAATGATCCACCTTGATATTAGATCCCGCATGAATATTATAAATGTGTTAAATATATTTATATTTTCCATCCTTAACTCGTCAAACAGGGTTTTATATGATGAATATTTGAAGAATTACTTTTGGCCCAATGTCAAAGGCCATCTTAGTAATTATCTTCATTAATGTAATTTATGACTTTTTCATAGCTTGATATTTTTATCATTATATTTATCTGATTTAAAAATTTTTTTATATACAACATAAAATATATAAAAAGATACAAATATGAAATTTTAAAGATTTAAAAAAATTTTTGCAGTTTTTGAATTATAAAAAAAGAAAAGAATATTTTTTGTCTTTTATAAAATAGAATATTAGAAAAACTAGCGCGTAAAAGATAACTCAAGTTTTATTCTATTAAACACCACTGAGTACAAGTATGTTTAGGAAAAGATCACAATACCACAATTTCATTTATAAATGATTAGTACACTACGATCTAGATGAACTTTTGATCACTAAAGCATGAAATTTGGCAACAGACCATACAGAAGCACCAAGTTTTTCTTGCCAGACAAGACATTGTATCGGTGCCATCACTTGTGATAAATCATTTTGAAGAGAAACACTGATAACTCTAATGTTAATGTAATGAACGGTGAAGTTTACAGTTTATTGATAATTATTCGAAATTCTTCGTTCCTATGTTTTAACATGCTTTTTTGTTCTCCAAAGTTTTCCACCACTGATATTAATCGAAAAGTATTAAGTATTGAATAATTTTATAAAGAAACAAAAATTTTAAAATTCTTCATTAAAAGACACGTTACGGACAAGTCCATTAATAAAAAGAAGAATATAGCTGGATTTTTTATAAATGACCAACTTCATTCATTACACGGATTTTTTGAAAATGGAAAGATATACAGAATATTAAATGACGGTTGTGCTTGATTCATTGTATGTGACATTAGTGGGAGGTGGGTCGAAGGTAAAATGGATGACATATAAACAAAAACCTTTGTAAATTCATTATACTTACATGTTTGCAAGACGAAGCTGCAGACAAAAATATTTGGCTTGTTCTGTCGTGAGTCAATTTAATTAGAAATTTTTTCTATTCATATCTATACAGTCAGATTTTTGTTAATATAATAATAGAAAGTGTGTTGTGTTGGAGGTAGAAACCAACAGGCTTATAAGACTAGTTCCCATAAAAATTTAAGATTTTCGTTAAAAAATATAAAAAGCCTCTTTAAAATAAGCATTATTTAAAAAAAATTTTAGCCATATAAAAACATAACTTCGAAAAATTCCTGGATAACATTAAATAAAAATAAAATAAAATACGAACTAAGCGGTATATAGTTCGATGATGTTTTATATCATAGTAGCGTTATCATCTAAGAGCTTTCACATAAGAACATTATATAATTCAAAACGTCAAATACAAAAATTTCTCCTTTAAAGCTGAAAAAGTGACTTTCAAAGTTAGAACTTTCCAATCAATCTAGCTATCTTTTTTTAAATCAACTTTTTTGTACAATATTTTTTATTATACTTTCCGCTTTAAAGAATTTGAATTTACTTTTCATTTATAATTAGAAACACTATTTATAAATGTGTAAAAACTCGAAAAAAATGGATATTTTTGAGAGATTCCAATATTATTTAATCAAAATCTATCATTCTTATGTGTCAAATTAATAAATATTTCTAAATAAATCAAATAGATCGGTCAATTCTTTTTATCAGAAATTTTATTTATTACAAGATTACTTTTGTTTTTTCATAATTTTTTACATAATTTTATAACGCTAGAATTGTCTAAGCGAATTTTATCTTTATTTAATTCAAAATACTTCAAAGTAAATCAAAAATGTTCAAAAGGAATTATAGACAAAACAACTTTTAAGTCGACAACTCACGTGGAGGTTTCAAATTCAAATTTTTTATTAATTCTAGTCACAAAAAATGAAAAGAACCAATATGAAAATGCTTTTTAAAAATTATTTCTGAAGCGTTTAAAAAAACGGACTCCTTTCACATACCATTCATTCAACTCCCAATCTATGTATCTATCTTCCCAGCTATTTACTCTTCCTATCTACCATTTATCTTTTGGTATTCCGTCATGTTTTCAATGCATCGCAATGGTATATCATGTCGACTTTATAACTTATTATTCATAACTTTTATATGTTTGAACATTACTTTTATTTAAAATTGATAATTCTTTTTCTTGGAGCCATTTATTCAGATCGATAACAAAATTTCATTGCAGCTTTGATTCCAGTTTTATGTAGGTTTTTACTCATACAAAAGTTATAGTTTATGGTTATAATATAAAATTTTAACTTTTTTTGCTTTTGCTTGAAGCCGTTTACTTGGGAAATGTGGATTTTTCAAAGTAGTTTGCTCACATCATTGTTTACCAAAAAAAAAATGAAAAACTTTTTTTATGGCGTTTTTATTCATTTAATTTTCAAATTTATTTCAAAAACTTTTCTTAAATCATACTATGATTACTATTTTTATTCAAGTAAAATTTATGACTTCAGTATTATTTTCATTCAAATTCTGATAGTTTTTAGACATGGTATCAAGTATTGAAAGAATATAATATTTTTCAGCTAAAATAATCCATCAAATTTTAAATTTGATTTGTTCAACATTTCACAAGATAATGAGTCTTCAAAAATAAGAATTTCAACTCTTATAAAATCAATTATTTGAAATTTTCTTTGTAGAAACTCAAGAAGCAAAAAAATTTAATTAATAAAAAATAATATAAAAGATTGTTGCAAAAAGTTTTGGAAAGACTAAGTTACATGAAGCATGAAGATAATGTTTAAGTTTTGCTTCATCAGTAAGTCTGATATTGCTATAATCCTTACCTCACAGAGCGGATCTTTTTTAAATTTTTCGCATTTTTATTTAAGATTCACTTATGACTACATTAAAAAGATGACTTTTTGCGCAAAACTAAAATATGTGATAGATTTTTCACGAAACTTGAATAGGACCATACTAGAATTAATTTGTTTTTTAGCTCTTTAGACTTGATGTGTTTTATAGCACATAAACGAATAAAGTTCATTTTTAACAATATTTAATTCGAGCAAACGAAATAAAACTTAAATATAAAATGTCAAGAACCTACTTTTATAAATCTAAATCCGCATTATTTATTTTTAGCACTTTTCGTTTTTTAATTAAAAATTAAATTCTGCTTTAGTTATTTCCAAGTTTTATTCTGTATACAAATTTTCAATACGATAATGAATAAATGCTGAAAAAGCTTATCAAATTTTTAAAAATACTCCTTTGATGATCGGATACAATATTGTTCAAAAGTATAGGTATGAGATTGTGTCTATTTCATTAGAGTGATGCATTTACGTGCCATAACTAGATTGATAGATGAACAAATTTAATGATAATGTCAGTTTTGAAAAAAATAAAAATTCTGTTTAAAGATCTAATTTGAAATGTGATTTACATTATAAAAGCTCCTTTTATCATGCCCAAGTATTAGAATTATCAAAATCATTATTTAATTCACATTTATAGCTGATGAATAGCTTATAATACACTATATAACATTAAAACTGATACTTCGTTTAAAAACATATAAAGAATACTTTTCTGTTTTATAAAGATTTCAAAGCAGCATCACACACAAAAGCACACAGCACACAAGGCATTGGTTATCGCCCCAGTCACATTGGGGTGCAACGTTTGATGTAGGAGATGGCGACGGATTTATGAACACCACACTCAACATTACTTTCAAAAATGCTGCAATTGAATGCCACAATGACTATAATTTAATAATTTTAGACTTTATTTATAAAGAAATATATATATAACAGCGATTAAAACGATGGTATAAACTGATGTAATTTAAAATCCCTTTTATTGAATATTTTTTAAAATTTACAAAAAAATTTTTACATAATTTCTGTTTTACATTTTTAAAAATCAAAAACGTAGATCTACAAGTGCTCGTTTAAGAATTCAGACTAATTCAAAACCATGTAAATAGTGGATTTAATTTACATTCTAATGGATTGAAAACTAGCAAATTTTGCTGTATTCAGCTAAAAACAACGTTAATATCCTTCAACACATTTTTGTTTTTAAATTTCCGTGAGGTTATATTTAATTCATACAAAAAATTTTAAAAACTAGAAAATAACATATGAGTATTTAAAGACCCTTTCTAAGCTAACTTTAGAATTCAAAAAAAATTTTTTTAACCAATTATTGAAAAAATGCTTTCAAAGTGAATTATTGGATAATAATTAGTTTCAAGAAAACCCAAATAATGCGGTTTGAGCTAAGTAGATTGTCAAAACATACAACGTCCATAAATCTATAGGCGTTTCAGATGTTTCAACTTGTTTACAAAATGTCGTTCTTTCAAAAATTGCTCTTTTTAGTAAATTTTTTTTTATATATGTAAAGCTTAATAATTTATACCTTAATTTTAATAGTTTGATGAAACTTTTCACTCCAAGGAAAACAAACATTCAAATTGTATAAAAGCAGAATTCCCATTAGGACTGTTTGAATTTACACAAAATATAAATAAAAATTTCTGAAAAGCACATACAAGTAATGTATTTATACACTCATGTAGTTATATTGGAATTTTCTATAAAAGTTATAACTGCATATATACATTGGTGCAAACTGCATGTAAGATATATGTAAGAAAGCATAAATGAACAGACTAAATAATATGGGCATCTCTGTTTCTTCATTTCAAGAAAAACCGCTTCGAACTTAAAAGTTGATTGTTTACAATGGATTTTTAAAACACCTATGTTGAAACCTTTATCCATAATAATAGTAACTCTGAAATAATTCTATTGCATTTGGCTGCTAATAGAAGAACTTATTTGTCAGAAAATCTTAGTTTTATAGACTGGTTGAAAGGTTAACGTTTCAATTTGAGTTTAAAAACTTCTGTCAAAGTGCTTGATTTGTGTTTAAGTCAGAACAATGATTTTGAAAAAAAATTTTGAAAAAATTTAGTTTCTGAAAAAATTTTTAACAAGACATTCACTCAAAAATCCGATACCTTCATACAGAAAACAGTGATCCCATGAAAAACTAAAAAGTTGAACCGATTTGAAATATCTAAATGAAACTGTCAAATGAAATAGATGAAAATCTCAAAAAAAATTCCAAATTATGCTCAATGAAATGAAATTAACTCATTTTGCTCGAAAGAGAGTTTGAGCTTTATCAGAGAAACAACAAGTTCCAAGAGAATCTTTGAGTATTGGGTAATAATAATGCCTTTAACAGCTTTCGAAAACCATTAAAGATATTTAACTTTTAAAAGAACTTGATAAGAATTTTTAATTACAACAGTAAATTCTCGGAACATCCTACTTGAAGCGTTTGTGCAAACAATCAGGCAGCTTGACGACGCAATTAGATCTCTTTAAAATGTTTCTTAAACCGTTTACAGCTTTCATTTCCTTTTGCTTCTTTATTCTGATCTTTTCCTTCATTTATTCCAAAGGTGAGATTTATTATATCTTTTGAATAATTTATTTATAAAATATTAATTTTATCTATAGATTTTTCTATTAGAGTAGAATTACAAAAAAATTAAATTACAAGTTTTGAGAAAAAATTCAATTTTGAATTTATGACGGGTTTAACGCATCAATCACACTGTGCAAATGCTCCTAATACGATCTTAATGGGAGGGTTGCTAAATGAAAATTGTTCGAAAAAGATTCTTCGAAATTTCAAAATAAAACAGCGTTAAAATGACAAAGGATATTAAGTTGAAGGGATGTAGGCATTGATTTATTTATTTTCTTCTTGTTAGAGCATTAAAAGTGAAATTTATCATATTTTAAGTAGCTTTAAGTTATCTTAATAATTTAAAAATGTCTTTTTAACTCGAGAATTTTTATCTTTTTAGACGTTTATAATATTATTAACGCTGGTTAGAGCCATTGAAAAATGTTTTGAAGTTTAAGAATTTAATAAAATCAAAAACTCTTTCAGAACTGAAATTAGAATTCTATCATCTCTTCAAAGTTTTTTATATTACTCTAAATTTTCTTAAATGATGAATGCATCATCCATTAATCCCAATTTTCGGCGAAAGATTGGTTAGAGCACTTTTAAAAAAATTCAAATAAGAGCCTAAAAACAGATATAAAATTAGCTTTAAAATAAACAACATAATCAAAATATTCAACTACTTTTTCCAAAAAGAAGGCACTAAAATTTGTTTGACACCAGGCTTGTTTTAAAAGTTTAAACTGTGGTGAGTGTAGCCAGTAAGGGTGACGTTGATGGTTCAGGCAGATAAAAACAGCATCAATCTGCATTAGAAAACTTTTCTGTTTGCACTGGGGTTTCTGAGCCTTTGTTTCTTTTTTATAACATTTTTCACTGTTTTTCTTATAGAAATTTTCTTCGCGAGTTTTTCTGGTCTTTACTTGAAATGATTGTGATATAAATTATTTAAGCTGAAGCAATAAGTCAAAAATAATAATCATGAATTTAATTTCGGTCTTTATACATTTTTTATTGCTTGAATATCCCAATTGTTTGAAAACTGTGCAAATGTTTTAAAGATAGATGCGAGCTATTTTCAAACGCACATGGTTCAGACAGGTTTTTTTTTTGTTGAAGGTTTTTCTGTAACTCAGTACTGATATCAAAATCCGATTTTGAATTGTTTCCAAGAGTTGTTAAAATGCCTTTAAAATGTTATACTTAAATTGAATTTTTTATTAACATTGTAATTTTTCATTATAAAATTTGCATGAAACTTCGCTTCAAAAAGCATATATTTTATTTTATTCAACGTTTGAACAGTTTCTAAACCAAATAATTAATTTAGGAATTTGAATGATGACTTAATTTTTGAATTGGGATAAAAACCCTCTCTTTCTGTTAGTTCAGAGAGGGTTCTTGACTTCACAACAAATCCTTACTGATTGCTGGAAATTTCTATTCATTTGAATTTATTCGAACTTTTTGTTTTAAAAATTTATACTTTGAATAGTACCATACGTTAATGATAAATTGCAACCAATTCAATGATCTCGCATGTGAGCGACTTGATATCAAAAGTTTAAAATATCACCACTACTCAATGGATCAGTTATGTGACTCAAAATGTGATGTTCATTAGTCACGTAATGAAGATCTATAATTGCTTTGTTGGTGCTTGGAAAAAATTTTAAATAAATTTCAACGAAGAACTATCAAGTCGAAAATAAATTTTTGTAAAAACTAGAATTTTGGAAGGTTTTAAACCATTTTAAATGGTTTGTTTTAATTATAAGTTTTTTGTGACGGATGTCAATAGAAGGATGAGAGAAAAAATGTCGATTAAAAAAACAAGCCTGTTGAGGTTTTTCGAGGTTTTATGTTTTTGTTTTAAAAGTTGTAAAGATTTAAATTTAAATGTTTGTTTCTTCCGTAAAAAAACTCATGTATAATTTAAAATACTTTGAAAGAATTAATTTAAAAGTTTTAAACAATGATTAAAAATTCAAAACCAAATTTTTATCTCAATTACTATGAATAAATGATATTTTTTCAAATTTTTAAATAAAGGATTGCAAAACATAAGCGAAAGAGTCAACTATGCTATCGTTTCGTTTCTTCAATGCATGCTAAACTCAAACTAATGTGTGCGTACTTTTTCATTAAAATAGCATGTTTTGGAAAACTAGACTTTTAGATATATTATAATATATAGCTTGAAGTTTTTTTGTACATGGCTGTAGTGTGAAATCGGTTTTCAAAATTTTAACTGAAATAATAAACTTTGATTTAAATGTATTTTCTTTTGCCATTTTTCATCAAGGTGTTTAAGAGATATTTCAATGTTGTTTTCTCGTATTTATTTATCTCATAACTCACTAATATGAGTTTTTGGTTTCTTTATTGTGAGAATGAATTGTTAAGATAATGAAAGCGAGTACAACTGATAAAAATAGTTTTTAAGACATATGAAGATAGTTTGAAGATTTTTAGGCAGTCAGTGTTCATTAATATTTTCAAAAATAAATACGACAATAAAATTAATAAGATTCTTGATTATAAAATGCAACAATAATGTATCTTTAATACGTTTAGCCAAAATAAAGGTCTTATTAAGAGACTGTTCGTGGGTATAAAGATGCAAAGATATGCCAAGACTTAGAACATTAAGTACAGTTAAACAAACTAAGCATGAAAAAGTCTATAATAAAAACAATTAACAAAAAATGACTTCTACCATAAGAAAGAAACGCTGACAAAGACGAAATATTCAATTCACGTTTTTTTATAACATATAAAATGCAATTTAAAAAATTTTTATTTGAAATAAACTCTAACGAGTTTTTATCAAACCATGGGTGATAACGCACTCAAAAATAAAATTCTCAAAACTTTTCCTTAATTGGGAATGATGCACAAAAAACTTTTCAATGTGAAGCGTAATTGATTCATCAAATGAATCTTTAAAAAAATCAAAATAATATATAATTCATAAATAAAAGAAATTGAAAAAATCAAATGAACTTTGATAATGGAGTGGTGAGAATATTGAAAAAGCTCTCAAAGAAGGAGATAAATGACGCTGGAATTCGAATAAATTGGTTGAAAGAATTTCAAAACTTTGTTTTTCGAACTAAAATTCTATTTATTTCTAATACAAATGTTTCAAAAAAGTTAATTTATAGGGATAGCTGAGTTGATCAAACAATATGTATGAATTAGTAAGCCGTGATGAAAATTGAGAGAAGCAAAAAATTTGAAAAAGCTTCCACAAGTTGCATTACTGAAAATATTAAAAGGCTTTCTTCAAAAATCTCTCAATCGGCTAATTAAAGTTACACTATTAATCTTATCGCGCACACAAATCAATGTGATTTGATAATAACTGAATGCTTTTACAATGGCTATTCACAAATATTTGCTTTTTAGATAGAAAAACTATTTTCAAAAATTTATTTTGTTTTTGAAGATTTAAAATTCATGCTTCAAAATAAGCTAGTGGATTAAAAATGGAAGATAAAATATATTTCAATGCAATAAATATTTTTTCTTATGCTTAAGATTGACTTCAAATTAAATAAGTAGTTATTGACGATTATAAACACATCCATGTTACGTACAACTTTTAATGGGTTTGAAAAATTTCATTTTCCCAGTTTAGTTTTATGAGATTTTCTTATTGAGCGAACATCCATTGTTATGTTCAAGCTGAGACAAAACACGATAAATGCCAAATACAATGGTGAGTGTTAGAGACTTTTAATAAAGGGCTGTTATGGCTAATATACTACTCTGTTAGATTACGCAACAAAAATGTTGAATGGGAGGCGATAAAAAAATAGGAAGTTTTAAAATTTTGCACAAATTCAACAAGAGATTCCCAATTCAATTCAAAATTTCATTCAGTGTATTATTCAGTTTCTTTTGAACTTATAATTAGAAAATATGTTTTTCGAAAAAATCTATTAAGTTTAAGAAAATATCTAAAATACCTAAATTTATTTTCATCAAAAATACAATAGATTATTTTTAATGTTTTTCATTGATAATCATTTTTTTTGTTGAATTGCTAATAAATCCACAAAGATAAAGCATTAAATGCAAATCTCAGAACAGTTCATGCACATTATGGTGCTTGCAAGTTCCATTCATATTTGACTAGCATTTAACGTCATTTTTGAAGAAATTTTTTATAAAATAAAAAGAACTTCAAAAGTTTCATAGGATTTGACAGATTTTTGAGTTTTTAAAACCTTTAAAAGAAATTTGTAATGATGATTTGAAAAAAACTTTATTTTCATAGATATTTATTAAACGCTCATATTTAACTGAAATTTAAGAAAAAAATTCAGTTAGATAGTTGTTGAAATTTTAATTCGAACATCATTCACCTAGGAATTTCCCATTTTAGTGAATACCCGTATACAAGTTATTTTCCAGTAATAACCACAAGAGTGCCTTCAAAATAGGATTTAATATTTTGTTCTTTTTTAATCTTCTCTTCATTAACTTTGTTATTTATTTTTCCACAAATTTATCTTTCAATATATCCTATACCAGTGATCATAAACATGTTTTCAAGTAATATCACCGAACTCTCATCCATCCTTACGTATCTTCATTAAAACGCTTCATCAGTTGTATCACCTATTAACTTTATTAACAAAATACTTTATTTCTTTACTCATAAAATATCACAATTTCTTCTCAATCTTCTTTTCTTCCTCCTATTTCTGAATCTTTTATGTTTCTCACACACGCGCGATTCATAAAATTCATTTATCTGCATACAGCAAATAAAGAGAAAAAAATAGAAATTTGAAAGTTGGTATAAGAATAATTCCTTCAAGTTTGAAGCTAAATTAAAACATTTGTTTTTCAAATGAAATCAGTTTGTTATACTTCAAAAGTGCTTTCAAAAATACATAAGCACGAACGCACAAAAAAAAGAAAAGTGAAAAACTTTATGTGGAGGTTAGTAGTATGTCGTTAAGGTTTGATTCACAAGGGCACTTTGCTGAATTGAACTTGTGAAGAGATGACTGTATTAAATAAAGAAATTTTAATTCATCGGGTGACTCTCCCAATGCATGAAAAAAATAACAACCATTGTGGAAATAAACGAAGCAAAATTAGAATGATGATGACCAATGATACAAAGGTGTTTTTGTGTTAGCAAAGCAAAGTGATATGTTTGATTATTTGAACATTTCAATTTATATTTCATCTGACACAGCTCTCATCAGCGTTTCACATGGTTGATATTTATAGGCGAGTATTTCCATTATACGTTCTATTGATTTTAAAATGTCATAAAGAACTTTTCCCGTTCGGAAGACAACGTCGCTGGACACTCATAATTTCAAAATATTTCAGAATCTCGCAGATAAAATAACCCAAATGTATTTTACGCATACGACTCAATTTGACTTGGGTTTGTGTCTCTTATATACCTCTTTTAAACTTGATGCTCGTATATTTTTTTAAGTTCAATTTTGAATGTTTAAAGCGCTGTAAATACCTGCTATTTCAAAGTTATAGATTTTTTAATCTAAACAAATTCAAAGCTCGTTGTGTTTTATACTTTCTGTAAAACTATCAAAACTTCTTTTTTTTGATTTACTAAACAAAAGTTTTTTTTTACAAAATTCTTTTCGAGAAAACCATTTGAAAATTATTTAGATAATGAGCTCTTCAGGTTCAAAAAACTTTTAAAGTTCTCAGCCAAACAATTTTGAAATTATTCAATACATTTTTTCAAAATTCGTACAAGATTATTGTGATGCAAAGGTTTTCAGTTATACTGCATACAGACATGCTATTTGGCTTGCCTGGCTGAATGATGATCAGCACAAATCGAAAAATCTTCCAACGACACGCTCTTTTTTGAACTTCGGTGTTTCTATTGCTTAAATAATTAAGTTAATTTTTCTCGTTTGTTGTTTAATTTCAAGGTGTTTTTCAAAATCTAACAAAACAATGCTACGCTAACGGTTTTAACTAAAAAAACAAAGTTTCAAAAATAAGGCAATTGAAAACGCTGTTTCCTAAAAGTAACAAAAATAATAGAACACTAAATAAAATTACACCTGTGTGCCAGACCCTTTGAAGAATGCATGTTGAGCGCTCAGCGTGAAAAGCTGAGGTACCAACGCAAGTTTCAAAAATAAGGCAATTGAAAACGCTGTTTCCTAAAAGTAACAAAAATAATAGAACACTAAATAAAATTACACCTGTGTGCCAGACCCTTTGAAGAATGCATGTTGAGCGCTCAGCGTGAAAAGCTGAGGTACCAACGCATGTGAGATGAGCTGAATCAAGGGAATATGCTGAAAGCATGCAAGTATGAAATAATTTCATATCATCTTTCCACTTCCAGAAGCAATGATTCAATAATAAGCTCATGCCAGACAGATATATGCTCAAATGTTTTAAAGGACATGAAGGTCTTGCAAAGCTGGATGCTTTTGGTGCATGCACGCAGAATATACATTAATAAAAATCTTTCAAAACAATTTTTTTAACCTTATTTTGTATTAAACTATATAAACATCACAATTGTTTGGTATTTTTGCTCATCTCAGTCCCTAACCAAGAGAGGCTCAGACTGAAATGCTCCTTCATATTAGCATGTCAAACAACACTGAACAGATTGCAAATAGAACAGGCGAATATTTAAATTTTGAAAAAAAATTTTGTTCACAAAATTCAAAAAAATATAAATTTTTATCACCACTTCATCTACAAGAAAACTTTCTCAATCAATCCATGTATTTGTATTATCGAAATTAGTGGAACGAATCATTTCTATAAGTACCAATTGTTAAATTAAACTTTTCGACGAACATTTTTCTAGTTTTTTTTTTCAAATTTGAAAATTAAAGACTGAAAAATTTTTTTTTGGTTTCATAGCAAAAATTCAATATACCTAATAAACAATTAAAGTGAGTTTGGGAGTTTTAAAAACAATTATTATTAAAATTAACTTTCATAGTGTAGATGGAAATTTAAATACATTCACATGATACAATTCAAATTATAACCTTATGTTGTACATCATAATTCTATCGCGCTCCAAATAAAATTACCCACAATTTAAAAGGTACCTTTCATGAATAAAATTCCTTTAATTCTTTTGAATATGCATAATAACCAAAAAATTACATTTGAGGAAAAATTTTCATGAATATTTCAATTTTAAAATGAAATTTTTTAAATAATTATTTCATTTTCTCATAAGATTTCATACTCTTTTCCTACCCTTTAACACTGTCGTTGTCTTGACTATCTCTTTAGTTCTTTCCAGGCTCGACTCTTGTAACTCTCTTTTTTGTGGAATTCAGAATTTTTTTATTTCTAAGTTGCAATCTTTCTAAAATCGCGCTGCCAAAACTGTTTTTCAAGCCGATTTTTATTTTTCATCTTGTGCTTGCCTCGAGCACCTTGATTGGTTGCCGGTCGCACTGAGCCCTGTTCAAGCTACTGTGGCTCGCCGCAGATATTCTATATTTCAACCAGCCGGCTTACTTATATGAGATTTTTTTTATCAGACAGACTCATGAGTTTCTCAAGTCTTCGATTTCTTGTTTATGGCTGCGTTAGTCTATCTCTCTTAACTCTTGCATATCGCTCTTTTTCGCATACCACCCCTCAGTTATGGAATTCTCTTCCACTTAATCTGCGTTTTTCACCTTTCTTTAAACATTTTTGCAAACGTTTGAAAATTCATCTTACTAGCCGCATCTCTCTGCTCTAGTTCTTTTGGCTACACAAGCGCCTCTGCAGCAAACCTAGTTTGCAAACTGTGCGCCTTAAAAATGAATAATAAGAATACTCAGCTTTTTTCTTCTATGTTGAGATTGTGTTTTTTAGTTGTTTCTTTTCTTTTCAATAATTTTTATTCCAATATCTTTCTGTTCACTCATTATATTTCCTTGACCATCTATCGATTTTGACATGTTTTATTTGCACCAACACAACTGAATGCACTAGATTTTTGATTAAATAGCTTTTAAGAAAATTAATCAGATAAAAAATTGTTTTTAACAATTGATAAAAAATTCGCAAAAACCTCAGTTGAAAATTCAATATTAATTTTTCAAAAAAGCATTATGGTATTCTCTACGTGGTTGAGAGCATCAATCGGTTAAGACAACCTTGCACGGATTGCCCATTGAATGCCTCTAGATTCATGTTGGGTTTTCAAAAAAAATTTTTTACTTGGAATCAAATTCCAAAATTATTTTCCAATTTTGAAAGCAAATTTGCAATTGATTGGCAGCAGCAGAACCGACATGAGTTTAAAACTAGAAAACATTTCTATTTGTAAAGTTTGTTTACGATTATTCTAGTAGAATTTTCTTGTGCTTGAAAAGGTTTTTTAAGATAGGACTTTAAAAATAGAAAATAAAGCTATGCCAGCCACATTTTAAATTAATTTTTTATATTTTTTTTAAAGACTTGGAATGAAAAAACAAAAATTTTCACTGAACGCCAAAAAATGTTAAGTTTAAATTCAATGACTTATATTGAGTATTTATTAGGGAAGTATTTAGCTATAACTAGAAGACTTTTTCAAAGATGAATGGTTGTATAACAGAAATCTCATTTTTAAAATTTTTTAATTAATTTTGAATAAAAATCTAAGAATAGAAAAATAATTAGAAATTTCATGTTTATTGAAAACGTCATTAAATAACGAGCTTTTAAATAAATTCCACTCGTTTATTCAAAAGTTATATTTAATTCTGAGATAAAACTTAGTTACTCGGCTTGGAAATTAAAAATATGAGAAATTCTAAAAAATAATCTTCCAAATTTGATTTACATCATCTCCACGTTATAAAAAATTTTATAAATTATTAAATATTCGAAATCGAATACTCATAGAATTTTACACAATCGTTTTTTAACACGTGAAAGAAATTTATGGATTTTGAATGTATAAATCTTGTTTAGGTGATTTGAAAACAAAAATAGTCACTAGACGTTGCTTTATGCACTAAAAAGACAAAAAAACTTGAAATTAGAACTAAGCGTGGATCAAATGATTTGCATTCATAATGTTATTTTTGCAAACTCAGTATATCGGTCCTCAAATACATAAAGTAAAACATTCACTTTATATACTAGATATTTTTATATTCTAAATGACACCAAGTTAATGTTTTGAAGAGCATAAAAGTCCCATCGCCTATCGGGAGTCATAAACTTCACTCCAATTTTAATGACTTCACGTTTTATATAGCATATAACATGTTCTGTACCTAAGTCACGCTAATCCAAACGTCTTTTTCAAATGACTTTGTTAGCTTTGAAGAATTAAATTTATTTTTTCAGCTAGAGAATCAATATTAATAAATGATTTTCAAAACTTGTTTGAATGAGTAGAAAATAGTTGCCCATACTTAAATAAGATTCATTTGAACTTCGAAAAAATTAATGACTTTTGGGTTGCAAAAATGTAAAGTATGAGATACAAATTATTTTGAGGAAAAAAATTATTGTCTTTGTTATTTTAGCCATTTTCCCATTTCTTAGTTTTCAGTGATAAATGAAGATCGAAGTTTGTTCACGAATGGAACTTTTTAGAGATTTCAAAAATCCTAGTTTTGAACGTTAATCTTTGAGTTTCTATTTTATTGAATGATTTTTCTTAATGTGCTTCTCATTAGTTGAGTCTCGAAAATTTATTCTACCGAAAATGAATGAATTTAACAATGGTAAACGCCAAAAAAAACTGAAAACTAGGATGATAGCTTTCAAAACGTTTCTTTTAGAAATGAAAATACTTTCTAAGAAGTATTTCATCAAAAAAATCTATAATATTGTTTATATCGAAAAACCTTTTCTATAAAAACAACTAAATGTCTTGTTTAATATAATATTTTGAATTCTTTATCCAAAGAAAATTTTCAAGTTTAAAATATATTATTGATTGGACATGATTTCTGAAAAAACTGAATTAGTTTCAATTTTTCCAGATTCGGTTGTTATTGCTGTTTCTTCAAAAGAGCAAAAGAATCTCAAAAGTTGCCACAATACGTCGTCACCATACATCAAATGGTTCCTATTTAAGACTGATACTGACAATAAATTAGGCTACTCGCAAGACGATAAGAGACCGAATGACTTGCATAAAGCACACAGCGATACCTCACTAATGAGAAGAGTGCTTTCAATGCCTCCAATCACCCAAGCGTTCAAAAACCACACATTAGAAAACCCCCAGCTCCCAAAACCTCAAAGCAATTCCGAAGAATTACAGTATTTTCCAAAAAGCTTGTTTACTACAATGGTCATTCCTGCCTCAAAAAATAACCAACATAAAACTACTGCTGCTGTCTCGAAAATTTTTGATTCTTCACAAACAACAAACTCACTTGGTCGTTCTATCACACAGCGCTTGAAACGCCAGATGATTGATGAAGAAACTTTCACTCATTTAGACATTTGCGCAACAGAATCTTTCGAAGCAAAATGCCCTCTTAACCAAGTAATCTTTATGAAGTGGGCTTTGTATGGTAGAATCGAAGAAAGCAGATGCGTTTCCAACTTTCTCGACCAATTGGGATGCTATTCTGACGTGATTTTAATCATGGACCAAAGCTGTTCAGGCAGAAGATTTTGCGAAATCCACGTTCCTAATGCGGAACTTGAAAGCACTAACATTTGCATCAAAGAGCTTCAATCGTTTCTAAGAATCAGCTATGAATGCGTGACAGGTTAGTTTTTTGAGAATATGAGAAATATTTTTAACTGAATTTTTCAATATTTTTAATCATTTATGTAAGAATGTAGAATATAATACTAAATTATAAAAAAGCACATTAAGGCTTAGAAATAGAAACAATAAGATAAATGGCTTCAAATTATTCAGAAGGGGTTCAGAAAGTGACAATGGTCGTTGTGCCATTGCAGGTTCACACGAGGACAAACTGATCGATTGACTGTCTTTTCAGCTTGTATGAAGCGTAAAAGAAAAATGAATGTGAAAAATTAGTCACAAAATTCTATTAAGACTTCTGTACAATAATTCAAAATACTTTTTGAAAAGTTTATTAACTGAAACTTTTCAAAGACTAAAATGGAAGTTTCGGTTTTTTTAGGTGTATTTCTGAATTTTTTTCAGATTTCTATTTCTGCTGGCTTGAAATTGAATTTTTTAACTATTTTTTTTGTAGAAACAGAAATGATATATTGAATTTTTTCTTTCTGCAATAAAAGAATTGCATTGGACTGGAAAGTAAGAAATAAATAAAAATTTAAATCGCAAGAATCATTAATTTTCAAATCCTTTAAACTCTATAAACTTAAATGAAGCTTGTCAGGCAGCCTAATGAGACGTTAAACTATTAATAAAGCGTTCAAAATATTAACTTTCACATAGAAATGCATTTGAACTGACTTACTGAATTGTATTTTTGAAACATTTGGCTGAACACAAAATTGTACAAAAATTTGTCAAAATATATTTCAAACCCTTTATAACTAAAAATAAGTTTTTAATTTTATCAATTAAAAAAAGATGCTCACAAAACAAATGAAAAACTTGCTCATTCGAGCATGCAACAACTCAAACTTATTCATCAACAAAACGAGGATCTGAAACCAAGCTTTTCGAACCCCTAAATATGTGTTTGAAAGTGAAATATGGATGCGCATATAATGATTTGAATGAAGTAATACGAGCAACAAAATATTTCTGTCAAACTTTGAAACATTAACTGGCAGTATTTTTTTGCAATAACAAATATTTTCTCGCGACTTTTTGTTGAAAAATGTAAAATCAATACCATTCTCTGCTTTATTTTTTCCGCAAGCATTAGAAACAATAAGTTTTTGCGCTAGTTTTATTTACTCAAAAAAGTATGAAAGAATATGTAGTCAACGCATATATTTTTCAGTGGCAGCTATTACGTATAAACAATTTTTGTCTTTATCATCATAAAATAGCTTTCCTCTTCCCAATTTATTCATGCTGCTGATTTATAAATTACTCTTAGAATTTTTATTGAAAAGACTATGAAACTCTATTGAAAAACTAGATTTTGGGCGCACATTTCATGAAATTTTATAAATTTTAAAAGCTCTTATAAACCAAACTTATTAAGTATAAAAAAGTGGAGGTCTTTTAGGTATTAATAAAATTTTAATGAAGAAACAACGTAGAAAAAATATTTTAAAATTTTAAAATAGTGAAAAATGGTTAGAGATCATTTAAAAGCAATTTAAAAGCTTTTATTTCTTTGCTCCTTAGTAAGCAAATTTCATATGCATTCATTAGAACATTTACGGTCGAATTTATGAATATCTCAAGAGCACAACAAAAAATGAAGTATTGAAATTTCACTGAGATAACTTTGAATATTGTGTTTCTTTGAACTCAGATGTATTTAATAAATAAATGAATAGTATAAAATTTCATTTCACTGAATAAAATTTTTTATTAAAAGCTTTAGAATGTCTTCTTTTTTGATTTAATAAGGTCTCTCACTAATTACAAATTAACCTTACTTTTTTGAATAATTAAACCGCCATAAAAATGTATATATCTAAATCAACATCAGAAAAGTAATTTTAAAAAATTAAAAAAGAGTTATTTTAGCAAAAAACAGAATTTTTAAAATGCAATATAGACCGGTATTAATTATTTTATGAAAAATTCCACGTTTGTAAGTGTGTTTTAAAGCAAAATGATTTATAATTCTTCAAAAATACTCAGCATTTGATTAATCGATGCCCACCATACATTCGAATTTTTATTAAAATTCTAAAATTTTTTGAAAAATAATTATACTGAACATATGGCTAAAACAATAAAAATCAGAAGTTTTTTAATGGTTACTCTAGAAAGGTTTTGATGTACTCACATCAAGAAACTATTAAAAGTTTTACTCAAAACGTGGGTATTTTTAAATTGTTGTTAAATGTTCACTATGACAAAACGGATTCCAAATTCCCTTTCTATGAAATATTTTTAGCTCCAACTTTCAAATTACTGTGGTGCATTGTTAACCTTTAGAGCAAAATATGTTGTGCTGGTATTTAATACTTTTATTTTAACATGATCTAGTTTATATTTAGATTTCTCTATTCTATCAAAACGAACCATTTTATAAAAAGTTGTACTGCTCTCACGGAGCACGTTGAAACTCTTGGGAGCTGGCTGTTTTGACAGTTTTGCGCAATTTAATAGAAGATATGTACCATGGGGTGCATATAAAATGAGTGCATGATGATGCCGTATGAATGATGTTTCTAGCATTATTTCATGGAGAGTGCAAACAAAAAAGACTTAATAGATAATGGTTTTGATTGTGACGATGAAGTGTGTTTTGTTATAAACGCTTCAGTTTTGCTTCTAAAAAGTTGTTTAGATTTGGTTATGTACAAAAATTTACATTTTGGATTGTGATTGTGACAGGGTGATGTTATCGCATTTGTGGGAAATTCTTCTCTTTATTTAATCTCAAATATGCAGGATGTAATGATGTAGTAAGAGTTTTTAGTTTCATAAGTGTTGAACCAAAGTACATTTTGTGAAACGCAAAGAACTAGATTGCTTGATTTTTATTCATGAAATATAGAACCCTTCAATTTTGTGAATATGACTATATTTCAACGACGCTGCTAAAATTGAAAAGTGCATTTGTATCAATTTTAGCATCTGTAGGTATTTTATGTTTTGAACTCAGTTCTCCAAGTTATTATTAAGAAATGCCCCTTGTTTATTCCTATTTCTTAAATAGCCTATGATTAGAGACAAATTTAATGTTGCTCAGTATGAGACTCCCAAACATGAAATGAAGGCATACGTTTTACGCATTGTGATCTTCAAAGGTGCTAGATACAAACAAACTTCCAATAAAGTTTTTTTAGCAATACAGGCAATAGATTGAAGTTGAATTTTTCCATTAAATCACGACTTTTCATTTGTTGATAATTCAAATATATATTTTCACTAAATAATTGCTGTCAAAAAACTTTTAGTTTACAATTTCAGTTGAATATCTCATTTTTTATCCTTTTGCGTCTGTGATGATCGACAATTATAACAGAAATCATATTCAAATTTTAAAATATAACATTTTTTTCAACTCAATTTTTTCTCTCTTTATTTTCAAATAAAATTCGAACTGAAAAGAATTTCAATTATTTCCATTTAGAAGATGTTTTCAACATTTTGCTCGTTATTCTGCTTCCAAATAAGTTGGAAGCCTTTAAAAAAACAAGAAGCATATCATTAACACTAAGTTAAAATTTTACCTCCATGATGTATATAGTAAAAAAATGCAGAAACTTGTAAGCAATGAGATGCATAAGGACTGAATTGACCATTTATAATGGACTCGAAATCAGATTGGTCTTGAATATTGCTATAGTGTGGATTACTCAATTGAAGTGACTGTGATCTTTCCCCTTAGTGCTTATATCAACACGCCTTGAATTGAAAATTCTGAATAGTTTTTGAATTAAAAAATTTCAAAAGTTAAAATCTTTTTGTTGATTTGAAAAACTCTTCAAGTTTTTTTAAATTTAGAAACTTTCAATTTAACTTAGATTCCTACAAAATGAATTTGAAACCTAGGTCTTAAAGTATGGAGCATTATATTGAAATTGAAGTTCTCATTAGAAGAGGTTCGCTTGATGATTATAAAATGTTTGTATTTTTTCAAATCAAACTTAACAAAACGAAAAATAATTTTGTGTTTAGCGAAACATTCTCTAGTGAAAATGCAATTGATGGATCCCACAAAAAGCTGAGAGTATCTTTATGAATTCAAGATGCATTTTTGCAACAGATAGAAAAAATAAGGTATTTTGAGCGCAATTCAATCACTACATTTTTCATCCGATACTCAGGGTTCTCGAAAACAACTTTAAATTTTTAAAACTAAAAACTTTGAAAGAAAAACGTTATATTTTATTGATATTTTTTTCTACCAAGCAATTATTTGTATTAAAGAAAATTAAACAGCTCTGATAATAAATGCAAAAAAACTTATGTATAGAACATTGCAGAATTTATAAGCTTGAATTAATAGATGATTAGAAGTGCAATAAATCCTTTCGATAAGCATCTCAGTGGAAACAGAAGTAACCACGTCTTTTCCATAAAGTTCCTACTATTTTGCCGATTACACTTTCTGATGTATGATAGTTTTCGGATCTGAATGAAGTTTCAGCTTGCATTGTGATGTTTGCAAATGTTTTTGCGCTTAATTTTGCCACAAGTCAAATGTTTCAACGTATTTATTCTTTGGAAAGTATCAGAAACTTCATAAATTTTCAAAAAAACAGAAATTGAATTGAAGGGAAAATCCAAATGGCGTAAGGGAGATTTGTAGCAAGTAGTGGTATGTGATATTAGCAACATCCATCAAGCTTTAACATACTAAGGTAGTTCATATACCAAAGTTTATTAAAATCAATAAACAATTTCAGATATATCTATTTTAGAAACCATTTTTCATGAAAAAAATGTTGTTTTCCTATATTGTCGAGTTTCTCATATTGAAGATAACTTAAAGGCCTCGAAAATAAAAACTATAAAGATATATCCATGTTTTTTTTTGGATAGAAAATTATCAAATACTTCTCAAATTAAATAGAGTATTTGAATAACTTTTTATTTTCAATTTTTTTTGAGGAATTTGCTCTTTGAAGAACCGGACAATATTAATAAAAAAGATACATAAGATGTCTCTAAAAAATAGAGTATTTCCAAAATTTGAGTTGAATAGAGAGTTGCAAGCATTTACAAACCGTGAAATCTACCTTTTTGAAGTCTCTAATTTATTTCACAATCTTTTCAAACTTTAAGCTTGCTTTCAATAACCCTTTAAATCAAAAAAGTAAGTCGCCAGATTTTAGTAGAAAGTATTAGATTTTGTTTTCAGATTTGACAGAAC
Source organism: Pterobdella sp. o SKG-2022 (assembly GCA_964035795.1). Classification (NCBI taxonomy): domain Eukaryota; kingdom Metazoa; phylum Annelida; class Clitellata; order Hirudinida; family Piscicolidae; genus Pterobdella; species Pterobdella occidentalis. Next base: position 22,227,469 of record OZ038320.1, on the reverse strand, counting down.
AGAAAACATTAAAATAATTCATTTTGAAATCATTTATTTAATTCAAAGCTGTAAAAAAATATTTCATTTTGTTGTTCTTTTGATAATGATCTAATATTTCAAGAAAAAAATGAAAATTTCAAATTTTTGCTTGAAGATGAAGTTTCAAATTGCCACAAAATTCAGGATCTTTTATGCAGCTTCTAAAGACGCCATTTTTGAAACTTGAATGAAACATTCGTTTGAAGAATTGTGTGTAGCGATTGCGTGAAAATCGATATGAGAATGATTTTTGGCGATATTCACGACAAATATATTTGTATGTATGTATTCCCATACTAAGATGTTTTGAATTTTAGCAAATATATAAAATTGAAAGAATCTAACCTGATTTTTAAAAAAACAAAAAGTTATATTACATCTCATACAAGAATGATAAATGTTTGAAAAAAAGCTTAAAATGGGTGTATCGACAATAGAATTGTAGCAATGTAAACGCAACGAGTCGACAGATGAAGGTGATTAATAACTGCCGAAAGTATGGCGGAGACGTAACATCCACTATTAATCACATTTCACATCAATCTTGCCCTATTGTCATATCATTAGCGTTTCCATCCGCATACATCTTCGCTGAGCAAATCAATTTTTAGTTTTCTCCTGGTCATGTTTTGTCTTTATTTACTGAAAAACATAAATAGTTTTATTTTCAAACACTCCAAAGCACGATCTACTTTTGAAGGTTATTAACGTCGTTGGCATTCATGCTAGATGCAACTTTTGATTTTTTGAAAATAAATTTTTCTGAAAGTCATGAATAATTTCTGAAACATTGACTGAATTAATGGGTGAAAAGTAAGAGAAATGAATCAATACTTTTGTGAAAGTATTAGACAGTAGAAGCTAACGTAAGTCTTAAACTAGATTTGGTTTTCTTTTCCTTTTTTCACTAACTTTCATTATCGAAGCAATTATTAATTAAAACTGCTTCAAAGTAGTTTTAATGCAACTTTAAAAATGCTCTTCAAACATTTGTAAAGGTTTTCAAAATTCTCAAATTGAATTTTTTTTTCAATTTTGAAGAATAGTTCCAATAAGTTTAAGACATTTTTGACGAATAACACTAATCAAAAAATGCATCAAGTCTGTACGTCTTACTCAAACTCTTTCAATAGTTTTACTAATGGGTCAGACAACACTCCATGTTTCATCCACTTAATTATCACCCCAATTCTTTATTTTATCTTTTAATTATTATTTTCTTTTTTTGAATTGTATTTAATTGCTATAAGCAACTTTTTCTTATTGCTTATTGAGTTGACTACCTAAAATAAATCACACGATTCCAAATACATTACCCATAAAGCACCTATAGTTATTTTTTCATCTAAAACATTATGCAAAATTCATATAGACTATCCAAAGAAATTGAAATTATAATTTCTATATTTACACAATGGTTTCAGTAAAAATGATAACTTTTTAAAAGTTTATGTTCAAAGTGTGAATAACAAATCAGACATTATAACAAAAGAATAGAATACGGTAGTCAGAATACCAAAAGTTAAAAAAAAATTTTGTTGTGAATCAGAGCTGCTGTAAAACATGATATAATTAAGAGCGATAACAATTTTTTGTATGGACCGCAATTAATTCGCCAACAAATTTCCTTTGTGTTTATCCACTTCCTCGTCAATTTCCTACCCTTCCATCCGTCCTAAAATTTGTTTCCATTCAAAGCACACTCAGAATTTGTAAAAATGCTATCAATTCATTTTATTTAAAAATGAGAATCGATTTTATTACTTTTGGAAACTGGCAATTACTGAAGACATTGCTTTTTCACTGTTATGAAATATTATACGTTACAATAACATAGATATCGAAAATTCTTCTTTTTATAAATGTTTATTTGGGACATAAAAACACCATTAAATTTTTTTGTGTTTGAAATTCAAGCAAAACTTCAAAAAAAAAACAACACGAAATGGTTTCCGTCTATTAACAACATGGTTAATTTTCAATAGAAACTCAACATGCATCTATAAAAAATTATAACTTCTCCTCGTTTGGAAAAAATGAAATAAAGTCATTATTTTCAAATCTCAATAAATTTATAGTATGCAATTTTCATAAAATATTTAAAAACATCTGAAAATCAAAGTTTCTTTCATAAAAAATGCTCGCTAAGTGATTGCACCCAAAACCATTTATGCCTATTTTTTAGAACAAAATAAGTATGTAAAAGTATCTCTTTAGATGAACATAATATTAAAAGTTTTGTAAGATGGATAAAATGCTGTTTGCAAAGCTTTTCAAGTACTCCAGTTTTATTCTGTTTTCTCATTAAAACCGTACCTACTTCAAAATGGTTGTTTTTTTGGAGCGAAAAATTTTTTTTTACTTTTAAAAAATTAATTAAATTAAAAAAAAATTTTTTTTTAATAATAACTAAAAATTAGAAAATATATTCAAACTAAAGTTATTCTTTAAATTTTCAGTTCCTAAATCTAAATTAAAAAGAGATAGTGGCTAAAACCTGATGATAATTTTTTAATTTCAGTGGCTAATATTACAACCGAGGATTGTTTGAAATCTGACTACCTCGTCCATCCTTTCTTCACTCTCTCATCCAGCCCAACCTTGAAAACATTTCTGCATCAAACGACACAAGCTCCCCAATATAAAGTTTCGATAATGCGTCAGACAAGTTTGAAAGATTTGCAAGTTTCTTCCTCAATTTTGTTGAAGTCTTCTTTATTTCCATCGTTAAAAACTCAGAAGGGTTTCATAGGAAGCATTGTGACTTCAGATTTGCTTCTTTGTAAAGGCAAGGCTTGGGTTTTTGAGGTATCTAAAGGGCAAAAAATAAACTTCACCTTATATGATTTTTCGCTCAATATATCTCAAAATAGCCAAATTAACAGCTCACTTAGGAAGAATTATATGCGAAAAAATTCCTTTATTGTTAATGAAGTAAACTTTAATGAACAAAGAAAAATTGCAAAAGTAATTTACAAAAGAGCACTTGAAAAGAGGTCAAATCTGATTTTATCTCCACAAAACAACCATGACAGCTTTTATTCACTTTTAAATAAATTTATTTTTTCTAAAGCCTATTTAGAAAAAGACCATTCTAACAAAACAAGCAAAAACAATTTTTATTCATTCTCTGAAGCATCCAAAGTAACTATGTTTGAGAGTACAAAACTCATTCCTGAAAAACACCGTCAAAAATCGATTCGCTCTGTGAAAAGATATTTAAACAACTGTCAGAAGTATTTGTTGGTCGAAGATGGATCGAAAAATATTTCTGTGTGTGGAGGAAACAACACAAGGATCGCTTGGAACTACATCAGTGAAACATCCAACGTGAAAGTTTGGGTCACCGCTGGTTACGCTTCCAACGACCTGCGCCGCTTCTTGCTCGAATTTTCAGGTATGTTGGGATTGAAACTTGTACCAACATTAAAATCATAGCAACGATTAGTATCAAGTGTTTCGTTTTAATTTATATATTTCAAAGTGTTTTCATTGATTAAAAGTAATCGTATGAGCTGAAATTTTCTGCTAATACTAAATAATTGGAATATAATTTTATAGATGCTTTTAATTAAAAAAAATTTTGAAGTTGAAAAAACAAAATTTGTTTAGTTAGTTTAAATAAAGTTTTGAATCGAAATAGATTGCGAAATTTTCAAAATAAAATTCTGCCACGTTGATTTATGATAAATGAAAAAAACTCATTTTCACAAATTAAGATGAATTTTTCAACAAAAATTAAACTAAAATTTTTAAACTGCTCTCAGTATATTTAGGAACCATTGATACAAGAAATCGAAACAGGATTTAGCATCTTATAACTGAATATTATTATTTTATAATTAAAAAACAAATTGACTGAAAATATAAAAGTGCATTATGATTTGATGTTTAAAATGTTTTTTTTCAACATATATGGACGCAGGGACGTTGAAATAACAAAATACTTTGAGTTTTATCTTAAAAAGATTTATAAAGATTTTTTTTATATAAATTAATTAATTGATAGGGTAAAACCTCTATTCAATTTCCTCCAGGTAATTATAAATTAACCTGTTTCTCAAATGCTGCTGTAAAATATCCTGAAATAATTCCCAAGATTGAAATCCCATTTGAAATGTTAGTTTATTATACATGAAAAGTTTTTTACCCAACTTAGCTTTGAAGGCATTGCCGGTGGAACAACATTTATGTTTTTTGATTCATTTTTTATAAGCATATGATGCCAATGTTTCAATATAAGTTTCCATGTAACAATTATATTTCCAAAAAGAAACAACTGAAAACCAGGAATAATACAATGGTTAGGAAAAAAAGTTAAAGTATTTATAATTGTGGACAAAATATTCTAAAAAGATAATGACTTTGCATGCTAGCATGTTGAATGTGTCAATTAAAAATGCGACAGAATAACATGAATACTGAAAGAATATGGCGATATAACAAAAAATCTGTAATCTAGAAAAAAATTTCGACAAAAAACATTAATTTACTTTCAAAACTTTCAACACTGATTGAATTCATAATAGTTTTTGAACTTCAAGCATCAACTTACAATTGAAATAGATTTTCCATGTATTCTAATTTTATTCAGTGTTTTTTGAATACTTTTATTATCTTAGGAATCAATAAACTCAAACTGTTGAATAGTTAGTAATGTTATTCACAATTTTTTTTGAAAAAATAATTTTTAAAATTAAACTTTTTTTGCCATAAAAACAACAAAATCATAAAAAGGATGAAATAATATATGGTTAAAACACAAAAAAATGCCTCAAATTTTGTAGAATTCTGCTCACTGCAAATAAATTAGTCCTAGTATTTCATAACTTTTTAAAAATAGATATTATATTCGTTTTTAAAAAATTTTTTTTCAAAATAGTTATACAAAGTGTGTAATGTTTTTTGAAAATTCGCAATGCCAACGTTTTTTGGAGAATAAATTCCACTTCAAATTTGAAAATTATTTATAGATTAAATTTGTCAAACTTGAAAAAATTTCACTTTAATCTAGCAAAGTTAGTTTTCAGAGTGTTGAGCGATTAAAAAAATTAAAAAAATAATCTTCAAATTTTGAAATCAATTTTTCAAAAACTTAGACTTAACCGCTTGATAATTTCTTATAAACCGCCGTGAACAACACTCGACTTAAGGTAAACACTTTTTTACTTACTCCTCATTATAATTCTGCACTTTTAAGTATTTCGAAAATATCTGAATTTATATCAAATTAAATTAATTCTTTATTTTTTCAAAATTTGTTTGAAAATTGAGCACTAGTTTGATAGGAAACTGTTAAGAATGATGCTTTATCATAAATTATCTGCGAACTTAATCAACAATGTCACGATATCGGGGAAATACAAAAAAATTGATTGAAACTATGCCCAGAAAGTTATGGGTTTTTATTCAAAAAATGATTAAATATTGTATAAAAAATTTACAAAACATAAATTCTAGTTTATAATCAATGAAAAAATTTTTGTATTTGCAGTGTCCGGATGTCCAGATTTAAAGCTGGAGGATGGGTGGTTCAAAAGAATAATAGGAAAAAATGACCAAATGAAAACTAATTTGGACAAAAATATCCATATAAAAAATAAAGAAACAGCTGAAGTGGGCTGTAAAAACTCCAAAAATTCATGGATGGTGGTCTGCATGGAGGATAACGTTTGGAAGGTAGTCAGCAACCAAGAGCCCATCCGATGCTCAAAAGGTTGTCAAACTTTTGAAGACATTCTTCTTTTGCTGGCTGATAAAAATAATTAGAATTTTGAATTTTTTGATACATTAACGAGTTTTTTGTTTGAGTACTGTTCAGAGCGATTCATTGCATGGTGATGTGTTAGCGTCACATGTCGCCATTGAAAAATGGGCGGGAAATATTTGATAGCTTTCATGCACCGATGAACAAAAAGTTTATGTTTAAAAAACTTTTTCATAATTTTAGACTAGTTCAAAAGAATATTAAAATCTTTTTTTGTGGGAATTTTTAACTGAAACAGCTACGAATAACATATACTAAGATAAATTTCATAAAAAAAAATTTTGACGAAATAAATTGATCTAGTTTTTGAATAAATTTAATATTAACAATTCTTTCTCTACAGTGTTGAAGTTATAAAACATTATTTTTTAAACATTGGCAATCAAGCTTTTTGCTAATGGATTGCACAAGTGACTGATAGTTTAGCAAAGTACCAATCTTTTTGATCATTATTCATTTGTGCACTCTTATTAGAAACTCAATGTTTTTATGATTTTTTGTGAGCTTCAAATAAGTCTTCATTTAACAAGCTAAATGAATCAATTTCATATGATCAAATTTGCAATACGTAACAATGAAGCTTTTTATAGGTTCATTTGTTTTTATAAAACAAACACTTCGAACAAAAAAAAGAAAAAAGTTCAAAACAGCAATTTGATGGCTTTTGAAAATCCGACAAAAATAACGCCAAAGCTTAAACGCTCTATAGGCTGCAACAATGGCAACTTGAAGGGTAAGAATAGTTAAAAAAACTTTAGTTTCACTGAAAAGCCACGTTCTTTTAAAATATTTGAAAGACTTTTCTGTAAATTGAAAGCACGAACTAACGACAAAAAAATAATACTAAATCAATAAATAAAAAAAAAATGCTAAAAACTTCAGACATTTTCAAGAAGAAAAAGATTTTAAAACAAAGCAAGCACAAAACGTGTAACTTTAAACTGACGATTTAGTATTGCATACTTTCCTCAGAAGCTATGCACTTTTGTTGAGGATACTTCGTAATGAAGTGTGTCTATGAGCTAGTAGAGGTTTTCTGAATTTTTTATGTTTCAAATAATACAAAGATTTTTATTCAGAAAAAAATTGAATGTACTAATTAATATACGCAGTGGGATGCGGACTCAAAAGTATTGATATGATCTCACTATTTATAGATTTTTGTGAAAAAACTCAAAATATACTACAAATTTTATTCCATAACATTTTCATACTTCAAAATTAAATTAAATAAAAAGAAATCAATTTGATAGTTAAACAAAAAAAATGTTCCGAATGCAATTAAAATTAGATTTGCTGCAAACGACATCCAATCAAGAAAGACGTCCAACACACGAGTTACGTTATTTTAAAATTATTACGTTTTCTTTTGGTCTCGTTTCAGCAGTTCATTATTCCGTCAACTTGTTTTGTCCAATGTGCGAATGTTTTTTGAAAACATTTTTATTGATTCAAAGCAGAAAAATAACTGGAAAAGAACTTTTTTTTACTATTTAATGCAAATTGCTCAGTAAAAGATGGAAATTTACATTGGAATTAGGTATGGATTAACTGAATAAAAATTTTTATTCAGAAAAAATGCACAAAGGTTGATTATATAAAGATGGGCATGGTTTCTGGTCAAACTTCAAGTGTCTTTTGCTTATTTTTTTCAAAGTCATTTTAAACTTAATAAAAAAATTTTTTTAAATATTCTGGTGAATTGAAGATTTAATGCAATTTTGAATATGTAAAAATTCCACGTAAGGTATAAAGAATATTTATGTATTGAAAAATTTAAGAAATTGACACTCAGCTGATATATTTTGAAAAGTAACTTAAAAATTTTCAATCGTGACGCTACAATTTATCTTTTGTCTGAAACTGCAAATTTGGAAAATATATTTAAAAAACGATATTTGAAAAATACAATTTTAGGTTATGAAAATATAATCTATCGCCAAAAATTTTTTTTCCATTACTAATGAAGAATCCGAAAACTTTGCAATAAGTCTTTCTTTCGGCACGATATTTTGAATAATTCAGGTTTTGCATAATGTTATTTTTTTAAACGTTGAAAATAAATTATCGAAGTTCTTCAAAACCTTCAGTTTCATACAAGCTACTAAAATATTTGATGATTTAGAATTAAATTTTGAAATTTTTTCTAACTTTATTCAGAAAAAAATTACCATATTGGATTGAAATTTATTTTCATCAAAATATTTTTTGAGATACAAAAATGAAAAATTATAATATAAAATGTCTGCATAAAAGCCATGAATTTTGTTTAAAGATACATGAATTTTCCATTCTAAATAAGTTTTGATATTGGGAATCTTTCTTTGTTTCGATATTATTAAAAATAGTCTATTGTTTCGACAAAAAAACATTTTGTGATTATTTGTATCAAAGTTTGAAAGATTTTAGTTTAATTTTGCATTATTGGCTGTAAGAGAGACTTGCAACAGTTGAAAAAAGTTAACTTGTATGAATTCTTTATTAAAATGTTATATAAAAATGATTATACAAAAAAATTGAAATTTGAATAAATATTGAAACTGAAAAAGCTATTTTCAAAAATAATTAGTCAAGTTTTGATTTATTCGTCAAAGAAAAAAATATAAGTAGCAATTTAAGAAATAATAGCTATTCAGAATGTTTTATTTTTCTTTGAAACTACAATTTCAAAATGAATTACTCTATACTCAAATTTTTTTGGAAATTTTAAGTTACTTTGTAAAAATAAAATAAAGAAATTCAAAGATATGCGTCTACGTACGTAAAATAAAAAGACTTTGTCAGCGACCTGTTTGTTAGTCCATATGTGCCACATGATTATGAAGTGTATACACTTTTCAGAGCTTTATGAGGTTTTGATTTGATCAGTTTTTCAACAAAAGTTGATGTAGTTGAGTTTGGTAACTGTTTTATTCTACAGCTTCCATGCAATGAATGCCAATTGTATATTCACACCACAAAAAGTAGAAAAATTCTTTGAATGGTTTCAAGATTGTTTGTGTGCGGAGGAATCAGTTTGTTCATGTCATTTCTTGTCATTTGTCAGCACTCAAAACTAAACCAAAGTAGATGAAATCATACTCTGATAAATTTTTAATTTTATTTAAGTGCTGTATTGTAATTAATATAACACCTTATTCAGTATTTAAAAAACGAGTTTGCTCAGTTCATTCTGTTATATTTTAGTCAGTTGCCCCCTCACGTTTTTCAGTGCCCTCAAGTACGTAAATTTCTGCTGTTGACAGACCTTCACCATTCACTCCAGCTTTCCATTAAATGAATTCTGATTTTTGTTGATTGGCTTTTGAACCCTCTTTTTGTGCTTCTATGCGCAAACGTCTTGTTTTAATTCTGAATGTGTTGGTCAGTTTAAGAGAGCAATATTCTTTGTAGATTTTTTATTTTTGCAAAGTTTCAATGAGGTTTGTTTGGTGGCTTGTGTTTTGTCTAGTGTTGTAGCAATTTCAGTTTGAAACTCATCACTGACACTGAACGTTTCCCATTTTTCTTTGTTTCAAACATAAATCTGCTGTATTTTAGTGCATGAGTTGGTTGAACAAACGTTTAACAATATCAAAATTCTTTTCAAATAATTGAATAATAATTGTGTGTTTAATTCTATGTTTCAGAAAAAGCATACATTTGTTGATTAAATAGTTGAAGTTTAAAATTTTAAATTGAAGATTAAAACATTTTTATTTTAAAGTTAAACCACATGGAAATCTTTCCATGAAATTGCAGTGTGCGATGAGAAGCTGAAAGGAAATAGTACCCCGATTATATTATCGTAAAAATAATCAAAAAAAACTTTCAGTTTTCCATGAGTATCTAATTTTATTTGAGTCTGAAAAAAGAGAAACATTTTTTTGTATCTTGATACGAGTTGAAAATGAAGTTTTTTAAAAAATGATATAAAAATCCATCTATTTTTCTTCAAGTTAAATTTTTTAAAGTTATTTTGATTGTTAAGTCCATATTTATTAAAACTAATTCCATTGAAATTTATCAACCAAAACTTGAAAAGAACAATCTTACATAATTAATTTTGTTAAAAATTTCTTAAATTTACCTTCTTGAAAAACTTTATAAGTTTTTCGTTTCTTAAAAAACTCACTCCAACATTGAATTATTTTTCAAGTGTTATTTTTTGTTCTAGAAGAACATAAGTGTTGAAATAATCAATGACATTATTATGTAGAGACATGCGGCGTTACTTCACGCCAGAACGCTTCGAAGATTCGACGCCATCAAGTTTTTTCAAGGCCTGCCACACTTATTGCCTGCCTGTTTATCCATCAGACCTTATAAATTGCTCCATTAACTTGTTGACGTTTATTGCTCTTTGACGGCTTTCACTCTTAATCTTTCATTACTCTTGCCTTTCCATTAGTTCGGTCGAGTTTCAGCAAGTTTATGTTTCTTTGTCGAGTTTGTGTTTGACACCATGTAAATCTAGAAGTGTTAAATGATTTTAATATAAAATCGATTGTTCAACGGCTAATCGCCTTTATTTTGCCATTTCTAGATATTTTATTTAAACTTTCAGTTACACAAAACTCATTCTGTGTTCAACTTATTTTACATTTTTAATAACTGGGCAGCCACAAACTTTCGACTCATCTATCATCTAATGAGAGCAGCAGCTGATTGAAAAACTAGATTTCAATTTTTTTCATCAAGAAAATTTCAATTACTTTTTAAAATTACCTTCTAGATCTATTCAAATTTCAAGAAAATTTTTTTAAAACAGAATGTAGTTTTATTGCGTTTTTTTGAATGATAAAAATTTTGGCAATAGAACTAAGTTTAATACATAACAGCTCCTATAAAGCGTTATAATTGTTTTAGAAAAAATATATTCGTTTTGTAATTTAGACTAGTTACGTTTTAAAACAAATTTGCCAAAATCAAAAAAAATTTCTAACAAACTTTTCAAAAATTGGAAATAATTCAACACTGAAATGAAAACTTGAAAAACAAAATGAAAATTAATTAGAGAAACAAATGACTAAAAATATTAGATTTGCATTTAACCATGCCATGTAGCCCTCTTCAAATCAATGCTTGCGATCATCTGTGAAAAGATATAGAAACAAAAAATCTTTCAAGAAAAAAGTTCAAAAACGTTTATAGTGGCAAAAACACTTATTAAAACTTCATTTTTTCTTCGGAAAATATCTCAATTTGGATGATATAATGTTTTTTCATAATAACTTTGGTAGAAGATCTTTCTAAATCTTAATGTTTCAATAATATTGTCAAAGTATTAATTATTTTTATGTAGCGTTATGTGCCTCTGAAGGCATGTAATATTATTGTTATGAAAGTATTATATTCCATAAAACTTAATCAAGCTCAAAATAAGTTCAAATAACTATTTTCCAATGTAGACAATTTTCAGTTTATTTTGAAACTCAATAGTTTTCATTTATATTTCTTGAAATTTTGAGAAACGTATTTTACTAGTTTCTAAGCATTATTTTAGCTAATTTACTTTCTTTGTTACTACTCCCTCAAGTTTTAAAGTTATGCTAATAATTGTTAAAGTATAGTGAATTATAGATGAAATTTTGTTTATAAAAAAAATGCTTCAGATTTAAAAAAGTGAATTAATGAAAAATATTTAGTGTCTAGTATTTAGTGATAAATAATGAAACATTTCTATTATAAAATTTTTTACAGAAATTTTAACTAAACATTTTAATAAAAATAAGTCTATTTTTTGAATTGAAAATTCTAATTGAAAAGCAAGACACTTCAATAATTTTTTTTAAACCATCAACAAAGATCAAAAGAAAATCTTTTAATCTTAAAATACAACGATAGAATTTATTCAAGAAACGAATAAATAAACAATTTTGGACTTGAATTAAGATAGATAATTTTAGATAATTTGAAGCTCTAAGTCAATTCTAATGCTTTCTAGTTTTTTTAAACTTTTCAAAAACAAGAATTTCTTTGAGAACAAAGTAAGAATGAACAATATTTGCTGTTTTATGCTTTCACAAACATTTTTATAGAAGATATTCTCAATTTACTCTCTTCTTATTACATATCTGCATCAAAAATGCTAGTTTCAACTCTCTAGTGTTATTGTTGAAATTGTTTTTCAAGTTTGCAAAATTTTTACGACTTTTTTAATGTAAGGCTTTTTAAATCAAACTTTTGCATTCGAGTTGAAGTAGTAAGAAAGTTTTTTTTCAATGTCTCAACAAAAATGCAATTCTTTCATTAATAATTTTATACTATCAAATCACGATTTTGTCATACATATTACAATCAATTTATGAATTTTTAAACTCATTTTGTTCATCAGATGAAGTTGAAGACAATACCTCAAGTCTAAGCGCTGGTAAATAATTTTTACTTAAATTTTTCAATAAAATGATAGACAATACTATTAGAGGTATCTAATTTTACTGATGGTTCAAACATTATGAAATGACTCACACGCAGAAGCAGACGCTATCTTGGGAACTGACGATTTGAGTTCGTAAATATTTGTTATCAAGATGGAAGCTTGATGCCAAAGATTAATTATTAAAACTAATGAAATACAGATAATAGCTAGATTATGTCACCTTAGTAACAAAAATTTTGCTTTTTTAACGAATAAAGTTTTCATTAATTTTAAATGAATTTTTTGGTTTTTAAACAGATTTCGAACCATATAATCGAATAAAATGAAATTTCGGAAAAAAGTTTTAAACTTTTCTCAAATAAAAAAAACATTTTTAGTTTCGTTTATTAAATTTTTTCCCGCAAACGTCTGTCTGATATTCCGACCAATTTTATCAATGTCTCAAGCAGACTCTTGAAGCTGGTCAAGTTTTAAAAAAATTCTCAAATTTTTCTGCATTTTTTCACACTCCTATAAACTACTTTTTCCAATAAAAATGTTTAAACAATAATTTCAATTTCAATGAAGATTTTATCGTTACTTTATTTTCTTTATCAAACTTATTTCAAAATTTCAGTTTTTAAAAATACAAAATGTGTTTTCGAGCTGCTTTCTTCGGATCGCGATAAAAATAAAATCACAAAGTGTTTGTGAAATCATTAGCCATGCTAAGAAGCTTTCTTGTTTCTATAGAAACCAAAACAAAATGTGAATCATTATGTAAAAATTTTTTTGAAAAAAACTTGAAAAATTGAAGAAACCAATGAAAAATGAGGACTCAGGCTCAAAAATTAACTTGAAGCTTAAAATTTCAAAACAATTTTTTTGAAACGACTAAATACGTACAATTTGAATATAAATTATAAATGTTATTTTCAGCGTTTTTTGCCATGACAATTGCTTCAATCATTATCATCCTCTCCCTCCTCATTCTCTCACTGGTGTGTCTAGTGAGGCATTACAGGTACTCCAGTAATTTTTTAATCTTTAAATGAAATATCATTGCATTAATTATAAAAAACTCTATGCTCATGTGGTATATTACTCACAAATAGAACAAATTAAGTAGTAATTCCAGGTTTAACAAATCATCTTGCAAAAACATGCTTTATATATATACAAAACTTAACTTTGTGTCATATAAAAATATTTCTTCATGGGAATTTTGATAAAGGAAATGGCAATTGGAAAGGTCACAAAAGACAGTTAAAAAAGAATAAAAACTTTCATTTTGAACAATTTAGCAAAACATAAAAATTATGGTTCAATGAAAATGGTCAAAAATGTGTTGAATTGAAAGTATATTTAATGGCTTGGAAGGAAGCTAAAGTTTAAATGTTGAATGAAGTTTTTAAGCATTCGGTCTGACGCTGATAGCGTTTTATTTAATCTTTAATGTTGCATCGGTATACATGCATGCAAATGCCTTGATTATCTTAAAACAGCTATAGTTTATGACCTTTTAGATGGGAACTTCAACCTTTAGCGGTTTTGGTTATTGTTTGGTTTATTCAATATTTTCTTGGAATTGAATCTAAGAAGTTTTTTCATAAATTTTTCAGCATTCGAAGTAACTTTTATTTTTAATCTAGTAGACTCTTTAGTTTCTTTTTTACTCATCCAAAACGAACCTCCCCTACCATTGAGCACCATGATATGGATCTTCCCCAATCAAACACCAAAAAAGCTCCAATCCAACGGGTTCAACTTCACCAAAATACCCAACGCCAGACATATGATCGCCTTGAAAACGCTAGACTTAATAAAACGCTCTCAGAATTTGAAACAAAATCATGGGGAAATCCAAAGAACGTCTGGAATCTAATAAAAGAATTGTCAGAAAAGAAAAAATCTGTCATCTTTATCCAGAGTGAAAATCGTCTCAAAATTTGGAGAAACCACTTTCAAAATCTACTTTCTGTTATCAAAAATGATAATCAAGTTCAATTTGACTGCGTCAAGTTGTTTGATATCAACCCAGAAATTAATACTGCCGAATTTAGCCAAAAGGAGATCACAGATTCACTCAAGGCAATGAAACCTAATAAAGCGCCTGGTCTGGATGGTCTTACACTAGAAGGCTGGAAGCTCGAAAAAACCCAAAAATACCTGAAAAGGTTTAGCAAAGAAATCTTTCACGGTGTGCGTCCCAACGAATGGGGTATATCTGGTATTGTTCCTGTGCCCAAGAAAGAAGACTTAACTCGTTGTACCAACTACCGAGGTATAAGTCTTAGTCAAATAGTTTCTAAAATCTACAACCGGCTTATACTAAACAGAATACGCCCTGTCATCGACAAGCTGCTTCGCCCTAGCAAAAACGGCTTTCGTCCTGGAAGATCCACCTCGTCTCATCTACTCGCACTCAGAAGAATCATGGAAGAATTGCGTAACCACAAGAAAGAAGCTGTGATAACTTTCATCGATTTCAAAAAGACTAGAGGAAATAAGTCGTAGAGTCTCTCCCGAGAAACTCGCCGAACTTGCTATTTGCCGACGATATCGCTCTGATGGAAGATACGATCAACAAAGCTGAGTCTCTTCTCCACAAAATCGAGACCGCAACTCAAAAAATAGGTCTTTTTCTCAATGCAAGCAAGACTAAAGCAATGCATTTCAATCCCTCTGTAGAGAGTCATATTCATGCTTTGAACGGCAACGAAATTGAAAAGGTTGATGATTTTCTTTACTTAGGAGGTTACACCAACTCTCCTCAAGAGATCAACACCCGAATCGGAAAATCATGGAACGCTCTCAACTCTCTAGGAAAAAGCTGAAACTCTCGCATTACTACAGAAACAAAAGTTAGGATTTTTAAATCTACTGTTGAGTTCATACTGCTATATGGGTGTGAATCCTGGGTAATGAAAAGCGCTGCAGTGAAGAAAGTTGATGGCACCTACACTCGCATGCTTCGAAGAGTCAAAAATATCTCTCGAAGAGACCGCCTATCAAACGCCCAGCTATACGGTCAAATACCAAAGTTGTCTACTATAAACAAAAGAAGATGGTTAGCGCTTGCTGGACATGTAGCTCGGCACAACGAGCCCGCAAAAACTCTGTTGTTTTGGACGTCGGAAGAGTGTCGTAGAAGAGGTCGTCCAAATATAACATTGAAAGACGTACTTCATGATGACACAGAGCTGACTTCTAACGAACTACGTACTGCTATGGCTGATAGACAAATATGGAGAAAAAATTACGTCATGTCACCGAAATGAAAATCGGAAGCACTATTACTACTACTACTAGTTGTTTTAAACAGGAGTTTCAAAAATAAGCTTATTGTAAATGGAAAACTCTGCAAGCTTCAAAGAAATTCACCAATTGTTAAAAATTTCTAAAATCGTTTTCAAACTTTTTGAAACTAAAAAATTAAATTATAAAGAAATAAAAATGGATAAAATTTTACAAAATTTATTTATATAACTTTTGCGTTATACAAGCATATTTCGAATTTAAAAATTTAACTTTTGATTTTAGTATTAACTTTCAAATAACTTTCATAATTGAATTGATTTTTCAAAGTATATAGTATTCATAATAATTTGGACGTTTCTATTGTTACATTTGCACCGAAGAAAGTACACTTAACAATAAATGACAAATGACTCAAGTTTGCCTTATTCATTCAATAAACTGACATTTAATAAAAAGAAAATGAAACTTTTTCTGAATTATTGGTATATTTCATATTAAATCGAAACAAAAAATATCAATTTAAATATTTGAAGTGAATTTTTAATTTAAAAAAATTCTCATAATGCCGGTTTTTTGAAGCACAAAACCTAGTTTTTGTATCGTCTTTTGATCAAGTCCCACACGCATGGCTAATTTCACCTTCAGACCCAAACAATAAAATGATACAACTCTAATGTTATTAATACCCCAGCCTTTCATTTGTGTTTTAATGCTGTTTTATAACTTTTAAAACACAGTTTCTAACCATCGAATAAAAGCACTTGCTATCAACGATGTTTTAAATCAAGGCGAATGAGGAAATAAAATAAAAAGAAAAAGTGAAAACGTTGAAACTGCTAACTTTACAGAAAGGCTTTAAAGGCGTTTTTGGCTTTTTTGATTTAAAACCTGAAAAATATTTTATAATTAAAATTGAGTTACTTTTTGCACAAACTGTAATTGAATTTCTATAAATTTCATGTTCTTACAAAGTTGTCGTTGGAAGTATCAAGGGAAAAAACGCATGGCGTGGCTGCAAACATAAAATCATCTGAAGATTAGAGTGGACATGTTCTGATTCGAAAAAACATTAATGCCCATTTTTTTATAATCATCTCTTTAAACCCCTTCATCAAATCAGCTTTTTAGTCACACATAAGGCGGAAGCATTTTGCTCATTCACTTTATTAAATTTTATACGAGCTTTTTATATTCAAACATTTTTGAATAGTTTCAGTTTTGTCAAGCTTAGTCAAATAAAAAATACTAATTAAAAAATTAATTTTTGAGCTCAAAGTAGTTTTAAAAAGGTCGGAAGTTTGCTAACTAAACCTATTCACAAAATGGTATTTACTTAAAGAAATAAAAAACATAGACAAACATATCAAGTAGGCTTTCATACATCACATCGACTAATGTGCTTTTAGAATTAACTTTGAATTTTTGCAAATTATTCACACCATCCAGTTTATTAAATTGAAATTGAATGATTTCCCAATTACTTTCCATAGGTTTATTAGTTGCAAACTAGTTTTCACACCAAAAGCGAAATAAAACGAGTCAGAGCTAATTTTTGAATAAAACATGGTTCTTAATTTAGTACCTGTTTTATTCTAAAAATGTATCTATGTTATGAATCTAACTTTCAACCAACAAGTAAAATATAAAAGCACTTAATTAAAAATAGTACAAAGGTTTTGCAGAGCTATGCTAATATTTCAAATTTATTTTAGTTTTTATACTTTTTATTCAAATTTTTTTCATTTCAAAGGTATGGCGGCTTAAAATCTCATGAACCTATATACAATGAAGTTTGCTTCGCATTGAAAACTTTTTAAAAATAAATAACCGAATTTTCAAGAGCTCCACTGATTTGGCAATATTTTGTAACTATATTAGCTTATTTTGCATTTGCAAGCTTAGAAGCAAATTTGATTTACTTCTGGTTTTTACTATTCACAAATTTGTGAAAGCAACATATGGCAAATAATCAAAAAAAAACTATTTAAAAATTATATTACTGCCTATTCAACCCATAGGCGATTAACTGTGCAAGACAAAAAAAATGAAGACATCAATAAAGGCAAGACAGATACCCCGGCAAATCATAGTAATTATCAGTGTGAAGAAACGGGTTTTACGGCTTGGCAACCGAGAAGAGGCGAAAAAACTCTAGATCCCTCCCACTACGACATTCACGGAAACCATCCCACTGCTACTTTCAGCAACTTGCTTCCATCTACCAATGATTCGTTTTTCAACAATAGCTTACAGCGTTTGCATGAATGTAAATCTCCAATATCTGAAATACGGGATACTAGCTATCTTTCTCCTCTTAACTGCAACTTTAAAACTTTACCAATCCGAATCATTGGAAAGTCTCGTTCTAAGAACATTTGTAACAATTATCCAAATAATTTTGATCATGTCAACACTAAAAATCAAAGCATGAAAATAACTAACAGTGATAATAATGATTACAATATGAACAACGATTTTTATGAATTTGAGGCATGTGAACCGCTCCACGGAAACGCCGAAGAAGTTAAAAATATATCCAGCGTTTCATTTTCAGTTGCTTCTGGTCACGTTTTACCATACAAACATTCCTATTTACCAACTCAACAAGCCTTACCTCAACTACCTAATGATTATTCCTCTCAAAGACTTAATTATAGTAGTACAAATATCGTTCCAAAAAGCGATTGTGCAAACCCATGTTGTAAGCTAACCCAGCGTCTAACTAATAGTTGCAGTATAAAAAATAGGAATGTCAAAATAAACAACAATCCCATTTATTGTGATAACAGCAGTGACTCAAATGTAAATCGCATAAGCAACAAAGGCATTCCTAAGAGACCCGACGCCGAAATAGTTAATTTGCATTGTGACTTAGCATCTAACAAAATGCACCTTCCCTTGAAAACCACTGCTAATGATCTTGTGCAGGATAAGAATAATAACGTCAATTTAACTGATAATTATAGATACTTCAACAAAAATAAACTTCAGCCAACATCAAAAATAAAATACGTCCACAATCCAAAACCTACCACTACCACGCTGTTTTGACTATTCCATAAATTTTGTTCCTTTAATTTTCTATAATACTTTTGAGTTCATAAAGTTGGTTCGCATGGCGCAAACTACTAACTATTTTTATATTTGAAAACTATTTTCAATAATTATTTTTAACCTTTATAGTTCCACGTTAATAATTTTTTTGGCATTAATCAAAACGATATCTTAATAAAATGCATCTTAATTTTCAAGTGATTTAAACATATAATCATTTTTGTTTCAAATCGCCTTTATTTATTAGCATAGAAGAACATTTGTGAAGTGTGGTTCGCGTGAATAATAAATTATTGAAAAAACAATTACTGAAAATCAGGTCTTATCAGTTTTAATGAGCAGGTATAAAAGTAAAAATGTTTGATTCCACATTTGTTAGTTTGCATCATGCAATGATTTTACGACCTGACTACTAAAATAATCTTAGTGAGTATTTGTTAACTGTCAACTCAGTGCTAGTCTCGAAGTTGAATTTTGATGAACTTTTCATGTCGAATTAACGATCTGGATTCTTTTAAATTCAACATTTACATTTGATTTTGCCCATGTATTCTTCGAAAGAAATCTTTCAGTTACATTTCCGTGGAAAAGACATAAATAACATGGAAATTGTTGGAATTTATTTTTTTATCAAGTCGAGTAACCGATAATTTAGAGTCAGATTCTAAAGCTTTATGGCTCGAAGCAGCTATGGAATGATTAAATATAATATTTTAGAAATTGTTTAAAATTAACTGATACATATTTAAAGATATCGTTTTGGATATTTCAAAGTTTCTATATTAGATTCCTTAGATGAAATTATGGATGATTGATAAAAGTTTTTGAAAATATAGTTTCAACATCAGTCAAAAATAAATACATCAAAGACATCCCAAGTGTTTCTTTCAAATGTAATGTGAATTTTATATATCGTTGGAACCTTTGTTTCTTTTATCGCAAAACCAAAGTTGACATGTCTCAGCTTTTTATTTTATGATTGCGTTATTTAATCGGATATGGTCATTAATCATAGTTTAAATTTTTTATTTCTCAACTTTTAAAATCAAAAAAAATATATAATAGCATTTGTTGAGAATACTATAAAAACTTAAAACAACCTTGCATTTTGATTAACGCTGTAACTTTTTATGACTAAATAATTCAAAAGAAAATGTAAAAATATTTAAAAGCAATAAAAAATTTTAATTAAACTAATCTTAAAATTTTTCATATCCTCCATAACATGGGTTCAGAGAGTTTCAAAGATAATGAAAATAAACTGGTTTTTGAACTACACGATACCGTTAAATAGTTAACTTTACCATAAGTTTTGAACCATTTTTGTTCTCTTTGATATGTGGTTAACATGCCGACGTAATAGCATTGAGCTTATGAGGATTGTAGTCAGATTAAGCAGCTTTAGAACGATGAATGACAAAACTATGTGCTTTGAATGAAACCTGTAAGCATTTAATAAAAGTATTAATGAATCACTTCCTTTTTTTTCTCACTTTTGTGTTAAAGATAACAATTTCTCAACTTTGAAAAATTGTTATACCCTTTCAAGTTCTTTTGTTTCCATTAGCACCACCAAATCTGTACACCAATAGAAATAGGTCATTTATATTCTCCACTTCGAAAACTAAAAATCAAAGTTTTACAATGTGGAAATTGAAGATTTTTTCATAACTTAAAGTCAATTTAATTTATTCATGAGACTAAGATTGAACAAGCCAATAAAAATATTTAAAAATAATTTTAAAAAACTTATTACGTGTTTTGAAATTTAATAAAAATTATTTTTCGATTTCTTTTGAAAAATTATATGATAAATTTTTTATAAAAATTATATTTGTTGAATGTTGCTTGTGGCAGCAAGCTTTATTGCGAGTCTTGGAGTTGCTAATGTTTAATTAAAAATCGCTTTCAGGTATCATCACTTTCAACTTCTGTGAATTATTAATAGCTTTTAGGCAAAAGTTTTCCAACTTTTTTGGATGCAATAGTAATAGTCAAATAGCTCGAAAATTTTTAAAAAGAAAATTGTATAAAAAATCGTTTTTATATTTTAGAAACGTCGAAACATCATTCAAAGTCTTTTATGTGCATGGTGAATGTCAGATTTTCCTTCATTTCATACAACGAAACAATGCATCTAGATTTAGAATATTAAGTAAGAACAATTTGAAAAAATAAATTTCAAAAAATTTTATATAATAGTTATTAATGTTTTAAAAATAGTTTGTGACTACAAAAAATAAGTGTTTTGTCATGGTTTAATTTATATAGAAGAGTAGTTATAAGCAGAATTTGGAGGAATTATAACCTGCACCTGTGGAGCTATTCTAAATGAATTACGTTTAAAAATTCACTATAAAACACTTGACGATTCTTGGCACACTGTGCTTGAGTTGGCAAAACGAGGAGCAGTCGACAGCGCTTTCCTTTCATTTGTCTTGTTTTCGTTGCCTGAAATTAATATTTACCAATATTTTTTGAAAATTTTTTATAGAAAAATAATTAATATTAATGAAAAAAAAAGTGTTTATTAAAATGTAAACTTGAAAAAGTTTTTGGTTTTTCTGTGTTTAAAGTAGTTAACAGTCTCTTTAAAATCGTTTGACTTAGTTTTTTAAACACAGCTATTTATTTCATCATCAATATGATTGAGGTAAATAAGAGAATTTATAATTCAGTTTTGAGCTAAAAATTTAAAAGTTATAAAAAACTATAAAAAAGCTAAAAGTTGGAGAAGGTGGTCTTGTTCTTAATGAGAGTGAGCCAAAAGCTCAAAAAAACGCTTAAAACATTGTTATGCTATTTATTTTTTTGCTTATTTCATATCACTATGTAAAAAAATATGCTGTTTTATTTTTCGGCTTTTCAACATTAGGTCACTAGATCGAGGTTGATTTAGAGATTATAAAGATGGATTGTATCAAGCTGAGACATGGAATGATACAGTCAGTTTAAATCAGCTTACTTCGACAAGATAGCATGAAAGTCTATTTGAAAGAAAAAACGTAAAAAATTTTAAAAACTTTATAAATTTTCTACCAACTGTGTAGGAAATTAAGGTCAACTTTTAGCTACCGCCTTTTATTATGCAGTCCTTTTCTAAGCTTTAAATTTTTAGAAATTTTAAATTGAGCTATTTACTTTTTAAAAAACAAAATTGCCAAACTAATTCAAATAAATCGAAAAATTAAATGTTGCTGTTCCTAATTATACATGAAATTTCCAAGTAAGAAATCTAACTACTCCAAATGACGTTTTAACCAGCAACCTCTTTCATTATCACTCTTGTTTCTGCATTCCAAATCTTTTTTTTTTCGAGTTATTTTACTTTTTCTGTTTTAATTCATCGTTTTTTTTTTGGATAAAACTTTTGCAATTTCCTATAATAACTGCTGATTCTCTATTCTAAGATTTTTTATGCTCCTCAGGTCTCAGTTCTATATTAATTCCATCTTATATAATTCCATGTTGAAAAAACTATCTTTTTATATTATTTTTATACATTTTTTGAACTAATTTCATTTCTTCAAGCTGAATACTTTTAAATTCAATCTTATTTATCTTTATAAATCTGAATTTTTCTTTTTCTCTCTCTTTTCTCAATACTATCTTCACCCGTCTCGTTATCCATCTCTTCCCACTAGTTGTAGTTTTATTTTTTTGACTTTTTTCACTCTTACTTTTTTTGCCATTTCATGTTTCTTTCAGTTTTTTTCAAGTTTAAATTTTGTTCAAACTCTCCTTTCCTCTTTTTTCTTTTTTTTCAGTTGCTGTAACTTTTTTTATTTCTATCTTTCAGATTTTAAAGTTTTACCGATTTTTGAAATTTTGAATTGAGCGCTTTGTTTGGTTCCTTACATTGTTAAACACTTTCATATCTTCTTTTTTTTCCAAAACTTCAATGATCAATTTTCATTGTTTTATTTTATTTGAAAAATTTGCTATCAATTTCTCTTCAAAATCGCGCTGCCAAAACTTTCCTTCATCTCGCACATGCCTCGGCTGGTTGCCGGAGGCACTGAAAGCCCAGTTCGAGTTACTATAACTCACCATTATAACTATAGAAATTGAACAGCTAGCTTATTTACATGAGCTTTTTTCTATCACAAATACTCGTAAGTCTATCAGCTCATTGAACCACGGTTTATGCCTAAACTAGACTGTCTCTTGCCACTTACTAGAACTTTTTCTTTTACCCGTTATGACAAAACGTTTTTAAGCCACAAAAATAAGATTTTATATAGAGTTACTTATCATTAATGAATTAGAGATGTTGCTAGTTTGACTTGCTGAACAAGCGATTATTGTTCAACATATCTGTGCTATATCATGAAGTCAATGAGTTATACCAAATTACAAACTGAAAGTCCTGTTCTCTAATCAACACGACCGCTTTTGAAGACCATTTGTTCAATTTCTTTTTTTCATAGCTTGACGAAAAAATTTAATAAAAGGGTATATAAAAATAGTTTCAAATTATCTTCGTTCCAAACTAATAGAATTGTTTACATTGATGAAGATCAAGGAATCAAAACAGTATAAGCCACAGACATCGTCAGCTTAAAAAAAATATTGTTTCTACTATCTACCAAATTTTTAATTTTTCTAAAACGCTTCAGCTCATTCAAGATTTTTTTATCTTTCTTAAACTTCATTGACTATCAGAAAGCGTTCGATAGCGTGGTCAGACTGATTTTTTGGAACTTTTAAAGCTCTAAGGAATTTTGGAATGAATAATAAACATAATAAAAAACTCATATGAGGAACTGATTTGCAGGGTTATACATGGTGGTCAAACAACTGAAGTTTGCAAAATGATAACGTGTGTAAGGCAAAAATCCTTGCTTTCACAATTCTTACTTTTGCTGGCGAAAGATTAGAACATGAAAACCGTTACATACGGTGAACACCTTTGAATCATCTGGAAGGTGTGCACTTTGGACATGTTTTGGCACTTCTTTCCACAACCAACAGAAGATGCAATTTAAGAAATATAACTCTGTGTAAGCCTTTGTTTCATTATGGTAAAAGCAATGTTTCCAAGATGTACACCATTGAAAAATTCCAAATTGAACTTAATTAAGGGTGACTTACTAGAAGTAGTAAACAATATCTATCTAAGAAACATAGGGGGGGGGATAAAAGAAAAGTGGTTTAGAGCTGGATGTGAATATGCAAAAAAAAAAAAAAATGTTTCAAAAGTTTATGGATGTGTGAAAAGCCACAAACGTGAACACTCTTACTAATACGAATTTTTACTTTTAAATTGCAAATAGTACTGTGCTATAAAACCAAAGAATAAACGTTGGCCAAAAGCTTATAAAAAGAGTCCAGAATTTTCTAAGCACATATTTTGGATAAAGCATAAATACAGGTTGCTTAAAAATCATAAGTAATAGTGTTTTAATACATCGTAGAAAAAAAAAGCCTATGCAAAAAGAGTTTCTTCAACGAAGGTGGAGGTGGTTAGGCCATAAAACCCAGACAACGTTTTCATAAAAAACTAAAACGTTACTTTCAAGGTAAAAAATGGGAGAAAGACCAAAAAGTAGCTGAATGAAAAGCACGCAAAAATTTCGAAATGTTGGTCTAAAACTAGAAAGCTCAAAAAGTTTTTGTTGGTCAGCTATGTTTTTCTAAGAATCACAGGACAAAGTACATCTCTACCATAACTTCTTCTAAATTTTTGAATCTTCCCTTCATGGATAAGCTTTATCATCTGATTAATTTGTTGTTATATTATTCATACAAAATTTTGTTGAAAGTTCATTTAATAATCTTTAAAAAAAGCAACAATGAAGTTTAATAAAAATAGTGGGTGGGAAAGTATTACCAAATTGAAATGGCAGAGTCTCACATACTTATAAATCTTCCAAAAAATGTTTTTTGCATTTTTACTATCAAATTAAGTGATTTAGAGTCGAGAGAGCTTAAAAATAATTTATTAAATGATTTTTAGAAGTTTTTCTAAAAAAATTTTAAAACACTCGCTAGAATTTTTAACAAGAAAGTTGTTTTCAATAACTATTTTTATAGCAAAATAATTAATTTCATTGCATAAAGTGTAAAAGGTTTACTTTTTTTCTTAAAATGAGGGTTTTGAAGAAAAAGAAGAAAAAGAAAAAAGAAAATTATTTTTTTTCTTATAAATGGTTTTAGTTAAAAATCTTTAAAATAAACGTTTATTTGAAATTGTGAAAAAATATTCATTAAAAAGCCTGAATTTTAAAACTAATATCTAGATGAATTATTCAAAAGAGAGAAGATTTTTGGCACAAAAATAGTTTTTATTGCATAAATATTTTGAAATAAAAATTCCATAAAACTTTAAGATGCATAAAAACTATATGATTAAAGAACTTTAGTTGTGGACTTTAAGGACTCTTCAAGTCTAGTTGATTAAAACATTTTAAAATACTTAAAACCTTGAAGCTGGTTCAAATAATAAAAGTTCCGAAAGTAAATGGTTAAAACTCCACAAACGAGGTTTGTCGTACAAAGTAAAGATACGCGAAGTAAAGCACACATCCTTCATTTGAACGGTCAATAGTTGTACGTTGAGGTTTGCGATGTGTGCGAGAACATTCTGGCACGTGCATCCAGGCAGACTCTCTTGTAAAAAGGCTTTGTCAAGAAGTTTATAAATTCCACTGAAGGAAAAATATATATAATTAGTTCTCTTGGCGTAGAAGCACAGCTTGGGTTTTCATGCTATTTTTAAACTAATGATGAGTCTTCAAAAAAAAAATTTATTGACTATTTAAATTGTATCAACCTTTTCCAAATCTTAGGTGAGTAACATTTGAGTGTTTAAACTATAACCATATAAGCACTAGCCCACTATTTTTATGCTTTTAATGATGTAAATATTTCTAATAAATTTTCAGCTTGAAAATATTTTAAGATGTATTTATAAAACTGTCTAACAATATAGTTGAACACACACATTTAGCAACAATAAATCTCAAATAATCACTTCCAAGTTTGTTAGTGGTTATGCTCAGGCATGGAATGTATGCAGATTCATCAGTGAAGTCTTTTTTTTCTCGTACTTTAAAATTTTTCTAATAAAGCCATATTTTTTCATTGTTTATACCATAGGCCGTTTCATTGTTTTTAATTAAGCAACTTAATTGGTAATACATTAATTTGGCTCGAAAGGGCAAAATCATAAAAATTTGATAGATCTTGCATCTTCCATTAGCTTTTTATGTGGTTATATAATATTTACAAACTCCTCATGTTTTAGATTCAAATGATTATGCTTTATTTCTATTTTACTATGAAAATTTTTTTCGCTAAACTAGTTGCTAATAAAAAGCAAAAATCAGACGTAGGTAATTTAATTTTATATGTGCTTTGAAGATATTTCGTTTAGACACTGTCCAAGGATAACACTAATACCTACTCGGCGTTCCATTAACTTAAGTTATGATTTGCATTTTTCTAGATTTTTTACTAGTTTTTTCAAAACTTCTTAAAATTGAAATTTTGACAAATTTGTTGGGCATAATATTTAAAATCTTTTTAGAACTTGTGTTTAAAGTTTTTCGGAAATCTAAATAAGCTTATAGTTTTTTTTGAAAAAATCTTTGCATAATTAAGGCGTGACTAAGAATAATACTTGCATAAAATACTTGAATTGAAAAAATTTTAAGTTCCAATATATGCCATAAAAGTTGGTTTGGTATTTTTATTGATAATATACACAAGTTTTGGGTGGAAACTTCCATATCGAAAAGATTGCTACTATAAGCAAGCTAAACCTTCGAATCATTCTTCATCTTTTTCTTTCAAGGCAGTATCTTTCGACGTTGCTTTTGGTTCTTGATTATAGTTCTCAATCTTATGAAAGAATGATATATATTTTTCCTCAACTAAGATTTGTTATAGAACATTATTTATGCATCCGAAATATCCGAAGCAAAATCCTATTGTAATCGAAGTTCAAATTTAAAATGTTTGATTTGCTTTCGTAATTGAAATAAAAATTAAAAAGTTTAAACTTCGTTTCGAGATATTTTTCAAAAAAATATTCTATGAAATGCTTTTAAATGAAAATAGTATTGATGTTAACGACCATTGAAACAATCACAAGATATGAATAGTTAATGGAGCTAGACTTTTTACATTCACTATTTTTCATCTCTCTAATCTTTTTTATCTTCATGTTTCAAGTGCAAATTTTTAATTAGTACAACCTTACAATTAAATTGAAAAAATCCCATTGAAGAATCACTCTTATTATTTTGTATAAAAATTTTTTTTTCTCAAAACGTGTCTTTCCAATAATTTAAGTTTTAACTTAATAAGCAACACATTTAAATGTAAAAATTCGAATTTCGTTTAAAAAATCGAAAAAATAAGTTCAAAGTCACGGAATGAGAGCTATATTTCACGAAATAACTTGTTTCGAAAAGTAAAATGTGGACCTATTTCAGGCATTACAACTTTTGATAAAACGTAGAAAACTTCAATTTTCTAACCAATGAAACACTATACACGTGAAAAATCAAATGTTTTAATTCAAAATTAAGATTGACTTTTTGAAAGATACAAATGATAGCTGAGAGAATTGCAAGACGGATGATCTTCTATATTGAATTTCGCAACTGTTTGACACAACTCTTACATAAATTTATATTTCCAAAAAAAATCTTTCATGATACTGGGTGTTTTTGGATATGTTACTGTCTTATACAGATATCTCATAAAGATAAATGAAAATTATTTTAAATTAATGTTCTGTGTATTTGTATCTTAATTTTTGTGAAAAAAGTTTTTTTATCCAGCTGCACAAATTAATTAAATTTCTCGAACGAAGCTTTTAAAAAACTGTATAAATATAAAAAAATTTTCAAAGTCAAATGAGCTTCCGTAAAAAGCAAGAAAAAAGTCGAAAAGATTTGAAGCAGAAAAGAGGACAGTACATCAATGCTGTCATGTCAAGTAGGGAAGATTGGTGTAGTTCTTCGACGCCTGATGACGTTGAAAAACCACCGTCGAGTAATATTACAGAAAACATTCTTTCAACAGTATCTCAGCCTCCCACCACTTCAACCCCTCTAGCAAGTCACTTGCAACGCTTTTTGGTACACAATCAACAACAGTTTTCTCAATCTCAAGACAATTTATTTTATATACCACAATGTAAAAACGCTTACAGCAAAAACCCGAAACATCCACTTTTGAAACAATCTTCGTTTCACCGTTATCTCTCAGTCACTTTTTCCGATCCCTCAAAAGCTAAACCAAAATCAAAAATTCTATCTGGTATTCAGGTGAAAATTAATTTTTAATTTTATTTGATACTTCAAAGTTTTAATAAATGAAACATTTTGATTATTACTAAAATTTATTCTGATGTAGTTTTATGAATATTTCATTATGATGAATAATACGAGAATGTAATAAACTTCCACTTTTGCAACAGAATATGTTTTTAACTTCTAGAATTGTAACATTCTTCATGAATGAAACATTTCAAATTTCAATTACTTTTTTGAAAAGATTGTCACTCTCTTTTTATTTTCAATTTTTTATGAAGAATTTTTGATACATTTATTTAAAAAAAACTAAAATTTTTGATAAGTACAACCTTATCATAAATCATTAGTAGTCTAATGATTTATGATAAGGTTGTACTTATCAAAAATTTTTGTTTTTTTTTTGAATAAATGTATCAAAAATTCCTCATAAAAAATTGAAAATTAAAAGTTATTCAAATAATATAAAAAAAGATACATAAGATGTCTCTAAAAAATTACATTTTCACCCTCTATTTTATTGTTTGTCTAGTTACCACAAAAATTTCACGTTTAAATTTTGAAAGCTGAATAAATGCTTTTCAATAAGATCTCTTAATGTTTTTTAATTTCTCCTTAATTTTGAAATGAATTCATATGAATAAAAATTTTTGAAGCACTAGCAAAGAAACTTGAAAAATAAGACCTGGTAAGTCTTTATAATCCCCTCCATTATTTTATGAGTACTTTAATTTGAATCTTTGAGATTTTTATATTTAATAAAACAACATTTTGAATTCAATTTTTAAATGATTTATTAACGTTTTAATTGGATTCATAAAAACTATTCAAAAGTCACTTGAAGCATAATTCAATCTCTTCATACTTAGTTATAGTTCCTTATTTGAAAATTTCATATTAAAACTCTGTAAAAGTTTATAATTTTTCTCAAGTTGATAAAGCTTCTGGTTGGCCAGTCAAAGTTGTTTAAATAAATTGAAACGTATAATATACTTGGATCTTAAATGAATCTTCAAAAACTCGTTTAATATATATCTAACATTATATACAATCTATCTAAAGGCAAAAGAATCATGATAAGGTTTTACATATAAAAAATTGCTGCTAATTCTTAAACAAGTGTTTTTAAAAAAATTTCTCATATTTTGAAAAAATTATATAAAATACAATGTACCTAAAAACGTACTTTATTTTGCTTTAACAAAAACTCATAACTATAATGACGATAATTAAATGATAATTTCACAAATTTCACAGACCACTCGATCATCGTCATTGAAAGATCGTTTAAGGAAAACACAAAATACTCCATCAAACATAGAAAAACCCATACGCTCCCTCACCCCCTCATCCCCTTCGGCAAGTCCCTGGTCCAAGTTTATATTGTGGGTGCTTCATTATTTTCAATATTTAAGGCTTCTTTATGCTGATGTTCTGTCAATCGATATTTTTTGTGTATTTGCTTCAAACAAGATTTTTAATGATTTGAGTTTATATTTTGAATTAAATTATTCATTTAAATTATGGATTTGCAAAGGTTAAGACATTATTTTTATGGTTAAATAAAGTAATTATTGTTTGTTTTTTTAAGTTTTCATTCCAATTAAAGTCTGTCAATTAGACGCTTTCCAATCACAACTTATTCAGACTTCAAGTTATTTGATGAAGAAAAGGTTAAGGGCTACTTTAAAGAATTCTCAAATTGTTCTTTCAACTTTTTCTAAGCCGTTTCAAATTTAACAATGATAAAATCTTTTGTATTGAATTTTAGAAAACTTTCAAAATAGTTTTGTAAAATCTAGATGGCTTTAATAAGGTAATGACAGTTTTCAAAATGAACTTCAAGTTCCCATAGAAATAAGTTGAAATTTTTTAAATAGAATATTCAGAATTCAATTAAAAAAAATTTCATTTGTATTTCATTGTGAATAGTTTTTTAAAATGTGAATGAAGAGTTGAAATGACATCAAAAGTTTTCACTGGTGCTTTGGAGAAGGTTTCAAGCAAACAAGATAACAATCCTTTTTAAACATTGTTATTTTAAAATTAAAAATTTTAATTTGAAAACAAAAAAACTAAAAATTTTTCATACAAATTTAAATCAATAAAATTTGAAATTTGAATTTTATTGAAACTATGATCCCATTTAGGAAGAAGAGGTCCAAACTAGTCAATTTTTGTAGATTAAGAATCAATTTCTCTTAAAACCACTACAGAAATTTTATTTGTCTGCTAAAAATATGAAATGTGTTCTACGTTACGAGTTTAGTTCTCGAATTTTCAAATGAGACTGTCAAAAGCAGCGTTATACCAATTGAGACTTAAGACTTTTTAGTAAACCAATGAAAGTAAAAGGTATAAGTCATTAAGAATTCAAAATTTCTGCAAAATATTTAAATATGAATGTTATTTTCATGCAGCTTTGTCGTTATGACTTATTCAAATGAACCACCTACAACAAAATTAAAGTAAATTATTCTAAAATCAAAGCTTAATTTTGGAAAATTTTTTATTCAAAAACGACTAAAGTATGAATAAATTCATGAAATTTCATAAATTTTGAGTATTTCATTTTTTAAAAAGTTTCATAAGTTTGAACATTTGATAAGTTTTTGCAATAATTTTAATTCGAAATTTTTATAGTTTTTCTTCAATTTTTGTTCATAATAAAACTCAAAAGTATATTTTTGAGCAGATCTGATAAGAAAAGTATAGAAATGTTAGAGGAGCAAGCGGTTTCAACTGACAGCAGCAGTGCTGAAGAGTGTTCCGACCGAGAAACAAACGTCAAGGTTCAAATGAATTTTAATA
Organism: Pterobdella sp. o SKG-2022; assembly: GCA_964035795.1. Taxonomy (NCBI): domain Eukaryota; kingdom Metazoa; phylum Annelida; class Clitellata; order Hirudinida; family Piscicolidae; genus Pterobdella; species Pterobdella occidentalis. The sequence continues at coordinate 22,196,949 of OZ038320.1, read as the reverse complement.
TTACTTTGATTATGATAGAAGTTTGAACCGTGTTTATTTATCATTATCAAATTATTTCAAAGCATTTTTCAAAATTTGATTTTACGCATTTTATTTTTGGGGTAGTAGCACTTTTCCGCCAGTTTCATTATTATTATTCACTTTTTTCAGCATCCATGTTTTATAAAAAACAAATAGTTCTTCACAAAAATCTTTATAATGACAGGTGATTTGCAACAAGCTCAAATGGCATTCAAAATAAACTATTTGATACCATTGATATATTGCTCTGAACAAACAACGAAAAAAATTTAATTGAGGAATAAAATTGTTCTTGCTTAGTGAAACAAAATTTTGAAAAACATGTATGCTTAAAACTTCAATATAAAATGTCTCAGCGTATCTTCTGAGCACAAACCTCGTGGCAATTTTTTTCTGCATTTTATTTTTAAAAATGTATGGATGCTTTGTTTTTCAATAAATTTTTGTCAAAAAAAAAAATTTTAATGATGAAATCTTTCGAAAAATGAAACCTTAGTTGAAGACAAAAGCATTTAAAAATAATTTGAAAAATTGTGGCAAATTTGAGGTTTTAAAAACGTGGTATGTTTGACAATGAAAAGCTTGATGAAACTATGGAATAGCTATGGATTATTTTTGCTTAATGACTTTGTATCAAAATTCATGTACCAAAATATGTTTCGTCTTTGAACAGATAATTTAAAACATGAAAATTTGGTTTGATTCCTAAATATTATTAAAAATTTATTTATTAAAGAAACATTTGAAATCGGTACTTTTGAAACGACTAAAGATAAAGTAAAACATTGATACTTATGTATAAAAACCCCAATCAACAGAAAACATTGAAACAAGAACTAAAAATCAAAGAAAGACAGCACCAAGCTAAGCAAAACATCCAACAATACATGAAGCAGCAGAAACTATTTAGAGGGTCTTCACACGATGGTTCTTCAACATATTCCCCAGCATTCTCCACATTCCTCCCCTCCCAAGCTTCTTCTCTGCAACATGCTCAAACCACAAATTTTTACCAGCAGGAAACAGCCCTACAACCTTCTCAGTGTGTGCCTTCTCTTATTGTATCTGGTTCAAAAGACGAAAATAATCGTGAGTTGCTTTCAGTCACGTTTGGAGGTTTTAATTTCATGTAAATCGTGTCACCAGTTTTGAATATTTCCATATTTAAAAAAGTTATTTTTTTATAATTTTTTCAAAACCCTTTTTCTTTTATTCGGTCATAAAAATAATGTTTAAAGAAAATTATTTGGAAGTGCATACAAGCTACCTGTGTACACTAACTGAATCATATATGTGTTCTAGGTCGTCAGTAAATTTGAATAAAGTAAAATTTTAATGCTAAAATGTATAATTCATTAATTTTTCAGCTTGTACTGACCTGGGTACACAAACTACCAAACAGAATTTAAGACCTGTGAGTTAATAATTATGAAAGATTAATTTTAGACAAATAGTTTTTTTATGTGAATAAAACTGCTAAATATATAAATAATTATTTTTGAGTTTTTATATGAATTTTCTAATAATAAATGTAGAGTTCAAAAAACTTTTTCATTTTTAAATTCCATCTGACATACATTACTTCACTTAGACTCGAAAGCTTAGTTTTTTGTCAAAGTATTTTCTCAAAAGTTTAAAAAAGTTAACCAAAAAAATATTTTTAATTTTCAAACGTTTGTTTGGAAATTATGAGAGAAGAAACTAATAAACCTCAAGTTAACTTTTGGAAAGCCCATGGAAAAATATAAACATTAGTTTGAGCTATAATTTTGGCCAAAAAACCAAATTTTCAACAAAAAACATTAACAACACTTTAGCATTAAATTTTGTCAAGTTACTCAAATCAACGAAATTCTTTTCAAAAACCAGTCTTTACGGCATAACAAATCTGTTAAATGAGCATACATGTATCCTTTCAATAAGACACAAAATTGTGTGCAAACAAACGATTATTTTTGGCTGTTTTTGCCATAATTGTACAGGTTTTTCATGTATACATACTTAATATACTAAAGTGTTTTTAGAAAATCTGCAAATTTTGTTTGCAGATAGTTTTTAAAGCAGTTTTATCACACCTTCGCTCTCGAAAACCTCTGAATATCGTGATATAGTGAAAGCTTGATTTGTATAAGTATTTTCAAAAATAGTGCAAATATTTTCAAAATCTATTCAATTTATATCAATTTGTCAAAAAGTATTTGTTTTTTGTTTATAAATTAAATATTAGTGGTCAAATTTTCACATTTTTACACTGAATTTCAAATAAATGAAAATTTGATATTAAAACAACTTCAGCTTCGAAATCAAAGCAAAAAGTATTAAAAATCTTCCATGCATTTTCACTAAATTCTATAGGAACAACAACCTCGAGAAAATAAATATACACTGCACTAAAATAACAAAATTCTCATTATATTTTGAAATTCATCATTTCATGCAGCAATCAATAAGCATGTCCAAAAGTGCCCACGTCAGTCCAATGAGACCCCTGCAAAAGGATGCACAAACTTCTGGTGATAGCCTCGTGCCCAGATTGGGCAGAAGATTGGCTATTTTCGATACCAAAGTTGTTATTTGTTTCTAACTTTTTTTTGTTGAGTGCTTGAACTTTTTGTAATTAAATTTATTTTCTAATTCGATCAACACTATTTTTGAAATGTCAACAAAGATTTTCGAACTCAAATGTAAAGGCAATTTAAAAAAGAATTCATTAACCTTAGTTCATAAACTTTTCAGAGCTTAAAATTGTATTATGTAACCATAATTTTTTTTTTGAAAATTTATGAATTAAATTATTTAAACGTTTTCCATACTAATTAGTTTATTATTTTTTTAAAACTCTTTTTTCAACACAATTTTTTGTGTTAATAAATAACAAGATTTCACAGTTTTCTCTGAAAAACTGTTATTTTTTTTTTATTAACCTTTAATTCTATGAATTATCTAAACCTCCATTCACCTTGCTTATTGTGGATCAGAGTTTGGGCATGGAAGGGTGGGAAATATCACCCACGAACTCTACAGAAGAAGGCGAAAACAGGTTAACTTCATAAGCCTGATATTTTTCAACGTTTTTTAAATTAAATTATTTTCAAATGTTTCTCAAAGTAAGAATTTTTAAATTAAAACTTTTTTTGCCTATTTCAAATGATTTTTATTGAACAAATGCAACCTTTTGGAAAATAATTTTCAAGGCTTCCATAATTGCTTTTAATTGAAAATTTTGAATAAACTTAAGGCAGAAGCGTGCAAATTTTGAAACTTCCAGTTGTAATAATTGAAATTTCATGCTGAATAAGTTTGATGATAATTTATCAAAAAGTTTCAGCCTGTCTTTATGTCATTTTATATTCTATTGTTTTGATTTACGTTTGAGTTTAATGACGTAGCTAAAATAACTACGGGAACAACATTGAAAGATTAAGGAATATATTAAAACAACAATATTTAAATAATCAATTTAAGTATGTGTGATGCCGATGAGGGGAAAAAGAATTGTGGATGTGATGGTGATTTTGGCAAAGGAAATAAAAGAAAGTGTGCCTGTCGAGGAAGTGAATCGTTTGAACGATGGAAGAAAGAAATGCTAGAAAATGGTAGCTGTAACGGAAAATCTAACAACGGAAAAGAAACTAGTACTAGATCTAGGGAAACTTTAGATTGTTCTTGCTTTAAAAAAGATAGGAAAAAGAAGGATGAAAAGTGCGGCTGCTCCTGTTGTGGTTTCTTCTTTTGTGCAGCAGCTTTAATTGCTGTTGGAGTAGGTGCTGCTTGGGTGAAAAAGAAATTTATAGATTGAACAATTGCAATTATTTAGAAAAACTTCTCTATTGGATGAATGTTTTAGTTTGATAGGCTTTCAAGATTTCAAAGAATAGTTCAATAAAGAATAATTCACAAGTTTCATTTTCAATCCAAAACAGAATTTGTTTTGAAAAAGAGAATTTAAAAGTTGATTTAAATTTTTTCAGATTCGAAACCAAAGTCAAATTACTCAATATTAGAATATTTTGTTTTCAAAGTGTTTTTAAACCAGTAGAAGGACTAAAAGCAATAGATATTTTGCATTTAGCACTATATTTTTTGCATCAACATTGTATAACAGGTGTTTTCCATAGCATTAAAAGACTTCAATTATTTCGATTCCAACATAAAAAATAAATTTTAAGAATATTAAAAATAATTTCAAAAATTGCAACAACGACACAAATATCATTGAAAAAACTCAAAAGAAAGATGATACTAATTTCAAAATTTTTTATTATTGGAGTTTATTTCCATAATTTTTTCATTAAAAAATGTAGTCATATGTGAAATAAAACTTACAATTTAGTTTGGCTGTGTATCCATCGGCTCGAATGAGACGAAGGAGTTCAGTGGACGATGTGCAAATGGTGATAGCGATGAAGGCGAAAGAAGGAAGGAAAAGAAAAGAATTTGCAGTGAAACCGCTTTTAAAACGAAACACAATAGCTGATTTTGCTGCTTCAAAAAAACTGCACGGATCCGAAACTAGCTTGTTATCTACGGCCGAGCAAGGTTCAATTCAAATATTCAAAACCCTTATTCAAAATAAATTTATACTTCGGTGTGAACTATAAAATAAAATAACTGAAAATTGATACGACCGAAACATTTTTGAAAAGTATGGTTATTTTAATAGTATATAATTATTTGGCATTTATTGATATTTACTGTTTTCTATTTCTTTTTTCAATATATATTTATATAGTATGATAAAATTTCAATATCCTTCCAAAGCATCTCAAAGTAAGAAGTCACTTGATGAAGATGTTTTGTAACATCGAAAAGTTTCGAGCTGTACCAAACGAAATAATATTTCTGTTCAATTCCTTATTATTTGAACGTTTTTTTGAAATCTTTCTAAATTAATTTCAGAAAAGCTAATGGCTTCTCAAAAGAAGAATAAAGGGGCCTTTTCTTTGCTGAAATTAGTTGATATATGATTTTTTAACAATTTTTTTAGCAAGTTATTTTCAAATGTTGCAACTGATCTCTAAATTCATGTTGGCATAAACAGATAGACAAACGGACATTTCGTTCAAAGGATGAGCACTATGAACTCAAAGACGTTTTTGCAAATATTCAAATAAATGAATTCAAAGATGAGCAAATCAAAAGATATAAGGTATTTATAATTTCATTTTTCACCTCTGATCCAAAATTGACTTTCCAAGATCTAAAATCGATATTAATTAAAAGATTCATATATTCATTTTAAACAACTGTAACCATGAACAGACTCTTCATTGGACTGACCTTGTGGGTGAAGAGATGCAGAAGATGATAGAAGAAGGTTTCAATGGCAAGCAGCCTGAAGAGTTGAGTGAGATGGAAAGAAAGAGACGAGAGGCAGTGTGGGAACTTTTCATGTCAGAGTGCATCTTTCTCGTGGATCATCTTTCGGTTCTCAAAAACGTCAGTTTCAAACATACTCTGATTAATATATTCCTATCAATTGATAGCATTGAATGGTATAACAAATGTTGAATAATATAAACTTCATATATCAAATCCAGTGCTATCATGAGCCACTAAAAAAAGTTCAAGTAGAGGGCTTTGTTATGAATGCAAATGTGGATCTTTTATTTGGAAACATTGACGAACTAATGTATTGTAGTTACACATTCTGTAAAGACTTCATCAATACACTCCTCGTCAACTTCCGAAAAAAAGACTTTGCCGATGCTTCTGATATAAGAAGAGCTTTCAGAAACGTATGTGTTAAATTTTCAAATTAAAAAATTTTGCAATTAAAATGTTTACATGAATAATCAAAAAATTTAAAAATGGAAATATGCTTTTAGAACATACAAGAAAATGAAGTTTTTTAACATAACGTTGTTAATATTAACTATAAATAAATTTGCATAGTGTCATGATTTCCATATCTTCAATAATTTTTATTCTCTATCACAAGGCATCGGCTTTAACGGTTTTTTGATTATTAAAAAATAATATAAGTCTTTATTTTTCAATCTTTGAGAAATAATGTTTTATAAATTGAAATATTATTTCTATCTATACAATTACTGAACCCAACATTATGTTTCTATTTAGATTTGTGTGTTAACTAGGAACGGAGAAGTTTACCATGAGTACTGCCTCAATTACTCAAAAGTTCCTGGCTACCTAGAACAATTGAAAAAAGACGAAGAATTTGTTGAATTTGAAAAGGTTTTTGGTTTTTTTTGAAGCAAAAAATTCAAGTTAAATTCTTCACAAATAGAGGTTATTTCAAGTCTACATTGAGAAGCGTCATGTGAAACAAATAATTTGCCCAACAGAAGCCCCAATTAGGGGGACCGAGTTTTCGACTTGGTACTTTTTTGAAAATTTTCAATAAAATCGAAATCATTTTCAGTTATGTTTAAAAGTGGAACAAGCTCGAAGGTTACAGTTGTCAGACCTCCTCATATCCCCCCTCCAACACTGCACCAAAGTTCCTCTCCTTCTAGACAACATAAAGAGGTATCACTACTTTGATTACATATTAATTGATCCATAAAACTTTGAATTTTGAGTAAGCTTCAAAACTAAATTAAAGTATTAATTATGATGATGGTTCAAAGAACCAATGAGATCCTTTCACTTATGAATAGATACTCCGTAGACCCGGATGATCAACTGTGGCTGTCTGAAGCTTTAATGCAGCTGGAAGCATCTCTAGGTTTATTGCGCATTTAACCTTTTGTGTCAAAGAAATTGTAACAATACATTCTTATAGAAAAAATTGTTTAAGGTACTTCAAATACAGTAACACATGGAAAAATCAAAGCTTAATTTTAACCAGAAATAAGCAAAACAGAGCAATATCATTTGAGATGAGTTGGCGAATATGTCTCATAGGTTTTGAGTATATTTTAATTTGCATATTCATCTATCAACATTATTAAATTTATTCCAGAAACTTTCCACATAGATTTTTTTATGAGACGTTTTTCAAAACCATGATAGAATAAAATACTTCGAGATACATTCTGAAAAAATAATCGGCGTGAATGAGACTCAAACGAATTCAGACTTAATTATCAAAAAGCCTATGACACAAACTCATAATCTTCACTTATGTACCTCTAGTTGATATAATTGAGGCATAATAAATGTTTACATTTTTTATAGCTTTTCCATGAATTTATAATTTTTAAGTCATTCCATATGAAACCACAGCGCACTAGATTTAAACCATATATTTCAAGTTTGGTTTTGAGTACAGATAGCTTAGTTGGGTTGTAGTGCAGATTACTCATTTGACCTCTTTTCTGGTCGATATTTTAACTGACAGTCAGTCAGCTTTGACCATGAATTGTTTTAATAATCTGAAAAAACTTTACTGAGTAAAAAATCTGAAACTCTCTATAAAACTTTTCAAAAATAGTTGAACTGTCTATTTGTATCTTCAATGCCATAGTAGGTCTTTAAAATTCTTCTCTTTGAGACTTGAGGAAGTCCGAGTATTTGTCTTATCCCCAAAAAAGTTTATTCAATCGAGCATACTTAATAATATTTTTTTTTTAAATTTTAAAACTAAAAATAACGCTTGAAAAACAAATAAATTCACATACTCATGATAAACTTAAACTTGTCGAACATTATAGCTATTTTTATAGTTTCAGTAAATGCGTTAAATTTCATAAATCGACGTGAAAAATTTTTTGAAAACCAAAGTTTCACCAAATAAATATGCAACACTAAAAGTAATTTTTTAAAATGAATTGCTCTTATTTTGAACTTTCAGCCATTGATTCAAAATATATAATAAAAAAGAAAATCTTTAAGTTTTATTAAACCATAAGACATCTTTAGCAACACAAGCTGTATTCTACCCGGAAAAAATTAAGTGATAATAAATACTAAATTTTGAATTAACCATGTACTGGTTTACTGTATTTAGCTCTCAATCTTGAAATATTTTATAGTTCATTAAAAATGCTGTCAAAAGCACTAATTTTAGCTTCTCACAAAATCCAATCCTATTGTGGTATTTCAGTTTGGGAATTTTTTCAAATGAGTCGTGAAATTTAATCTGTATAACCAAGGGTTGAGATTTACGCATGTATTTTGGTGAAAAATAGTAATTAGAAAATGAATATATACTTCCTAAAAATAACTTTCACTCAAAAAGTGAATCTGGAAACAAAGATGGTAAGTTTAAACAATTACGAACGTATTCAAGAAATACAGCATCAAATCTTGTGGCTACCTATCACACAAATGGACCCTAGGGCTTATATTCCAGATGTGAGTATTCAAGCTTCAATTCAATAATATGTATTCTTTTAAAGTTTTAAAATTTTTTTGAAATTCTGAAATGAATAAAAATTCATTCTATATTTCAATGTAATTTTTGCTTATTGAAATGTCATCTCAACGGATTACTTGATTCCACAAGCTGTTTTGAATGTCTCAGAACTAAATAAAAGCCTAAAAATCACAAAACTGCAGTTTTTAAGAAATACATTAAGCAAGCAACCGTGCGAAAGGCTTCTCACATGCTCCAATAGAAAACTCGTTTATGAAGGACACGTCACATTGCTTGGTGAGCTTATTAAACTTTTTAGTCTATTTAATTTGCCCAAAATAAGCTTAAACTTGTGAGAAATTGATATATTATTCAATGATTCTTATTCATTGTAGAAATATCAAAAGTCACTTCCATGTACATGTTTCTATTCGATGACATTCTTCTTCTCACAAAAATCAAAAAATCCAAAAAGGTATCAAAATTTATTAAAACGTTCATTGGTTGGTATTTTTTTTATTCATAACTTTTTTACTAAGATGCTTCCTAAGAACTGCGTATCGTGCTCCACGAATGCATCCAAACCTCCTTCTGAAAACTCCATTTTCGTTGTTTATCGACAGCCCCTAGCTTTAGATAGGTATGTGCATACTTTTAATTTTGGAAATATTGCAAAATATAAATTCAACTCAATGAATTAGGTTCACGATCCATGATGTAAAGCCCCCAGATAGTCCAGGTATACGTCAATTTTTGAAGCATTCTTCACAATTTCAACTCATTTAATTAAAAAACAGTTTCAAAAACATCAATTTTTTATAGGAGTTCAACGATCGCAAAACAGTGATCCTGAAAACGATGACGACGCATCTTATACAGGCAGCAACGAAACAATATCAACGTCGCAGACAACACCTCGAGATAGGTGTGGTTTGTCGTTTGATGATTGCAATCCTCTGTCTCAAAGGTCTCCTGCTTTTCTTTTCGGATGTATGACTACGTCATCGGTTCTTCAAAATGCTTTTGTTATCGTCCATTATAACCGCTTCCAACAAATCATTGGAGTTTTCACTCTTCAGATTGATTCTCATGCTAACAAAGTAAATTTTCTAATTTTCATGCATAAAAGTATATTATAAAAGCTTTTCAAATATATTTTTTTAGTTAGCATGGATTCAACACATTCACGAAATACAAACGAAATATCGAGAACTTGTTAAGAAAATTGAGACGAACGAAGAGAAACTACCTTCGTCTCCTTATACTCATGATCATGCTGATAAATGCAAAGCATTTTTCAGCAATGTTGGTGACATTTTAAATAAAGGTCTGACAGTTCCTTCTATAGAACAACTCGTGAAAGCTCCTGGCATTCGAAGTCGAATTGACAGTAGAACATCAAAAATTTCCAAAGAAATATTTTCATGTTCTCAAAGCGATAACAAAACCAAGTGGAGAAGTGTTTCTTCGGACACTCAAAATGGTTCGGATCTGTATGATGATGTCATAATTAGACGTACTTCAGAACCTTCTTCGAACGCTTCAAACAACTTTGAAACCTTAGTTGAATGTCATCACACCCAAGAAATGCTCACGAGTAGTTCTCCGACTTTTTCAAAACCGGCTTCCAACAAAATTAATTTGATCCAAAGTCAAGTTGATTTGCTTCATTCAGATCTACGTAACAAACAAACATTTGAGCAACAAACCATTTCTGCTCAAAGTCACCACCACATTGGCCAACCAAATTATTGCGAGTTTTTTTACAACCCACCTCTAAGTCACAAACCTTTAATGCAGCTTTTTCCTACCGATACTCAATTATCAAAAAACTTCAATCAAGTTTCTCCTTCATCTTCATCATTATATCCTTCTTCTATTTACCACACACAACTAGCTTCAAAAGACTTTTCAATGTACAATGCACAAATGGTAAGTGAATTGGATGCATATTAATTTGAAAATCTATTACTTAATGAGTTATATGAATATGGAAGACATTCAACGTCTTCCTTAAACAATTATTTTTCGGCTTCAACAATGTATTTAATCTTGTTTTTGGGTGGAAACAAATAATGAAAAAATTTGTTTAAATTTTTTTTTTTTCCAGTTAAATCAATATGAATGGCTGTGAGTTTTGAAAAAAAATTTAAAGTTATTTAAATACTTTAAAAAATTTTATTTAAATGAATTTTTAAAATTATTAATTTCTCAAAAAATAGTGGTGGAAACCACTGAGCTCATTATTCATAAAATTTTAATATTAAAAATTTCTTATAAACACGACATAATGAAATGTTCAAACTGAGATTAGATAAAGTATCCTGGAAGCTTTTTCGATAATTAAATAGTTTCTATAAATACGGAAATAATTTTTTATATGTTATTTTAAGCTTGAATTATATCAAAATGATACAAAATTTATTATACTTTTCATACTGCCTTCATTCCCTTTATCTCACAATGGCAGTCTTTTTGAGTGTACAATTTTTTGATGAGTGAAAAGCGATAATTTTAATTATTTTTAAAATTTCTATTGTATGAAAAAAATAATTATTATTTTTACTATTTTTTCTGTTATCACTATGGCGAAAAGTTGTACTCAACCGCGTTAGATTCATTTGAGATAGGAAGGTTCATAGAAGTACACTTCAGCAATTTTCGTATGACAAAATTGAATGATTCCACATTTTTAGGCAAACAAAAAAATATTTTTTCCTACTGATCATGACTTTAAACTTAATTTTTTGATTTTGCACCTCAGACCTAACTAAGCTAAGATGACGAAAATCAAAGCACTCATATCGTGTATTTAAGGCGTTTAACACATTTTTCTAATGCAGCTTTTGTTGCTAGAACGAAAGTTTTTCTATTGGTTTTTGTTGACTGTTAAACTGTTCAATCTTAAAACAGTGATGAAAAACTTAAAGTTGATAAAAGGCATATCGGTTAGAGTTGGGCTTATTCACTTAAGGATTGACCTGGCCAATAGTAGTTGTTTATTTTCAAGATTTTTTTTCTTTTTGATTGATATTTACAATACCCATTTGGAGGCGCATATTGAATGATTACATATTAACGATGTAAATAGCACAAAGTCACGCGGACCCACTTTCACTTAGTGCCACTCGCGTACTTAAAATACTGGACATAATAGTTTGTTTCCCTACGTATTGAATTGTACACTTGAAACACTTAGTACTGGATTGACTACAGGTTTGTACTTTTCAGATAATATTTGGTTGCCAACCTATTATCGTGTTTCCCAGTGGAGAGACCGTGATTTTTGACTTAGTTGTGATTGAAATCAGTATGTGAAGTACTCAAAGACCTCAATAATTAATTTTCACCTGCAGTCGACATAAAGTTTCATAAAAAAAAAAGCTGAGACGAAAATAGAGAGGTTGTACTTCATGGTTGAATATCCGTGAACTTTTCGGTTTCAGTTGTTTTGAAAAAAGTTGAATATGACTATTCGTAATTGTTTTAAAAGCCTTATTTTTTTTCTGTATAACAAAAGGAAAAATGCTTAGATAAAACTTTTCAGTTTCAACGCTTAGAGGCCTTGAAGTGATGTGTTTTTGTAAACTACCAATGTTGAAGATTTGATAAGCAAGTTTTAGCTTTCTGAAAGTCTAAATGGCATTCTTGACAGAAAGAAAGCTACTGTGTGCAAGAAGTAGTGTATTCATTTCACTTGAATACTCTAAAAATATTTCATTCTTTTTAAGGCAACTATCATTATAAAATTCAATTAATGTTCTAATTTGAAAGTACTGAAAAAATTTGGTTTTATTTCATATATTCTCGTTGTTGGGAAAACAATATTTAATTGAAATTATTTAAAATGATTTAAATAATAATTAAAAAGTAAACCTCAATTAGTTCATATAAATTTGACAAGTTTTTTGGTTGTGAACTTAATAATTTTTTGATAAAATTAATTTTAATCCTCTTAAATTAATTACTCAAAGAAATGAATTATGACAAGGTTTCACTTGTTGAAAAATTTTTCTCTACGTGTTCTTCTAAATCTTTATAAGCTGAAGCTTTTACTATATGAAATTCAGGTTCACAAAAAAACATACGATGTTCCTAAAAAACTTATTATTTGAAGTATTTTATGAATTTATAATTTCATTTTGAAATTACCAAACTGAATCTGGAAATTTTACAAAAACTTTGTTAACTTTTGCTATAATAATATTTTACAGCAGTCTTGTTCTGCCGCCAATCTTTCGAGGTTCAAAAGCCCAACCACAACCTCATATATGCTCTCTCTACAGCAACTTGAACAAGCCCACTCCTCCAAAATGACTCAAGCTTTGCCCGTTTTGATTTCTCCACCAACAACTTCATCTTCATTTACTCTTAGACCTGTTGCAAAAGAAGATGAAATGTTGAGACATCATTCTCTCCGTATTAAGCCAACACTCCACTCATTTCAAAAACTTAAAAGTGATAAATCTCAATCCACAGATATAATCAATCATTAAATACTCAAAATATGTGGTTTTTTATTTTAAATACTTTTATATTACTGTTTTGAAAATCAGTGTGGAATCTTTCCAAAAAAATGTTGTATTGAGAAATCTAAATTTTGGCTTTGTTCATTTTTTACGCTTTTTTAGTTTGCTTTTGTTAGAAACAAGGTTGAACTTAATTCCGTAAATCAAATGTTTTGTTATGTTTTCAGCACTTGCTTTTCTTTTGAATTGAAAATACAGATAAAAAAAATGAAGTTAAAATTTTTATTCAAAAAAATTAATGTGTTTTATTTTTACGTATTATCAGTTTTATAATAATTTCAATTTTTCATAAATTTACAAAGATAATGCCTATAAAAACATATCACTTTGAAAGCATAGGTATGTTATAATTTTATACTCTACCAACCTTTGATTAAACCGATTTTATCATTAGAATTTAATTATCTTTCATTCATCTAACTCTTTATTTCCGAATCATAGCATTTACATATCGAATTCAATGTTCACTCATAGCGAAAATCTAAAAAACCCTTTTCTAAAGACTTTTCTGAACCATTGTCAAATGTGAATATATTTCTATTTGATATCCGTTACATAAAAAGTTTTTTCAAATACTTGATCAATGTTTGTTTGAAGTTTCAATCTTTAGTCGAACCTATATTTTTTTTATCAAATGTATGCTTTCTACTTAATGTTCACAGATTATTTTTATACTTGTATGAAATATTGTGATTAGATGTTTTGTAGAAATGGACAGGATATTGTAATCATTTTGTAAATCGAAAATTTTTCAGATAGGTTTATAAAAATTATATTTAGAACTATTTGCGAAAATTTAAAAATAAATTATGCAATTCACAATTTTATAATATTTTTGAAACAATCGAATGAGTTAGGATATTTGTATTCCTTCATTTGTTTATTGTTGTGAAATTGATAATGGTAAAAAATACAATTTATTTTCGAGATTGATTCAATTAATAAACAGTTTCGATGTAATAGAACGGCCGATTTTTTAAATAACCAACAAGAACAATACACAGTATAAAAATATAAATTTTAGATAATATATTGTCCAATTCTTGTGAAATATAAATGAAATCTACGGGGAATGAGTTCACTGATTATAGAGTACATTTGGCTTCAATGCTTATCACTGCAATTCACGTACATGCACAAAAGTTTAATGCCAGAAATTATTAAATAAAAATGAAATAGTGGCATTTATAGAGTAACATAACTTAGCTTAACTCAACTTAATTTTCACACACGTATGTACACGCTGTTTAACTTAAACTCTTGTTGCTTTTGCTACTACCACTACTGCTCAGCTAGGCATCCCCTTCAAGTAGGTTAATTATGTTTTCACTTAGTTGAAACTCAAAGCTCGTGGCTTATGCCCGTCTGTTTAAAACGAACTCCAAAAAATAAAAATTACTAAGGTCTTCATTAATCGTGCTTGCCCAGACGAAGGTGCGTCTTAGACGATGAGGTAAAGATGATTCTGATGCGCTGAAGGTAGAATAGAGAAGATTTTTTTTGTTAAACAGAAGTAATTATTTAGTTTTTCCTTTTTAATTAGACTAGGTAGTTGTATACACAATGTTTAGGGGAGTGAGTTAGTTTTTTCTGAATTTTTTACCTATATTTATTTTTAGCCTATAAAGATATTTTGAGTTATAATTATGTTTTTAGGAGCAACAGTATTGTAGCACCGTTTGCGTATTATGTACTACCTGTGAAGAGAGGGAGAAGAGATTTAAACACTGTATGTGATCGAACACAATCTCGAATGATTTAGATTTTGAAAGAATTGCTATTGAGAAAATATTACGAAAATGAGTCAATTGAGCTTTACCCTTCAGGTGAGATAGAACGGTAGATGTAAATCTTCTTTAATGTTTTTAGAGGTTTTTTTGATATAAAATGTATTGTAGTATATTATCTCTAGTTTTGGCTATTGAGCATTGGAAAGATATAAGTTTGAAATCCACCCTGCAAGCGGTCGAAATCTATTTCTCTAAAAATTAAATCTCAAAAAAGCACCCTCCTTATAGAATACCCCACAGAAAACTTTAAAGTTTATCTGCATCAAAACCAAGATTAGTTTAACAAGAAAAATAAAGATCCATAAAGTTGTTATCTCGGTGCGCTTAGTGGGAAGAGTACCCTCATTTTCTCTTGACAATTTGAAGATTATGTTAAGTTTTGTACCAAGAGTATTTTATTCTATATCTTCGAGACTTATGTATCCAATTAGTCATGACAACACAAAGCGGGCATACAACAATTTATTTCTTTTAAGCTAGAGAATTTTTTAAAGACATTTAAGGTTCCAAAATGACATCAAATTCAAATCAATCAATGACACTCGAAAGAAAACCAAAACAGCTGATAATAGGAAATTCGAACAGGTTTTCCACCATTTATATCTTTTCGTCAGTACTTACATTTTCTTTTGCTTTTTCAAGTGACAATATCTGAATCTATTAAGAGATTCAGATCAGAAAAATTATAAAAGGTGAAGGTAACTCAAAGCTGTTTTAAAGAAAAAAAATCAAAAAACTTCTGAAAAAAATTAAACCAACTAATACCTTCTAGTGCATGCAAGCAATTTCATCATGCAAATTTGAAGTAACTAAGTCTTTTGTTACATGTGGAAAATTATTTAGTTGATTGCACTATCTACGCAAAAAAAGAATGATCCCCTGCCACCACAAAATTATGATTAAACAAGGAATAAAATGTAGGAATATAGCAGAATACCAAATCAGAGCCAGACTATAAATCACTATAGAAGATTTGCTTTACTAGACCAAACCCACAAACCATAGCACAAATGCATCATAATCCTACTTGTGGAATCAAACTAAACTATGTCATGTGAAAACGACCACAGCCCCTGTTCTGAAAAAGATTTTGGAGAATCAAATCACAGATTTACCAACATAGAAGACTTCAACATAACAAAAAGCCTGACTGCTAATAGAGAAGAAAGAAAAACTGTTTTTAAAAATATTTGATAATATTTTTATTTGATAAATTAAGGTTTTTAAATAAAATAGTAATTATTTAAAAAAAATTTTTTTTAAAGAGTTTAAAAACATTAGAATGATTTATTAATAAAATTAACTTTCAGTTTTTAATAATGAAATTTAAAAAATTCAGTCACATTTCACTCCCCTTCTGCAACCACACCAACTTGTTGAATTAAAGTAATGTTATCTCCCTTTAACAGAATTTTACCTAAAAAAATGGAGTTACCAATTATTAGAAATTTTTAAATCTAAATACGCCATTTTGGAAATAATTACCTAAAGATTTTCTTATTTTCGTTTTTTGATGAATTTCTTCAGCTTCATCAAGTATTAGATTCATATATTCATCAAAGCCCTAAAAAGTTTCAATAATTTGAGTGATAAACATAATAATATTTACAAACGATAATTTTTAGTAAAAAAAACTACCAGAATGCATCCTTCAATTCTTAAGTTTGTTTGCTCATATAGCCAAACTTGAACTCTAGATCTCTAAAAAAGATCAAAATATAATTTGAAATGAAATTGACTGTTTAATTATTTAAACAAATGACTATAAATCATATGTTTAATCATTTTTATCATAAACGTAACACTCACGTTTTGAAGGTACCTGAAAATCAAATTCTGCAAGTGGAAGTTGAAAATTAATTTAAGAAAATATTAATTTTTATACTTACAATGGGTTGAACCATCACTTTCTGAACTTTTTGAGCTCCTTGATACGCCATTTTTCAATTTATGATTGATACAAGCGATGTTATACAACCGGGTAACAAAGAATAGTATGACTAAAAACATTGAATGAAAACATAAGAAAGCCAATTAAAAAATTTAAAACATAAAAACATTCATTTAAAAAAAAATAAATAATTTTTTTTGTTAATATCCAAATCTTGGAACAAAAATTTAAAAATTCAATTTTTTCATGTAAACTTTTAATTTTATATGTATTCTTTTTGAACATTTAATGACTTCCCTGGAACAAAAAAAAATTTTTACTTTGTAACAAGCTAGGCAAAAATAATAATTTGTTTAAAATTTAAATCATAAATGTAATGATGTAAATTATTTTTAAACTGCATGTATATTATATTACAGAAAATTCTTATTGAGAGAGCCATTTTTTTTATCAACAAAGCCAAAATACAATACCGATGATATAAAATTCTATAAAGTATTTTATATTTTTTAAGGTTTGAATATAAATAATGAAGACACCCATCTTCGGTCTTGAATGCCAAGCCATATGAGAAAGTTATAACTTAATTGAACACTAAAAGAAATTTTATTAAGTACAAAGCTTTTCGTTAACAAAGTAACATTATCAAGTGCGCTGAAATTCAAAGATCTATAGCTTTGTACTTAATAAAATTACTTTGAGTGTTCAAATAATTTGCAGTATTTATTTTGACTAAAGAAGATTATTATGTTGCATATGAGTTTTTATTTAGAGAAAGGCTGTCTGCTGACTGGTTTTTGCTCTAGGTTAAATTGTTCAGAAAAAGCTTTGAAAAGATGTTAGCTTTTAATTTTCAGACTTGGGAGTGCTGGAATTGGAATGTTTGGAGTTTGTCGAAAAAAAAATTAAATAAATTTTGAACATTATTATGATGGCATAAACATCAGTCATTTTTTGTTAATAATGTGGTTGAAAAACTTTACTATACCTGAGTCATTTAAAAAGTGTGGTTTCAAAGATGAACAACCCTTAGAAATGAATTCATACATTGTAGTTGAAATAACAATGGAAATTTATGAGTATACAAAGTTATAAGTAAGAATATAAGCTAAGGTTTTAGTTATTGTTTTATTGAATAATAGGAGAAAAGAACCGAAAATTTTTAAAATAGTTTAGGAAATACATGAGAAAAAAATTGAAAGTTAATCTTTCAAAATTTTGATTTTTTGTACAACCATAATAATGATAATTTTAAAAATGATAAATGTGTGATGAAATATCTATGTGTTCTAAGAAATTGAGGAAAGAATATGGTAGACTTATGATGTCAAACAAAACAAATATGTTGAATCTCCAAAGAAATTCAAATGAATATCTGCTTTTAATGTTGTCGTGGAAATACTTCATGAGACTCGACAGCTGAGGTAGCCTACAAATACCTCAACAAGATTTTTGAACCAGCGTGTTTTTTGAAACCACTGCTTGTAAGTTGAAATCATTTTACGAAATCAAATGTGTTATAATCGCCAATTTTTAAGTTTTGGAGAATTCAAAATGAGCTTGATCGATGTTTGATGCTTTTTCAATACAATTTTTTCAATAATTTAACTATGGAAACTCACTGGGATAAATACCTTCAAATGAAATTTGTAAATTATTTAAATCAAAAAGTTATTTAACATTTGTTTTCACTCAATTTGAGCTATCTATGATCCAAATTGAAAAATTGTTTCGTTTCATTATTTCTCAAAAAACAATTGCGACTGAGTCAGCCTCTTCACACCCTTAACTAAATCTTTATCAAATTTTATTCAGTTTTTATTATTAAATAAATTGAAATCGATTAATTTTTAATGTGGATCGTAAGAATACGAATATTCGAATTTTTTATTTTGACGAAGCTTTTCGATATATTCTATAACCTACACTCTATATCATAATGAATATCATTAGGTAACTATTTCTTATGATTCACAATTAATTTCAGCAATTAAGATTTTTTTAAAATAGCTTTTCAGTTTTTTACAATAAAACCTCCTCTAACTTTTGAGACAATCCTTCAATTATAAACTCAGATACGTATAACTCCTACACGACTATTCAGTTATTTTAGTGACTCTTACACGACTATTCAGTTATTTTAGTGAAATTACTTGCATAGCATATGATCTATCAAAAGAAATCAATAAATTACTCAAACTTCCTACGTTTTTGCTTCTAGTTGTCAACCCTTGTATCGCATTACAAATATTATAGACTTATATGAGCTCTCAGTCAATATAAATGACGCCAATTAGAAATCTTGTCAAATTTTAGACGCATAAAGAAATAGAAGATTCCCTTCAAGAGTCAAATAAATTAGAATAATCGGGTTTGAAGTAATTTCAGAATTTCTCAATTACCAAAAAGTTTTAAGTACAAAAGTTCGGCTGTAAAACCTCGAAATGAAAACTGGCAGTGAAGATTTCAATTGTGATAAAAAAAGCACTTCATCGAGTGCTATATCAGAAAAAAAAAATGAATCTTTTCCGATCAGCTTCAATTCATCTCCCGAAGTAAATATTTCTAGGCCTCCTTTCACCAGGTCTGTCTTCGATATCCATGCTTCAGCCATAAAAGAAAAGCTTACAAAAAGAGAATGGGCAAAAGCTAAACTAAAGAAACATTTCAAATGTAGCTTTTACGGAGTGTTAAACAAATTTTTTAGTTTTTTCCCTTTATTTGCCATGCTCAGAAACTATGGCAAACATGATCTTCTCAAAGATGTAGTGGCTGGGCTAACAGTTGGAATAATGCACATTCCTCAAGGCATGGCTTACGGCCTTCTGGCCAACCTGCCACCCATTTACGGCCTTTACACTTCTTTTTTTCCTGTCCTTATATACACGTTTTTGGGAACTTCTCGCCATATTTCTATAGGTAAAGTTTGAATGTTTTAATTTACATTTTATTATAAAATTTTAAATGTAAAAAATAAACTTCATGTAATAATTTATATTGTGATAATTCTGAAATTCTTAGGAACTTTTGCGGTAGTAAGTATTATGCTAGGAACTGCCATTGGCAAAGGGGATTGTGAGCAATACGCGAAGAACATTACGGCAGATAATACCACTCAAGCGTCGGCAATTGAAGACGAAGTTTTGAAATGTAAAGTTGAAATTGCCATGACTATAACTTTTGCTAGTGGAATTATTCTGGTGAAAAATTTTTTATTTTAAAAGTTTTACATCATGTATTAGCATGCAACAGTTTTTGAACCCTTATATTAGTTGTTATAAGATACAAAGCTTTTTGTTAACATCGAAAATGTTACGCTGTTAACAAAAAAACTTTGTACTCTTTAATAAAAACTACTGATGTTAAAAAATTTTGTTACTTTATTTTGGCTGCAAAAATAATAAGAAACATACAGTTTTTTCAAATTACGATACATGTTTGTTAAAAAACATCAGCTAAAATTATCTCCAAGTATTATAACTTATTTAACTAATGAGCTATGATAAACCTTTCTATAAAGTATTAATTCAAAATAATTTTAATGTCTTAACCTAGTGTCACAAATTTGATGTTTTGAAAATGTTTTAAACTCGCATACTTTTATTCCATAAAAATATTTTAATTGAGAAGGTTTGCTATGTAATTATATAACTATTACACTATTCTTTATTTCAATTTAATCTTTCATAATTGTATTTTATGTGTCTATATTCGGAGAATCCATCAAAAAGCAATATTTATGAACTTCAAGACTACCCGTGATATAAAACTTCAATACTGTAAGATAGATTTGGGTCATATCATATCATATCATTTACGCATCATAACTATAATTTATGCAACTTTTTAGAGTCATCTTATGTGTTTTTTATATAGTAATTATAAAACATAAATTTGAGGAGTTTTAATACGTTTATTGAAGCTTAAGCTATAATTTTCGGTAAGTATGGCCTTACCTTTAAATGCTAGCATGTATGTTATATAATTTTTGATAATAATCATTTTTTTTCTCCACAAAAAAGATATTTATATAACTTTTTTTCTTTGAGTTTGGCTTTTAATTCAATTCCAAGCTTCTAGTTTTACGCTTTGAAAACAAAAATTAAATATTATTATTATTTGAATTAATAACGTTTATACAACTTCCAGTTGTTCTTCGCAATCTTCAAGCTGGGAGTAGTTTGTGAATATCTACCGAACTCCATAACAAGATCTCTTACGTGTGGTGCGGCTTTCCACATATTCACCAGCCAAGTGAGACACATATTCGGGTATAGTCTTGGAAACTCAACGGGACTTCTGAAGCTTATCTGGGTTCGTTGGAAATTTTGATTTAAATTTATTTTAAAAGATAGTCTTTGTCAAATTTTGAAACGGCTCGCATCTATTATAAAAGTAATGATTATCGTATTCTCAGTCTTTTGTTCGGTCAACGGTATAATCTTAATCGATAAAATCAGCTCCAGTACTGTTTTTCATTTTAACTACCGAGCTTTTTATTAAATATATGTTATATTCATTTACGCGGGGTTTTCGATGGTTAATATTTATTTACAAAAAACTTCAAATAAATTTAGAAATAATTTAATTTAGTTTAGCGAAATGTGAAGATTTCACAAAAAGTAGAAATTTTTTAGTTAGTATTTCAAAAAAATAATTTAATAATTGAAACTCATAAACACTTCAATTTTAAACATACGAAATGTCAAGCTCAAACCCGATCAGAGCGCCACAATGACTGGAAATGATCATAAAGATCATATGAAAAATTTCTTTATTCTATTTTTAATTTTGAAAATAAGAATTAAAATTCATTACTTTTATATTAGTTAATGAATATGTTTTATAGATTGATCAATTTTGTATCATAATTAATACAAGAAACCCAGAGAACTTTCTTGTAACTGTTTAAAGCTCTAACTCGTGAAAATATTGATTCATTATAGAGATATGAGACTTTCTTCACAAATCTACACAAAATTAACTGGGCGTCTGTTGTCATGGGATTAATCTGCATGATCATCATCTATCTTGTACAACGCTTCATCAACCCTAAAATGAAAGAGAAGTTCAAAATGCCTCTTCCTATCGACTTTTTCTTGGTGAGTAACTTATAAAGTATATGAAAATATATATATTGGATTGATGAAATATACTGTGTGCTGAAAAATATATCTTTAATAATTTTGCGTTGAATATAAATAAAGGATATATTTCAATTTAACTTTTTTTGAGATATCTAACTTTTATTGGCCTATGTCCCCCCACAAGTGGGACCTTTTAAGAGGGATGTAAAAATCTTAATTTTCTCTCGATTTCAATTTTTTTTTGCATATTTGCAATTGGAATTTCATTAATTTATTTAATTTTTTAATTTTTACGTAACTTCAAAAAGTTTAAAAAGAGCGACTTTTCTTAATTGTTCGAAGCGTTACTTTACAACCTTTTTTGTGATTTCAGTTCTGCCCACAGATTAATAATTTCTAAAAAAAATTAATCATACGCCCTATTTAGTTAAAAACTATGTCCTTGTCATACATGCATTGGGTTCTCGATGCATTCTTTTAATTACGTTTTTATTTTACAAGTGTTGAATAGCTCAGCGCTAGAGCATTGACTAATTATCTAAAACCACCGGGTTCGATCCTGCGTGGGCTAACAAATAGCACCTGTTTTACAGTGTATTTTCACTACATTAAATTTGTAGCAAGTGCTTTGATTAAATTACATTATTTCTTGATTTTTGAATATTTTAAAAACAATTTTTAGTCATTTTTATACTAAAAAAATGCTTATAGATTTAATCTCATAAAACAAAAAACTAAATATAAAAACTTGAAATTTAATGTTCATTTATTTATAACTTCATGTTATTGAAAACATTTGACTGATAAAATGCCATAAAATCTAATCTCACGTTAGTTTTTACTACATTATAATTTGTTTTTACTATTTAAACCTGATAAAATTAGATAGAAATATTTGGAAGGTATTTTTTCTGAGTTTTGTGTCGTTTTAATTATCAAGCGATTCAAATTTTATTACTGTGAAATTCAACTTTAAAAAACAATTTCTTTACCAATTCGAACCACACTTTATCAACTGAAAAAGGCGAAGATTTTCATAAGTTGAGCTCACAATAACAAGTGAAGTATAAAAACTACACGAAAAGCTTCGTCTTCAGTTAAAGCTTTTAAAATGAATTTATTTCGTTATGGCTAATTTATCCATTCCAATCATTCAAAAAGGTTTCATAAAACTATTCATGTATGAGCAATTAAAGCACAACAAATAAAATAGGTACTTTACAATTTTTTCATTTCACAGCTGTTTTTTTGCTTAGTGACACTTAGGCATACTTGAGATAGGACATTCGATAAATTCTGCTGATATGAAGTATTAACATTGTATCTTTTTTCGCTCATATATTCTTCAGCAGCATGTTAAAACCAAAAAGTATTTTTTAAAATATAATATTAATTTTAAAAAATATTCTTTTTTGAATTCATTTCTAAATATTAAATTTCTCATAAATTTATAGCTCATCATTTGCACTGGAATTTCTTATGGATTCAAGTTTAACGAGCCTCAAGTGTTTAACATAGATGTGGTAGGAGTGATTCCAAAAGGGTATGTACTTGACGTTTGAAATACGAAAAAAGCTTAATCTCAAAAATTGCTTATAGATTCCCTCCTCCCACTTCACCAGCCTTCTCGAAACTGGGAACTTTTTTCGGAGACGCTGTCGCTATTGCTGTTGTTTCATTCATCGTTAGTTATTCTCTAAGCAAACTATTCTCTGAAATGGAGAAATACAAAATAGATAGTAACCAAGAGTTATATGCCTTGGCCCTAATGAGCTTGTTTGGCAGCTTTTTTAATTCCTATATTGGTTCTGCTTCTCTTTCTAGAAGCTATGTTCAGTACATGGCCGGAGGAAGGACTCAAGTATGCATTTTATAATAATTTATTGAAAAAATTGGATTTTTGATGGAAGTTTGAAAAAATTTATTTTCACATACTTATAAATTAACATATATTTCAGATAACAGGACTAGTATCTTGCCTTCTTCTTTTAGTGGTGATAATGGCTGTTGGACCGCTATTTCATCACCTCCCAAAAGTAATTCGTGTAGAAATTTAATTTTTCTTAGATAAGAAATTTGTTCTTTTATAATTTGCTGTTATTTTCAGTAAGTTTTGACATTTTTATTCGAATAATATTTTTCAGTGCGTTTTGGCAGCAATTATTTTGATAAATTTGAGAGGAATTTTCTTACAAGTACTGGATCTAAAGTACCATTTTAGAGTTTCCATATACGATGGAGTGAGTTCAATGATTAAGTTTTATAATTTCATTCTAGAAGATTGATCTTATTTCAAGATTTAAAATAAATTTGACAATAAATTCATTCAATTTTTGTTTTCAATTTTTTTCACAGTTTATTTTCTTAGTAACCGTGATAGCGATTCTTTTGACTGATGTCGACATTGGCCTAGCCATTGGTTTGGGTTTCACCTTTTTCTCCGTTGTTTTGAGACTTCAAAGGTGGGTTTACTTTTTGTTTAACTGGATATTTAATTAATACATACATACATAAATACATACATACATATATATATATATATATATATATATATATATATATATATATATATATATATATATATATATATATATATATATATATATATATATATATATATATACAAAATTTTTATTCAATATAAAATCTATAACTAAATTTCCATGAAATAATTTTATACTAGTTTAAACTAGTTCTTCAATTTAAGAAATATTTGTTCTACTGGGCAAAAAAATTAGTGAGTTTGAAAAAATTTGGTAATGCATAGTGATAAATAAAAATAATTTCTTGAAGGCCTAAAATTGAAGAACTCGGATCAGTCCCTGACACAGAATTTTACGTTAGTTTAAACAAACATAAAAATGTAAGTTTCAGCGAAGT
>OZ038320.1:21945913-22172288 GCA_964035795.1 Pterobdella sp. o SKG-2022 | reverse complement strand
TATACAAAATTTTTATTCAATATAAAATCTATAACTAAATTTCCATGAAATAATTTTATACTAGTTTAAACTAGTTCTTCAATTTAAGAAATATTTGTTCTACTGGGCAAAAAAATTAGTGAGTTTGAAAAAATTTGGTAATGCATAGTGATAAATAAAAATAATTTCTTGAAGGCCTAAAATTGAAGAACTCGGATCAGTCCCTGACACAGAATTTTACGTTAGTTTAAACAAACATAAAAATGTAAGTTTCAGCGAAGTTTTACACATAATCAATTATGAAACTTGTTAATTAGTGAAAATTGAAGATTATACTTCTATCATTGTTAATACCAAAAAAATTATAATTGAAAAGGTTGTCGGAGTTGACAGGATCAAGATCATGAGAATGAATAATTCTTTGATTTACGTCAACCAAAACTATTTTCTTTCAAAATTGGAGGTAGCTAAAATGCACCATTCTGATGACGTGGAGCAAAAAAATGAAGAGCTTCTGTGTTGTAAAAAACCTCAAGTAAGAAAATCTTTCACTATAGAAATAATCTTCTCAAATATTTAAATATTCTTGTTTAGTTAACTTTAAAAATTTTAAAAATTATTTCTCTAAAAATTGTGTTTCAATTCAGTTTAAATACGTGTATATTTTAGGCAATTTTTAAAAAAAATCTCCACTTAAAATTATTTTAGTAATTTCAAGTTTGAACGTGCAATTGTTTTGCAACATTTCGCACTTATTGACAAGTAAATTACCAAAAAAAAATTTGTGATACCAATATAACGGTGTGAATAACTGAATAAAACTTAATTTTTTCTATACAGAATAATGAAGGTGTTGACGGCCAACTGCCTTTTGATCGACTTATTCTTGATTGCAGCCACATTTCCTTCATCGATGCAGATGGGATCGAAGCTCTCAATAAGGTACCTGCCATTAATACTTACAAGTTATCAAGGAAAGAAGCAATTGCAGTATTCTCTATCATTATTGAAAATTAATCAAACACCTCAAGTTGGCTAGCCAATATGAAAGTGTCGGCATTCAAGTTTCGTTAGCGAACTGTTCCAGTAAGTTATAAAAAGCAATTCTTTTGATTTCAATTCTAAATCAATTCAAATTGATGAGAATGGATTAAATTGTAAGATAAAAATAATTTTTAAAAAATTTTATATATGAAATTATAAAGCTAAAATAACTGAATATTTTGTATTTTTTGTCATTAGTAAGATTTTTACCTTAATTATACTTATTATGAATTTATTTTTTAACCCATTATTTATATTATCCCAGATCACGTGTACAAAATGTTGAAAAAGGCGATTGAGTTGAATAAATTGAAAGACTTGCCGATATATGTGAGTGTTCACGATGCAGTAGCATACGCTAAAAAAGAAAAGAATAGCTTAAAAGCAGTAGAAATTGAAGTTTAAAATGATAATTTTACATATTATGTGATTTAATATTTTTATTAGAATCAATCGAGACTTGAAAAGACTTGTGATGTAGATCATGACTTATGATAATGTCTTAGCCTACGAATAGGGTTTTTTTAGCACTTATAATAATGCTCACGACAATTTAATATTTTTTAAATAGTTTTAGAGAAATCTCTAGTTTTTGATAACATATAACTTTAAAACTGAGTTTATTCGTTGTTTAAAATTTGAAAACCTGATGGATATGTGATACAGTGGGAGAATTGAGTATCGAAATATTTTTTATTAAAAAAAGTATTTTTGAAATCCGGTTCATGTAAATTAATAAATTAATTGAAGAAGTTTAAATTTCTGATTATTTCACAATGGTAGTCTTTCAACCTGTAGATATTTCATGATACATAAATGTACATACAAAATAATTGCCAATGAATTTTACATAGATTATTGGCTGCTGAAAAATTGATGTTTCTCACTTTTAATAATTTCAAATAGTTGTTTTTTTAATACTTCCTTCTTCTCATTTTCATCATTGTTCATATTTCCTTTTTGTAAAGCTAAACTCGTATGTCCATTTTTGTCTAATAAAATGTAAAACTCTTAGTAATTACATTAAATACGTAAATTTTAGCATGATTTCTACAATCATGTCGGTTCTTTGAAGATAACTCGGGTATAAAGCCAAACCTATTTAGTGATCAGAAGGCAGGCGATTTTGTTATAAGTTGGATTGAAGTAGGCTCTGATAAGAGTTGCCTTGAAAAGGATAATTGGGTTTCGTTTTAAAAAATGATCCCAGTTGGCAAAAGAAAGATGAATGGTTCAAAATACGAATCTGTTCATCCAACACAATAAGTTACAATCACGTGCATGCGTTCAAATGTTGAGAAGCTTAAATATCAAAGCAATAATGAACTCCATGAAATAAATAATTTGACCATTTTAATTTAACAAACTAAAGTGAATTTGAGTAAACTTATTTGAATTTTTTCAAGCCAAAGTAACAAATACAATATTAATGAACAATAAATATTTCTGTTCAAAAGTACCGAGCTTTTTCTTAACGGTGTGCCATTTCAAGAACGTGGTACCACATTAGTGTTTAGTGATTTTATAATCATTTTTAGTTCAACTTGACTTGATTGGTCATATAAAAACTCAAAATTACTATACCAAACAAAGTTGAACTGAAGCCAAACTCAAACAAACTTGAAAATCCAATCTGATTTAAACTAGTTTAAGGTGAACCAATCTATGCATAACTTATCTTTATTTCTTTCAGCTCATTTTGACAGTCATATTGAATCATACGTGTGTATGAGGAGTGAATAGGGTTGAAAAGTGTATTTGTGGAAGAATGAAACGACGAGTGGTGACCAGCGGATAAATGCTTTATATTGATTGATTAAAGAAAAAATAAAAAAATAAAAGTTTTATAAAAAGTTTTTGAATTAAAAACTATGTGTTTTGAGTGATTTTGATGAAGGCTTTTTATCAAGCTTAGTGATTTTATTTCAATTTTTATTTAACAAACTAAAATTAACTGTTTTCACCAACCACATAGCTCATAAATTCTTGACACCCAAATCGGTGACGAGTTTTTGCCATGAAATTAATAGGGATGAATCATTAATGTGTAAGTCTTTAATAAACACGAAAGTGAATCATAGAGGCGGTACCCTTATGTTTATAAATGAGAATGGAATGGTAATATATTGGCTTGAAATTGAGCTGAAAGAAGGTGTTTGTAGTGATCGAATGACGATATAAGATTCGTGACAAATGGTTGTTTGTGGGGGAAAGGAACAAAAATTCGACGTCATCGAGTGGTTGTTTTATCATTAAGTTTTGTGTGGTGCAAAAATGTATCTATAAAGTATTTGTGTTTGTGTAATATTTTTATATGGCTTTTATTAGTTATTTCTTGGTGTTAGTTTTGTTTGTCATGGTGATAACTATGAGTTCTTCAACCTCTATCGTCGCCACATGAATTCCGATAATTTCTGAATTGGTCTAGTGGCCTTATGAAAAATTAATGGTGAATAACATAACATAAATATTTTTGAAATTTTTGTTGAAAAATATTTTACAATATTTGAAACAAAATATACAGTAAAAAAATTATTTTAACTCTTTAATCACATTTAGCATAAAAGTAAAGTGCGCGAATAACTTGAAAATTGTTTTTATAAAATGTCAGTTTCTTTAGTTAAAAAGTATGGTGAACTACTTGGGATATTTTCTAGTTCTGTGTTAAAGTATGTTTCATAATTTGACATTTGAAAATTTGCTAGAGTTGTCTCATTAAACCTATTCAAAATAGCCATAGAATAGTTTTAGTCCAATATTCAATAAATCTTCATTGTTTTAATTAACTAAAATTTTATTTAATAAAAAAATATATTCAATGAGTATTTAATATATAAATTCATGAAGTCATGACTATCAAACCTAGTACTGGAATATAATTCATAAAGAATAGCTGAGGAAACATACAGAATGATAGAAGTCAAGTGCCCACGATCTTCGTTGTCTTCTTCTTTATTGGTTGTCATGGCTCTTCACATTGCTTCAATAAAATGTTCAATACCAGTTGATAAGGTGGTAAATAAAATATGACCACTAAAAATTATCAAATTAAATCAATATATGTAATGAAAATTATCTCATCAACAATAAGAAAGAAGTAGTTAAACTAAGTGGCATGAAGAGCATAGCCTACAATATGAAGTTACACCATGTGCAACAATGCATAGATCCAAGCCACAACATTTCATCAATCTCTTCTCTGGCAGTTTCTTGCCAATTAACACAAGCGGTTGATTTTGCTACACAGATAGCTACTGAGTTAGCAGTTTATTTTAAAGTTAATGTATTTATTTTGCAAAAATATTTATTTTTAAAAAACTTGTGATGGTATAGGAAATTTTATTCAATTGTTTTTATTTAAAAAAATTTTTTTATTTCAGAATTATATTCAAACCAGGTACCAATCAAAGCTGGATCAAAGTCAAAGCATGCAAGCATCTCTTCTCAACTCTGCAGCTCTTTATGCTGCAGCGAAGTCTGTTCATGCTATTTGCAAATTTAAGTTTTATAACAAGCAAGAATTTTTTGTTGCTTTTGATAGATGGTAATATTTATTGACAACTTCATCATAATTAGCACCTGTTCCACTGTGTGTTTTCGCTACATTAAATTTGTAGCAAGAGCTTTGATCTATAAGGAAAAGCACTTTATAAATACTGCATTACATTACATCACATTATAATGTTATTCATATTCTTAGAGCTTTGAAACTGAAGGCAGATAAAGATATGATGCTGATACACTCTGGTATGCTAATTTGTTAATGTATGATCAGAAGTAATTAAAACTATATTTATAGGTGTAGCAAGAAAGGTGTTTGATCGGCTTGTCACTTTCTTGAATCCAATCTCAATTCAATTAGCCTCTAAACGTATGTTTGGGAAATTAATAAATTTTTCTAATATAACTCCAATTTAAAATTATTATACCAATAATAATAATTTAAATTGAAACAATTTATGCAACAAGTGAAAAATGTTTAAAAAAAGTTTATGAAATTAAATGTTGATATTTAAAATTTTATCAGTTAGGATTTGTAAAATTTTGAGTAAATAATTTATGTTATTTATTTGAAATTCAGAAAAAATGAAAACCAAAACTAAAAAGCCAGAATTAGAAACAATGGTAGAAGGTAACTCATATCTCATATTTTAATAAACGTATGTCTTTATTTTAAATGTAATATTATACAGAACAAGTTCAAATTGATGCTCAGCACAAAAAACGAAGTTACTTTTTAGACGATGATGAAAGAGAGGAAAATTATTACGTTTGGAAAGCTAGAATTTTAGAAAATGCTAAGAAAAAGCTTTTGGAATCTCAAGAATAATCATTTGTTTTCACAATGTTAGATTTGACTGTTTTTTACTTGTAGAATATATACATTATATAATAGAAACAAACATTAAGGTTTATTGAGAAACTTTATACACGAAGCTTTTCATAAGAGTATCTTACATTATCTATATTATAAATATGAATATTCAAAAAATAACATTTTCGATTATAAAAATTTGCATAATTTCAAACTTTTTATAAATTCTAGCATCGTATGTTTTAATTCAAATACATCTACCATTTTTTTCATATTGGGTAAATTAAAAGGTAGATAAGAAAATGAAGGATGAAGTTGAATGAAAATTTTCCAAATAAATAATAAGCTTCAGGTCTCATTCTCTGGTACTGAAACGACAAGCAGATTAGTAAAGCTTATCTTTAATTAT
Source organism: Pterobdella sp. o SKG-2022 (assembly GCA_964035795.1). Lineage (NCBI taxonomy): Eukaryota > Metazoa > Annelida > Clitellata > Hirudinida > Piscicolidae > Pterobdella > Pterobdella occidentalis. The sequence goes on along the minus strand of OZ038320.1, from coordinate 22,166,541 downwards.
TTCAAAAAATGAACTTATTCGCCCATACTGAAAATAAACAAGCTTCTGTTATTTTGTTTTTTGTTTCGGCATTATACTTTTTGCCTCCCGATCTACAAAATTTCCATCCCAATGTTATCTGAGTGGCTGATAAAGTTAGGTTTAATCTTGTTATTTTTTATTTTGGCCTAATCAATCAATATCATTAACTTTTTTCATAATGGTCTGCCACAAAGTTCACAAAAAACGACTGAGATATGCTCAAGTTATTCATAGCAATCGAGTTTTTCATTAAAAGTGCGAAAAACAAAAATGACTCAAAGACATGGGTAATATGTCTAGAAGTTTAGACTGTTATTTATGATGAATTGAGCAAATGAGAATTATTGGGGCTCATTTTAATTTGAAATTTTAACTTTTTGGTCAAATAAAATATTCCACCTAAAACATGTACCAAATGTTCAATACAAATATTTTCAAAACATTGTTGTAATTTTAAAATTAGTAATCAAAAAATTATTTCAAAAAGTTGAAAACATTAATTTTCTAAATAAATAAAAAAAATTAAATTGAGTTGTACATGAGACAAAGTTATGACGACGAAAGCCATATAAAAGCATATTGTTCGAATCGTTGAAATAAGCAACATGTTGAAGGATACAAAAATGTCGTTCATGTTTTGTTTTCTACTACCTACCTAATAAAAGGAAACCTATATTTTGTAAATTCGGCAGTAATAATTTATTAGTGAAGCTCACTGATGATGATGCTCGTCCTTCGAAGGCAAAGACGACTACAACTTCTATTCCTGGGTTCTGTGGGTGCAAAGATGGCTGGTCAGGCTAACCTTCGCACTTAATTTCCTTGAACAGTGTGGACAGAAATACCCTGAAGTGAGAGAGACAGTACTCACCCTTACTTTGCGACGCTGGCGTTTCTGCTTCTGCTCTTCCACACGTCTCGTTTCAAAGCTCAACACACCAGTGGAAACAGTTATGTGCCAGGTAGGCCGGTCGGGTCATTTTTTCCTAGGTGTCAAGAATGTTGCACTGTTTGAAAGAAGTCTAGTGCGTCCTTATATCGTTTTCTTTGACCTCAAAGAGAGCGCTTGCCTTCAATCAGCTCACCGAAAAGCAGTCGCTTTGGCAGACGTTCATCGGGCATTCTAGTACGTACCTTGCCTATCTGAGCTAGAAGCGCTTGAGAAACGCATGAAAACTCTCCATGTTAGCTCTTTGGAGTACTTCTGTGTCAAGCATTTGTCTTGCCATTGGATGTGAAGCAATTTCCGAAAGCATCGCATGTGGAAAAAGTTCAGCTACTTGGCGTGACGACTATACACAGTCCATGTTTCGCAGGCGTATAGTAGTGTAGGAAGAACGATTGCATGGTACAACTTCAGCATGTTCAGAAGGCTGATCCTCTTCTATCCCAAACCTTTTCTCTGAGTCTGCCAAAGACGAGCTGGCTCTGGCGATTCTGTAGAAAACCTTTTCATCGATACTGACAGAACGTGCCATTGGGATGCCAAGGTACATGAACTTTTCTGCCACTGTAAGCTTTTCGCCGCTGGCTGTGATAACTGGTTTTGTGTAAAGAACGTAAGGGGCCGGCTGGTACATCACTTCAGTTGTTTTGATACTTACTGTCAAGCCAAAGTTGTCACAGGCTTTGGCGAACCGATTTAAGCTTTTCTGTATATTTGAGTGTGTGCCAGCATTCAATGCGCAGTCGTCAGCAAAGAGAAAGTCACGGGCAATGTCTTTCTAAACATTTTTTTTTGCCTGAAACCTACGTAAGTTGAACAGCTTCCCATCAGTTCAAATTTGAAATCGACTCCAATGTCACGAAGGCGAAAAGCGTCAGTCAGCATGGCTGAGAACATCATACTGAAGAGAGTTGGAGCAAGAACGCGGCCGTTTTACGCCGTTTGTGACTGGAAACGGCTCTAAGTACACCCCATCATCCGTCACGCTGGCTTGCATGCCGTCATGGAACTGTCTGACCATAGTAACAAACTTAGCAGAGCAGCCGAACTTTGCCATGATTACCCAGAGTTCTTATCTGCAGACGGTATTGAAAGCCTTCGCCAGATCTAAAAAAGTGGTGTAGGAACCAACGTTCTGTTTTTGACACTTTTTCTAAAGTTGACGTTCTGCAAAGATCATGTCCGCTGTGCCGCGCCCTGGTCTGAACCCGCACTGGCTTTCAGGCAAGAGACCGTCTTCCAGGTGGTCAATCAAGCGGTTCAGCAAAACTCTAGTTAAGATTCAGCGATAGAGAGTAGCGAAAAACCACAATGATTGTGCCATGTCTGACGATTTTCTTTGCGCTTGTATAGGTGGACTATAGTTCTTGTGGAATAAGTTCTTGTTTCCATATAGACTGGAAAAGCTTAAATAGCTTCTTGATCATGATTGGACCACCAAAGGCGTATATTTCCGCAGAGTTAGAATCATCGCCAAGTGCCTTTCCACTTGACAGCCGCTTCAATGCTTTTTCTACTTCTGCTTCAGTGAGGCTCACTAATGAATTATGATAAGGTTGAACTTATTGAAAATTTTAGTTGAAAAAAACATGCTTCACATGTTCTTCCAAATAATTTCTCATAAATGAAAAATTATATTATAATTCGAAATTACTAAAAATATACAATGTCTCTTAAAAATTAAAGTAATGCTGTATTTATAAAGAGATTTTCTTTGGAAAGTTCTTTATAAGATTTCAGACGTTCTATGAATGATGGAAATCTAAAAAAGAGCAAGGTAACTAGGTTTGTGTGTAAAAATTTTGGTAAAATAATACTATGAGAAAAGCATATCAGTTCACAATTTGTTATATTACAAATATTCTTTAACGAAGCTTCTAAATGCCCTCAAGAGAATTGAACGTTGATGACTGTTTCTGTGCTTCAAAACCCTCATAGTTTTTCTACTTGATGTTGACTCAGCTCTGTACAGCTCTACATAAAAAATGATTTTTTTTATGAAATGCTCTTCATCAAAACTAACTGAATTTGGACATTTTTTTTGAAAAAGTTTGATTTTTTAATAACATAAATAAACAATAGGTGAAAAGAGAACCGTTTTGTTTGTGAAATTTTATTTGTTATATTTAAACGAAGATTTTTTTGTCATGAATTTTTAGAAATATTTTTTGTCATTTAAAAAATTTTTTTTCAAAATAAAAAAAAAATAATTTCTTGTATTTTTTCACAACTAGCTCATCTTCAACCACCTCTTCGACTAGTTCATCTTCAACCATCTCTTCAACTAGTTCATCTTCAGCCACCTCTTCGACAAGTTCATCTCCTATTACTACTCCATCTTCATCAACCTCAGCTTCAACAACTTTTTCAACTTCATCTACAAACAAGACATCTTCAACCTCTTCACTTTCTGCTTCTACAACCACTTCATCTCTTAGTTCAATTAATAATTTTCCATCATTAATTTCCCTAGAATCATTCACACCAACCAATTCAACCACATCTATTCTTACTACTAACTCATCTCAACCTACTCACAGCACTATTGTCAAATCAATATACATGCACATTCTCTCTCATCCATCCACTAACAAAATTTCACACTCACTCCTCCTCATCCAACATAAAATCCCTTCTATTAAAAAAACCCCACCCATTATTAAATATTCCATCAAAGTTTTATCAACCACAGGTGAGACTCTTAGCGAATTGTACAGGAGATTGGTTTCGTCCATCAACTTTTCACAACAAGCCTTTAAATCTTTTCCTAAGCATGTTCGAGAGTCTACTGATGCTGTTGTCTGGGAAGCTGACTCTGCTGATTCACTCAAGAATGCCAAACTTTTCCTTTCTTCTCTTCCCAACATACGCCTCCACGACCCAGTTCTTTTGAATCCAACAATCACCGTCTTGATTCTACCGACATGGATTACTAATGAGGAACTTAAAACCTCTTTTAATCTTCTCTTTCCATCTGTTGATCCCAGCGCTTTCCGTGCCTTTAAGCACAGGCCCAACGCACGAAACCCTTCTACTCTTGACTGGCTTATCCAAGTTCCAAGCAATGTTTTCCCCATGTTGAACAAGTCCAAGAATGTACATCTCCCTTTTGGTAGATTCCCTTTCCACTCTCGCATCCATCCAACTAGAAGTCTGAATTTTCAGACTTATGGTCATAACATATCTAAGTGCCAAAATCCTAGAGTATGTGAGCACTGCGGCAAAGACCATTTGTCTGACAACTGCCCTAAAACCTCTCCTTCCTTTTATGTTCCCTGCTGTTAAATCAAAGCGTTCTTGCCATGACCACGTCACAACATCCTTCTCTTGTCCCCTTTATAGACAACAAGTGCGACTCAAGATGGGACGTACGGCTTGGGAATGACGTTCAGCCTCTCATCCTAAAGCCCACAATGTACCTTTGTCTACTAAATTCGCTCTCCTCAATCCTAGGTCTACTCGTAGTAAATCTTCTATTATACTCGATACTATCCTTTCTTTTAAACTTTACATTATTGCTTTGACGGAAACTTGGATTCCTGAAAACGCAGACAATGTCACAAAATATGACATTGTGCTTTCATGTCTTGCACTCACACCGACCCATTGGTAAACGAGGTGGAGGTATTTCTGTAATTTCCAGAAACTTCATTAGATTGGATGCCATTAAATCCCCCTCCCACTCTTTTTTTGAATCATTGACAGCCAAAATGTCTTTTTCGTCACACTGTTTGTTTCTATCGGTGATCTACCGTCCTCCAAACACGTGCAATTTTGTCGGCGAGCTCATGTCTCATCTCTATTTCCTTTATTCTCTTTCTCCAAATTTTATATTGGCTGGTGATTTCAACACCCCAAATTGTACGTCTCATGACAACCCGCTTAGTGCTCTTTTACGTGAACTCGAGCTGGTCCAGCACATAAACTTCCCCACCCACAAAGTTGGTAACATCCTTGACCTCATCATTACTCCAAAACCTAACATCTCATACAAGAAATCGGCCGAGAAACTTTTGACTCCGATCACTATCTTATTTTATGCAGTCTCAACCTCGCTTCTTCTCCCCTTCCCCCTCGCATTGTAATTTCTCGCTCCTTTGAAAACTTTGATGATGCTGTCTTCGAGAAAGATCTCAGACATATCCATAATACACTAACTAACCTTTCTGATGTTCCAGTTGAAAAGTTTCTTACAACAATGAACAACTCTTTTCAATCACTTATCGACCACCATGCCCCTTTTCGCACCCACATCTTTCGCCCCAGCAGTCACTCCCATCACAAGCTATCCACTGACGTCATTGCCGCCAGAAGAAAAAGACGAAAACTTGAGAGAAAAATTTCCTTATTGTTAAGGTCATCCAAGCCTGTTCCAGCCAGTCTTCTTGCTGACCTCAAGGAATTTCGTAAGACTGCTCGTGCTCTCATCTTTAAATCCCGTGCTAATTATTTTAACAACATGCTTGCATCTGTCAAACCAAACTCGAAAGTTTTTTAGAAAACTACCAACTCCATCCTACATAGTTCTCCTCCTTCTCCGCCACGCAGCTTTTCAAAAGCTATCAATCTTGTGAATACCTTTAGTAGCTTTTTTAAAGAGAAAATCGCTCTTATTCACAAATCTTTGCCAACGTCCATTTTGCGCTGCACAGACCCTATTCCACCAGACAATCGAACACCACTTCCTTATTTTTCATTTGTCAGTATTGAAGAAGTGAGTAGGCTAATTCGCTCTTTACCCAAAAAATCTTCTCCATTAGACTTAATCTCCACATCAACTTTAAAACGCTTTTCTCACCTTTTTGCTCCAATAATTTCCAAACTTACCAACTTGTCTTTTTCACAAGCAATATTCCCCGCCTCCTTTAAAACAGCACAAGTTCTTCCTTTGCTTAAGAAAGGCAATTTGGACTCTACCATTCCTTCGAACTACCGCCCTATTTCTAACTTGAGCACCATTTCAAAAATTATCGAAAGACTCGTTCATTCCAGAATAACTTCTCACGTTTCATCATCTCCTAATTTTAATCCTTTCCAATCAGCATATCGCAAGCACCACTCAACAGAAACCACACTCTTACGCATCAGTGACAGTCTTCGCAACATCTGTGCTACTGGACATGCGGCCGTTTTGGTTTCGCTAGACCTTTCTGCTGCTTTTGACACTCGATCACAATATCTTAATTGATATTTTGAATAGACACTTCAATATTTATGATCTCGCTCTTTCTTGGTTTCGCTCTTACCTTTCTCAACGTTCTCAGTTCGTTAAAATGGACAATTTCTCTTCTTCTCTTACATCACTCAACTCAGGCGTGCCGCAGGGCTCCGTTCTGAGACCAATCCTCTTCTCTTTTTATACATCACCCATGTGTAGCATTATTGTACAGCACGACTTGCTTTTTCACCAGCTCGCTGATGACATCACTCTTCACCAGAGTCTTTCACCCAGTTCCTAACCCCACTCTCCTTAAATTATCCAGTTGTCTTTCCGCTCTAAACCCTTGGTTTTCCTAAAGCCAACTAAAACTAAACCCTACTACGAGTGAAGTGATGTTTGTCGGCAGCTCTCGTCTTTTAGCAAAATACAATCTCCCTTCTGTGGTAACCCTCGATGGCACCACACTTCCTATATCTTCCATACTCAAAATCTTAGGTGTCACCTTAGATTTAAATTTGAGCTTTGCTCACTATTTCTCAAATAATCCAATCTTCCAATTTCCATATCCATGCCATAAAACAAGTACGCAAATTCTTACCTATTTTCCCTGCTAATGCCCTCTTTATCTCACTAGTTCTTTCCAGATTGGACTACTGTAATTCTCTTCTTTGCGGGCAGCCAAACTATCTTTTATGCAAACTTCAAGCCCTCCAAAACCACGTGGCCAAGACGGTTTTTCAAGCTGATTCTTTCAGCTCTTCCAGCGACTGTCTTGATCGTTTGCACTGGCTTCCTGTCTCCCAAAGATGCAAGTTTGAATTACTTTGGCTCATTGCCTGCACTCTCAAGCTTGAACAATCTGCTTATCTTTTTGATCTTTTGTCAATCAGACACACACGCCAACCACTTTGGTTTCCAGCTTCATCAACCTGTTTCTTCAGGTTTGTTTACTAGTCGCTCTTTCTCTCACCAGGCTCCACGTCTGTGGAATTCACTTTCTTCTAACTTGCGCTCATCGCCTTCTCTCATGAACTTTTGCAAACTTTTGAAAACTCACTTATACCATAAACATACCCAGTCATAATCTCTTACAAACCTTGAGCGCCTCTGAAGCAATCTTGAATTGATAACTGGGTGCTATAAAAATCTTAATAATACTAATATTTTGCCAAGTATTTACGAAGATATTAGCCTCAAGGAAAATCATGAAAAAGTTATTTTTAAAATCAATAAAAATTGAATAAACATGATAATTATTTTTATAGCTTTTCTTTTAAAAAAATTTATGAATCCTAAGTTGATGTTTTTAAAGTTTAATTATCTAGTTTATAGCAAGCGCTTTGATCTACAAGGAAAAGCATTTTATAAATACCACATTACATTATTGCTAACTTTTATGGCACACAAGCAGCGTCGTCCTGTGAAAAATTACTATTGCACTAAAAAAACGCCAGCTTAGTGCCATAGTGGCCTACTTCCATAGTTACTATTTGGTCGAAATTCAGATAGTTTTGTTAGTTAAGGGTACGCGTATAGTTACGGATAAATAAGACACAACTTCATTGAATATTACGTATGTGATAAGTTGTCAAATAAACCATAAAACGTTAATTTTTTATTGTTGAAAAATCAAAGTTTTTATTTGAATCATAAAAATATTGACGTAATAATAACCAGTTTAAAATTCCTACATAGAATGAACTTCTTTTAAATCAAATGCATGATCTTCATAAATTACTTGAAATTCATTTACAAGTCATAAAATTACTCTAAAGACGATTCAACTGTTTATCGTTGTGGTGAAAACATCGTTCATAACATATTAAATGAAATTTCATAAGCATTGAACTAAAAACTATGACGCCAGGCGCAGTCGCCACTTGAAAATATATGGAAGTTCTAACTAAAACATCTACAAGCCCTGAAAGCGAAACCATATTTTAATATGACTAAGCGTCTATGGCAATAAAAAAAATATTAAATAAATATTTAAATTATATCTTGAATCTTAACGACTTCATTATTAACTTGGTCAATGATTGAAACTAAAAACTCAACATAGTGAAAGCATAAAAAAAAATATTTTTATGCAAAACTATGATTATGTAAGAAACAAATAATCCAATACATACTAAAAACATCAGTAATTGAATGTGATAGAAAGCATTATAACTCAAATGAACAAGCTGTGGCGATCGATTGAAGTAATAAGGTAAATGTAGTTGAACGTTAAAAGATTCAAACAAAAAACTATTCTCTTTGTATGAGGCACTGTGCAATTGTGAACCACAAATCATGTTTTATAATAGTAATTAATAGTCCTAGGTAAATGTGTTTGAACAAATTGCAGTGAATTAACCAATTAAAAATATTTTCACTTGGAAGATATTAGGAAAATTTTGCATTTGATATTATTAAGCCCAACAGCGCGTGGAAATAATATATCGAAGGCGTATAAGTGGAAATTTCCAAAATATATGTTATTATTTATTCATTAAAATAATATAATAATTAAAAAATATAAATGTAGAAATTAAGAGTTATTTTAAAACAAAAAAAATTGACAAATAAACCATTATAATAATTGATAATGGGTGAAAACTAATGAGAATAACTTCTAAAAGATACAGATAAAGTCCATGTTTGAAATAAAACCGAGTGAACACGCAAATTCAGCTGATTTCACTTGAAAATCAATGATATCAAGTTGAACGAAAACTTATGTAAGCATTTACATATTAAACAAAGTGAAATGAATTGTGGTTAAAACCATATTACATAGACATTCAATGAAAACTCATATAAAATAAAATGCATTATTGAAATATTTTAGTATGAAAATGTTGTGCGCTTAATAGATGGCATTTTAATCAATTCAATGTTTAGCTTCAAAATGAAATTTAAGCATATAATCAAATTAAATGAAAAACTCAGTGGAAATATTTGAAATTCTTATAACACAGCAAATAGCAACAAGTAACAAAAGAAAAAGTGAAACTTGTGATTATCGAAATCGAAAATAACTAATGAAATTTCAACACAAAAATCCTCTAAAAAATACAGAATTTTTCTTCTTTGAACTAAACGATAAAAAAGTAACATAAATATTCTTCTAATTAAAAAAATTTTAAAATAAGTAAAAATATAATTTAAAACATAAATGAAGTCAAGTGCCCAATAGGCTTACTAATCCAAAAGAAGTGGAAATATAAATAAGCATTGAGGTTACCAATGAGACAACTTCATTATAACCCAGTCTCCTTTTGATCTTACGTAGCAATATTTTTGATAATTATTATATTCAATTTTATAAAAAAAAATTTGATTGACAAATTTTAAAAAACGAGTAATGATCTTCATAGCTCGATAATATAAAAATTAATAGTAATATTGAATGAACTGAAAAAATGAGAATTTGAATATGAAACAAATTATGCCACATGAAAACTCGAGCATGATTTCAAATTTAAAATTTTCGGGATTGAGTGAAAATAAAAAAAACTCAATTAAAATTGACTCAGACAAAAGTTGAAATAATAAAACATTGAATTCAAAAAAATAAACTGACGAAACATATACTTAAAAATAGATTATCTGAATTATCAAATTTTTGATGAGTAGTTTCAAATATTTAGATAAAATGCATTTAGAAAAATGATTAATCATGAATAATCAGCTTGAAACATCATATTATTGAGCTTTAAATTAGAATTTTTAACAGTTATCGTTTAATTAAACATTCTTGATTCACCATTAATTGCAAAAATGCTCTCATTTCTATAGCTAGCACATACATTGGTTTTAAATTACATTTTCAGTTAATTTTGAATAAACACCATGAACATATATAACAAAACAAAGTAATAAATAGAAAAAATAATTTTGAAATCATAGAAAATGAAATAAATGGTAAGTATAGGTACTCACAGAATATTTAATCAAAAGCGGTTATTTAAAAATTCTGTTGAAATGTTGATTAGAATTATATAAACTAGAATGAAAATTGACCTAAAAAATTCAATAAAAAATCTTGAAGGTCCAAAAATTTTAAATGAAAAAACTTGAAAAATGGTGTGGGAAGTAGAATATGGATCATAAGTAACTGACCAATTAAAATAGTCACAAAAAAAATCTTATAAGCTATAATGAGGTAAGCACATTTAAGAGCAACAGGAACACCACCTTCTTTTTTTCTTCAGTTGCACTTCCTGGGCTCTCATAGGCTCAGCCATTGAAGTATGACCTACTTCTACTTCTATAGATTCTATCCGACCCTCATTTTTTGGGCTTGCCAATGTTACCTGCAAAAAAATTTTAATATAAATCTTTAGATTTTATATAAAATAGGGTAAAAAAGAGTATGAACAAAAGAGAATAGATAACAAAAATAATGCAACCATCTTTCAAAACTCAACATTTTTCTTTACAGTAACACCCTGTAAAATCTTCTGTGAAACTAAAACCACAATCATGGGCCATCTAATGGTAAACTTACCCACTTTCCTGTTTGTATAAGCTTATAAAACCTCCAATATTGAAGAACCAATGTTATTTGGGATTAACATTTCATAAGATTGCCTGTCCAAACTGAAGAATATTTTAATAACATCTACAAAGCTTTTTTTAATCAAGTTATAAAAAAAGAAAACAGGTATTTAGTTTTATAGGTTCAATCTCATAAGCAGAACAGTGATTAAATGTTGAAATAATTTATTTTCGTTTTAATACACTGAATGTATTGAAAAACAGCTTTTCTTAGAAAAGTTTAATTACCCTGAAATGTAATTTATACAAGTTTACTAAAAAATGATTTCTAAGAGTACAAATTTATTTTGAAATTTGAAAAAAATTTGAGGGTTTTTTTTTCACAATTATAATTAGACTTAAACCTAGTTGAAAAAAATTTAAATAAACAAGATTCATGGAAAATGTATAGGAAAACTCCCAAAGCATAATTTATTCAACTATGACATAAAAACTACGCCTAAACTAAATTCATTTTTAAATATAATAAGACAAAGTTATTCATAACTAAATTCTTTGTTATATAACCTTTGAGAATTGATCAACAGCATTTTGGGAATTCTGTTGAATTTTTTCTTCAATTTTAATTGCATCTGGATCAGCAATTTCAATGGTTGTACGAGTGATCGTTGAATGAGCTATTACATAGTCAGCCTTTTGAGATAGTATTCCTTCCGATGTGAATGGATTATCAATATTCTCAGACCTTGAAAGATTTTTAATAATTTTATAGTTTGAATTAAACAAATTGAAAATGAGTCAATAAAACAAGGTTTATCACGGTTTAGTAATGGTTTCATAAACTGATGAAAAATTAAATCAATTTATAAAATAAAAATAAATAAGAGTGTTATTAAAAATTTCTGAAATTATTTATAAAATCTAGAATTTACTTTAAGACTACGACACCCTGATCTTCAGCCATTTTAAATGTTTGTTTACGAGGTTTTGAAAACTAAAAAATGTAAAAATTTTAGTAAAGTTAATAGTTTTTTTCATAAATATGATGAAAATAATTTTTTGAAAATAAAAACATTATTTATAACGTTTTTTTGAGTGATATAATAAATTTTAGAATATTTTGAACATAAAATTTTGTAAAAAGTTATTTAAACAAAATAAATTGGGGAAATGGAATCTTCGAATAATCATTCTCCAAGTTATCCAATAAGAAAGTTAATTTTTACATTCATCATGGATTTTATAAAGTGTTTTTCGAAAAAATAGTAGTAGTGCATCCGATCTTCAGTTCGGTGACGTGAGGTAATTTTTTCTCCACACTTGCTTATCAGTTATAGCAGTACGTAATTCGTCAGAAGTCAGCCCCGTATCTTTTTGAAGTACGTCTTTAAGTGTAAATTTGTACTTCCTTTTCTACGAGCCTCATCTGGTGTTCAGAATAATAGAATGTTGCAGTCTCGTTGTGCCGAGCTACATGTTCAGCAAGCGCTAACCGTGTTCTCTTGATTATGGTGGGCAACTTTGGGATTTGATAGTATAGCTGGGTATTTGATAGGCGGTTACTCCAGAAGACATTTTTGAGTCTTCGGAGCATGCGAGTGTAGGTGCCATCAACTTTCTTCACTGCAGCATTAGTCATTACCCAGGATTCACACCCGTTTAGCAGTATGAACTTCACATTAGATTTGAAAATTCTAACTTTTGTTTTTGTGGTAATATGATAGTTCCAGCTTTTTTCTAAAGAGTTGAAGGCGTCTCATGCTTTTCCGATTCGAGCGTTGATATTCCGTGAAGAGTTGGTCTAACCTCCCAAATAAAGAACATCATCAACTTTTTCAATTTCGTCACCATTCATAGCATAGATATAGCTCTCTACCAAGAGATTGAAATGCATTGCTTTGGTTTTGCTGGCATTGAAGAAGAAACCTATATTTTTAGTTTCGATCTCAATTTTGTAAAGAAGAGATTCAGTTTCGTTGATCGTATCTCCCATCAAAGCGATATCGTCGGCAGTTGCAAGTTCAGCAAGTATCTCGGGAGAGACTCAGCGACTGCTTATTTTCATAAAAGTCAATCTATCTGAAGAAAGAATTGAGGTGCAGAGAGTATAATCCAAGCAAATGATGCAAAAAAACAGGGCGAAAAAATAACTTGATTTAAAAAATCGATTGATATTTAAACTATAAAATAATTTCAATAAATAACTAAAGTTTTTTAAAAAGCTTTTAAAATATTTTTTAACGAACTCTAAGGTTTAAAAAAAATTACGCAAAACAGAAAAAAACTGCAAAAATGTTTCATCTCGAACTCATTATTCCTAATTTCAAAAATATTTTAAAGGCTTACTGAGACTAAGGATTTCAAGCTCTCTGGGAGCTTAATATGTGTCTTCTTCATTGTGGGTGTGATGTGTGTGGTTCTCTATCTCATATCAGAAGGCATGCACGAATTTTGAAGTGGTAAAATAATAAAATTGAAATAAATTCTTTCATAAAACAGTGCCTCAGCCAGAATTGCATATAAATCCATACAATGCAACGCTGGCGACATTATTTTCCATGAAACGAACAAAACATTCTAGTTGATACCAGTATAAGCAAAAATTTTTTGAACATCAAAAACATAAATTGATCATTAAAATACTTTATAAAACCTCATTTATTTTCAATAAATCTTCTGAAGTATGAAAGTTTTAACTTCATTGAAAACTTTGTAAAGAAGCCTACAAATTTTGTAAATTGGCAATGATTTTTAAGGCGATATTGTTTACTGAAATTTAATGCGTTAAATCATGTATTTTGGAAGATCATAAAAAATCGTTTACTTGAATCAACTTAACAGAGTGAAATATGCATAAAAAAAAAAGCTGAAGTTGCGGGAGAATTCCTGTAGAAAAGTGTTGATATTGATTTAAGTGATTGTTTTGATCTTAGAATAGTCTTGAGCACAAAAACTTTGCTCGCAATTACATATGCTTTTTTATGCACTTTTTCATTGTGCCAAGAGACAATGTAATGAGTCATTATGAAACCTCTAAGCATGCATTGGCACTTAGTATTTCTAAGAAATTGACAGATAACTCTGAGTTGAAAATAACTTCAAAGTGAGTATTTTGATATTTCCCTTTCATTACTAGCAAGTTCAGTTTTTAAAAAAATACAAGTTCTTATATTGCGGTTATTGATCTTTTAATCATCTTAACAACTTGCTGATGTCTTCAGTGGATGTTTTATCAGATAGATGGTAAATTTTTTATCAATTTATTAAATAAAAAGAATATTAATTTTCATCTCATTTCTCTTATTAAAAGCACAAAAAACACAATATAACACATCAATTACATTACGGAGAATAAGCCACTAATTACAGAAATCCATCTTAACGAAAACCGGAAACATAACTCATGACTAACAAAACCCTCGAGTTTTGTTCAAAAAACTTATTGATAGTGAGTAATGACGATGTTAAATTCATTTTATATCTTTGATAATGTTGTTGCTGGCTTATTAAAAAGACATTGATTTCAAGTCTTTCAGTCCAACTTTCTCCATGCCTTTGAGTTTACAACGGGAATGGTGGAGATTATTTTGTTAATTAATTGATCGATTCTTCTTGAGTAAAATAAAGTTTCATCTAGACCTTTAGCTTGTTTGATCTCTGGCTTCATTTGTTGGTGTATAGTTTTGAAAAATTATTTTTCAATGTTTTATAAAGTTTTTTGAAGACTTTAAGTTATAGATCTGATAGAATCATTTAGCTTAATAATTTTGGTTTTTTTGAAATTTTCTTTAGCACAAATGGCCCATTTATTCAATTATTTGTTTTTTAATTTGTACACAAGAGCTAGCGCGCTGTGAAACATACCTACTGCGTTACCAAAAGCCCAGTTTGGGGCGACAGAAGTTCAATTTACATACATATATAAATCAAAGCTCTAGTCATTTTTTTGAATTTACTATGTTTAACTTTTGGAAAAATATTTAAATAGGTCGAATGAAAATAATTATTTTCAAATGAATTAACTAATTATAAATAATAATTTGGAAAAACATAAAATATAATAATAATAATGAATTAATCAAATTAAATCATTGGCTTCAAATATAATTTTTGGAATTGAAAATTATTTTTGTAATACAGTAATAACTATAGCCTGAAGCAATAGAAAATAATGACAAGCTCAAATATGTTTTTGATAATTTATTTATTGAATACGCTTTTTGATAATCACTAGACATCAATTTCAAGTAACTTATTCAACCTTAAAACTATCAAGTAAAATATAAAACATTAAAAACGGCAGTTTTCCATTATTTTGTGACATTCCCTCAAACCATGCAGACATCTTTATACCCGAAGTTGATTCCAAAGTTCAATCTACTTCAAAAATGATTTGGATTATAAAAAAAACTTTGGAAAAAAATTTTTTTTAAATTTTACTGAAAAAAAATGGAAACATTTTTATATGATCAAAGTGTTAGCCTACGAATAATATGGTAAAAGACTACACAAGGCTTTTTAAAATTGTATTACAAAGCTTTTCGATTTTGTAGAGAACCATCACGTGAGGACGATTTTCTAAAAAATCGAAAAGCTTTGTAACAAAATTTTGAAAACATTTAAATTGTATTTTAGCATTTTATTATATAATAAATTCAACGAAAACTTATTTTTAGTAATTCAATTGAAAACAGCAAAATAATTTCAAGCGCATAGTTTTCATTATTTGAAATTTGCCCAATGCTCACTGCCAATCAGAATCAGTTTTTCACCATAAAAATTTTCTTTTTTTGCAAAAATAGGTTTTCAAATTGCTTTCTTCATTATTTTAAAAATGCACCAGTCTAAATTTATCTTTGTCTCTGTCATTTATCATTCTTTCATAAAGCTTTTCATAATTTTAAAAATATTTTTCAAATATATGCATAAAAAACTTTCAGCTTCATTCATATTTTGTTTTTAAAAAAAAATAGATAAATGTTTTGAATTGTGATAAAATTCAAAAGTTACTTGAATGATTGTCACATAATCTATCTTGAGTTCATCTATTTAGTTTCTTTCACATAATGAACATTTTGCCGATGTTTCTTAAAATGAAGTAAATAAAAAGTTTAGCCGATAACTCTGGAAGTTAATTATACACGCTGTTACTGTTCACCAAAACCAAATATTTTAAAAAACTTTTATTGAAATTAAATTTACGTAAAATTTCAATTTAAACAATCCAAACTAAACCCATGAACAAAAGACTAATGATATATGGTGATTAAGATCGTAATTGGACTGGAGAATCTTGAAAAAATTAATATTTTATCATTATGATGTGTTTGCTTCACCGTCGATGATTATTGGGGTGAGACGAAAGAAAAGCTTGATGCGCAATGTATGGTTAGATACATGAAAAATGAATTTATTGATTCGAAGTGGATATTATTCATAGTTCATGAATGTAAAAACTTATCTTTTAAAGTTGAATAAAGAAAGTAATTTCTGAATAACTTATTAAATAAAAAAAGGAAAAAATTGACGTTTTAAAGTTTTTATCTGTTTAGTTTCAAATTAATTGATCAAATAAAATGGGAAAAAATTTATTTAAAACGGGATATACAAAAAAATCATTATGATATAAAAAAAAGTAGAAAAACCTAAAAAATGAATTTTAATAAGGAATTAAGTAAGAGATGAAATAAGGGAATGACAGTGAGTTCATGCAGGCATGAATAACAAAGTATACTCTTTTGAAGATATGACTATACTTCTCTGATTATTTTTGAGTCATATTGTCGACAAATATTAATGGTGAAATTGCATATTATATTAACATAACGATTAAATATGAATAATTACATGAGATGATGAATATCTTTATAGAAAGCTTCAGAATTGAAGTATTATTAATATGAGCATGAATATTCAGGCACTTTTTACACTTAAGTAGATCAACAAATGTTCACAGTTTAAAGTATTTTTCGTTTGTACCCACTTGGAGCCCATGCTTATGTCTTTTACAGTTTATTGTTTTTCATGCTTGAACTTATAGAACAATTCATCAAAAGCTAGAAATTTCATTAATTTATCCATTTAGACGTCTATAATAATAAAAATAATTTACGAGGTTTATTTTAGTGATGTTTAACCCAGAGAGTTTCAAGATCACTTGATATTTTTAAAATATTCTATTATAATAATAGGTTATAAAAGCATAATATATTTTAAAAAAACTAGTTTTTAGCCTCTTTCCAAAGTCCTTAATTTTCTAACCCTTCTTAAACCTTCCGGCAAGCCGTTCCACAAATTTGGGCCTTCAATCTCAAACCTACGTTTTCCAATACTAGACATTTTGGACTTAGGGACGTATAAATTGGTTGAGTCCGAAGATCTAAGTTTTCGCCTTTCAGGTATTTCAGAGATAGGTATGAGTCTTTCCGATATGTATTTTGGACCATATCCTAGCCTACATTTAAATATAAGTAATAATATTTTATAAAGTACCCTATCTCTAACTTTGACCCAATGCAACTTTTTTAAAACTGGAGTTATACGGTCAAACTTCCTGTTGCCTGTAATTAACCTGGCTGTAGTGTTGATAAGAGACTGGACTCTACACAGCTGCTTTTCAGGTAACCCAGCTAACAATGTGTTGCAATAATCTATTCTGCTCAGAATCAAAGCAACAGCAAGGATCTTCAATGATTCATAAGAAAGACACTTCTTAATGGACCTTATCTGTCTGAGAGCTGAGAAGCCTGTTTGCAAAATCTTACTTACATGTGAGTTTATGTTCAAGTCTTTATCCATGAAAACACCCAGGCTCTTGACACTTTCTGAAGGTGATATGAAAGTATCCTGTATCCTTATCTGTTTGGTTGGTAACTTGTTCACCTGTCTCAAAGAAGAAAACCATATAGCTTCAGTTTTGGATCTATTGAGTTTAAGACTATTGGATTCCATCCAGGCTGCCATCTCATCGACACAGTCAGACAATCTGTTCTGCAATTGCTCAGTTTCACTAAGAACATAACTAGAATACAATTGTGTGTCATCTGCATATTGGTGAAAACTCAAGTTATGTCTTTGTGCAATTGTTTCTAGATCACTAGAATACAGATTAAATAAGAGCGGGCCGATTACAGAACCTTGTGGCACACCAGTATGGAGATGAAATAAATTAGTCCTAACACTATTATTAGTAATATAATAACACCTATTATTTAAATAGCTCTTATACCATTTTAAAATTAAACCCTAAAACCGAATTTTGAATATAGCTTATTTATTAAAATATTATGATTAACTAAATCAAAGGCTAAGGAAAGATCCAACAATATCAAAAGACTAAACCTACCTTCCTCAGCTGCTTTTAAAATATCCATGTGGATTTTTGTGATAGCAGTTTCTGTTGAATGAAAAGGGCGATAAGCAGACTGAAATCTCAAAAAAAAATCATTTTCAACTAAATAACTACGTGTCGTTTCTAAAACCAACTGTCTTTCTTGCAATTAAAATGTAAAATAGTGTCATTTGTTTTGTAAGTTACAATATTGAAGGTTTTCTCATATTTCAAGCTCAAACATTCAACAAAAGCTTGTAAGATTGATAGTGCAATGTGATTTTTGCAAAAATTGAACTGCTATCTTAATAGAAAAAATACAATCAGAAAGTTATTTCCATGCTACATCCACTAAACGACTATCTTAAAAAAAGGGTTCCATTTTGAAGAAGAAGATTCAATTTCATACATTTATTGAAATGATCAATTTTACCATTTTTTGATTTTTTTATTTTTTTTTACAAAGCATTTCATTAAAAAAAGTTTTAAAAACTTAGAGCATATTTTTTTGCGAAGCAAAGCTTGAGGAGAATTGAGTGTTGGAAGATTAAACGTCAAAAAGCAACATTCATCATTCAGGCTTAACAGATCTTTTATAAATCTTAATTTATTTTCACACTCAAAACTTTATTTTTTTATTCTTAACATAAGGCACTGCAGTATAATTTCACTTCGATGCTATTTTAATCCCAAAACTCTTAAAAATATTTAAAATACATCAGAATTTTTTGTGAGAAAATATATTATATCATTTTTTCATTTTTACTTAAAACCCATTCAACATCGGTCTGTTAAAACAAAATTATGTAACCGCTCTAAATACCATAAGTGTATAAATTTTCCATACAAATTTTTGATCAAGTTCAGAATGTTAAGAATTATTATAAAAACCAAAACGTTCATTAAAAAGTAAATTTCTGAGTAAAACAGTGATGAAACGTGAAATTTTAAAATCAAAAATTTCATAGGTGAATAAGAGAAAAAAAGCGAATAAAACTTGAAGTGGAGCGAGAAAGAAGATTACACTAGATTACAGTAATATTGTACTGAAAACTAGGAATTTCAGACCTTATAACTTATAATTCAACTGATATTTTTAGCGTAAACATTCTAGTTTGAGAAACCTTCACAAATAAAATTTATAAAACCTAATTAAAACAGTCTTTTTTGTGGGAATTTTCGTGTTGTTTGAAGCATTTCAAGAAAATTCATCGAAACAATTGGAAAAAGGTTTATCATGATATTTTCACTATTTTTTTATGTATTGAATTTATGACTTTTTAAACATTTCAACTAAGTTTGCAACACTACCAGTTTTATTAAAAACTTTGTTGCGTGTAATTTTAATATAATGTTTATGAAAGTATATAGTTTAAAAATTTTTACAAGACCAAACTTGAATTTAAAACATTTTAAAAGTGTTGTTAAATTTAAATAGAGATAAGCGTTTTAAAAAATTTCAACATCTTCGACGTTAATAAACAACCAAAAACTTTTGAAAATCAACATTTGAATTCTCGAAAATATAACAATTCCAGCTTTTATTCTTAATTTAAAATAAATTCTTA
This sequence comes from Pterobdella sp. o SKG-2022, assembly GCA_964035795.1. Taxonomy (NCBI): domain Eukaryota; kingdom Metazoa; phylum Annelida; class Clitellata; order Hirudinida; family Piscicolidae; genus Pterobdella; species Pterobdella occidentalis. Next base: position 22,147,030 of record OZ038320.1, on the reverse strand, counting down.
TCAATTTCAACAAAAACATATAGCTTTCTTATATTGGATTTTCAAAGTATAAATTAACAATTTTTAAAACTTCATTGTAAAATATTTTGAAATTCACGAGAACTGCAGAATTTTCCGCATATTTGCATCTGGTCATTTCATTGCATCTAACACGTTCAACGCGGGTTTTGTGCTTTTCAAAAAAACTTTTTGAACTTTAAATTAGTTATAAATTACTTTTATTCTCGAATCAAATTGAAATAAGTATCTTTTGTTATTTGATTGAAATTATTATAATTATTTTAAAATGATTTTTTTGAGTTTTAAAAATTTTAGAAAAAATCAAGTTTTTTACCACAATACGTTTTTGAAGCAGAATGAATGATTTTTTAAAAGTACATTTTCGAATTAATAAATTCCCAATTTTTACGTTTTTTCAATTTTATCAAAAAACTAAAATTTTGTTAAATAGTTGTAAAAAATTCTAATTAGTTAATTAAAAATACTTTCAAATTCAATATAGAAATGAATTAAACTAAAATACGTCCAAAAGATGCAAAATGTGGATATGCAATCTTCTTTCGTCGGAATTGCCATCCCACATCAATCAGCACCACACTTTCAATTAATTTCAGATTATTTATATGAAGCTTCATGCCAAAGCAATATATAAACATTCTTAAGCACAAAAACTTATCTGTTCTAAGCTAGCAAGCATTTAATCTTCACGGCGGTTGACACCTCAACATCAAACCTCCACTCATCATCTTCAAAAGGTTTTCAAAGTTTAAATAAAGATTATTTCATTTTTTATCTTTTTCTATATAAAAATCCAAATTTTGAAAATAATATTTTAATAATATATTCTATTTATTTACATACGACTCACCGTCGGATGAAAAAGCCATCAATCACACAGGAATCAAAGATGTTTTCAATCTTCAATTAATAAATATCATAAAACATCATATTTGTATTTCTAAATAAAAAGAAGATTCATATATTTTCATAAAAACCTCTATAGTCAGTTCAAATTAGAGTTATTACCACAGCACAAAGGCACCCCGGTACAAAAGATTAGAAGGAAAGCTTTCATCACTTTTTCTTTATACATAATCTCAAGTTTCATGTAAAAATTTCATAGAATTATATACTGCAAATTTTTTTAATGACAGAAATTAAGCTCAATTTGAACCTGTCAAAAACATATTAACTTGTGCAATGCTTTGTTGTGTGCTCCCTTTTCAACTCTACAAGTGTTTGGAGCACTTTGTAATATAAAAAAATAACAAAATGCGTTTCATGGAAAAAAACCAAAAACAAAAACTTTGAAATTCTTTGTATATTGAAATTTCTTTGGTCAATATAATCATTTTGAAAAAAATTATTTTTAAAATGGATGCAAATGATAAAAGCTAAAGCCTGTTGCGTGCTCGTTCTTGAAAAGTTCAAAAAGTTTTTTGATGCTAAAATTTTCAAGAATTATTGAAAAATGTCGGCAAAATTAACATATGATGAAAATTGATAGGTTCTACTTTTGGAGTCATTCCATCAAATAGGTTTGCTTCTCTATTAATTACTAAAATAACTGAAACACGTGAAAAAACGTTGGAAATAATAACATCAGACCCTTTACTAATATTTCAGAGCTGTAAACATTGTTAACTCATAAATTTTTAACCTGACAATAAAGTTTTCTTTCCAATAAACATATGTCACTGATGTTTTTTCACTCGTTCAAAATCATTTGAGAATTCTAATGTAGTGACCATTATTTATAAAACAAAGTTTTTGAGTTTTGAAAAAGTTCTCAAAGTTGAATAGACATAAAAAATGCTTGTATATAAACTAATTAAATTTCTCAAAAAATAAATTATAGCTAGCTATCATTTTGAAAACAAAAATGAACTAAAAAATATGTTGCTATATAATGCCTGCTATAAAACAAGGATATTCAACTCGACGCTCAAGTTTAAACGGATATTTGAAAAATCATTGGAAATTCCTTCATTAAATGTTAAATAAAGGTTTAAATTCCGTCTAGTAAAAATCAAAATTTTTTAAAACCTGTTGTATTTTGTTCATATTGTATAAACACTTTCAATATAACCATACTAAACATTGTTGTACGGTAAAAATAGAGCGTTTTTTGACTAGTGTGAATTGTCAACGTTTTAAATAAGGATTAGTTTGAGTGTTACGATGTGTTTCCGTGCATGTATTCACACATGTACCTGATAATTTATTTTCAAAAACGAGAATAAATGTAAGATTTAATATACATACGTCTATTTTTGATGCGTACTCAAAAGGATAAAGACTGAAATTGTTAGGATCTTTTGTTTTGTTGTTGTTGAATAACATAAACTTAAGTGGATGCCTTTTGTTTGTGTGTATTTCACTGAAATTCTTCCATTTAAATCTGTACTGCTCAGATTGCACATGCAAATTTTTATTTGTTCAAAGCTCTATGAACTAAACTCTTTAAATTGAAATTCAAATGACGTATTTAAACAAAAAATTTGAAAAAAAAAAGTAAAATTTGGGGAAAATACTTTGAATAAGAGATTCTTGATTGGTTTGTTTGAAAAGTTTGAGGAAATCTTTTTAGAAAAGTTTCATATGACGTTTTTGTTTTGTACAGTAATATGTACTTATGTTTATGTCTTCGTATGTCTGTGTATAGGCTTATAAGCTCAAACGCGGTTTGTTGCGTGCTTTTTTGAACGAGTAAAAAAAAAATTTCGAAATTATTATTAATATTTGCAAAACAAAAGTATATGCTCAAGTATTTTTTCAGAAGTTGAAAAAAGAAAATTTTTTAAGTCAAATTTTCGAAGAATTGAAGGTTTCAATAAACAAAATGTCAAAAAATGTCTAATCCAACCTTAAAAGCAGTAATAACAAATAAAATTGAGTTATAAAGATTTTTTTAGCGTAAAATTTCCAATTTTCAACTTGAACAAATATTGAACTCCAAATAAAACAGTTCCAGTTATCAATTAAGAACTAAATTCTTACAAAACAAATAATTTCTCCTTTCTACTTCATACTTTTGCATGGAAACTTCAATAGCAATTGATCAATACAACCAATAAATAAAAACAGGATAACGTTAAGATAAACATGCGTAACTTAAAAAAAAAACTACATAAAAAGTTGCTTTCGACAAATTGACATTATTGTTAGTATTAAACAGACCAACAAACAAAGCCCATGCATACACGCAAATACCATCTATACATACCCAAATATATTCAAACATACACAAAAAAGCATGTTTTATTGCAAAAAATTCTATTATAAATACATCGGACAATAAATCTTAAGAATATAAAAAACAACTTTGCCTAAATAATTTCCCAACAAATAGCATCAACAAACCAATATCAAATGCGATTAAACTAAACTCTTGACAAAATGACTTGAAAAGCAGCTCTTTTTAAACATGCAATGTTGATGAAAGTCAATATAATAAAAAAAGTGCAACAAACAAAAATGAAGACAGAGACAAGCGAAGAAATCGATATTCTCGATGTAGCAATAAATCGAATATAAGGTACAGCATGATTCCGTGAGATATGTAATGACATATAGCTTATTCAAATTTTGATTATATTTACTTGAAGGCATCTATAGATGAATTATTGTATAAAAATGCACAAATTTATGACTGTTTATTCACTAATAAACATGGATAATTAGATTGATTAACGATTGAATGAGTGAATATTTGGGTAAAAATATGTATGAATGAAAGGATGTAAGATAAATGAATAAATGAATGAGTTGACAAAAAACGATCAAATTAAAGCCTGAAAGATGGTAGTTTATGATTGATTGGATGTTTGAATAATTTAATGATGAAGTGAAGCTATAGAAAAAATAAAGAGAAACAAAACATTGAATAAATAAGAAAAGTACAACAAGATAGTTTGAGGTAAAGAAAGAATGGCAAGAAGATGAATCGCTGGAACTCTGGACGTTAGATGGGTTAAAAACAAGATTTTTAAAAATTACGAAATTCGATAGCAACTAATCGATCATTAGATGAATTGAATAATTTTTTTGTTGAAAAATACATTGAAATTTTGTTTTATTTAAAAAAAATGAATTTTACGCTATAAATGGAAAAAAATTAAAGCAAAAGCCAGTATCTACTGTAAAAGATATTTTCTTTACAGTTGTATTTCAACCCAAAAAAATATAGTTTAAATTTAAGAATTGAATTCCTCAATAGTAGTTTTAAAATAGTGTTAAATTAAAATTGGAAATTTTGCAAAATAAAAAGATTACAGCCTTATTTAATATTGGAGAAAGGGAGATAGCAATAAAAAGAGGGGTGGCTGTCTTTAAGATTAGGCTGTTTGGAACAAATGAATTATCTGAAATTGCTTAAAAATTCGTATTGAAAAACTATAATTTTTCTTTTGGTAAATAGTTAACAAAAGTTGGTATTATATTTGACTTCAACAAGTTAGTGAAATAATTTTTTGTTGCGTAAAACGTACAATGCTTAATATAATTAAATGGTTTTGCAAGTATTTGATGAAATCTTTTGTCAAGATAGTGCAACTTTTTTGTGATGGCAATCATCAAATTATGAGAAACATTAAAGTTTTTTAAGAAAAGATGTATGAAGCCTTAAAACAAAGCTAAGAAGTGAAAAAACGTTTGGAAAGTGGTCTATAAAAGTTGAAAGATTTAATTCCATTTTTAAATTTCAAAACTTCTAATTATGTAAGGAAATCCTTTTTGAAGCATGAGTTCAGTCGAATTGACATGATCAAAATGGCATTAAAAATTTTTCAAAGTCAAATACAAAAAATTCTAAGCAGCGTTATAAAATTTTCAATCAACACAGTTTTTGAACAAATTAAAAGAAATAAAAATAGTTTTACTAATTTTATAAATAAATTAAAATTATTTGTTTTTTGAAAAAAAATGAGCTGCTGATTAGTTAAGTTTCAAAAACTTTTTGAAATAAAATAAAAATTTGAAAACACTGTTGAGGGATTTCGAAAGACATCGCCAATGCATTTGAAATATTAAAAAGAAATCAACTATTGGGATCATAAATGAATTCAATTTAAACAAATATAATAGATTAAACTCTGAAAATAGGCAAATTTATCAAGACAATGAGTTGAAATGGACGTCACTTATCATTTAAAAGTCCTTTGAGGCTTGCTAGCCATTTATCAATTTTAACAAGATGAATAAAAATTTTATTTTTAAACAGAAATGATAAATTTTAGACATGAATATTAAAACCATTGTTACAACACACTTTTCAGGCAGATATTCTAAAGCTTAAAAATAAATTTTTTGACCAATTGAATGGAAATTGAAGTTTATAATGAGTTTTACACAAAACACAAAGTTCCACTAAAATAATTTTTTTAAATAAAAAAAAACACAAGCCATCAAAACGTAGCTGCATTAAGAGCTGCATTGAGAACTGAACAATCAACATATTTTTCTTCCATGCAAAAATCTCCATTTTTATTATTTTATTTAAATATGTTATGAAACCAAATAAAAACCTATGTATACAAAAATTGCCACAAAGGAATCTTCATTAGTTGGCATGAAAAATAAATTTTATAGTCTCAAATGAGAAATATTTACTTTCGAAAATTAAAAATATTCAATGTTGAATTATTCAAACGGTCTCTAAATATACCATGTTTTGCACATATATTATATCTAAAAATCACCCATCTTCACTCAACTTACGTCGGCATAGTGTTTGGTTTAAGCAGGATGTGTGTTATAAATAAATGAATGCATAAAATTTTTTTTTTATTTAAAACTTAACTCATGAAATCGCACTTTCAATGTACTAGAGAATAATTGAAATCATAAAAAAATAATTAAATTAATAATTTTGATAAAAATATTTAAATTGAATTGAAAGAATGTGAAAATTTTTCAAAATCTTTGTCTATGTACAAAAGGAGCTTGAAGTTTTCAAAAAAATTTCATTGAAATTTTCCATAGAAAAATGTTTTTTCAAAGACGTTAAACAAACGAAAAAAATATTATTTCAGAAAAGAAAGAAGGAACAGCATGGTTAGTTTCCATAATAACTTGCGACACCATCAACCATTTTTCAGACAAAACTACCGCAGTTTTCTATTGCACCAGCCAAAATAAATAATATTTATTAACTATTTTAAGACATTTAAGGAAGAAAAATATGGGATTTGCGCAACAAATAACTTCCAGCAACATTGAAAACCATGACTTATAATCTGTTTCCTCTTTGCAATTTTCCTTTTCCGGTAAAAATCTTATCGACCGGAAGTCAATGAAAGACTTCGATGCGCACAGGAAACCAACATGCCAGATTATTTCCCTACTTTTTCCGCTCTTTTGTTTTTTTATTTCCGGTAATCTTTTCTCTTCTGTCATCTTCCTACGGTACGTGTTTTATTGAATAAAAATTTCATTTTTAAAAAAAGCTCTAGGTATTTTACGAGCGGAATCAATAAGAAAATTTGTTTTTGCAAATAATAAAATTTAAATTTGAAGCATATGTTTGTGAAAAAATGACTTTTATACAATGTTCATACTCTTGAGTGATGTTTCTTGTGAAACAAAACTATTGTTAAAAATTTGTTTGAAATTTTTCCATTTCCAATTCCATCGTTGAATTACTGAACAGTATAAATATTTCAAATTTAATGACGTAAGTATCTATTCGCATAAACTTTTAAATACAATTGGCTTCTAGACTTTGAAATTTCACCCAGTTCTTTTAAGTTGTCTTCAAAAGATGTTTTTGTTTACAACTCAAAAAAACGTTTTTCAAAAACATTATCGTTTGGCGAACCTCCAAAAAACTTTGAAGTTTTATTTCAAAAATTATTTTAAAAAACTTGATTTTTTGAAATTTTTATCATTTTTGAAAAACCTAATAATGTTTTGAAAGAATTTTCCAAAAAACTTTGAGCCCATTGTTATTTTGTTAAAAATAAATTTCAAATGCAAAAAAGTAGTTTTTTTATTTGCTGAAACTAATCTTAAAGTTTTCAAAAGTTTTGACAATTTGTATTGCTATATAAAACAGAAAAGTTTATGACTTATAGTCTGTTTTATTTCATCGAATAATAAAAGTTTCAAAACTTAACATTTTTATCGAAATGTGTTTAACCCAATACAATAAAATTTGAACGCTTTATAAAAATTCAGCATTTTATTTGAAGTTACTTTTAAATTTCAAAAATTTTTATATAAATATTTCAAAGATTCTTTTTTTGTTTGAATTTCATTTTATCCATTTAAAAACAAAATTTTAATTTTTTCATAGAAATGAAACATTTTTTATGGTATTTATAATATAAAAGTAGCTTTAAAACACACGGGATTTGAAAGTCTTATTTAAGACAAAATTTTTTTGATTTTTCAAAAAAAATATCTTTGAATGATGATATTTTTTAATCAAAAACCTTTGGTCTTGAATAAAATTTTGAATCCTTTTTTAAGCCTACTTATTGGTTAGGTAACTTGTTGTAAAAAAAAATTTAATTTTTCGATTTCCTTGAACACAATTTTGAAGTTTTTACTTAAGTAAAAACAACCTCAATTTTGATTTGTAATATCAAGTTTACAAAAACGTATGGCTCGTTGTTTGAATAGGACTCTGGGAATTGATAGCCTTTTTCACAAGCGAATATATTTATGATTTGAATAAAAAAAAAGGTTAAAAACCGAAAAGTAAATCAACTGAATTTTAGTAAAAAATAATACCTCTAGGTAAACTTCTATGCATAAAATTGGTACGTAACATACTGCCATTCAACAGCAACTAGTACCTTGTCACAGGGGAACGACCACAGTTCTCTAGGCCCTCTTCATTCTTCACAACAAATATTTCTCAAGCAATCCTTGAAACAAAAAAGTCAGCAATTGCTAAAAAACTCAAAAACATTGACTCATGATACTTTGAAAACATTTTGGCATCGAAACCAGCCTACCCTTCCAAAGGAAACCATGACACACAAAAAAGCACGCAAAAAAAGATTCTATTATATTAATAAGACTCCGATTGAAGAAATAAAAAAAAGTAACCATTCTTTATCATTATTAAAAGAATTAAAACATCAATACAACAATAAAACTAAAATAAAAAATGTAAATACCTTCAATTTGAAAAATAAAATGCTTTACCATAAAAAGCGGCAAAAAAGCAAAAGATATATTTTTCAGAAAAACGCTCAAATTGTTCCAAAATCTCAAAAAACAAACAATTTTCAACCTCCCAATAAAGTTGAAACTTCTCACCATCATTTTTTGCCACAAAAATCTTCTAATAACGCCAAACTTTTAGGAACAGCTCCAAAGTCCAAACAACCTTCAATCATATCATCAGTTCGATTCAAAAGCAACTTTCTTCAACAGAAACCGTTGACACAGGCTTTATTAATTCCACCCAATCAATTTACACACTACCACGTGCAGCCGTTTTCACACCATTCACCGCCCTGTCCCATCTCTCATCTGAGCTTGGAGTCAAAAAACTGTTCTGATGGAATGTTTTCCATGCTTCAATCCACAAACAAAATAGGACCCTCTATTCCTCTCAAGCATAAAATGCACAAAATTTGTTGGTGAGTAGGTCCGAATGGTCATTTTATTTTGTGAAAATTTATTTTTTAGAATTATATTTAAATTTTTGAAAGTTTTCGTGAGCATACAAAACATAAGAAAAATAATTTTTTAGTTTTTAATTGATGAAGGCTTGTATACAAAATATTTATGCTCGAACGTGCAATAAAATAAATGGTTGTTTGTGATTTTATGGAATAAATTAAAGAATATTATATATATATATACATTTAGCAATTTATCATGTTCTACATAAGATTTTCCAAGTGCTTTTCTCATCGAAATGTACTTAGGAATAAAAATAGCTCATCGTTACAACTATTAAATTTTTCAATTTCCGCTAAGTTCAAAAAAAAAAAGTTAATTTGAAAGGTTTTGCAGAAGCTTACTGAAATAGATGGCGAGTAAATTTAATTCTCTTTAAAAACATTGAAGTTTAATTTATACGCGCTTTAAAAGATTCCGAGTTTTATATTTTATAAGAGCTTTTGGGAATTTCAATTATGCCATAGAATAAACGTTTAAAAGCTACATTTTGAATCGAAATTTGAACATATATATCACAAATTCATAATTGAATTTGAGTTATTTCAAAGTTTTGAAATAAAAATTAAATTTAAAATTTAATAAACAATATTGGACGAATTTTTGAATAAATACGTTAGCAGCTATGATTTATGGCTAAACCAATGGCCCCAGTTGCTATTGATTAAAATGCTTCGCTATGAAAATGACAATATCATTTTGCATGTAAATAATAACATTTCTAGTATAGGAATTGAGTTTAGAAATTAACAGCAGAAATTCGTCAATAAACCTCTAAAGAACTAATTATGTTGTGAAACTTTATTTTAACTTCTTTCACTTGAAAAGATTGTTTAGTATTTTAGACTGACAAAAGGAAATAAAACTTCAATATGAGATTTCGTTACATCGTGAATAATTAAAATCAAAAATTAACAGGCTTTATGGCTCATAAGTTGTTTCATGAATACACTAAAAAGCAAAATTTCCCAGTGAACAACACAAAAAGACCATAAGTTTGAGTGTAAAAAATTAATAGTCTGATGTCAATTTTCGCATGCATTTAATTGAAATTGTTCACTATCTACAAATCATACCTTTGTTTCTATGGTGACTTATCGTTCAGGCCTAATATCTGCGTCGATGGCAACTAGGAAAGAAAAAATATTGGCATTCTTAGTTCTCGTTAGTCATTATACTAACGAGGCTACTCTAAGCTCTTGTTTTTCTATCTCATTATCTGTCTTGCATTCCCAATTAATCACTGCTCCATTAGATTTGGTTCTTCGATTCTGAATTTTTTCACACTTCCATGAAGCTATGAACGCTAAAAAACTGATAATTACATGAGGTATTTTTAATGAAAACTAAAATCGTGGGCTCCTATATTTATAAATAAAACATGATACCTAATTATATAGAAAACATTTTTGAGAGAGAAATTAAAAGTTTTTGAACTGTTTTTATCTGTACACAAAGTGCTTTTGTACTTAAGTAGGGGTTTTACTTCAGTATTTTTTTCTCTGGTTTATATCGATGCTCATTTTATAAATTATATTAACGAGCTATTTCAGCTATTATCAGCTAATTCATTTAATCATTTAGCAAAAATGGTAAAAGACATGAAATATTTTTTTGAGTTTGTTTTCAAAAATAAATTTTTATCACTAAACATTTTTTCAAGAAAGACTTTGGAAAAAAATAAGATTTCAATTTCTTCTTCTAAAACGAAATTTTTTTTATCTAAGTAACATTCTATAAATCTCTCATCAATTTTTAATTTTTAGTGCTTTTTTATTAATTTCCACTCTTTGCATTCATTTTTGATTTAATATTTTTTCAAAATTACTCGAAGAAATACATTCTCAAAAAATGAGTCAAGTATTTTGAAGATTTGGGAATATTATTTTCTAATAAATGTATAATGATGAAATATGCTAACTATAAAGTTTTATTCTCACAATTATAAAAACTTCATAACTCACAAAAGATTTATGTATTCGGTCATTTTAAAGTAGTAAAAAACATTCAATAAATAAAACACTCTATAATTTGTATATAATTATATTTCAAAAAAGTTCTTCTATGTTATAAATTAAATTATAGAATTTTATCAAGAAAAAAGCAGTTTGGCCATTTTCAAGCACATTTAAGAGCGGCGTACGCGATAAAGAACATGCGTGAAAATCTCTTTGTTTTTGTTGGGCAGAAAATTTGCAAAAAAACAGTAAGACAGTGCACATTAAATATTATTGCAGCAGTTGTATTTATTTCGAATCTACAATATTAAATAAACTATCGGGCTGGGTTAATATTAGATCTTTTATTGGCAGGGAGTCGCTGCACAGAATGTGGCAGAATGTGTTAAATTAATTAATGTTGTGAATGACCTTTTAACTTGGTTTTGCAGTTGTAAATTTTTTATGGCATAAAAAATGGGTGAATGGGATAATTTTATAGTTTTGATAAAATTTATGATGTACTTTTTGAGTTGAAATTGATTTTAAATAGGTTAATTTCAAAATAAATAGCTAATACTGCATTTGTCAATAGTTGTTTTGGTCACCAAAGATTTTATTTATTATTATCGAAAATCACGAATCTGGTTGGTGAGTTGAAAAAAAGGATTATGAGCAGTCTTACATTAGTTTTATTTATCTAAACTGCTGAGGAAATGACAATGGGACATTCAATGATACTGGGGGTGCATTAAGAGAGGTTTCCAGCATTATGTATGCAATATTAGGCTTCATCTAAAAATGCCATTTTGTGGGTTCGAAATTTTAAAAATGAGTTATTTTGCTAATGATATAATTATATAGTGAAAACCTGAAAATTTTGCAAGGCTCTTTAGTGGAACGGAATACTAAAACTTTTCTGAATGATAACGTTAGTATTAATCTTTTTAAGTTTACATGAAAAAAATTTAGCTATTTAAGTTTTTAAATCCAAACTTATGCATTTAGGAATTTTCAATTATACATAAAAGGTAGAAAGATAGTGCGTTTTTTGTTCGTGTCTCTAGAGTGAAGTTTGAAAAATTTTTAGTTGTAATATTTGAAGGAAGAACAAACATATAAAATGGTTTTTAATTAAAAATTGAAATTTCTGTACTCAAGAAGGGTTTTATTGTTGGGTAAAACTATTTTGCACATAATGTAAATGTAGCCATTAATTAGATTAAAAATAAAATGGTTTTTTATAAACCTGAGCTTTCGAGCCTTATTGATCAACAATTATTTGATTGTTTAATTACTGTTTTCTTAAGTTTAAATTGTTAAATGATTAACTTCAAAGATATTTGAAAGAAAAATTCTGAATAAAGTAAACTTGCAACTGCTTTTTCTAGTTGTGCATGACTTTTTGAAAGAACGGTGTTTTCATAATTTTTGATAAAACTTTAATTATTTATTTCATAAGTATTTTTAAAATTCTCCACATTTTTGTATAAAATTTCAGCTCACAGCAAATCTTTGATCGCAGAGGTTGAAGCATTCGATGCGACAAAATGTAGAAAATCTTTTTGTTTTTTTACAAAAAAAAATCGCTTCAAAATTCACTCTTTTCAAATCTTTGAAAATCAATATTTAAAAAAATGATAACTTTTTAGTTCTACCAATCACTTGGAGAATTAAAGTGAAAGAAAACGCCACAATGAATGGAAAATTGGGCTTATACTTAATCACTGATAAAAATTTTATTTTTGAATAAAAATTCATATATTTACTAAGGTCTTCATATCCATACATTCAATTGCACTAATTCATCCTTGATGGGCTTGATGATGATCTCAGTTTTTGAAGTCCAACGTGGATAATTATTGTTTTCTCTAATCAGCTCGTTTATCTAATTTTTAAGTCTGGTATTTTTATTAATACGTATTTTACTATGAAATTTTAAACAGAAAGAATAATTTAAAAATAGAATTTTTTTCTATCTTTTTTTCATCTTCTCTCCTATATAACTTCCAAACAAAACAATTTGTGCACTGGCACTTCATAAAGAGATTGGCTCCACCATAATGTGGGTCTTATTCAAACTGTGTGGAAAATATTGCTTGAAATGAAAAAAAGCAACATTTTTTGTGTATTTTTAACAAATTTTCATAAAGTTATGTTATAGCCCATTGATTCATTTTCTATTCGTCTATTCTTTTTTTTCTATTATTCCTTCTTCTCATAGCCCTCATTTTGCTTTCAAAAGCGGAATAATGTGCAAGGCAGACTAGTTTTTGCTATCAGATTTTTTAATTTTTCCAATTTTTGAGTCATATTTGACTGAAGACGTTAAAACTACAATTGCAAGTTTTGAAGCAACCAGAAAAAGCTTTTATCTCTCAAACAACATAAATGCTTCTTTGAAACCTTTCGCATGTACCCTCATTCCTTCTTCTAGTTTATTTGCGTTTTGGTTTCTGCTTTTTTTTCAAAGAAACGAAAATTTTTTTTTGAATAGTTTTTTCATAAGAAGGATATTGGTTATTTGCTGCTCAAGTTGAGGATTCAACTGCTTGAACATTTCTTGTATCCTACTCCGAAAATGATCAGGAATTCCTGAGTGGCTTCACAATGAGGTTCAACATGCATAAAAAAATTTCTCTATAAGCATGACGCACACAGCTACTATTAAATTCTGATCAATTATCTTTCTGTAAAATCTTTTGTCGGTGTGTTGACCATTATCTCAGTTCTGTAAGTTTCAGATACTCCATTATGTGAGCGTTCCTTCATTGAGTACTCAAAATTGGACGTTCTTTGTACAACCTGTCATCGTTCATTATTGGATCGTTGGTAAAATGCCCGAAACGCATAATCTTCTCAAAAGTGTCTCATGGCTCTGGCGACTGTTGTGTCTAGAAGTTCTCTCGTTTTCAGCATAAGTTGTGGAAACTTCGATTATGGCTGAGATTATTTTCAAATTTAAACTCCATTTTCCTTTCAACCCAAGTTATGTTTCATAGAAAAAGTTATTTATTGAGTTTTTATAAAAATTTTTTGTTAGATAAAAATAAACCTTGAATGTGCCGTTTAGTATTTTTTTTGAAATATCGCATGAACGTAAAATTTTGGCAATTCGAAGTAAATTACTAATTAAAACAAAAATTTTCTGACATAAATTGACAATTTTTTATAAACTTGATTTAATGCAAAACTGGGAGATAGTTTTTGCATTTTGTAGTGAAAGCTGAGTTTGCATACTAGATTATTGAAATTTTTTCAGTACATTGTCAAATGTGTGTGAGTTATGTGACTAAGTTTCTTAAAAGATTGAAAGGCAATATCGTAAGTTATTTTATCTTTAATGCATTATGAAATGCGTAGTTTTGGCAGTGTAGCTTGAGTTTTCTATCATAGTTTTCTGAATCCGATGTGTTTCCAGTTTAAGTTTATTGTAAAAACTTTTGAAATCTGATAATTTAATTATTATAAAACAAAATTTTTGAAATTTATTAAATGCCACGAGGCTTTCGCAATTCAAACTTGCATTACAGACGCATGGAAGGGTAATAACCTTTGATTAGCTAACTAACCGCTCAAGTTGAACAAAGCAACATGTTCAGTCAAAACTTGTGAAATTCACAAACTGAGTTCATAACATGATTATGTTTAGAGAAATAATAAAGATACATATTGGTAAGTATACGAAGTTATTAAACGCCTTTAAAACGTTCAAACATATTCCACTACCAACTTCTTATGCTTTTAGATTTCTAGAAAAAAAAAATAAGGGAAAGAACAGTTAAAACATTAAGATAAAACAGTACAACAACAAAAATCTAGTAGGAGAAAGACGATTCAACAAGGGAGTGGCAAGTAGAGATAATGAAGAGTTAAAAGGAAGATCGTAAGCTGACAATGTTAGGCGGTTTTATTGGTTTGTAATGATGGAAAAAGAGATTTTCAAAAAAGTTGTACACATTAAACAACAGATTTTGTAAAAAAAAACAATAGTGGAAAGGAATCTAGTGGAGGTTTATAAAAAAAAGGAAAACGAGTGTGTTTTGGAATGTGAAGCATCAGGCAAACAGCAGAGCTTTAGAGCTTGGAAAGATGGTGAGTTCAAAAAATTGTGTCAAATCAAGTTCCAGAACAAAAAAATAAGAAAAAAAAACTTGGTTTAAAATTTAAAAAAATAATCATTTGAAAAAGAGATTTTTCTGTAGCATTGCAGTTAAGAAACAAATAACTTGAGGCTTAAAGACGAAAAAAAAGTCAAGAAAGAAACTAAACTTCCAGAAAAGGGAAGAGATTGGGATAGAATTCAGTGGAAAAACTTTTTATATTAACTATAATGATTTTAATTGCGCAAATATTCAAAAGATACCACTTCTAAATAACATAGCTGTTTATTATTTTAGTATTAATATTATCAGACGGTTAATTTTCCTTTATTAATGTGGCGTCCTTCTGATAAACCCCTCTTTTGATGTTTTATGGTGCTCTTTATTATTAGAATGATGTATGGGTTGAAAAAGATAGTTTTTAAAGTTTAGAATATTTTTCGACGTGGTATCTTTTTTTATCCAGTATGAGCAGTTTCTTCTACTTCACCATGAATACATTATCCTTATATGACGTGATGGTGTCCTAACTTATCTTTTAAAAAAGATAAAGAGCTTTAAGCATCACAATATAAAAAAACTGAGTTTTTTCTTTGAAACAAAATTTATATTTTTATAAATATATCTATATTTTCAAAGATTTTTGAAACTCTTTTGAAACATTAATACGAATAATACACTAATGAATTATGACAAAGTTGAATTTTTCGAAAGTTTTAGTTTGTTGAAAAATAAATGTATCTAAAAGCTTCTTCATTTTATGAAAAAAATCAAGAACATTGAATAAAAAGATACATATGATGTCTCTAAAAAATTCGTAAATATATGTTTATATGAATATCACCTACCTTCAACATGAATCTACATTATCAGATATGTTTGTATTTCTATTTGATAATTGTTATGGTTGAATTTAACTTGGAAGTTAGCAAGAGAATTTTATCAATGCGCAACCAAAAGTCCAGTTTGGAGCGATCTAATAGTTGAATTATTACTGAGCGTTTCAAAAAATAAAACTTCAGTCAATTTTCAAACAAAAAATGAACTAAAAAAGAGGAAGCTAAAACTGAAAAACTTGAATAATGGAAATAAAAATTGGCTGATTGCTCATGATTGTTTGGTATTATCAGTAAAATGTGGAAGGGCCTTGCAAAAAGTTTCCATATATTGTTTTGTTAATTAGAAGAAATTTTATATTGAATAATAAACTCTAATACCATGAAACTATGTGTATTTATTCAACAAAACTTCATTTAGTCTAGGAACTTCAATTTATGAAGAATTTCAAAAAAGTATTTATAATACTGCATTATGATGAGGTTTGAGCACTTGAAAATTTTAATTCACTTTGAATTAACATGTCTTTTTTTAATTTCTCATGGTTAAAATTATTTTATGATATTAAAGATGAACAAAAATGAATGTTTTAAAAAAATTGAATGTTATACAAGTTTTCGCTCGACTTATTAATCTACATTAAAATATTGTTCCTATCTTAAAAAAAAAAAAAAAAAAAAAAAAAAAAAAAAATTAAATAACCAGACGGTAGATGAAATAAAATCAATCTTCCTTATAGTTTTCTGATTTTTATATTTTTCAATTTTATATTATAAACAATTAATGAATTTTGAAATTTAATTTAATTTTCGCTTAGTATTTTGTAGTATTTTTTATCGATAATCTTACAGTTTCAGCTAATTTCTATATCAAAGCTTTCAAAAATTTTCAAATTAGAGGAAACGTTATATTGATAGAAAAGTACCAAATAAAATGAAAGAATAACATTCCAATAATGAGAATTTTGCTAAAAACTACAAACAAAAAAAATTTAAAAAATAGTTGAGATGTTTTGAAATTCTTTTTTAAATAAAAATCAAAAATGTGAAATGCTTTTAAATGTGATAATAGGATTATTGATGTTATGGTGACAAGGCCAAGAAAAGAAGTTATCAATAACAAGGAGCTATGGACAATGTCATAATGAATCATCGTGCACTGATCACCCCAATCCTGGACTGAGACAGATCATATAATTAATCGTGAAGTGAATTGTTTGAAATTGCCAAAAAATAATTCTAATTCTTGTGCTATACAAGGCAGTATTATTTTTCATAAGTTTACATGTGATTTTATCTTTTGGAAGTACTCTGTAGATCATCCTATTGAAACTTTTTATAAATGGCATTTATTCATTTTTATCTGTCTTTTGTACACTAAAAATCTTTCAATTTATTTTTCAGAAATCTTTAGAACAAATCAATTTCTCACAATCCTTTCTTCTTTAGACAGCTCCTTTCTTCCAAAAACTATTTGCCTGACCCTACTAACAATATCTATCAACCTTCATTTAGTATTTATTATATATTTCAGTATCTATTTAATTTTTAGACGTATTTTGTTTCATTCAAAAAAATGTTTTGACATACAAAATTGAAGTTTTGAGGGGAGTTTTTTTAATAATTTTTGATTTATTTCCATTACAATATTAAATTGTCAAACTATAGATATACTTCAATACTTTTACAATACTCGAATAGTTATATCTTTTTTTCTGACGTCTAATTTAATGATTTTTTATTACTGAATATGAATAATTTTAAATTTTTTAAATCTCTCAAAATTCTCATTCCAGCATTTATTGCTCTCTATTATCAAAACAAAATGGCCAAAAATCTCTTATTTCTTTGTAGTCAAACATTTCTGTTTGAATAAATAAAACATTAGTTTTTATTCATTTTGCGGAATCAAAATATACCTTTTCCATCTAAAAAATGCTCCAAAATCTGATTTTAAATAAAAAACAATGATTTTGAGCTGTCAGTGTGGTTTTGCACTCTGGGGATCATTCTCACAACCCATACGAAAATGAGATCACTTTTATTGAAAATTTAACTTTTTGTTAAAAAATCACAAAAACTTTTATATTTCTAAAAAATCACGTGTTCTACTGTAATTTTCTTGCAATATAACCATATTATTATCAATTTAAATCACACTTAGCAAATTTCTATGTTGAAAATAGTTTTTCTTTAAACTTTTTCGATTCAAAGGAACACGAACTGGAATGAATATGTTGGAGAACTCAATATGACCATGAGCACTTATTTAGTTCAATTCAATTCGTAAAACGCTAGAAAAGCAACTGAGACGCATATTATGAAGAATAGATCCAAGTTGGTTCATTTTTTGATGCAGACCACATTGGTCGCAAAAATAAAGATTACCACATGGTTTTATATTATTCTTCCTATTTATTAGTTATGGAATTTCAGATTTACAAAACGTTTTCAATAGATTGATATTTTCAAAACTATGTAGAAACTAATCTGTGTAACAAAAGGGCATTAAACATTCACATTTGGAATGAGCAAAAAACCAAAAAGCTAAAACATCATACACTCAGCACCGATTGTAATATTTCGAATTTGACTGTTTTTTGTTCAATCTTTTGAAAAAGAGCAATTTTGTAAGCACTATTGAGTAAAAACAAACAAAAATGAAAAATTTTCAAGTTTCGTTTTTTGAGAAACTGCTCAAGTTTTACTTATCAATGGTAAAACATTGTCTTAAAATAATAAAACGCCAGTAGTATCAAGAGTAATTTTTTTGAAGTTCTTCATTTTTTATAAACTTAGCTCAACTTTTAAAAAAACTGATCAAATATAAGTTAATTGTTTGACTTAAAAAATTAGAGAATTCAAATTCTTTCTATCAAAAGGTTAAATAATAATTATCTCATTTTAGTTCATTTTAATTTGTTTTACTTTTATTATTTTGAACGTGAAATTCAAACAATTTTCATACAAAACTTTGAAATGATGAAATTGAAGGTTCAAATCAATAAAATCTTTTGCCTATCAGAATATTTTTGTTCATATATAATCAAAAAATTCTAATCATATAATCATAAAAATGTTTTTAAATATTTGTTTATCTTGTATTAAGTATTTTGAAAATTTATTTTAAAATGTAGTCAAACTTAATTTGAACTTCGAGATTTCTATTCCCAAAACACGTATAAAAATTTCGACAAAAAAATCTTGTTTAAACAAATAATTTATTTCGTAAAATGGAAAAACAAAATGAACAAAAAGTTCCATTAATCATTCCATTTTATAAAAGTTTAATTCGAATAATCAAGTTTTTTAAAATATCAGAAGCTCTACATTACCATTTATAATTCATTTATTCAAAAATTCGAAAAAGTTTGGCTAAAAAATAATCATTTGATCGAGAGTTTTGATCATTCGAGACAAGGTTTCAATTTTCATTAGAAAGCTTTTTATTCTAAAAAACATTTTTGAAAGTAAGAAAACTCAAATTTAATAATATTGAGTGTGAGTTTTATAGAAAACAGCTTACTCAACTGGAAATTTAATGAAAATAAATTCTTAGAAAAATGTCTCAGACAGTTTTTTAAGTTATTAAAAAAATAATTACTTCTTGGCAAATTCATACGGGCAATTTAATTTCTATTTTCATCCAAGAACTTCAGCAAATAATGGAATAAAACGAGCATCGAGAGCAAACCAATTTTTTTGTGTAAAACAGTGAAATGAAAATAAAATGCGGCTGCTAAAGTGCAAAGATACATAGCTAGCATGCACAGCAAACGCATCAAAACACAGTGATGCCTAAGAAGAGTTTCATGGATTTTGCATATTTTTCCAATCTTTTACGTTCAGTTTTAGTAAATTTTTTCAAAATATAAGTTAAATTGTTCAATGAAATTTTATCATCAAACTATTCAAATGTATTTTGAATTATTTTTCATAAAGAATTAAAACAAAAATAATTTTGTAATTTTATGTAGGTATGCTTTTGAGATGTTTATCTTTTAACCGAAGGGTATTGATTTTCATGAAACTTCTTCTTGACAAAATATATTTCCAGTGAAAATCTAAACAAAGATTCTCAAAGTTATTTTCAAAATTAATGAATTTAATAAATTTTAAAATCTTTAAATTCAATATAGTTGCTTGTTTTCATTCAAAACACAATTTTATTTAATGATGCAATATACCCAGTGAATTATACAATTTAAAATAGGCATTGTATTTCAACGAAAGTTGACATTATCTTATATCTCTCAAATTTATTTGAACAATTTCTTTAAGAACTTTCAAATAAAAATTTAAGACATCAATTTTTGAACTTTTGAATTTTTTCTTGTACTCTTAACTTCGGACGAGCAAAATTAAACTTTTCAATTACAGTAGCCTTTTTTAAATAAAAACTAAAGATTATATGTATCTTATATCAGTAAAGTTTGGGAAATTATTTTAATCAAGTTTCATGGTTTGATGGAAAGGTTTCTTCATAGTAAATTAAATTTTAAAATCATATTTACAATCTAACATTCACAAACTCTTAAGTAGGTGCAATTCACGTTACTCAAATTTGATTTCACAACTGCAGCTATAATAAAGCTTTAATATTTGGTTCATGTATTGAGCCAGCCATAAACTTTCAATTTATTCATATTCACAAATAGCTTCAATCAAAATAGAATTATCAAGTCTAATTATTTTGAAAGGTTCTTCCTAATACTGGAGTTTCTAAACATGAACAACACTCTTGAAGCATATATATTCAAATTACTCTCAGCAAAGAATTTAAAAACTGGAAATTATTCTGTTTAATTTGTCTGAACAAATTTTCAATCAACTCTGTAATTTTGAACCGTTTTTTAAATGGTTATGAAAGCAATTTAACACATCAAAGCTTTCAACTTGTATTATATTTGGCGTCGATTATTACATTTTTAATAACAATCTCATAACTTTTGACAGCAAAATTTTGTAAACACTTCTGAATGATGGACCATAATGAATTTTCATAATATTTTACAGTTCATAAAATAATTATTGTGTTACATTCCACGTCCAATAGTAGAATACATTTCTTCATTAAAAAACTGATACCGCATTGTAATTACCCGGATATAAAACATCTCCAGCTTAATCACACGTTATATAAATTTCATGCGGTACTTTTGGTTGAGTCAGAAATCAACATAACTTTTGCATGCGTATCTTTACTACTAATTATTGATAAGAATTATTTTATAAGCAAATAATTTCGAAAAACAAAACTTAAAAATATCGACTTTCATTTTTAGTTTGTATATTTATTTTTTAATTTTTCAATATTTGGCTAAATTTGACGAGTTAAGATCCTTTAAGCTAAATTGCTTTTGAATATTTTAGTTTTTTTTCAGATATAGGGTCAATTCAAATATTTTAATGAAGTGCAGAAGACCACTAATTGAAGAAAACTATGAGAAAAAAATTACTTTTCTTACTTAATTACAAAAGAATATATATACTTGAATGTATGTAAACATGCAATTAGATTCGTTTACAAATTTAACCTCTTTTTTTTTTCAAATACAATGCTTAATCAGTTTGCACTCACAAACGAAGTGATTTTCCAGTTGAGTTATTTTCTTAAAGTTTAAAACGTATTTTCTGGAATTTTCTAGCATTTTCAAATTAAAAGTATTTAATTTACAGTAAATTGAATCTAAATTTTTTCAACAAAAGCTTGTATAAACCTTCGACTAGTTATTTCATTAAAGTTAGTTAAATAAACTTGGAATTATTTCGATTAATTTCGAATTTTTATAAAAATCTGACGCTTGCGTTGGAGCTAGAGCAGCAACTAAAGCTTTCAGAGATTTTCTGTTGTGGCTTCATGTGTGCTTCATGTCTCCAAGTTCTGCTTTTTCTGCTGACCGGCGTTTTTAGATAGTCTTGATTTCCAGTTTTTTTTGTTATAAAAATAAAAAATTATTTCTACTACGAGTTTATTTTCTTGAATTTTTCAATTAATTGACAGTTTATACTCATGATAGTAGTAGCCATGTTTTCTTGGTGATGATGGAGAAAAAAAAATTGAAGAGATATAGTGTCGAATCGAAGAATCCTCAAAACACTTTGTGAGCTTTGTTCAAGGGCGACTGACAGCTTATTGATATCCTATTTTGTTTTCCCTCAACACTTGGTCCATACAGAAGTACGAATAGACTATCTTTCAGCAATATTTGACACAGGGGGGCTTCAGTTGCTTGCCTCGGCGCTTTATTAATTTCCTTTATTATTATTTCCATTATTATTATTATTATTTTTGTTAATATAAAGTATTAAACACACATCTGAAAATAATATTGAGTAATTGAAATTAAATTGAACTAAATGAATTCAACTTTACAATAGCAAGTTATCTTAAAAAAGTATTCGAAAAATTATTGCTAAAATATGAAAAATCAAACGCAGCTGTAAAATATACATGAACAAATTATCTAAGCTATGTAAATGTTTAAGCTAGTTGAATAATGTTTTTAAATTTGCCTAGTTTATTTCATTTAGTTATCGCCTACCCAATAGACATATAGTTTTTAGACATATAGTTACAGTGTTTGAAATGTTTTTGCAGAAAAATTGTAAAATGACTGAAACAACAAAATAAATATTTGAAAAAAAAATCTAGTTTGTTTATTCAAATATTTCAGGAGTCAACTGAGTTTTTAAAAATTATCCATAAATCCATACAACTACTGATTTTTTTATATCTTCGCTAAATGAACTCAAAATACTAATTATTTTGATGTTATTGATAAAAAAGCAAGAACAAAGTATTGTGTGTCCAGAAGAAAAACTGTTACAACAGCAATTAATTAAAAATTTTATTACCTTATATAACTTACTTTTAAACATTTTAAAATTCCATAATAGAAAATTCGTTTTTTAATAGAAAAGTATACATATCACGTTTTAACTATGTTAACTTACATTTTATTCCAAAGTTTAATGTTTCTATATAATGAAAAGTTCCATAACCTTAATCTAATCAATCCTCAGGCAATGGCATGAAACTCAGCTTTGCTTTGCTCGTTTGCTCAAGCAATGCAAGCACCATCCAAACCAGGTTAACAATATACGTTCTCGCCAAAATAGGTTTTCAATTTTTGTTTCGTCGTGCCATATATGGAAACAGCACCAAACTTACTACCACAATGCCTTGTACCGTGGTGAGTGTTTATGTTAATCATTTCCTTGGGGTTCTATTAACATTTGTTATAATTGTTACCGTTTTTCAATTAAATTATTAACTTGATGATTTTGAACGTTTTTGGGTTGAACAATACTATAATAAATTTCGTAGATTATTAATTTAATTTGATGAAAATTAAGTTAAAAATATTCATGAATTAATTTCTATAAAATTCATAAAGCTTTCATGGAAAGAATAAATTGACATTAATAAATTGATAGCTGAGTTCCATTCATGATTATACATTACTTTAAAGAAGCTATCGACGTGTTTCGGTGCAGAATTTCGGCAAAATTCATTTGAAGCATATTTAGAGAAAATATTGCAAAGCTTTCGGTGTAAAATGGTTGAAACTTCGTTTACTTCCGTATGACCCATTTTCAAGCTCTTTTTCAATATAATTTGTTTTGAGAACAAAAACTCACAAAACCACGTAGCCACGTATATGTATTTTTTTCAAAACTTTTCAAAAATTAATTTTTTGAAAAGAACATATATAGAAAACATATGTTAACGAGAAGAATTGCACTAAAAGTAACACAAAAAAAAAGAAAAAAAAATACTTTCTTCTTGAATAAATCATTCGAAACGTTTGATTCGAAAAATTTGATTAATGCTCCGAATAACCAAAGACTGGAACGTTAAGTTGAAAGAAGATGCCTAATTAAAAAAGTTAAAGCTTCAAATTAACGGCCAAAAAAGTTTTGAATACAAAGAAGGTTCAAATACGAAATTAAAAATTCAATATGCCTCTGTTCATTGGTCAGTTAACTCTTCGAATTAACGTGGAAAATAACTTATTTGCTGTGAATGAAAAAGTTTTGAATTAAAAATTGAAAACTGGCGAAAACACAAATTGAGTTGAAAAATTCAATGAGTATTTGTTTATTTTAAGATAAAATTCATGTATATTATTTTATATAATATATATCATTTTCATTTTCTTGTTTATATTCTTTCGAAACTTTAAAAATTTGTGAATTTAAAAAAATATTGAACATCAATATCAGCATATTAATAAATTTAAAAAACGCAAAAAATCAGCCGATAAAAACACACAAAAACATGAAAAAGTGATATTCAACATGCCGCATTTCACAAGTACGTTCCCATCATCGATCAATAACGAAAGGTTGGAAAAAACCTTCTAAAATTGACTAAAAACAAAATTATTCATGGCATAAGCTCAATATAAAAAAAAATCTAGCAAAGTTTAATACTTTTTGAAATTTTTTTTTTTGTCAAAATTTTTGATTTTGTAAGTTTTAAGAGGGAATTCACATTATATCCAATTATTTAATTACAAAAATAAATCTTGTTGAAACTGCCATGAATCAATGGAACCAAAGTTTCTCATTTATTCTCCAAAAAAGATTTTAAACTATTTGATAAATTAGACAAATTAATAGATAAAACTCCGATTTTTTTTCTAATATCAAATAAATGAGTCTTTAAAACTTAAACTGAGTATTTTCCCATAAAAAACTCATCGAAAGTTTTGAAGTATAGAAATTCATAACAACATTGAAAAAATATAGCATTCCAAATACATACACCCATACACTCCGTATGCCCATTGTTTTGTGAAGTAATTGTTATTAAAGATAACACGCATTATCGCCACAGATATTATTTTGCTTAACAAAATATTCAAAATGGCACTTTTATTGATAAAACTGAAAAAAACTTCCCAAAACTGTTTACTGTAATGTAACATTTTATTGTTTGTATATGTGAAATTTCTTGAAAGATTTTGAGTTTCATAATATTTTCAGACACAATTAATCATACCTTTTTCGAAAAATTGAAACTCTGGTTAGTTAAACTTTATAAATCGAACTTTCACATCTGTACGTCCTTCATGATAAGAACATAAAAAAAATAGTCACGTTCCCATGATAAATGATGACACATGAAAAGCACCTAAGAAACATGCAACTTCTGCTTGACAATTTTATATCTCATTTGTAATATTTATTTCCTACTCAGTTGATTTTTTGTTATCAAATTGGATTGGGAATGATAGAAAACAGCTTTGAGTTCAAGAACTCTATTATACGTTCTGTGAATTGCTACGTTTTAGCTGTTTTCAAAAAATTTTCACTATCTTGGACATTTTATTTTAATTCAATTTTGCTTATATAGAACTTCAATAAAAAGTTTGAAAAATTTTCAAAAATTAGTTGTTGATGGTAGGAAATAAACTTGGACGATAATGAGAAACTCATTTGGAACGTGTGATAATTCATTCATACAAAATCTAATTTTCTCGGTGAATAATAACTTCAAAAACTTAAAAATTTTCAAAATAAATTTCATAGAATATTTCTAGACTATAGCAGTAAATAACGGAATGAAACTTTTATAAACAAATCACGTTGCAGATTTTCAAACATTCCAATGTTTCTCAAACAATAAAAACATCACTTTGGGTACTTCGTTTCATTTTTATTATATAAGGCAATATAAAAGTGTTTTGGTTGAAAGATATTTCTGAAAAAGGAACCTGATATTAATGATAGCAACATTATAAGGGACATAAAATGAATGGAAATAATAATGTTGATAAATTTTTTCTAAATAAGGCTGATTTTGTGGTCTTTTTTGTTTTCTTGTTGACAATGTTTCGATTAATAAATTATTTCTTACTTTTAAGAAAAAATCAAACTTTTTGAAGCAGAAATTAAAATCAACTATTTAAAAGTAAAATCAAAAATTTTATAGCCTCAATCTTCTGCATGCAGTCTTCATAAAATGTTTAGATTACATTTTTAGTTACATCCGAGCGACTAACGTTTTTTTCATTACTAGCTTAAGTTCAAATGATGAAACTTTTTTTCTTTGTTTTTCGAAAGTAATGATTTTTTGCGAAAGATTTTGAAATTGTAATACCCATTAGGATTCTAAGTGTTTTTTTCCAGAGAAAAATGATTACTATTGCTTTTTGAATCACTAAAACTCGATATATATTCTAATCAACAAAAAAATAGAAAAAACTATGAAAATTATTTATTTACACTATTTTATGTTTATATCTAACAATTTTTAAACATTAAAGTTATGTCTATAATTAAAAACTTAACTCAAAGGACAAAAGTTCCATGCTTTTTATATATTTTAAATCTTTATATTTTAAACAGGTAACTACAATAATGACAGTCTTCACAAAAATAAAGCTCTTCTAGATTGTTTCCTTCCTGAAATGACAAGTCTACAAAGTTGTTTGGAAGCTTTTGATCTACAATTCAATTCATCCTTGCAAAAAAAACTTCCCAGGATTGCTTGCAGGTTATAATGATTTTTTGAACACTAAAACTATAATGATTTAAAATATACAGATTTATTCATTTTTCAAGTATAAATATTCCACGGTTTTTATTTATAAAGATCAAGTTTTTAGAGAGTTATTACAAAAAACCAATAGTGTTTATCGATCGTTGTGTATTTATCAACGAAATTTCAGATTTATAAACAAATCAATCTTATACTATGTTCTTGTATTCAAATTAGTTTGAAGAAAGTTGAATTCTTTAACTGAATTTAATTTTTGAAAATATGAATCTATTTTTAAAACACTTATATAAACCTGTTTTCGATGTTATAACGCTACAACAAATAAATAAATGAAATTTTTCTGTTTTTCTATTTTAGAAGATGAATATCAAACCAACGTTTTATAATTTTTATCTTACCATCAACTAATTACTCTATTTAACTTTGTGTCAGATTTTATGAAGATAGTTATTCGCCTATTTATAAGGAATGAGTGATTTAGCTTTATCACAGAAAATCTCGAGCATTCTTCCAACTGACTCTGTATGAAACTACAAGACACCACAATTGATAACATTTTAAGTCCAGTAAACTCGATGCACTCTTAAAAATTCTAAAAATTGACAGCCTCTGTTTTATATTTTGCATAATTTATATACTATTTTACTTGTTTTCATGGGGTAAAAAAGAAAAATATTGAGTTATATAATTTAATATACTTTTTGAACAATTTTTTCCTACTTTAATCTCTAAGTCAAAAAAAAATTTTAAATTTTTGTGAATTGAAACTTTGAAACTCAGCAACAATCTAACGAGGTAATTGAATTCAGTTTTTCAGGATATTTAACACCACGATCTCCCATACAAGTTTCTGTCTTATACAAATAAAAATTTGTAAATTGCATTAAACACTGCTCAAACTTGCTAATTAAAGTCCCTTCGATACTAGAAATTTTAAAGATTTTCATAAACGTTTTCAAAAATCTATTAGGGTGTAAATTTTAAACCGTGGGAAAATTAATGATACAGCTACATAATGGTTTTCTATGTAATTATCTTCTCAAACTGAACTTCCATAAGAATCTTTTCAGCAAATTGATAAGAAACTTTGAATTTTGTTCATGTGAATAATACTGAAATGATAAAATTTCCAAATTCGACAGAATCGATAAAACAAGCATTTAAAAACATAATGATTTTGTTTATTTGTTCTGTGAGCTCTAAACACAACAAAGAACTACTTTGAATTATCATTAGCACTGACTATACTTCAATTTTTTTTCCATTTTCTTGGAAGATTTTTTTGCAAAGCAGATATTTTTTTGTGAATTATATCTTTTATTTATAAAAATACAGTTTGAAAAATGTTGTTTTTGGGTATTTATACTGATTATTCTTCAACAAAAAGTCAGGTTTATTTTTGATAGGAAAAATTCATTTATTTTTTTATTTTCTTTCATTTATCTTGTGAGGATATTCATTATACCCCATAAAAACCTTTCTATTATCGTCCTAATACCCAATCAATATGTCGGAACATAATAACTAAATCATATTGTTCTCTAATTTTAGTTAGACGTCATTCAAGTAACTCACCTGTCTAATGAAAATGATTTCTTGTTTCTAATAGGTTTTTGTAATATCCGCGACATTTTGGTAATTTGGAATTTTTCAAAAATTCAAGGTAATCAAGAGAATTAATTTCAAATTTAATTTTGAAGCATTGATAATTTTTGAAATCTTTTAGAATTTTTAAAGTTTTAAAACGAGTATTTTGAAACTTAAATTAATTTTTTCACTTTTGTTAACTTCCATTTATTTTTATTTTTCACTTGAATTTTTATTTTTAGAAATCTTTTGACAAAAAAAACTTAAATTAACTATTTAAAATTGGATTTTTTATTTGATAGATCGTTTTCAAGTTTCCAAAAAAATGTTTGAAAAAACAGTTTGTAATATTTTTCTGGTGTATTCTAGATTAAAAACCTTTATTCTAAACCTTTCTAACCAAATAATATCTACAGCAATCTGTATAAATGAAACAAAGGGGTTGATGTTGATCAACTATTCTGAACAATATACTTCAGAAAAAGGTATCAGAGATTTTGTGTCTTCTAAAAATCATTAGAATTTTTTTGAAACTGGGATCATAAATATTAGAGGCTTCTTCGTATTGATTTGCTTAAGCCCACTAAGAAGCATGAAAGTGATTTTTGGTAAATATTTATTAGGATCGAAACTTCAAATGTTTCATACACTTTTTGTTTCATACCTTTTAAGTTCATTTTCTATTGAAATTTTTTACAAAACCATTCTAATAGAAATCTAAACAAACTTTTAAGTCTGAATCATAGTTTTTTTCTATGCGTTATCATTGAAGTCCAAAACAAGCACAAAATCAAAACATTATTTTGAAAAAAACACTTCAAATTTTTGAAATAGCAGAAAAAACATTTTGAAAAGCATAAAAAATGAAAAGACAATATTTGTATAGTACATAGATAGAGCTTGAGCATGGATTAGACTGCGATTATGGTAGCATGTTTTAACGACTCTTATCTTGCTGGTATCTGATTGGATGTTTTCGTTGATTATGTGATTTTTTATAATTTATTTGGTTATATACTTTTGTTTTTACGATATTTTAAATATGGATCTTTGATTTTTTCTCTTTTAATTTCGTTTTCATACTTCTCATCCCTTATTTATTTAATCTTTTTTTTCAAAAAATATTAGTTTTTTGTTTAGTTTTGTATCAAACATTGTTTTTTTCTTATTATCTTTTTGATTGAAAATATTTAATATCTATTAAAATTTTATTTTATTGTTGATATGTAAGAGTGGAAATTTTGTTGTCTTACATCACTGATTCAATTTTCAAAATTTAGTTTTTGTTTTTTTTTCAATTATTAAAAAATTTAATGTTTAAAACTCTTCCAAGGTTAATTTGTTCAATCCTACATTCTTTTTAGTTGCCATGGGCATTTTGAATGTTTGTGTTGTGTTCAATGTTAAGATAAAACAGTTTAAATACTTAAAAATTTTTATTATTTTTAATCTGTGTTTTTCAGTTTATTATTTAGTGTAATTTTCAGTTCTGGGATTTTTCTTATGAGTTTTATCAAAAATGGCGTTTCAAAAAGTTCCAATTTTTTAAAATAAAAACACTAGTGATAGGGGTTTCATAATTATCTTCATTTTATAAAACAATTTTTAATTTTGAAAGGTATATTAAACTGGTAAAATTTTTCGAATGTTTTATAAAAGTTTTTTAAAAAATCGCTTTGAAAAATAATTTTCTAAGAAAATTTATTTTTTTTTGCTATTGATTTTTTTATGTAAATGTATTTTCAAAAAATAATTTTTTTGAGTTTTTGAAAGCAATAGCGTATCGAAAGATATTAGGCTATATTATAAATCTTATTGCAAAACATTGTATAAGTAAAAGTCAATATAAAAAAATCTGATAAAAACTTCGTTACTTTTTTATTTATTGCTTAAGTTTTAAATAAGCCTGAGATGAATTAATTTTCCTTCAGCAATAAAAGAGTTTTAATCATGTAGGTACTTTCAAGCTTCAAGAGAGTTTCAGGTATCTCTTGCATCAAGCAGTTCAAGTTGATTTCGAAAAATAGAATACTTGCGAAAGTAAAAGTTTTATTGTTTTGCAAAGAAGAAACTCTCAACGTTGATTGATTGCATTTTTAACAGAGTTGAAACTTTTGAATACTTTTTTTCTTATTTTTGTGTAAAAAATGCAAAAAAAAACGAATGAATTTCAATGTATAGACCTGGTTAAATAGTTTCAAAATAAAGTGCAAACTTTGATTTGAATCAAATTAAAAATTGCGAAAAAAATGATAAAAAGCTTTTTGGCACTGTATTAATTATATTTGAGATGGAAATTTCATGAAAACCTTTTTCAAAAATTAGAAAAAACCATCAAACCAAATATTATTATTTTTCGACAAAACATCAAATGCGAAAAGTTTTTGAATACATTTTTTGAGAAACAAAAACTAGAATTTTTGATAAGTATAGCCTTACTATAAAACTTTGGTGTATATATCTTATATTTAAAAAATTTTTTCTAGTTTTAAAATTTTCTCTGTAAAACTTTAAAAATAAAACAGCTTTTCATAAGGTATATTTATAAAAAAACAACTTGAATCTTCGATAGTTCACAAAAACAAAGATTACGCTATGAACGCTTATTCATGTAATGTGTTCACAGAAGTCCAGTGAAGGTCATGAAGTAAAGCTTATCCTTTAACATTAGTACTAACGTGTTGTTTTGAAGTTGAAATTTTCAAAAATAATATAGTATTTTTATGAAATGAGACCATCGGAAAATTGTTTCATTATGAAGTTTTGATACCTAAAAAAATACTTCAAGAACGCTACATAAGATTTATTTAGAAAATTTTTTGCCTATATTTTATACCTGGAAATTTTTATATTATGTTCAAAAATAATATTTTCAACATAAAAAAGCTTCATAATCTCCGATTTATTTTGTCAATTAAATTTTATTAAAAGCATTAAGCAAGCCATAAGTTTTAATTTTGAACGATATTAAAAAGAATTTCAGTCAGCATTTTTTATTTAAAGTTGAAATTTTTAAAACTCAAGTTTTTCTCATTGTTTTCATCCATCTTCTTTCTCCTCATTTTATTAACTTGCTTAATTAAATGGAACACTCTATTCTTTGGCTGTCTTTCCACATTTAATCACCTCACTACTAACTGTTTCTGTTCTACTTTCAAGGTTTAATCAAATTTTATCTCAAAGTTTCAGCTTTTTTCATTATTTGAATTTTCTTAAAACTTTGTTTTTTTTTCCAAATGATTCATAGTGTGGATTTGAACATTTTAAAAGGTTTCTCGTGTTCAAAAAGTGTTTACCTTTTGGATAAGTAATTATTTCAACAAAGTTTTTGAAAACTATAGATATTTTTGTCTCTTTTTTTGTTTCGAGTATTTATCGGGCTTTCGAAATAAGCCAAATTATTAGCCTAATAAATATTGTCTTAAAGTCACTCTTAACATTTATTTAATGTTGACGTTAATAATCGTCTGAACTTGCGCAAAAACATTAAAATGTCCACGAAAACAATTTTAAATTAAATTTTTTCTTGAAAACACGCATATATAAAGCTAAAGAATTAAAATTTAGGGCAAGGTTTTATCAAACTAATAACTTTAAAGTATTATACGAAAATTTTTGTGTATTTTATGAAAAAAAATTTTAAATTGTCTTTTTATGACTTTTTTAACTACTTTTTACCTTTTCTTGTTCTAGTCTTTCCTACTACAGCAAAGTTAATAAAATTATGTAAATATGTTTGAATATATTTTTAATTTTTTATTACATTATTTTGACACTATTATCGACACTACAGTACCTAATAAAGTTATGTTTAGTATTGAAATAAAATGATAATTACGAAGTTATTTCAACAAAACAGCCTTACATCACAGGAACATTAAAACATCCGGTCACAAAATAATAAGAAGAAGAATATTATTAACATAACAATTTAATGAAAGTAAACAAAAAAATGGATTGAGAATATTTTTAAAATGAAAACAAAATTTTAATTATAAACAGTTTTTGTCGAAAAATTTTATTTATAGAGAAAAAATGTTTTTACAACTGAATAAAATTAGAATAATTTAAAGCTAAATTATTCTATTTAAAATTTAAATTTTTGAAATTGAAATTTAAAAAATTAAAGCTATACAAAAAAATGCATTAATTTTAGGTAAATTTTAAAGAAAATAATTATTCTAACAACGAAACACACACAGGGTATTGATAAGGACAATGCAATGTTTGGTCGACATAGGCTCCAACATCAAACATCATTGTGATTCAGACAAAATGGGAACAGCTACAGGGGCCTACGAAGAACGATTTGTTAATCCTTTAGTAGAAGAATCAAGATTTTTTGTTGAGTCATTTTCGTGTCCGTTACCTGTAAGTTTAGAAGTAAAATATATAAAATTGTCTAATGGTGCTTCTAGAAAGGATTTGAAAGAAGATTTGCTGCTGTTTTTCATGCTAAAAAGTGTGGCATTGAAGAAAGATTTTTGTGATTTTTTTGTTATTTTTCTTTTGTCACGACTGAAAAATTTACTATTTTCATGCTCTATTCCAATTTTAAAAGATTTAAATTCAAATTATTTGCTATTTTATTTTGAGTTGACTTTGTTTTTTGCAATAAGTCGTTTCGAGGTTTTGTTGGTATTTAGATCGATTCTTGCTGAAACTTATGAATTTATTAATCATATATTTTTAAAAATAAAAACTTTTCAAAATTATATTTAGAAAGCTGATAATTTTTTATTTACTTGAAGTGTACAAAAAAATTAATACTCTTTCATATACATCTTCTGGTTTAATTCTATTTCTTTAATCTTCGAGTTTCAACATTTAAAGTTTTGAAAAATTATTTGTCTTGAATAAAATTCGTAATTTTAGTATATTGAGCTTCTTTAAAACGAATTTTTAAAAAGGCCGTTGGGAACTTAGTCTCACAGTAAATAATTATTTGTATATTCTAGGGTTAGGATGGCTCGTGTTGTATCTCGAAATGTATAAAACTAATATTAAATGATAGTATTTCTGAGTTTTAAATTAAAATAAATTGAGTGAAAATGGATCATTCTTACTCAACAAAAAGAGAAAGATTGCAAAAAGTTGATCATTGTTATTTTTCTATAGGAAAAAAAACACCAAAAGTTGTTTTGAGAAAAGCTGAAGTACTTAAAAACTCTCAGAAAAACAACAGAATTTTCGGTGAAGATCACTCATATCACAAAGTCAATGCTTTTGATGAAAATTCTGAAGATGTTGTGAATCAATCTCAAGTAAATATCCAGAAAGTTCCATCAAAAAGTAAGTTACTTTCAAAAATTCAAGTTCAAGCATTTTTGTTTCAAATTTTCATGAAATAACTTAAATTTTTCAAGCCAAATCAAGGCTTGTGCAACACTTTTCACCAAGTTTGGCCTTAAGAGTTATCAAAAGTCAATCAGATAAAGCAGAAAAAATGATTTTGTATGTAAATTATTTTTCTCAAAATGGTAGAAAATTAAAAATTAAACGAACCATTAGAAAATCTATTGAAAATAGTTTAAAAAAGATGAAAAAGTCTTCTGATCTCATTTCAAAATTCAATGATGTTAATCAAAAGGATTCAGACCATAGTTATTTCAGCAAGTAAGGCTTTAAATAATTTAAATATGCTTAAGTTTATCAACATTTTTTTGAATTTACAGGAAGTATCGAAGAACAAAATCACTACCTATGATAAATTCATTTGATAAAAATGTTTTAAATAGTTCAATGGCCTCTTTATCACCATCTCTTCCTGTGCCATTGTATCTTCCTTCATCACCCCTTGCCTTGTCCAACTGTATTACTTCAACAAATAGTCAAAGTCTTAATACCAATATTGATATTTTCCATGAAAAAGATATTGAAAATATGGATGTTGGAAATATAGAAATAAGTGAAAACTTGGAAGATATTACCAAAATTAATAACATACTTTCCATCATACCTAGCCAACATGATCATAGTTATTTAAAATCTTTAAATAAAGTTCAAAGAACTCATTAATTAATCTTTGCTTAAATAATTGATGTCCAAATATATCATTTATTATTAAAAACTGTCAAAATCCCCAATGTTTCATTGATTAAATCATTTTTTTATTTTTTAGCAGCAATAAATCTTCAACTAATCCATTCAAGTCATTAGTCATTTTTTCAATATGCTAATGATTAATTTTTTGTCTTGTTGGCTTGCTCTAGAAAAGCAAATTGGTAAACTCAGTGGTGTTTCAATACTTTTTGTTATATGTATTGAATAATACCGATATTTTTAATTTCGTCGATGCGTGTTAGCTCACATCGAGATATAAAGGTCCGTCATTTCGTCTGTCAAAGTAGATCATATATGCTGGAAAATAAATGTTATTTAATTTTTATAGCGGAAAATAATTCCCCGTTTGATTTGATAAGAAAATTATGAACTATTTTTAAAAATTATCTGTTTATAAGCGATAAAATTTGACAACATTCTGTTCTCAGTTTTAAAATTTATCCTTTCAAAATGAATAATTCATCTTCGTCTTGTTTTTTAGATATTTTGTTGATAAGGTTGCCAATGAATCTAGTGAATTCAGATTTTACATTCTTCTGAGAATCTTCGCTTGATAAATCAAAGAACACCATTTTCATTTTTTTCAGCTCTTCTGCTCCAAATTTTAAGCATATTTACAATGATAACAATTCTAAACTAAAAATAAAATTAATTAAATATTGAAAAAAGAAAACATTTCTATTTAGATACCTAAACCCCTCCATTTTGAGTTTTGAATACCTCTAGAAGATTGAACAATTAGACATTGCTCATCGCTGATTCCTTGACGTTGGATGAAATACTGGAACCTGATAACACAATACCATATGTTTAAAGAAAAAGTCTTTAAAATTTAAAAACATTTTTCGTAAAAGATTATTTATTTTTCAATTATTTAGTTTATTATTAATAATTTCTAAACCAAAATTAGACTTGAAAGCAACAAATTAAATGTATAGTTTAGATTTGTATATTCTTATAGTTACATGTGATATATAAAAACAAGGTTGGAAAATAATACATGCTGATTATATTAATAAACGGTGAAACTCGATAAATAAAACTAGATGGGTTGTTATCAAAAAATCATTGTGTAGACCTTCAAAAATCCGGACAAACTGGGACCTGAGGTTGTCTGGATTTTTGAAGTTGAAATATCGAACGTTTTCAATATAAAACAAGACTAAGCAAAAAGTACTCTTTTTTTATAGCAAAAAACATTTTATGTTGAGTTTTATAGGGAAATTTAAAAAAGCATAAAATGTTTTTATCACCGTATTCATCTCTGATTATAAAAATATTTGCGCTTTCAGCTTCTCAACAGCAGGTTGGCTTGAAATTGGCGGCAGTGAACCCGCAAAAATTTTATTTGTTTGGTGAACATTTTTAAAGAGTGGTATTTAGCGTTTGTTTTTTTTTTTAATTTTGGTTTCTTTTTGATAAGTTTATCTCGGAGCAAATAAATGTGTCACAAAGAAGTTTTTTCTAGTTCTGGTTGTAGTTTAGTTGCTGATTTAGTTAAATCATGAATACAAATTTTCTTTCTAATAATTTCACTTTTTTATCATTTTTTATAATCGCTTTCAATATTGTTTTGTTGGTTTGTACCATATAACTTTTACTGAGGTTCGTGTTAATTCAACTAGAGTAATTGGTATTGATTCTTTAGCTTTTACTTTGGTTTTATATACAATTATTTCTTTAATGATTTCTTTTCTGACAACAATAAGTCTTTCTAGATAATTTTGATTTTTGTTATTGCTATGACACTTGAGTTTTCGTCCTAACTTGTGCCACCCATTTTTAAAATTTTTTTTTGTAGTGAGAATTTTTCTGAACTTTTGATGCTTACGGGTGTTTGAGAGCTAACCTTACTTCTACAAGACGGTGTAAATAATAAAATCTAGTGTCCTGAGACTCCATGTTTACTGATCCGGCTATCTAAAATGTCCAAAAAAAGCTGACTTAATCAGTATAGTTCAAACTTTCATGAAAAATTGCTAATAATAAAGACGTACATCAAGAAACCGCTCAAACAAATCTGAAAGCTTCAATGGTATATGTCGATAAAATGTTCAAATGAAGGATATTGAACATTTTTAATGGTTATTTTTCATAACTTATCGTCGTGTTTATTTTAAGTTATTTTTTATTTTGGTTGTAGGTTCTATCAACTGAACAGTCATTTTGACGTTCCACTACTTAGCTATTTCAAGAAGAGCTTTATTGAAACTACTTTATCAAAGATCTTTGATTTTTGATCTTATCTAAGTGAGTAAGTAAATAACTCATAAAGCGCTTCATGTGCATTTTTTAGAGGCGCTCTGCTATTAACTACTTGAAACGATAGGTTTTGAAGTTTTTGAGAGAAATAGAATAAAAAGAAGAAGATTTGAGGTTAGAAGGTTGAGTTTCTGAAAAGAGAACCAGAGAAATAAAAATCAGCTTCAGCATAAGAGTGAGAAAGATAATGAAAAGCTGAAAGCGGGTAGAGGATCGTAGGTCAGCACGTTTAGGAGGTAATATGAGGTCAGAAGGAGGTAGTATGAGTTTTATAATAAAATGATTCTTTCATTTTAGAACATTCATCATTCAAAAATTTTGTTCATTTATTATTTTGTACTCAATTTAAATACCTTCACTTTAAACCAATGTCAAAGTTATATTCATTT
This sequence comes from Pterobdella sp. o SKG-2022, assembly GCA_964035795.1. Classification (NCBI taxonomy): domain Eukaryota; kingdom Metazoa; phylum Annelida; class Clitellata; order Hirudinida; family Piscicolidae; genus Pterobdella; species Pterobdella occidentalis. The sequence continues at coordinate 22,110,703 of OZ038320.1, read as the reverse complement.
AAAAAATAACCGATTGTTTTAATTAGCTCTTATTTTAAAAGTTATAGTTATATAATTTTTTTAGTAAGCATTGGTTCTTTTATTTGTAATTTTACTGTAGCAGTTCAAATTTTTTTTAGGCTTAGCAAATATAGTACATTATTACATTACACCTTTTCTATCGAAATACATTATCGTTGCAAATTTTTTTCTTTTAATCTCTTTCAATCGGAAGCATATATAGATCTTTTTTCATTTGTGGGTTTGAATTATATGACTGGTATGACTTTATCTTTTTAAAACTATTTTTTCTATGCTATTCTCGAACCAACAAGTGATTACGTTACAAGAAGCTTCGAAAACTTTCAGTCAAACGTTGAAATGAGAAAAAAGTGAAATCTGTTGATCGGAATTCAATACACAAACCAAAAAACTATACTATATAAAAAATGATACTTATAAATTATTTGAGTGAAATTAAAACACAATGGTGTAAAAACAAACTGAATCAAATTAGAAGTTGTCATTAGTGTTCTAAAATTTGAAATTAAACTATTATTCTTGAAATATACCTTTTATTAATAGCTGGTGAATAATTTTCATGAAAAATCAACTTACCAATTATGAATTTCGGTATCATTGTTTTCAGCTGAGTCCAATATTAATACTATTCCATGAGCTTCGAGAGAAAATGCTGGCCAACAATTAGAAAACCTCAAATGATTGTTTATAACAATTATAATATAAATAATATATAATAATAAGTATTTAAATAATAATTATTATTATATAAATAACAATATATATATATAATAATAATATATAAAATTTTAATATAATTATAATAACTATGATAATTATTTATACTTTGTGAACTAAAATCAATTTTTTTAGTTGATTCGCAACCAAATAAAGAGTAAACTTGAAACAAAGCCCAACAAACAAAACCGAAAGATCCGAATCAAATCTTAAAAATCAAAATTTTACGACATGTGGATGTTTTTTATCATAACACTTTCTTTAAAATATGCAAGGTAAACTAATAGTCTTCACAAAATAAATCACTCAAATAATAAAGATCAAAATGTCATATAATTGTAATGTTTCAAAATAAAGCAGTTTTTGTAAACGAATGCAAATTAAAAAGAAATAATTTTTCAACTTCGACAATAAAATTAACAAAAGATCTTACAGCTATATACCCTAGATGAACAAATAAAAAAAAATTATATCATCTAGTAGAATGAGTTTTGAAGAAAATTAAAAATTTAATCTAATCTTTTGCGAAAAAATGCTCAATTTAGGGATTGATTTTTATGTCTCACTTCTTGATCTATCGGTTAATCCCTTTCTTATAATGAATTTTTCACGCTCCTTTTTTTTCATTTTGCTTATACAAAAGAATATTAAAAATCCATATATCAAAACATGATGCATATTTCAAATTCATTAAAAGATAAAAATATGTCTTTAAATATTCACGAATGTGTGTGACAACAAGCAAAGACCGTACCATGCCAAATTTGAGAATAAATTTGAGAAAAATCTCATTAAGTAAGAAAACTTATTCCTCAAAATGATTCTGAATATCTAAATAACAGATTTGACAAAGAGGCTACAACAACCAACAACTAAGAGTGAATCCTATGCATGAAATTCACAAATTAAGAGAGAATCTCAAAAAGAAAAGAGTTATATTATTTAGTGTAAAATGTACGATATCGAAAAAAATTTTTATTTCTAAGATTACAAGGGATTAGAAATATATTGTGAAGATTCTTTGGAGAAAAGAAGGATCGACACTTCCAGTGTTGTGTGGGCTTCACCTGACTAATAAAGTAACATCGAAAAATGATAAGGTAGGTTAGAGTAAGAAACAGAAAGCAAGGTAGAAAACTCAGTGAGCCCTAAAAAAGAAACAGATAATCACTAAGCATTTATGATTGATTGATGATGAAAAGGCTTCATCTAAATTCATTGTTTTTTTGTAAACAGATTCAATCTGGTCAGCCTAAGTAATAGGGATAAAAACGTATTTAAAATACTGGTAACTAATATTTGAAAGATTTCTAATAAAATTAAAGTTATTTTCTAAAATTAGGGGTTGTTTTTTGAAAATTTCAATTAAAAATACATGCGATATTTTTTTAATGTTATAATCTGAAAATATTCATTTAACACATTTTTTCTAGAAGTATTTGAATGTATTAGAAAAGCAGTAAAAACAAAAAAAAACTATGTCAGAAAAGTTGCATGTTAAGCTTGTTAATAATGTGTGTAAAACACTGTAGTTTTTGATATAAATTTTTCGAAAAGGCCAAAAAAGAAAAGTTTAAAGTTTGGACGAGAGATGGAAATTTTTTTGGAACAATGGCAAGATGACAAAAACGAAAAAAAAGAAACAGAATAAACAAATGACTTTGAAAAACAAAAGTATTTTTTCACTTATGAAACTATGAATGTTTGTATATTTATTTCATAAGTTATGACTACGTTTTGGACAAAAATCAACAAACAATACAAAAATTTACAAAAAGTATTAACCTTTCATCTCCACTGCAATCCCATAATTCTACTTCTATAGATTGATTTTTACCTTCATAAAAAACTTTATCTATTTCAAATTCTAAAATGCGACATCCTATTGTAGGGTTGTATGTGTCATTTTGAAAAGAAGCCGTGCACTCAGAGATGAAATTTGAAAATGTTGTTTTACCTGCCTAATTAATTTTTTATTTATTGTTGTAATCAAGTTTTTGGTATTATAAGTCACCTTCAAAGGTCCAATCACTACAATTTTAACTTTTTTCATTCTAAAAATTTTATTTGAGCATTGTTGTCAAGGACAACGGCCTATATAAGGTTTTTTGGTTTTGTTAGTTTAAAAATTCATAAACTTTATTTTTTTAAAAATTATTTCAAATTTGAATTTAACGCTAGTAAAAACATAATAATTTTGACGTGTGGGAAGTCGATTTTTTTTAGGAAAATTAAATCTTTCATAATAATTTTTATTCTTATGTAAGTTGATGCCATTTTAATAATTAAAAAATTATTGACTGTTTTGTTCTAAAAAAATTTTTCATCTTTTACTAGTGTCTATCTAGACGTGAAACGCGTTCATTAATTAAACATAATTTTTTAACCTCTAGTTCTATTTCAGCTTTTACAAAGTTTTTAAACTTTATAAGTTGAATCCAAGTTAATTTAAATCATATTTCATTTAATTGTTAGATAGGCTTCTGATTGTTTCGGATTACATCTGAAGCGGCATATAACAAAGTAAAAATAACTTTATTATAGAAACTAAAGCTATTTATATATTTTTTCAGATAATATAACATGGTAATAAGTTTCTAGTTTTAGAAACTTTGTAAAGGAACTTAATCTTAGGAACTAAACTAAAATTTAAAATGGTGCTATCTCAAAGACAAAAGGAAGATCTGTGAGTTTATTAAATTTCAAGTTCAATTTTCATAGATATCAATTAAATTTTTGCAATATTTTTTGATAAAATTATCTAAAGTTTTGAAACTTAACTTTAAGAAACAAAGCAGTAGCTGATTATCTTTCTGCAAATGGATATGACAGTGCTTTGGCAGAATTCAAAAAAGAAGCTGATCTTGTTGGTTTATGCTTCATAGTTTTCATGTTTTTTCAATTAAATGTTTTGTTTTGAAAATCAATAGTTTAATAAATAAGAAAGCTTTTGAGAATAACTTATAAATAATTTTTTGCTTGTTTTATTGCTCATTTTTTGTCAATTTAATATAAACTTTGATTTGAGAAAAAAGAATTGAATCATTTTATAAATGAATTTTTTTAGTGAAAAAAATTTATCAATTTTATAATTTTCAGCCTTCTGAAATAGAAAACAGATTTGCTGGATTGCTTGAGAAAAAATGGACTTCAGTTGTGAGGCTACAAAAAAAAGTAAGCTTTCAATAATAAAAACTAATTTGATAATTATATATTTTTGACTTTGGCATATTTTAAACTGCTTCAAATTTAGTGTCTAAAATTTTCGACTGCTTTTCTGTTATAATCTGAATTAAAGTAAACTTTATTAGCAAGTATTGCAAGTGTTATTTTGGTATCTTGTTATTTGGTTGGCCAGTGAACTTTTCATTTGACAACAAGGCAAAATGCCAAAGTGTGGGAATGACAGGTCTTGACTTTGATATTTCCAAGTTGGACATTAGCTCGGACTGGCAATTTATAAATATTTTTCTTAAATAAATGGTCTTTTATAAATCATGCTACAATAAAATCAATAATCTAGGTGACTCTTTTCAACCCCAGTTATTAAAGAATGTACAGCAATATAATCTTATTAGATTAAGTAACTTGCTGGCCTGTGAAGTTCAGCTAGTGAAGCATTAGATTCATCATCTTCATTTAATTTCATTTTTCTCTTTTCAAGAGGGATTTGACGAAATCATATGTTTCCATGTTTTTCCTTCAAAGTCTGGCTTTCTTCTAACCCCAGTATTTCATATTCTGTTCCACAAATTTTTTCCAAGTTTTCTTTGACCTAACAACTGGTTTATATTTCTCAAGGTTCATATTGTACATCTTTAGCATTTTTTGGCTTTCCCAATATATAACCAAACCACTTCAATCTTTAACCTCTAAGTCTGTAACATTCTAAGTAACATTAGATTAATTATCTAAAGTTACTGAGTTCAATCATGGATATTTATTTAATACATTTTCAACTTTTATATGACATGAAATGACTTTAATGGCTTAATTCATGTTAAAGAAAAGTTAATAACTCATAAAAAAGTTTTTATAACAACAATATACACACTGGTCTCAATTCACTTTGATAGGTTACAGATTTAGAGGCTAGATTGAAAGAAGTTAGTCAAGAGAAAAATCTTCTAGCAATGCCTGGAACAAGAGAAAAGTCCAATCCTTCAGATTGGATACCTCGGTATGTGGTTCTTGTTGCTTCATAGCATTATTGAGCAGATGTTGTTGATTCACTGTAACCACAAAAGCTATAGCCATGTTTTGAATTTTAATATTTGTTTTCACTATTTTTATTTTTTTAGAACTTTTTCTTATTCTGTCATGCTGTTTATTTTTTGAGGAGCTTTTCAGCTCTCAGACAATTATGGTCTGATTATATGATAATTTTTTTTATAAGAATAATTATTATAAGATTTAATAAAGTAATTTTAATTTTTTTAATGTATATTTCTCAAAAGAAACAAAATTCACTTTCATAGTCTGAATTAAGTTGATGAAAAGATTAACTATTAGTTCATTTAAAGTCAGAAGTGAGTTGAGGGAAACACAAGACTGTAATTTTTTGAAATTTTCTTTTTTTGCATAAAAAACTCAAAGCAGGTCTTGAAAATTATAAGTTTTAATTTTCTGTTTATATTTCCATTTATACATTTATAGGTTATTTTAGGTTGTATTCTTGTGTTTTGAAAAGGTCAAGGTCATCTATCTAATACCAATATATGTGAAGTTCATTATCGGGTTGCTATTAAACAATTGGACAATGAGAATGTTATTGCAATTAATAAGTTTACAATTTTCTCATGATTTTTTAAGTATTAGGTTAATAACTATTAAGTTCAGAAATTAAAAATATTTGAATAATTTTTTTGTAAAACTTGCAATAAATGTATTAAATAACTGCAACTTTTTTTCATAATTATCTCCAAAATTTCAAAAAGATATAAATATTGTTAATCGTATTTCAAAAGTAGGAGTGAATAAATTGGGAAGAATTTAATTGTCGATAAGCTTAGTCTTGTCATAGTATTGTTGAATTGTATCTGAGATTGGAGAAGTATGATGGAATACCTTTGATGTGGACTTGGGTTAATGTTTGAAGATACCTATGAGAGGGTAAGGTCGTGGAAAGAAGTCAGTGTTCTCATGGTAAAGGGAAATGAATTTCGGTGATATTATTTGAAGATAGATAAATAGTTATAAGTATGACTTCAGTCTAATACATTTATCCTTTTTGAAGGTTTATTTCATGCAGAAAACTTGAACTTTGATGAAGTTGACTTTAGTCATAGAGTTGGAAAGCTATAGTTTTGGGCTTTTTACCTTGAGATTTGCAGTTGTGTGGTCATTGTTTTTTGGATTCATGATGCAATATTGGCAGTTGCATTAAAGCATTATATTGATTTTTTATGAGATTCATTGAGGATAGGGTGAGAGGAGTGCAGTTTTAAAAGCACAGTATGATCTTTTCATCATTACATCATTCTTTTAATTTTTTTCTAGTTCCATGATGCTGGGTAGATTGAAAAGTATTGATTGTAATTGTTCGAAGAATATAAAAACTTTTAATATCAAGTTTATATAGCAGTGATGAAGTACAATAGCCCGAATCTAAAAGTGAAGACAACAAACACAAAGTATTTATTAAATGACAGAAAGCTTTTTGTAAGGCTAGCTTACATTATCAAATGATAATGTCATCTCTCATGTTCAATAAGGTTATTTTCAAAAAGATTTCTATATAAAAAATAGCTTTACATAATAAAAATAAGAAAACTATAACAATGATCTCAAGAATTTGATAATCTTCATATCACTATAATCAAAGTCCTTATTTATTTTTTTAAATGTTTTGATATGATCATATAAAACAAATATCACTGATAGTTAACTGTTATACTAAACTATGCTTCAAACAAGATCAACTCATTGTATGGTTAAAAATAATTTATTGATTGAAATGAACTGAAAAACAAAATCTTTTCAATGTCTAAATAATGAATAAAGTTTTTTTATAAGCTTTCCATCCTTTAGCTTTACTAAAGAACTTAAACAACATAACACCCATCTTCTCATTCAATACATACCCACTCTTAACAACTTTAAACAACCATCACTGTTCACCATACCTAACTGTATAATTTTCTATATGTCATTAATAATATTATCAAGAATAGTATTAATAAGAATTGATTTGATTAATAATAATTATTGTTATTATGTCGTTATTCCTTTTATTCATCGAACAGACCTCCTGAGAAGTATGCCTTGATGGGCCACCGAGGTTCAGTCACCAGGGTAGTTTTCCATCCAGTTTTCAACCTCATTGCTTCTGCCTCTGAAGACGCCACTATCAAGGTTTGCATTCTTGCCATTGCTGTCGACGTTGTCGCTTTCTATTTTATTGATAAGTTTTTCAACGGTCAACTTAACGTTTAGGTTTTATGCAGTGCTTAATTCATGCGCATTATTTGTTTTCATCATGACGAATACGAATTATTTAATATTGCAAGCAACATCATCTTTTATGCCTACAACATCATAACTATCGTTATATGGCATTATTAAATAAAAGGTATTATTTATTAATCTATATTACAAAGTGAATAAATTGATAAATGTATTGACGCTGTCTAGATTCTGTTGTTTTTAGCTGTAGGCATAGAGTTATTATTATATATATTATAGTATAAATCTCAAGTTTAATTGAAATAATACACATTATATAACCATCTCTTTTTTCATTCATATAGTTCAGGTTTTATATCACTAAAAATTTTTTGATAATTTATAAGTTTTTATAGATATTTTTTTTTTTTAATGTTATCAATTTTTCACACAAGATGACAAATTCTAAAGGTTCTTTATTACTATCCTTAAAATAACTGAGATACCATATAATTTTATACCTGCTTCTTGTATTATTAATATTGTAATTGTTTCAATTATAATTTTTTTATTATTTTCACTTTATTATCCCAAAATTATTTATTTTTTAACTATGAAATTTGATGTTAATAGCCGACATATCAGCCCTTTACATACATGATGTAATTAAGATTACAGCTTAAATGGCAGTAATTAATTTGTGACAAGTGTCATGTAGGTAATGATTTTGTGGTGCTCTGAAATTAGTTAACGTGCAGGATTCATTATTCTATATAAACGTAATAGGATTAAATAACATCAAAAATAATGCTTTTTGTGATGTTTTTGAAAGAAATTTTTTGTAATATTTTAAATTTGAAATTTCTTAGAAAAGTCTATTTTTTTCATCCAAGTACGATTTTTTTTTCTATAAAGTATCAATGTCATGAAAACTGAGTTTTTTCTTGTAATTGCTCATCAACTTCTTCATATATAAATATATTTATAAATTGAAATAGACTGCAAAACAAAGTTGTAGAAAACAAATGCAATTAAAAATTTTTGTTGTCTTTTTTCTAAAATTCATAATTATGTTCATAATCAAATACTTTTATCAAAGTAGTTTTAATGCATACCAATTAACTAATAATTTATTACATGATTTGTTGAACAACACTGATAGATATGGGACTATGAAACTGGTGATTATGAACGAACTCTCAAAGGACACACTGATTCGGTGCAAGATCTTGCCTTCGACCACACTGGAAAGTGGCTCGGTAAAATCCAATATTGTTGTAATTTTTATAACAAATATCAGTCAATGGTACCGTTTAAAGTTTATTTTTGTAGTTTATCTAAAATCATTATCTCATACACACAAACATCATCATTATCGTTTTACCTTCGTTTCCATGTTAGCATGGGTTGAACAAACACAAACATGAATACATAATTCAAGTTGATTTTTTTATTTAAATCTCAAATTCGATATGCAATTCTCATTTATTTATCTATTGATTAATGTATTTGATCTTTTGTTTGCAGTATCATGCTCAGCTGATATGACAGCTAGACTGTGGGATTTTCAAGGATATGAATGCGTTAAAACTATGAGAGGTTTTGTTAATAATAATATGCAATATACATTGTTTCAAGTGATTGTTTCAATTAACACAAAACATCACAATGTACTATGCTAATACATAGATTCATCAGGCTTATGTTTAAAATAACTTCAAAAAACAACCCGTAAATAAAAGCATTATCATACATGAAGCATCCATTAGTAATCACTGTTGCTTCAACTACCATTGAAAACATCACTACGTTCAAACAAAAACATAAATAAGTTGAAACGTTAGCTATTTCTCTATGAGAAACAAACACGAAGTTTATTATCACTCGATAATGGAAGGTTTTTTTACTAGAAGTTTCGTTATTTTTGTATAATACTTCGTGTTTGTATTTCACAAGAGTGTGTCAGGCTATTTTACTTCATCATAGATATTTTTCATCAAGAAAAATCACCAAAGCATTGAAAACATTTAATCATTGATCAATAATTTCAACTTGGACGTTAGCTAGGGCTGGCAGTCTTTAAAAATTTTTCCCTAATAAATGTTTTTTTTTATAAATTACTCTATAATAGTATCAATAACCTAGGCTGACTGCTGTTAACTTCAGTTACTGGAACATGTACATCAGTATAATTTATATAGATTAATAAAATCACCTAGGCCATGACCACAACGTATCATCTGCCACCTTCATGCCTAATGGAGACTACATTGTCACTTCATCTCGGGACAGGACCATTAAGATATGGGAAGTGGCCACCGGGTTAGACCGTCATATATTTCAGAATAATGGGGAAAATATCATATCTAATTTATGATCATTTTAATTCTTGGAGCCAAACATAAATATTCAAATGAAAACGCTTTTTTGAGTTTATTTTAGTACACGAAGCTTTTGGTAAAATGAACTTACATTCTCAAATAAATTTGTACCTACATTTGAGAAACTCTAACGAGTGTTTTTCTTTGAATATTTTATGATCATAATTGCAACGTTTCCAGACTCATCAGAACACTTTTCAAAGTTAACTAACTTAATATTTTTTCAAATGGAGTTTGAAAAATCCTTGCAGCTACTGCGTAAAGACTCTGACGGGGCATAGAGAGTGGGTGAGGATGGTGAGAGTGAACGATGATGGTAGTCTCCTAGCTTCTTGCTCCAATGATCAATCAATCAGGTGTGCTTTAGTATTGTGTTGTCAATCAATAAACATATTTCAAACAGTCAAATAGGTTTGCGTATAAATTTAATTAGTACGGAAACTTACAAACTCATTTCATTTCATAGCCACCACCAGTCATTTCTCATATGTTTGGCACTACTCTTAACGTCATTCACTCATCGCATTGTTGTATGGCATTGAAATTTACTGTATAAATTGTAGGGTATGGTCAGTGCAAACAGGGGAGTGCAAGGCGGATTTGAGGGAGCATGAGCACGTGGTGGAGTGTCTTGCTTGGGCTCCTGCCAACGCTGCACCTTTCGTTTGTGATGCCGCTAATATCGATGTTAATATACTCGTTTTTGTTAATACATTAATGTATTTTTATTTCTTTTTTTTTAAAGTAATGCATTATTTATCTATATTTAAAAAAATATTTTGTTCATTGTATAAGAATAAATTTTTAGTTATAGCATAAGCCTATGAATGGGTGAAATGGAGAGAAAGGGTTAGGTCGTGGAAAGAAGTCAGTGGCGCCTTGGAAAAGGGAAAGATGCTGACTATAATAAAATGATACTGAATGATATTTAATTTTTATTTATCAATTTAAAATTTTAGAATCAATTTTCAAATTCAATATGATCAATGTGTGTTTATAAATTTTGGTCCAGTATTTTTAAATTCCAATTCCAGTAATTATTCATTCTGTTAATCTTTTTTGATGAGAAGGATGAGTAGTTTTGTTATAAATTTCAATCTATCTACATTTCACACTCGTTTCAATCTTGTATTACAATGGAAAACTTCATTAAGTCTCAGTATTTTGTGCACTCTTATTGCTCTCAACTAAATCTTCAATACTGATAATTTAATGTTAAACTAGTTACTAAACGATAGGTGAAAAGTATTCAGAACCCAGGACCTTTCGTGGTGTCAGGCTCTAGAGACAAAACCATCAAGGTGTGGGACATTGGCACTGAGATGTGCCTCTTCACCCTGGTATGTGTCTTCGTGCAACATGAAATTTTTATGATGAGCTTAAAAGCATTAATAGTAACTGATTTTTTTAAATTTTTATTGCAATGGGGAAAATTTGTGAATAAGTTGAAATTTGAAAAGCTTAAAATTTTATTAAGTATTAAAGTTTACCAAATAAGAAGCAGTTATAATAAGATGATGTGAATCTTGCAACACCAAGGTGGGTCATGACAACTGGGTGAGAGGCTTGAGTTTTCACCCTAGTGGCAAGCACTTGCTCAGTGTGGGTGATGACCGCAGTCTCAGGGTGTGGGACATCAAGAACAAGCGCAACTACAAAACCCTTGACGCACATCAACACTTTGTCACGTCTCTCGGTTTGTAGACACTTTTGGACTTTCGAAATATTTCCCGCCTTTGTGTTTTTGATGTTTTATTATATAGCTTTAAAAACATTATTGACTATTTAAGGTTAAATTATTTGAATATATAAATCACTCAAAATTATAGTTATATTGTCAAATATCTACAGACTTCCATCGCACCACCCCTTTCATGATAACGGGCAGTGTGGACCAGGCTGTAAAGGTGTGGGAATGCCGTTGAAATCACAGCCGATGGGTCGAAGAGGTATGGTGGCACTTTCGTTTTCGCATTGAAACCAACCTTTTCGTTATACCCGGTCTAGGTGGTTTACATGATGAGTAAGCTTTTCTTTGGATTCACTTTAGTTGTTGATACCAAAATCTTTAGAAACTGTAAATTATGTAGTATCACCGATATTATTTTGCTTGCAAGCTTTTCCAAATGTTCAGTTTGCAAAAAAATTTTTCGTTTTACTTTTAATTGAATTTTTTATTTGTTATACTTTTGGTTAGTTACGATTGTCTTTAAACCTGTCTTGATTTATTTATTTTTATTTCTGTCTCGATATGTCAAACACGAAAATCTTCAAGATTTCTATAAATACTTGAAGTTATTTATAAAAGAATGTTAATTTTCAATGATAATACCCAATGCTTAAATCGTTGGATTTCCTCTATTATATTAGTTTTAATAATATTCATAAAAAGTTAACAATTCAAAGTAACGTTCAGTTCTCTTTATGGCATAATTAAGTTTCATATACATAAATAGAACTGTAATCTTCTAGTTCTAGCGTTGTTTGCTACTTTCTATTTCAAAATAATGCAGTTTTTGTCATTTTGAAGGTATAATGAATAAGTGAAAAATTGTGTGCTATCAATGACAAGGGCTGATTTCAAACGGTTTTTGTTACCAAGTTTTACATATATATTACAATTTAAAACCTGGTGTTACCAACACTTTAATAATGTTTGATCCATAAATTCTGAATGATACTTCGTTGTGTGTTAAGATTCAGCTTCTTGTAAATAAATTTTCCATTATTTATTGAACGCTTTGAGTTTGAATAATCGAAAGTTTTGGTAATGATAGTTTGGTGGCTTTGCCGAGGTTTGTCTAATGAAGGTTTTAGTTTTTAATAAAGGGTCCAGGCTTAATAGATTATTTTAACAAATTTCATGGTAGATGAGTGATTAGACTAAACATAATTTGATTGAAACTTCATTTGCTCTATTACACATAGTATTAAAAGCTCTTTTGCAGAATTCTTATCGTGATTGTAGCACGCTTTAATTGAAACGCCGTATATTATCGAATCACTTTATTTAAAATATAATTAAAGATTATTCAACATTGTCTATCTTCTATGTGGTGTTTCTATCAAACTTGCTTCAGTGAAACCTATAGCTTTCTGTGTATATTTTTTGGCTGTAAATGGAGTAATCTTCATTTTTGTTTGATTGCATATTTTATGTGATTTTATTGAAATTTTTGGTTTTTATATTGTTTCTCATTATGAACGTGGAGGTAGGGAGTTTGATATGTGTTGGCTTTTATCATTTATCCTTAAAAACTAATGTTTGTTGGAAGTTAGATACATTGATAGATAGACTATTACTAATTCCCCATTTACCATTAATATTACTAATTGAAGTGACGTGATGTATAGAGGTTATAGAGTGGTACTGAAAAAATGTAATGGGACATCTTCCAAGTATATGTTCATATTAATATTTAAAGCTTTTAAATCAAGTCAACTTAACTTATTAGATGGTAAAGTTCAATTTATTATTCTGAATGTGCATATGAAAGCTTGTAAAAGTTAAAGAATAGGTTTGTTCGAACAAATAAATTATATGTATAAATATAAAATCGACTCAAGTCATAAAACTGATCAATTTCATTAGTTTTAATGAAAATTTATTGAATATTGTTTAAAAAATTAGCTGATTAGAAATTAACAACTGCAATAGTGTTATTATTACAAACACCAACCCACCTAAGAATAAAATTTAACTGGTTTGTTTCAAATTACTCACTCTTCTAAGTTTCATTTCAAATTCAAAATTCTCATTTAATTAAGATTTTAAATTTTATTCAATTGCCAAGTATTTTCCACTTATATAATTTTGGCAAATATGTTAACATGATATTTTGAGTTTGTCGCACGTCTAATGAATAACCTATGTAATAAATGTGGTTTTACTAATTTTTTTAGTAAAATTTTCTTATTATTATTATTATAAAGATCTTCTCAATCATTTCTCACTAAACCCGCTTTAATATTTGTTGGCTAGCAAATTTTGCGCAAATATATTGAATGTTATCTTGCTTGTATTATGGAAATTACACTAAAATATTAACCTTGAATAATTAAGTTGAAAAATATCGTAAGATAAGTGAAATTCAGCTGAATTTATTGACAATTCTAAAAAATAAAACGTGAATTACTAAACAAAAACAAATAATTTGGTACAAATGTTCTGCAAAAGTTTATATTTTTAACAAATTTGCTTTTATCATCGATGTAACTCAGTAATATGAAATAACATGTTGAAAAATATCATTTATGAAACAGAAAATCTAATTTCTATTAAAAACAACCGATTTAATGCAAGTTGAAACCACTATGAGCAACAAATGTCAAAATAAATAATTGCACTTCGTTAAAACTGTCATTGCTTATCAATTAAAATGTATATCTTTGAGGCACTATAAATCTTTGAACACTGTGTCTAAAAACTAAATAAAAACTCTAGAAAAAATATGAAGCAACAATAAGTAATTTTAGAATATTTTGAAAACTATCGTTAGCCACAAACTCATCAAAAACCAAAAAAAGTTTTTGGCAATTTTGAAAAATCAAATAAATTTTTAAATATAAATAGATAAATGCATATTACTGGAGAAAATTGGGATTCTTGAGCAAGCTTACATATTTGGATATAAAAGGAAGAAAACAAGCATAGATTAAAGCATAAACTTCAATAGAAATTTAATGCTGAACTTTGATTATCACAAAAATTAGATCTTTGTAGAGTTTTTAAATATTTCAATAATTTTTTTCTCTTTTTTAAATGAATGGCATTATAAAGAAAAAATATTTTTGGGGTGATAAAGCTGTAGACAATTAGAGTTGGTCATTAGGCTGCCAATAATTTGTTGAAGTTATTTAAAGTATAGATCTAATATCACTAACACAATGCGATGAAAACTATAAACTACAATCTGATATAAACCACAAATTTGAATAAAATGTATGAATAATTTAACTGAACAGTTTTATAACAAGAGGGTAGACAGAGATTAATCTCAATATAAAACTAAGAACACCGTTTTAAAAACTATTTAACTAAACCTTTATTATATATAATTAACATTTATGATAAAGTAGAACTTACAAAAAAATCTTGGTTGTTTGAAAATAAATTTATCTACAACATATTTAACTTTTAAAGATTAAAACCAGTATAAAATTTCCATGAATCGTTTTAATCCTTTCCTTCTATCATAAGATAAATCTTTTGCAGAATAGCTTTCGAAAGTTCCATAGCCTTCTGGGCTGTATCGGATTTGCATTCATCGTGAGGAATGATTACGAAATCAATAGGAGCTGGATTGTAAAGCTTGTTAGCGTTCCCAACAATATCTTGCAATTCTAAAGCCAGTTTCCTGAGCTCTATATCTTCTAGAGAAGAAACTAACACACCTAAGTCGTGGCTATAACTTGTCGATGCATCGATAAAATGTTGGGCTGCTTTCAAAGCTTTTTCTGCCGCCTGTTTGAACGTTTAATGCATAAAATTTAGCATTTATATATTGAAAGCTACAATTAAAATCATATAAAAAGAAAGAAAGAATTAAATACTTGATGGGCTTTGATGTAGACCCATTCATAAGCTGGATTGTTAACTGAAGAAAAGTCATTATCAGCTGCCTTCAGATCTTCTTCTGCCTGTCTAAGAAATTTTCTCGCTTGTGCAGGTTGAGGGTTTGAGCTTGCAAATGTCGGTGGCACATCAAAATGGAAGTTTCTTGATTGATTTGTGAATTTATATTCTCTGTTGAAATTTTCTCTATATCTTTCTTTTTGTTCTTTATGCTCTTTGGCTCTACGATTCATCTGTTCAAAAAACTGTTGGTAATAATAGTAAAAGTTTTCTTGGAAAGAAGTTGATTTCGCAAATGGGTTTCTAGCGTCAGCATGGAATGATTGATGGAAAGAATCATAGGTTTTGGGTCTTTTTAGTCCAAGCTCTAATCTTTCTAATTCAGTTTGAATATGCTGAGTTAAGCTAGTAGCAAGTTTGATATTGCCAGAGTTTTTGTCAGGATGCCATCTCAAATATAAGCTGAAAGTTTTTAAAATAAAATTTTTTAAGTAAGATTAGTTATTCAAAATATTATGAAATTTAAAAATTACCGTTTAATTATCTTTTTTCTCTGCGAGCCTTCCATTTTCCATGCTTCTTCCAGAGTATTTGAAATTTCATTTTTCAATTCCATCTCTGACGGCATCTCTTTTTCATCTTCGTCTGAAATTTCTTTTTTTGGATTATTTTTGTTGCCTGTTTCATCAGTTTCTCCAGAGTTTGTAGAAGCTTTATCTGAATCGTGAGTAGAGTTTTCGGACATTGTACTTTCTTGTCTATAAAAGACAGAATCATCCCCAGTGGCTGTATATTGCTTTTTGAAGGCAAATTTTGTATATTTCATAGGCACAAGCGCGTTTGAAATAACTTGATTAGATTTTTCTTCTTCTGAACTTTTTTTGAAAACTTTTTCATTTTCTTTTTCATTCAAGTCATCATCTTTTCCCACATAACGTTCTACTCTATGAAATTTATACAAGTCTGCAGCTGATACTTCAATGATTTCTCTTTCTTCTCCTATGTTAATTTTATACCTTTGCTGTAAAGCCTTTTTTGTATTTTCTTTTTTATTATCCTGTTCATTTTTGATACTTCCACTACTTGAAAAAGTTCTTTTTTTTGGAGAATTTTCAGTATTAACATTACTGTGAATAATGGCGTAAATATACGTAGGTTCCCCAGTGAATTCATCATATATTTCATATCCAACGTATTCACCGGCTTCGAAAAATCCAAAATCTTCCTTCAAAAGATGATGGTCTTCAATATGGATGAATGAGCCGGCTGGTGGGAGTGTTGATGTGAAAAGATCATTTTTGTTGCTTCGGTCAGGTCTTATTTTCAATCTATCCAAGACTTTTGAAATTGAATGGGGTGGGCAGCCCAAAATAGGCTGAATATAATGAATATTTTGTTTCAAATAATTTCCGGTAATTTTGTTCACTATTTCAGAAATCCTCACTTGTAGTTCGTCATCTAATTTTGATGATTTGTCGATATAAATTTCCCAATAAAGTATTTCTTTTTCAGTATCATAAAGCTTTTCAGAAAAGCATTGGCTTTCGCTCTCACTTTCAAAAACTTTTGAATCAGAATAAGCCAAGTAGGTTTTTACCTTTTCTACAGCATATATATTAATTTCTTTGAGCAGTCGTTGTATTTCATCAAAAACTTCATGTTTTATTTTATGTCCAGTTTTTTTAGATTCATGCTTAATCAATCTAGCAAGCCCTAGAGAAAAGGCTTTTGTATTAAGTTGACATTTGAGTTTGTTGGCCACAGCGTTCATGTATTTTGTTTCATAAAATTCTTCTTCAAGTCTTTCATTTATTAGTTTTGATAAGAGTTTTGGCCTCAAATGATCTGGAAGTCGCTTAACCATGTCTGAATGGGGTTCGTTTACTAATTTGCATTCATTTAAATTTATTAAAAAATGTTCATTAAGATGTCCCAGTCTTTCTTTCCAAGCCGGTTCATCAATGTAGACAATTTTTGAAGAATCCATAAGAAACCCACTGATTGTAGGTAAATAGAGAACTATAATTTCATTAACCACATTTTGATCAAATTCAGTTTCACAAAAAACGCTAAAAAATCCATGAACAGCTTTGAATACTTTTTTCAATTCATTAGGATGAAGTCTAGCTTGGGGAGCCTCTGAATAGATACTTTCCAAAACAGCCGCATATTGTTTTACTGTAACATTGAGTGTAGCACCAAGTTCGAGAAAAAGTTTTTTGAATTCTCCAAGTTCTAATGGTATTTTATGGAGATAGTTAGTGATTTGATTTGTCTGATGAAGATCTATGACAATTTGTTGAGGGCACATGAAAGTCTGGCCCATGTTTGAAATTATACATGGAGTGCTTCGTAAAGAATAAATTTTCTCTTTCGTATCATCATCTTCATTGAAATCCTTTTTTGAAATAACCATCTGCAAATACCCGTATATCTTTTTCAAAATATCTATTCTCAGGTATGTTTTGTATTCTGCATTATTGTTTTCATCTATATTGACACTGCAGATATTGTTCAAATGCTTGATTACCAAGTTAAGTGGAGGTTGTTTTTCAAGCTTTAAGTTTTTGCTCACAACTGCCCATAAATTCTCCATATCATTATACATCTCTGTATCTTGGTTAAAAGTTTTTTCAATCATTCTGAAGGGATTGGCCCATTCAGGTATAATATACGAAACACTCCACACTAAAGCTTCATGTTGTTCAGTCAAAGCTTCTTCAAATGCTACAAACGTTGTTAGATTTTCTTCGCAATTTTGTTTATCGTCGTAAGCCGGATAAATGGCTCTGTGGGCGGATTTAACTTTCACAGAAGGAATAAATCTAATAGATGATATAGAGTCTAAAAATCCTTCATCTGATAAGAATGGACAATTAAATAAATTTGCAACCAATGCTTTTGATTTTTCGATTGTCTTTTCGTTGAAATCTGTGTAAGCTTCTTGTTCAATTTCATAGGCAAACTTTAGAAACAAATTTATCGTTAAAGAACTTTGCAAACCAATCAATCTCATAAATTCTAGCCATTTAAACTCTGAATATGGCGCTGGAGGAAAGACATTTTGATCGTTGTCAGAGAAAAGTGTTTTGAAAAGCTTGTTTCTAGGATCGAAAAAATGAGAAGCTGGAAAATAGTTTGAACCGAGTTCATCCTCCAAAATAATGAAGTTGAGGTCTTTTAAAATTTCTATTATTTCATTTCTTTCAATATTGTTCTCATCGAAAATAATTTTGTCCTTTAAAAATTTCAAGTGAACTTGCCAATTATTGGTGTCGATTGAATGGAAATTTGGTAAAATGAACTTTAAATAAAGTTTGGACGATGAGATTAATTGACAATTGAGAGATTCGTACAGATCACTGAACATGGCATTTGATTTCAAAAACAAAATGTTACTGTTATTGATGTTGTTCAAATTCATATGCGGTATTTCCTCAAGTAGAATGTAGACTTCATAGTCAAAAAGAGCTGTGAAATTGTCGTCAATAGTTGTATGAATAGGAAGATTTCTAATCAAAATAATTGTTTCATTGTTATTTCCCCAAACACTGACAGAATCAGAAAAGTACTTTTTCAAAAGGTATGACTCATTGACACCGAAAGAATTTTCAAAATGTGCTATTGCAAATGTTAAAGCTTTTGCAACTGATGGGGGGTCTTCCAAATTCGAAATAAGTGGTTCGACAAAAGTGCTGTCATCTTTTTTAAAAAAATCTTTATCAAGTTCTGGTAAGTTTAATTTTCGCAAACAGTTTTTGATGGGCGAACTCATAATACTGTTTTTTGAAAAATCAAAGACGAAATTGAAGTTTTTCAAAGAAAATAAATATTTTGAAGAATTTTCTACTGCTTCATTGTTGAAATATTTGACAACAACAGGCAAAAGACACCAATCTTCTATAGGTTTCAGACGATTCATGATTTCTTCTTTTTTTTCAAAACTTTTTGTTTCATCTCTCATGAATTGCCACATTATACTAAGCCATTGAATATTTAGAGAAGGTGAAAACTTAAAATCATCATTCTTAACAAATTTTTTATTTTTAAATATATCTTCTGAAAGGACCATTGGTAGAATATTAGAAAACTCGTTAATATCTAACTTCAAAAATACATTGTTTCTCATAGAATCATTGATCAACTGGATCTCGTCAAGAATTGATAAATGCATGAACTTGTAGCCATGTTCGGGAAATAAATTAGAAAAATTTGTAATATAGATCTGATTTTTTGATGAAAACGGTCTCAAAATATTATCAGCAGTAAGTTTGAAAGGCAGATTTCGAATATTTAAGCAAAAAAAATTTAAATCTTCAAGGCAATACTGTAACAAAGTTCTTAGCTCGTTTATGTTGTTAAACGGTGTATTTAATAGAGGTTGTGGGAGGTTTTGAAGATTGCAATTTGTAAAATTAGGACTACAACTACCAAAGTAACTTATTACAGATTTGGGAGATATTGTTTCAACTTTTATACCGGAGTTCGCAAAGCATCGATAAATATTCATGTTAGCGTGCAATAACGGATATTTCAATTTTAACAAAATTTTTCTCAAAACTTCGTTTTTGCTTGAATAACGAGTGAATTTCGATCCAGTTTTAGATAATGATTTATCGTCGACAAATGTTTCATCTAAATCATCGAAAACAGGTTTGAAAGAATTTGCTTTGCTGATAGAAAACCAATTAATCGAATGCGTTTCTTCTTCCATCAAATATCCATCCTCTGTTTTGTATGACTGTGATTGGACGCTTGTATAAGGAATCACAAATGATTGGAATTTTGAAATTTTTTGATAAACACCAATAGCATTTAATTTCCATAATGCGGAAGTATTGTCATTGAAAATTGGGAAGATGTTGTTGTAATAGCTGAGATCAATCTGAATAGAATCGTCATTATAGGGTTGGGAATAGTCACGAACCATATGAGTCATTCTTTCTAACATTGAAACATAAGCATTTGCAATAACTTCATAAAACAAAAATTTGTTCCATTCAGTTTTGGCACTAATTTCTTGTTCATCGTACCATAAATTTCTTCTTGTTTCGTAATCAAGAGCAAAATGACCGTTAACGTGCACTTGGAATTCGCTGATTAGAGGTAAAGGTAAAAAGCAGAAAAGTTTTTTGGCTTTTGCTTTACTTACTTTGAGGTTGTTTCCATCAACAAGAACAGCAACACCTCCTTGAGGCATAAGCAGTAACTCTTTGTTTTTGAATGCTTCTATAATTTCATCAGCTATTTTTACATCTTTGTCACAACCCAAAACCTGCGTCACCAACCACGTCTCCCAGTCTCCTCTAGTGTGAACTTCTATGATATAGGAGTTGAGGGTTTTTGGAATTTTAAGCAAGTTTACTGATCTTTGCGTATCGGCCAATTTTTTCTTCAATTCTGAAAATTTCTTCAATTCAATCTCGTCATTTTCATTCATTTTCGATTCTACAACGTCTATTGTTTTATATTTACCAGTTAACCTGTCAATTTCGAAAAAAGAAACTTTTCTTATGTTTTTTAGAAAAAGCATACAATCAACTAATTCTGCCAAAAACTTTTTGAACAAATTATCAATAAAATGAGATGTAATGACTTTGTCAGATAACTCAGAAGATTGACTCATTTCTTCGTTTCTAAGCGGAAGTCGAAACATGGTACCATTGCTCATATCGAATGTGTCTTCGAGATAGCAAGAGAATACATCTGGAAACAATTGTTTTAAACCTTGGATATCTTCATAACGCCTACCAGGCATTTGAAGTGTTGAATCAGGAACATATCTGGCATGAGGGTCAAAAATACATAATGTTTCTGGAGTATTTGGACCTCTAGTCAAAAACGATGGAACGTCTGTAAGATGGTAAACACAGTTGAAGCCTACACCATATTGACCAGTTTTGTTTGGGTCATTTTTTTTGCTTCCTTCTCCTAGTTTCTGAATAGCTTTGAGATCATTTTCCCTAAAGGGCATGTCGTTGTAAATACATAAAGCTGGTCCTTGTAATGGCTTCCAGGATTTATCAAAGATGCGTTCGGTTGAATGTTGTCTGTCGTCTTTGATGTAACATATTTCTCTAGCTCCAGAATCATCAGCATTTTGGAGAAGTTCTTTCAAAATTTCTTTATCACATGGATACCCTGATAATATATTCCTCAATCTATTTGTCAACTTTTCATGTTGACCAAAAGGTATTCCTGTTGAATGTTTTTTCAATGTTTCTTCTCTGTTTGTATTTACACCAAGTCGTTTAGAAACTGTAAAAGGAATAAGAGGATGTGAAAAATCTACCGCTCCACTTTTTGGCAGCCATTGACACTCGGGTTCATTGAAGCACAATTCTGAAGCTGACTTCAATCTTTCAGTTGCATCAGGAATATATATTGGCCCAAAAGTGAAAATAAGGTTCTGGATAGAAATTTTTTCTTCTGTCATACATTCATTCAAACAATTAACGATTTGAATAGCTTTTCTTATTTGTGGTCGATCCAATTGATCATTGTCAAATTTTTTTTTCATTTCTTGCAAAGCTTTTACGTAATCTGAAGCTGCGAAATTATCTCTAACACCTATAGTTTTGAAAAGATTGTAGAAATGTCTTTTTAGTGAATCAGGCAGCACAAATAAATATGGCATGCAAATTGAGTGTTGAAAGTTGAAAGCAACCTTTGTGGCTTCTAAAAATCCGTTTGGAGTTAAAATGAATGGTTTAGATTTCAATGAGTTTATAAGAAATTTTCGAACTTCTGCGGTGTTGAATTGAAGTTGTTTTTGTAAGAAATCATAGATTTCGTAGCAAATAGCTTTTAGTCTGTCTTGAAATCTTGAATGAATAATGGACTCAATTTCAGGGTGTTCTATGATAGAATTCAGGTGTTTTATAACATCTTCTACGGAAGGTTCACATTGTTCAATCGTTAACAACAAAAACTTAAAAACTCTGTTTCCATGAGGAAATAAACTTTTATCGATCAATGGTCGCACACTGCTGACCAAGTTTATGGCTTCAAAAGGATAAGCATCTTGAGGTCTTAAAAGTGTAAAATGATCAAATTCCTCTCCTTTCCACTTCAACGGGTAGTTTTTAGGTTTTTGAAGTAAAGTTAAAAAAGGTGTTAGAACAAATTCTTCTCGTATTTCTTTATAAGTTGTTTTATTGAAAACTGCGGATGCTTCGTTTTGTTCCAAAAGTGTATCAAGTATCTGTAAAATGGCCCTTATCAATTTTCGAAGAGTTTCTTCGTTTGAATTTAATTGGGAAACAGTTTTAGCTCTATCTAGCATATCTTTCCATGAAATTTGTTCTACTTGACTTTTCATTCCAATTGTTTTGAGCAAAGCAAGTGTTTCTGGTTGGGAGTAGGAACTTTTGGATAAAGGAAACTTACCATCTGATTCTGTATACATACTTGCCAAAACCGAAGTTGGATCTATTAGTTCTTCAATATAGGATAACTTTTCTCCATCTGGTGTGACTGGAATACATTTGAATTGTTTCAATAAGTCATTCAGATCCAATCTTTGGAGAGATAATGCATATAATAAAAGAACATTCCTTGATTTAGGATTCACATGATCAATATTTGGGAAAAAAATTTCTTTGAAAAATCGAAAGATGCTAAAATTATTCGGTAAATTTTCTATTTCAATTTTAGAGTATGATATGGATTCTTGCACCCATTCATTAAAATAAACCACTATTTGATTTGTTTTAAGCACGTTTTTGTTTAAATCACTAAAAACTTCATAAGCAATTTTTCCCATAGTAGTTTTTGAAAACTGAAAATCGATAAACATTGAGTTCTTAAAAGATTTCCATTGATATTCATCAGATAAAATTTCATACTCCTCTGTGTTTGTGATTGTACTATAGAACTTTTTCACCATCAATTCACACGAAGAAGAAATCAAATTAGCATCAGGCCATAGTGATGTGAAATTATAAGAGCTTTCTGATTTTGAAATATGGCTCAAATCTTTCAAAAGCTTCATATAAGATTCAGTAAGAGCATCTTCCATTAAAACTTTGTTCCATAAAGGTCTTATGTCAAATTTGTCGTCATCACTCTTTTGACAAAGTAATTTTCTATTCGATGTAACAGCAAATGAAGCATTGATGTGAATAGGTAAACCAGATTTTAGTGGTAGAGGCATAAATGTAAAAATTAAACCAGTATTTTTTATTGAATTTTTATCATTATTGCTTTCATCAGTGAGTGGGATTGGTTTGTAGCCCACTAAATCATTTCCTTCAATAGGCACAGCTAGAGAAACATTCGGGGTTAGGTTACTTTCAGTAAGAGCCATCTGTAACGATTCTTTTGTCCCCAAAAAACTAAGAACCAGCCATTCTTCAAAAGTATTGTACAACTTCTTTTGCTTAGTTCCAAAAAATTGTTCACTTTTATTGGAGTTTGAGTAAAATGTATTGAACGAAATAATCATTGAAGAGTCAAGTGTTGGAATAGAACTTGGTGTAATATTATCTTTATGTTTTTTAGTTATTTCGACACCTGCTTTTAAACTGCAACATTGTTTTATCAACTCCAATGTACTTTCAGATACATTATCTGGGTAACTGTTTTCAAATGAAAATGTTGGTAGTTCTCTTAAAATTTTTACTAAGTTTTTTTCAATTGAAAACAACTCTATGACGTCATTGGAAGGGTCTCCTGATTTTGGAAGATGAAAAATTTTGATTTTGACAACGTTTTGTGAAAAAAGTAGAAGTTTAGAAGCTGATTTATAAAGAATTTTCAATAAATCTTTGATTTCTCGATCATCATAATGTTTTGATGAAATTTCACTTTTTGCTGCTTGGTATCTAGTTCTCAGAGGAAATCTAAAAAGTGTTCCATTGTATAACTCGATTGTCGAACCTGGCTTGAGATTGCAATTAAAAATTCCATTATATGGCTTGAATTGATTTCCGAAACGTTTGAGATTTTTTTTGTGTCGTCTTAAATCTACTTTTATACCAGGTTTTCTTTTGTCTTTTATACTTTTTCCCAAATGAGTTGTATGTGGATCAAAGATAACGATAGTGTGCCTACTGACAAAACTTGGAACATCGGTAATGTTGTATACAGAATTGAATCCTAAACCAAATTTTCCAATTTTATCGGGCTGATTTAGTTTTGTTGCTCCATTTAATTTAGTAATGTTATCGAAATCAGTATCGGTGAAAACAGCGTCATTGTAAACCCATAAAGCAGGTCCTTGGCATTCTTTCATTCCTTCGTCTAACAAACACGTTTTGGCATCTTCATTTTCTCGTTCATCATACAAAAACATTACTTCTGTAGCACCGGCATCGTCAGCGTTTTGAACTAACTCTTTAGGAATTGCAAAGCCATCAGAGTATTCTAAAAGAAGGCTGTTAAGTCGATGAGTGAGAGAATCTGATTGACCAAAACTTATGTCTAATTCTTCAGCATCCAACATTCTTGACATCAAAGTAGGAACTCCTAAAGCTTCTGATGTACTCGTAGGGACGTAGTGATGAACTAGAGAGATCTTAGTGCCATCTTCGTTATCATCTAACTCAAAATCTTCTAAGCTATAACCTGAAGAAAAAAATGATGAGTTAGGATTTTTATCTTATTTTGAAATCAAATTTTAAGAAATTAATTGCACCAACCTTGTCTAAGCCACTCTTCATCACAAAATGTACAATCAGCAAGAAGGGCCATTTTTAAGCATGAAGGATCATCGTTGTGAATAGGTAAATATAAACTGTCATTCAGAATTTGTAAAAATTTCAGTTTGTTTTCTCCATTGGTTATACCAATAAGATGTGATTTAAGCTCGTTAAGGACACTAACACACAAATGCAAATCTTTTTTCACTTCCGAAACACTGAAAGCAAACTTTTTTCTAGCTTCGTTTTCAATTTCATTTCTTTCGTTTGTTTCACTGACGTCATTTAAAAATGTATGTTTCTCAAAAACCCTTTTCATAACAGTTATCAAATTACAATTATTTTGCACATCTGCAACATTTTCAAAAAACTCTTTCATAAAACTCATTTCTAAAGACAAACTGTAAACAAAAGGTCTCAAATCCATGAAAGGAGGAACAATCACAATTCTGTCACTTGAAGTGAAACCCTGTAATAAGATATAACATTTTAAAATAATGCTGTAGACTGCTTAAATAAAATCACGGCTTAGGTAGCCAGTTATTTTACTTGACTTTTTTTAGAAATGGCAAAGATTGCTTTATAAATATTTGAAACTATTTCTTGATATCATTTTGTTCCAAGTTTGAATCAATTCATTTTATTCAAGTTGAAACTCACCTCTCCGTTCCAAATCCATTCTTTTGACAAATCTTCATAATAAATGGCTTTTTTGACTACATCAGGATCATGCTTCGCTAATTCACTATAAACCATTTTGCTCAATTCAGAATACATAACTTTTTCATAAGCACAATAAGATGTAACTATATTTTTAAAGTGTTTTATTATAGTGTGAACATCAAGAGGCAGATCCCAGCCAAATAACTTTTCAATTTCGGGCGAAAACTCATAGTGAGAGACGGTTTTTATAGAACCAGCAAGATTTAAATATTTTTTAGATACCATGTTAGAGGGCTTATCAAAATGATTTTTGATAAATGATTCGTCGTTTGAAAGTATTGCTGTGTGTGTAGAACCATACCAGTTGAGTTTTTTTGGGTAAAAAGAAGGTTTATCTGTACTTATATAAACCCAACTAGTTCTTTTGAGACTAGTGAAAAGTTCTTCAAAATTTTCCGAATTTTTTTCTTTCAAATTTTTTGTAAATTTATGCAAAAACTCAGATAAAGCTACAGATTTGTTTTTGAGAATTTCAAGGGAAGACCAAGAATGGCTTTTGGACAAAATATTTTTATTATTATTTTCATCCAAAAATGAATTGCCCGAAAATAAAGCAATAATTTCAGCACTTTCTTTTAAATCTTCAACTTCAACATCTTCGGCATTTTTTAAACCTATTTCTCGCAAAATGGGCAAAAGCCCCTTTTCTGTGTAATTTTGGTCTGGAAATCGATTTTCTAATACAAACATTTGTTTTAGCAATTCATGTTCAGGATCATAAAAATGAGAAACTGGCACCAAAAGATCGTTGACTTGCATGAAAGGGAGGGAATTCATAGACTTTTTAAGTTTACTTGATTCTGAATCTGAAAGTCTGTGAATTTTTAAATTTTAAATTATAATATTAAATATTTGAGTCAAAACAACTACCGGTGAAAGTTTTTGAAAACATGCAGCATCACTTCTTTCACTTGATCATTTTGATAAAATCCGCCTTCTATATCTCTAAAAACGACTTTTTCCAAAAGTTGGGTAAAGTCAAGCTGCTCTACTCCAAGCAATTTACCTAGAGTTTGTGAACTAATATCTTTGGCATCTATTAAGAAACTTGACAGAGGAAAATCAATTTTTTCATTAGGAGCAGCTACTTGGCACTGATTGAAACTTATAAACTCGACGGAATCATGTTTATTCTGTGTGCCCATGACTTTTTCAAACAAAGGAAGATCTCGAAATAGGAAATGAATATTTTTATTCATTTCGTGTAAAGAAACTTTTGAAAAGAGATTTCTTAAATTTCTTTTATCTTCAACAGTAGTTTCACATTGGAGTCTCTGAGTTACCCTTGCAACGCCTTGTATATCGCATAACTTTTGAAAGGCTTTTGTAACTCCTATATAAGTAGGAACAAACAAGTATTGTCTCGTTACCAAAGAATGCTGTTTAACAAATTCTGGAAGATCTTCAACTACCACTATCCCAACTTTTTCAGCTAATTTTTGAATTTCATTTCCTAAACTTATTCCCTGATCTTTCATCAAAAGTTTTATTTGAGAATTACTTGCTAAAGGAAGAAGATCAACTGTTTTGGATCCGTTGTTATGAACTGTAGTCCGAATTGGTAAGATTGGGAGAGTTTCAACTGAAGTCAAACTCCTTGGTGAGTTCTCAGCCAAAAAATTCCACAATTCTTCTAGCCAACTTTCATTTGGTTGTCCAATATTTCCTGGAGTCCAAGAAATTATTTCATCAGACTTTGCTATTTTACTTCTCCATTTGATTGGAAAGCATTTTGGAATCAGATCTTTCAATGTATGAATATCCATAACTTTAAGCTGTGTCTGACCTGAATAAAATTAAAGGGTTCACAATGAAAATAAAATGAAATTAAGCTAGAATGCACTGTCATGTTTGGCAATAGAAACAAATTACCTTTCACAGAGGCTCTGATGAGAAAAGCTTGAACGTCCTTGTCAACCTTCCTGGATAAAAGATCTTTATCAACACCAGGTAAAATATTTAGCATGTTTATGTCCTTGATAATGTAAATAAGTCTGTCTGCTTTCCACGGATTGAAATAAAAATAATGAAAAGTTCCATCATTCAGTGGTAACAGCTCCAAGCCATCTAGTGTGTCGAACTTTTGGTTAACCACGAAATATTTAAGTAATTCCAATTTTTCGTTGGCAGTAAATTTTTTAAAAAGTGTGGATCTAGAACTTTGTAAGGATCTGAGAGTTTTTGACAATAACGAAGGCCCAACTTCCAACATTCCAAAACGGCAGTACTTACGAATAGCTGATAGGAAGTGTTCAGGGGGGTCGACTACTCTTACTGAACCTTCGAGGAGAATGGTCAAAATAAGGTTGGAAATCGATTCGTTGAAAGAGGGCTTGTTGAAAATAGCTGATTTCGGTTCAATCCATGAGCCTCCGTTAGCTTTTGTGAATACTATTTCATGCCGAATTAGTTCTGTGTATAAAGGATACAACATTTCTTCCCATTTTTTATCTACGCATTTAGAATTTGGGAACATTTTGTAAATCGTTTCTTCTGAAATTTCAAACAATGAATTGACTCTACTTGAGTTAATTTTTATCGCTTCAAGAATTAGAGTGGTATAACATTTTGGTAAGAGTTCTTTGAGCACGCATACATTCCATAATACTTGCTTGTCCATCAAATCTTCTCGGTGTCTTATATTGAAAGACTCTGGCCATTTAAGGTGTTTGCGATTTTGTTCTAGTGCAAAAAAGCCATTGATAAATACTGGTAAACCGGTGTGAGAGTCTGTTTCTGAAGGTAGAGGAAGGAAACAAAACAATTTACCTTCAGCTTGACATAGTTCATAAAAATCATCTTTTTCTTGTCCATTTGTCGCGTGACCATTAATATGATTATCACCATTTTTGAGATTACCATTGAGATTAAGTTGACTTTTTGGATCGTCTAGACTCATAGCACATCCAACCCATGGAATATAATTTATTTCAGGATTTTTTAAAAGTTTGTTGAAAGTTATTGACATTTGTGAATTAGAATACAAAAATGTGACTAGAAATTTGTGTTGATAACTCGAAAACTTCTTTGAAGAAAAATACCAATGAGTTTCAATTAGGAGTTTGAAAGTACAGGTTATGCATTTATGTTTAGTACTTTCTGATTTAACTTTTTGAATGAAATCTTTTCGTTTTTGTCTTACTTCATTAATACACGATTCAGCTATAGACATTGAAAAGGTTAATTGCGGAGTTTTTTCTGTAATCGATTTTTCATATATCTCTACTTTTTCTAAATGCTTTAAAAATATTGGAAGAAGATGTGCTTCTCTTTTGAAATTATCAATCACCATATCAATTTTCTCATGGTTATAAGCTTTGTTGTTTATCAAAGATGGTACCTGTTAAACATAGATTATGATGAAAAGTTCAGATGAATTAGACGATTTCAAAAAAATATTTTTCTGTTTATAAAATTTTATTTGAAAATAACTAGTCAGTTACTTTTCTCAAAGGAAATCTGAAAAGCGTGGCGTTATAGAAACCAGAAGTGAAAGTATCTTGCTTACAGTCGAAAATGTTAAGATAAGGTTCGAGTTGATGTGGGTAATTCTGCAAAAGATCTTTTTGTTTTTGCAGGTTGAATGCATGTGTTGTTGTTTCAAAAAGGCGTTGTTGAGGGTCAATGTAGCCCAGCTTGTCGCCACTTAGCACGCTTGGCAAATCTTTTAAAAATGTAAAAGTTTAATAGTTTTTTAGAAAATTAGTTTTAAATAACGGTCTAGTTTACTCATTTACAACATTTATCATACTTTTCGACACCTATACATAGACATCATTATTCATATTCTTAAGCTAAATTTTCTTATGAGTAAAGAGATTAATCGTGAACATAATAACTTGTTTGTCAGTAAATACTCATTTGATCATGAATAGGTTTCAACAATACAACAATAAAAGTTTTCATTAAAAAATATTAAAAAATTAAAGCTTTTCAATAAAACGCCCAAATATACACTTGAAATCGGAAAAGATACTCAAAGGACCCTTGAAACGTATTGAAAAAAAATTCTCAAGTAACAACTTTAAAATTCGAATGACAAATTCAGTTCAATCTTTGAATAAACTAGAACTTAATTCTTTTTAATACTTCTAAACTATTTTATAAAAATCATTTTTTAAAACAGATCAAAAAAAACAATCTAAAAATTGATATATCAACAAAGAAATAGAGTTTTGCTTAACAAAACTTCAAATCTCTCTGACTTAATTAAACCTTTTTGACGTTTTAGTCTAAGATCTTCCTCTCGCTTTCAATTATTCTTTATTTCTATTTTTCATCGGTATGCAGTCTTTTTTCTCTTATGCAGGTCCTTTTCTTTGGAACTCTCTCCCCTTTTCACTCAAATCTTCTTCATCTTATGTCTTTTGTTGCAAACATCTTAAAACCTATTTTATCAGTCATTTTGGACCTAAGCTTTCGAGAAATAGAGAAAAAGCGCTATTTAAATGACTTAATACATTTAGGATGGCTTTTTAAAAAAGCAATAATTACCTGTGATATGGAAGACTGATTTGAAACCCATGCCAAAGTAGCCAACTTTGAAAGGGTCTTTCAGTTTAACACTCTCTGAAACCATTCTCAAGCCTTTCCAATCTTCATCATTAAAAACACTATTGTTGTAAGTATATAATGCTGGACCCTGTAATGTATGGAAGTTTTTGAATAATTTGCTCATTGAAAATTTCTTTTAGCAATGTTCATTGGAGTATAAAAAAAACTTCTTTTATAACTTTGAAAACTGCATTTGCTTTATTTTATAAAGATATCATGTTTATAATAGTTAGTTTTTAAATTATTTCGAGTTTTTTTAAAACAGATTCTGCGAAAGCCTTTACTCGAGTTCAACAAACTTTTATTTTCAATCAGTTTAGTCTTATCATAAAACCTTTGTTAAAATGAGAAAAGAAGTGAAATACTATTGAATTTCCTATTCAATTTATTTTTCTCTTTATTAATAACTGAACATTTTTGAGTTAAAAGGGTGTATTTCATTTAAAAAGATAGTCAGATATGAGCTCAAACTGTTTTATCAAACAGAAACTTCGAACCAGATTCACTTGATGCTGAGCAGAAGAAACCGAAAAAAAGTTCGTGCATTTTATTTTCAAACTTTTAAGAAATATTTAACAAATGGTTGTAAAAAACCAATGATATTTTTATAAGATCAAAATTGAGATGAAATTTAAATGATTTCTAAATCTGACTCATTAAAAATTCATTGTGAAAGGGAGGTTAGGTTAAAATAACTATTATAAAAATGGAAAAATTTTGATCAATCTTCATGACAGTAATTATTCTCAAAATTCGAGCCAACCCTTGTTATTCATAAAAATCTAAATTAATGCTGTTAGACCATTTTATATTTATTATTGCTTGAAACGACTTTAATACACCCACAAAAACTAAAATTTGATCAAGTTTTAGAATTTTTTTTTGATATTTATATTTTTATTATTGAAATTCATTGGAAAAATTTTATATAAAACTATATTCTTTCTATTGTATATGTGAAATTCAAGTTATTGCAAAAGTCTGTAGACGATTGTTTGAAATTTATTTTTAGAGATTAAAACAGTTTAATGCGTGTATGAGTTGAATAGGTTATGTTTGACGTCCTAAGACACTTGATTTTGTGAGACTTTTATTGTAGCTAAGAAAAGATTTTATCATTTAAATTTTTTATATTCGATTCAAATATTTTTCAAAAATCTAGACATTATAGTAGAATAATTGACGTTGCCTATCAAATAAGATAATAATGTGAAAAGAGCTTGCTCATATTTACAATGCTTTTTGTTTTAGAGCTTTCAAATCGTTTCTAAGAAGCTTCAAACTATAATGGAATTAATAGGTAGAATTCTTGAAACATTTACCATCTTAAAAAATTATGAATGTTTCTAAAATGTTGACTTTTAATTTAAAATTACTTTTTAATCAACCATAAATTGTGGCATTAAGTTAAATCACCATATGAAGTTAAAAAGAATGAATTTTTAAAATAAACCATGTTGACCTGAAGTTATTTAAGAAAAATGTGAATTAATCAAACAAGAGTGCACACGAATAAACTGAAAGGGCGGCTAGGAAAAAATGATTTTATTTATGACATTAATCATGTTTTTAAACATCTCTCTTAATAAACTATTTTTTTTAGTTAAGAAACGCTGTTGAAAATTTTTTAAGCTTTTCGTGAGGTGAACATACCTTGCCAAGAACTTTGATTAAAAATTTTAAACAGATCTATGTTCTAACTATTAACTTTGGTTCTATGTCATAATAGGCTTCTTGGTTATAAAATGTGTAAAAATTTAGTGAAAAAATAAATAAAGTGAGTTTGATTATAAAGACATAAAACTATCAAAGTCTTCAATATTCTTTAAAACAACTGAAACGTTAAGCAGAGCTGGATTACAATACAGAACCCCGTGTCAGTTACACCTAAAGCCAATCAAACGATTATAATGTGGATAATCCTCAATTCAATAACAAATGCATTAATCTAGTAAAAATTTAGTTTTTCACCTGGAAATCAGAAAACTCTGGATGAAACAGGAATTTTTTGTTCGAGTTATAGCTGTTGTGGTCGAAAAGGAACTTCACTGTCGAAGCCCCAGCATCTTCAGCGTTTTGTATCAACTCCTGGATGCGTTTGTATTAGCTTAGTGTTTAAGATGGTTCTTTAAATATAAATTATAATTATTTATTATATTATTATTATTTTCATATTATAAAATATTGATTTTTTTTTATAATTAAAAATTAAAAGATTCTAAAGATTGAAATAGTTAAGCGTATATATGATGGACTGATGTATGGAAAATTTTACTATAGTTTTTATTAAGTCAACTTAATTAAGTTATAATAATTTATCTTTAATTACTACGTCAATTAGTGAACAACTTTTGGAAATCAGACAAAAGAACAAAGCTAATGTAGTTTTAATTAAAATAATATTTAAACTATATGGTAATCTTTTGACCTCGTTACTACCTTATCATGGTTGACAACTAAATTGAGCTACATTATAATGTCTTCATAAACTACAGTCAAAAGCTTGCTTTTGAAAAATTATTCATAATTTGGACTATTTAAACAAAAAATTGAAGAATAAAAATTCTATTATAAAACACAAATAAATCTTTTGCAAGATGAAAGCCAATGACGAATATATTAAGGTGAAAAAACAGCATAAAATAATTTGGGATACATATACATTTATATCAACAATAATACTTAAACTGATAGAATAACGTGTATAACCTTCAAAATCTGCGAGTCATCAGGATATTGTTGCAGTATGTTGTTGAGATGACTAATGACTTGGGGAAGAATCAGCCCTTCATTGAAACTTTCTTCCACCTCTTTATCCATTTCATGCAATCGTACAATCGTCTAAAGTTTTGATTCATGGAATTGAAGATGGAAACAATCGTTACTATACGTACTTTATGTACAAATAAAGTATTTTTTTCGCAGCATATTTCTCTTATTTTCATATTTTCTTTGAAACTTTATATTAAAGAATCAAAAAACGGTCAAAGTATTTTGACAGAACCGTCAAAAAAACGTTTCGTTTATAACCGTGAACTTCAAAAAGATTGAAGAC
Organism: Pterobdella sp. o SKG-2022; assembly: GCA_964035795.1. Lineage (NCBI taxonomy): Eukaryota > Metazoa > Annelida > Clitellata > Hirudinida > Piscicolidae > Pterobdella > Pterobdella occidentalis. The sequence goes on along the minus strand of OZ038320.1, from coordinate 22,077,652 downwards.
TATTTAAATACTTGAAACTTTTAGTTAGAAACTGATGCTCGAAAGTTATAACAAAAAGCTTTGCAAGAGATGAATGAGTGATGTTTAATGTACATAGAAAACTTAAATTCAATAAATCGATTTTCTGAAATGTGCTTCAAGTTTGATTAAAACACACAATCAGTTGCATTTAAAAAGCAGGACAAGATTGTTTTCAATACTCGAAATCTTAACACAAGTGGTTCAAAAAATTACTTGTTTTCAAAAGCTTTATACAGTTAACTTAAAACTATACTTCCGTTTTCACGTTTAATTTAAACGTTTAACTATAAGCCCTGTTACTTTAAGACATAAAACACAGAAACACGATTCTAATGAATGTTAGAACACAGAAAAAATTAATTCACCAAGTTCATTCATTAACTTACGTGATCAAATTTGTTAACATTCGTGGTCTTAAAACCTTTTATAGCTTAAACAATTAAACGTTCTAACATAAAGCCATAGTTAATGATGAAACAGTTATTTTATGTAATTTAATATGACCTAGACGATATTTGTGAAGTAATTCTTATCTGGCGACCTTAATCATTGCGTAAACCTTAAGTACATCAAATCATAACTATAATTTCATTACAACTGTTGTTTTAAGCTAGTGAAGCTTAGCCGTGCGTGATGATGCTATACTGATATATAAGTAATTATATGATTAAATAACTAAAATTGATTCTGATGATAACTTTTTCAATTACATAGCTTTATTTGATAAAGCTATTAATTTTATTATTAATTAGTATTCATAATTCTTGAAGAAACTTATTATTTGTAAAAAAACTTAGATTCAAACTTATTGTCATGCTAATAAATTCACCATATAATGAGTATTCTAATACAATTGGCATATTATGAAAATTATTGGAGGAAATAGCAACAGTGATAATTAATTTTGTACTAGGATTTTGACGAGTAACGATTCAATGTCAGCGGTAATTATAGGCTATCAAAAAAAGTAAGTGTAAGGTATTTTTGTTATTTATTCCACGGTTAAACATTGTGTGAAGTAACTTAGTATCATGTAATGATTGAGAAGAATCGATTTGGTACATAAGACCTAGCTTACAAAATTTGAGTTATATGTTAAATTAAATCGGATCGAAAGGCTATAATTTAAATATGATGAAAGTAATTATATAGTTTCCATTGGGCTTTAAATGGCGTTTTATGAATTAACTGTTTGTCGAGGCACTTTTGAAATTGTTTGCTATCACAAGTATTTTCATAAATATAAAAACTTAATATTTCAAACAATACTCTCAAATAGTTATATATTATTCAACTTTATCTAAAAACTTTTTTTTATAGTTTCGGATTTGTGCCTTGATTATTAATCATTAAACTCTCCCAGCATTTGTTTAGTTAAGTTTGTGTAGGTTGGAGTGTGCGTGTAAAAACATTGCATGAGACACTAAATTGTTCAAGTACGTTACAGTTTAGCGCGTTTTTTGAATTTTGTAGATAAACAAACAGCTTACCTTAATTTTAGAAATTAATAAAAATCTGCGTTAACACAGGCAAACGATTAGATTTTAAACCAATTTTATTCAAAACTAGAACGATTAAAATTTATTTGTTGAATATATTTTGATGAAAATTTAATTAATTTTTAGTAGAATGGTATGTAAAAATAAATTACATTTTATGTTTGAATATGCATCACACAAACAGCCCCAAAAAAACACTTATTCAATGAATGGCTTCCAGTACTCATGTTGAAGTTTTGAATATAAATATCAATTCAACATTTAACTTGTTTGGATTGAAAATCAAAATGATTCAAGATCACTAGATTATAAAAGGCGTGTGAAAATACCAGTTATGGCGTCTAGCCTCATATATTATTTTGAGACTTTACTTCAGCAATTTTATTATAGCTACTGAATTTGATTACCCAATTTGAATACAAAGATCTTTAATGAACATTTTATAAGTTTATTTGAGCAAGTTCTTTTGAATATTTCAGCTAATCGTTTTGAATATTATGCAAATTACCTTTTATTTCAGATTGCAATCCAGGATTTTAAAACTTCATAAAAATACAACTTGAAAGTTAGAAACAGGATAAAACGACAAAAGCTTGCCAATTATGTCTTAGAACTTTTATAGCTTTGGCCCAGTCATTTTATATAGATTTCAATAAGCTTAATCTCTTATTTGAGTATATGGGCATATACAAGCACCAAGCTTTTAGATATGTATAGTTTTTATATACCAATGCTTCCTATACATTCACTTTTTCTACATATTTTTTCAACTTTTATTGCTATCTCATAATTATGTCAATAGATATTTTATTATTTTATCGATATGAGTTATCATTCAAATAAATTTAAACCATTAAGTTATGTTGAAATTTTTAATGAATTTCCTGACATTTGATTTTTTAACATCGAAAAAATTAAAACCATCAATTATATAAAAGTTATATTTTTTAATAATTTAATTAATGATGAATATCTTTATTTTTGAAGTTTTCTGTAAAAAATTTTTCAATGTTTCATAACTATGGAATTTTTATTATAGACTAGAATTATATCAAAGCTTCACAATCGACCATTAACTATATCATTTTTTGACAGTAGTTCAAAACGAAATGTAAAACAGAATGTTTAAACAAGTTAGCTTCAAGCTGAGTTTTCAGTTTCACCCTGGGATATTAATTTACCTTCAAATTCAAAGAAGTATTATAAAGATAAATATAAATTTTGAAACGCAATCATAATATTTTTTGAGCAACGGAATTAGGGGCGTTTCAATGAATAAGTCAATATCTAAAGAACGTTTACACAGCTTGAATTGAAATTTTCATTTTTTTACTATAATATTCGCCTCTCAAATATAAAATTTTTTATTGAAAATAATAACTAATTTTAAAAACTTATACCAATATAATTTTAAAAAAAGCAATTATTTATTATTGTCACTTGGGTTGAAATCAATTATGAATATTTTTATAACTGAATTTTTGAAAAAAGGCAGACTTTAATAAATTAAAAATCACCCTGCAGTTGAAAAATTTAGTCATTTTTGGATGAAAAGTTAATTAAGATTTTTTTTCAATTACTGAAGACAGTTAAAAACTAAGTGAGAGTGACAAGAGTGGAAGTTCAGGTTATCTAGAGAAGACCAATGAGATTTGTGCAAGATTATTTTAATTTGCTATTTCTTTTGCAAATATTTGTAAAAAATGATACCATTTGTTTTATAAGCGGAAGAAAGAGCGTATAACAAAAATCTTGCCAAAACATTCTTCAATGCTATTGGTCGGTGAAAGACACACTTTTCTAGTTTTCATAAAGTGATTGTGTGTGTGACAAAAACCAAAAAGATAGATAAAAAATTTGAAAGATGATGACGAAAAATATGATACGGAATAAAAACAAAAAAAAGAAACGGCAAACAAACGGATTACAAAATGTCACTTAGCAAATAAAATATTTTCCACAACCATCGACGACTATTAAAAATGAAGAGATCTAAGAGATTTTCACCTGCAATACTGTAACCGAAAACGACACAAAACGTGAAATTTCATTAGTATCATAAGTTCAATACAGAAGGCCTCTTTTATTTATTATCTGAAATTTTTATGCAAAATGAATGTATAACTAAAATCTGTGTAAATAGAAAAAGGTATATGTAATAAAGTTGAAATTGTTTATCCAGAGCTTTGCAAAAAACGTACAGTATCTTCAAAGGTAATTGTTGAAAGTAAGTTAACTTCACAGTAAAAGAATTCATTGAATGGTACTCTAAGTTCTTATATAATACCGGAATATCTCTACGATTTATTTATAAATGCGGATTAAAATTTTAATTATATATATTAATGGGTCCCATTAAAATCTCCAAAGAAAAAATACATTTCATAATTCTGAATCGATAAAGTTTCTGTTGAGGTTGAACTTACTCAATATACTAGTATAATTAAAAGTAGATTCCGGCAAATAGCGTAAAAAATTACGTTTTAACCAATAAAACAATTTGCGATCACTAATATAAATATTAATATCTGAATTTTGAAAAAGTTTAAGATTTAAATTATAGAAGTTTAACGATTCATAAATTTCTTTTTAGCGGATCTGGTTAATGGAGCTCCGTTATGAGTACAATCTGCCACATTAATCACGTCAGACATCACTGTCGAAGTGAACTTTTCAACATGGACTTTTGACCTATTTCTCGAATTCCTAAGTACCCTTAAATTGTCGTTTATTTTTTTATTGCTTTCAAAAACATCATTATCGCCATTCTCTTTTTCCTCGTCTATATTTACTGGTTGTACTTGAACACTTTTGAAGAAGGTACGATGTTTGTCATTACATCTGGTTATTCTCACTTTATTATCTGTATTAGTTATTTTATCGTTTTTATTGGAGTCACCATTTAATAAAGCAACAGAATGAGATGGTTTTGTGGAAAGCTTGGAAGAAATCTTATCCTTAGAATCGAGCGATTTCATAGTTTGATTACGCAAGTTGTAATGATTGCTATCAGCTTGAACTGTGTGGTGCAGTTTAGAAGATATATTTTTTATGGCAAGCTTAGAATCAACATTGGTTTTCTTCAAATCATTGGATTTTGTTTCTGAAAGTTTAAATGACTTGGAGTTGTTAACATTAGTTGTCTTTTTATTTGACAAAGCGGTTGATGGAATGTTGGCATCTTGAAAAGAACCATTAAAAAGATTTCTTCTCAAACTTCGCCTGTTCTTATTATGTCTTGATCTAAGTACCCGTTTAAAATTTTCACAGCCAGAATAATTACTTTGTAAGTTAGAGCTTTTTTCTTCATCTTCATTCATTTTCTTTCCCGAATCACCTACCAAACTTTTAAAATTTGTAGAAATACTCTCTTCCTTTTTCATTCTTTTAGGCTCATTTCTGAATGATTTGGATCTTGTTCTCAATAACCTCACTGACTTTTTTTTCTCCAATGATCTATTAACATTATCAGATTTTTTATCCTTTTTATTATCAATTTTTTTAACATCATCTATATCAAATTTTTTTGCCTTAACCGCATTTTCATCTTTTATTTCAATTTTTTCTTTATTTGATTCCTCATTGTCAGAAGATTGATTAATACTGATATCTCCCTCTTTTCTTTTTATACCACCAACGTCTCCATTTGCGAGAATAGATGTTTTGCCATTTTCTTGGCGATTATCATTTTCTTTCTCTTTATTTTGTGACTCATTTTCGTGAACCCAATTTATGAAAACGCTATTTGCATTTCTGGTTTCACTATCCACCATATCATCATCTTCTTCTTCTTCTTCACCATCAGCATCGTCGTCGTCGTCATCGCCAGGGTACCTTCTTTTACCCCTTAAACCTTTGCCTTTGTGATCACTCATCACACCAGAGTCATGCTGTATTTTGAAGAAATATATGGATAACCTTTATCAATGCAATAATCCACATGGATATAATGATAAACTCACAGCATTATTGCCAGAAGAAGAATGTGAATCCAAATTAGTGGTGGTGGGTGGTGAATGGTGCTGCAACAAGACAGACTGTGAAATGCATAAAGTGGCTATATCCAATAGAGTAACATCCCTATCTTCTGCCTTCTCCAACATAGAGCTGTGATGCATTAGAAAAGTTGAATATTTAATAAAAAATTTTAAATCAGACAGTCAAGATAAATAATTTTTTTAATTAATGATTTACAAAATTAATTGATCTTTGGAAAAACTTATCATTTTCAAATATATAATATTTAAATTATCATAAAATGGACAGACCAGATGAGTTGCACAAGACATGGGGGCAATACAACATTGGTATCAAACTGTGGCTGGACTTCCGTCATATACAAACTTGGGCCTGATAAACCATTCTTTTTAGATGTGTGCAACTGTGTTAATTGACAATTTTTTATAGTTTTTTCCTGATAATAAATGAGTAAATCTTTTGAAAAGCCACAATAAATGAATCAGAGGAAGTCATCAAATGAAGTACAAAGTTTAAAGCAAAAAAAGTTTCATGAATCTACTTGAGTGAGAAAAGCTTTGAGAGCCTCTGAACTTTGTAATGTCTTTCGTGGTAGAAGCTGTTTGCAGTTAAATATTTTTGCCATCAATAAATATTTTTTTAAAATTAAAAACTCTGCAAAACATAAAACAAAAATTGAAAAATTCCTAATATATATATAGAGTATAATAGTTACTAACCACAACACAAAAGACCACAGCAAGCACAAAAATGTCTGCCTTAAAGTCATAAGTATCATCAAACAGCACTTCAGGAGCATGATAACCCACCGTTCCAGGCACATCTTCAGACTCCACTCTGCCCCTTGGAACCACCAATGATAAGCCTTGTGTATTATGTGGATGTGATAAAGCCATTTTTAATCTTCAAGCTGGGTGATTGATTAAAAGTTTTGAAATTGAGTTAAAAATAGTGAAACTTACCCAGATCAATGATCTTCATTTCCACCTTCACCAGGTTGCCACAGGTATCTCTTGAAAGCTAACCAATAAAAGATTATGGTTTGAAAACTCAACTTTAAAATTCAATTTATAAGTGAATAGTATGAAAAAATGAAAATTTATCAAATAGTATCTATCTCTAGAATGACAAATCACTCACAGAAGTAACCAGGATATTCTCAGGCTTAAGGTCTTGATGAATGATGTGTTTACAATGTAGGAAATGCAAGGCTATGGCAAGATCATGCCATAACTTCAAAGTGACTGAAAGAGGAACAGACTCATGTTGATAAAGTTGCAAGAGGTTCTTTAAACCTACTTCTGTTACTATTACTAGATGCCCTGTAGTTTGTATATGTAGCAATCATTTGAGGCTGAAAAAAAAACTCAAAATTTGATTGAATCAATTATATAAATGTACATAAATAAAAATTAATAAGCTAGTTTGAGTAATAGATGATTTTCTGAAAAACACAAAAGCTTAAAAGTTGCAGTTTCATTAACCACAGGTTTTGAAACATACTTTCAATTTTCATGTAAATTTAAATATTTTCAATTAAATAAAGCAAACAATGCTTACGTATGCAAAATAAAAGAGAGGCAATTAATGCTTTGTCTCATATTATTAAAATATCTACAACCATAAAGCATGAAATCAAAAGATATAAACTTGAATTAGCTATAGTATGAATTTATTTCAAAGCCTTACCATAAGATTAAAAACTACTCACCTCGAGAAGGATCATCCCATCTAGGCACTGCAGCTATGCCATATACTTGAATCACTGTTGACATTATTGGATCCTTAGCTAGACTTGAATCAAAGAAAATAAATTTTAACAACATTTGGGATAAATTTGAAAAATAGTCATTAAAAGATAATCTATTAATACCATAAAAGTTCTATCTCGTGTAATGTTACATCAAGGTTATCTTCAGTGCTTGATAAAACAGTTTTTGCAGCTGCATCAATGTAAAGATTGTTATAAAAAACCCTGCATCTTTGAACAACACCCTCTGCCCCTTTACCCAAAACTGGACCATATTGAATATCCAAGTGATTGAAAACATGTAGGTGTAAATTTTTCTGATGGTTTAAAAATTTTAGATTAAAAATATTTCTCATTTCCATGGTTTAAAAGACAAACAAATAAAAACATATGAAAATTACCCTGTGTAGTTTATTTATGAGTTGTTTTATTTTTTTTTCCAAAATGCTTATATCTAATGTTTGTGACAATGGAACTTGTATTGGAACTAGAAATTTATTAACAAACAAATGTTATAAAACATCTCAATAAAATTATTTTCAAAATGCTAATACTCAGATTATTAATAAAAATTTGCTAACGAGACTCTTTCTCTTCAGGTATCCTTGTGAAATGATCATAAACTGATGAGGAAGAATTTTCATCAGCCGGTATTTTATTTATTGGCGAATCAAAATTTAGTCTTTGTAATTTATTTGATAAAGCATCAAAAACTTTTTTAGCTAACGCCATTTTAATTCTATCTACGGAAACTAAAGCATTTTAAAAACAAAGTAAAAATTCTATTATGGCCGGTCCCGCTTTTAATATTTAAGATTTCCATTTGGAGATGGGAAACACTATATGAATGACTCGAAAATTCGATAGTTTTTTAAAAAAATATTTAGAACCAACTTTTTAAATAAATTAACTTAACTTAAGTTTACAATGGCAATTTTTTTTTTAATTTTAAAATTTGCATGAAAACTTACATTATCTGATTTAATTTTCTTAATGGTATCTCTGATATCTTTTCAATGTCTAGTTTTACTCATGTTATTTGAAGCTTAAAATATGAAATTGGAAAATTTTATGGGATTTTTAGATCAATTCAAAATCAAAGACATTATTTTTTAATTTATTAAAATGTTAAAAATTGTATAGAACAACTTGAATTGTTTAACTCTCCTATTAATAATCTTAAATATTAATATTTCATATCCTATAATTAAAGTTGATTTACTTTTGTGATAAAAACAAAAGCCAACTTGAAAATTTTAATTCCAGAAAAAAATCTCGAAAAATCAATAAAATTTCTTTCGAGTACAAAATCTTAACATACCATGTAATTGTAAACTTGATAACAACTGTGCATCATATGAAATCTTCTAAATGTTTTCAATAATCTAAGTTTACTGACATTCCTACATTATGGTGATAAATGTACATATTTAATATATTCTCTATAATATTGTATATATATGAACTACAAAACTCTGTTAAAATTTAAATAACGCGTTTTAAACAATAAAATGACTAAATTTCTATCTTCCAACGGGTTTTAAGAGTGATAAAGTCAAGGTATCATCTTGTAAAGATTCCTTCTTCTGAATTCTTTGCGTTTTCTATAGAGAGCTTTTCAGCACGGTGACTTGATACTATCAAAATTAAGTTTTACCAAAAATGTTTAACCTAATACTTCAACAACTGATAGTTTGAAATTTCGACAATTGTTTGATAATTTAAAACCAAAAAATTGGTTCAAATGTTAATTTGACAATGATTTTTCATTGAAAAAACACAATTATAACGGTTATTAAAACTATATTGAAAATGCATATATTATGAAGATAAGTGTGAAAAGATTTAAAAAGTGAAATGCTTCTTAAAATGGACAGTTAAACATTTACTATCAAAATTGAATATTTTATAAGTCTAATTTTAAAATCGCCGGTATAAAGATAAGAAAAATGCTTGTAAATATGTTCATAAAAGTTTAAAGCGGCTTCAACCACCATTTAAAAAATTTATTTGCCATTTAAGATTTTCAAAGTATCATTTTACTTACATCAGAAATTCTTAAAAGAATGCTTAATGTATATTAAATACTTGAATAAACTGTTACATTTATGAAAAAGTTGCGGAAAGAATGTGTAATTGTGTAGGTATTCATTAAGATACTGAAGTAATGAAAAATCTAGTTTCTATAAATTCAAATTGCAAAATGTATGCATGAGAATGCTAAAGTGCAATTAGTCTCGATTAAAACAACTTTAAAAATACTCTTTAACAACCATAAAAAAATATTTCATCATAGTTTTGTTTATTTCTTTCACCATTTTGAATGAAAACTGAAAAAATAGAACGACTGTAGGACAAAACGACCAAAAAAATAAAATGAAAGAGAACTGAAGATATTTAAAAGTTGGGCCAAATGTTTCAAACGAAATAATTGTATTAATCGAAAAAGTAACGAAAAAGATTTCCATGTTGGTTCAAATGAAACAAAATCGTATTAGTTAGATCACCTTAGAATTGCATGTTAATGCTTTTAAAATTAATAAAAACTGGCTAATTTTAAAGAATTAGGAACATTTGCTATTATGAGTAGAAAAACACGAATGCAATAATGAACATTGAAGAGTTGCAATACATGCCGAATTGTTTATATCACCGTTGAGTTCCAGCAATACAATTGAAATTAGAGGAATAACAAGAGTTTTTGAAAACAATTTATTCAATCTGAAACCAATGTTTCATAATTTTCCAGATGTCATACATATGAACACCTTTCGTATTATTATTATTATTCTTAGCAATTTTTTATCATTTATTTTTCATTATTTTTTTCTTTATTGTCTATATTATCATTGTTGGATATATTATCATTATTATTTGAATTTATTTTTTTTCATTTATTGTTATTGTTATAATTATTTTTGTTATTTTTGAATAATTCTCATGTATCGATTAAAAAAAATTGATATTTTTTTAAGAATCATAAACTTCAATTTCATCAGTTTGATAATAAATTTTTTAAATTTGAAAATAAAATCCCAAAACCTTGTTTAGAAGTGAACACATCACCAAAAAAACAGAAAAAAATAAACAAAATGAAAAGGTTTTAATTGAAACATAAATATTATTTCACACAAAAATAAACAATTGTGATTCAAAGAATGCTTTTTCACGAAATTATCAAAAATATATTTTTGCCACTATAGACAAAAAAATTCAGTTTCAAAGGAATTATTTCAGATTCAACAATTTTTTTAAATATAAATAAAAAAATAAAAAACAAACATAAATGCATTTAAATTTGTAGACTAGTAAAAACTTATATAAAAGCAATTAAACTTATTTAACGAAAAACGATTATAAAGTTATAAACTTTTGATCGGAACAAGTAAAGGTGATAAAAATACTCAATATGATACAAAGAATATTGAAGTTTGAAAACGAATTTGTGTGTATAAACCCCGACAGTTATGAACGTTACTAAAAATGAAAAGTTAACGTGAAAATAATAATTTTACATCATTATAAACCAACAACAATCACTAATAGATGTGAAGAGAATACTAAGACAGATAATTTCAAATAACAACGACAATAACAACATTCATTATTTCATGTTTATCCAAGAAAATAATAAAAAGTTAAAATACTTTCTATAATATTAACTATGAAAACTCTTAGTATGATACAAAAAAATATTGGTTCAATGAAAGATGCAATACAAAAGAATGAAAAAAAAATGTAAAGATTTTTGAAATCAAGGAAATAGTATATATTTTTGACACTGTTGACTTCAACAAGAAAAATGAATAAACTACTTTTAGATACCACATCATCTATTTTATATATATTTTAACAATAACCAAATTATTTTTTTGTTTTTTAATTGCTTTTCAACTTCTATCATAAAAAAAATGCTTTTTTGAAATTAAAAATATTCTGACACAAATAAATCTAGTTATGGGTGAATGTTTGGAAAATTCAAAGACTAAAAATGAAAAATGTAATTCGAATTAACAAATAAAAAAATATTGAGATACAAACACACACAAGACATAATTTACTACACACAAAATCTAGACAGAGGTTCTACTAAAAACCACAACAGCTATAAAATTATTTTGCTGGCAAATAAGCGCCAAACGGAGCGCTCTATGTTTTAAACCTGTAAAGCTTGATAAACTCTCATTGAAACAAATTTAACTTTGAAAAAACTAATTATTAACTAGCGTTACTGATGATGATAAATTTTCACAAAAAAATTTAAAGCAATTTGAAGTTTAAACTCATACAAGTAATGAATTACGAAGGAATTTTTGGAATATTATTTAAGAGCACGTTCACAAACCCTTTGGATGCACAATGTACTGGGGATAACTTAACAGAGGTATCAAAAAAAGATTTGAATTAATTAAAAAATTTGCTCATGAATATGGCTTTCGGGACATTTCTGAAGATTTGAAATGCAACATTTCCACGTAGCATCAAATCCTAGTATTATGGGTGCGTTTAGAAATAATAAACTTCAAAAAACTTTGAAATGCAAACAAAATAGGAAAAGAAATACTCAATAGGCACGTAAAAGATTTTTATGAAGGAAATGACTGATTTAAAATTCAATTTACTGCCCATAATCTCTATCTGTTGATTAAATTGTTTTTCTTTTAAATTCGCTTTTAGATTTTTTATCATCAAATAATATTACAAATTTTTCAACCAAAAATTTCTTAAGCTGGAAAAATATTTTTTTGAAAATGCAATAAATTTTTGAAAATAAAAGATTTTTCTAGAAGAATTGATAGTAACAGGAATATATGGCTTTGAAATTGAAGTTGATTGTAGTGAAGTCAATAAAATTACTTACGTAGTTTTATGGCTTTCCAACTGTTTATGATTTTAAAAACTTTGAACTCAATCTAAAAAATTAATTTAAAAATAGATAAATATATCTTAAATTCAAAAATATTTAAATGCAGTGATACATTTGTTGAAGTATTTAATTTCCTAGCTAATTAAAAAGTTGTTGGCTTTTTTGATGTTGGAGCAGCTCGTGGAATAACTACTTCAAAGGATCCATTCAATAGTAAAGAAGCATTTAATAGCAACTATAACGTTTGAAAATGTTGATAAAAGTTTTGAAACATAAAAGAACTTTCAAATCGCTATTTGAGACCACATATTTTGGAATAATCTTATGAGCCATAAATAAATAAAACCTTGAACAATTATTGAAAAAAAAATTTTCTAATAAAATTGAATTATATATAAATTAAAGTTTAATAAAGTATTTTAAATTTATGCCTAAATAAAGTAAAATACAATTTTTTATTTAAAAGTAAAATAGATTTTTGTTTCAGTAAGAATGCTTCGTTATTGTTTATACTAGCAAGTAAGTAATAAACACACTTGAACCTCTCCAAAAAAACGAAAAAAAAGGTTTTAAAATATATATCAGTTGAAAATCAGGAAAATTAAAAGATAAAACAAAAAAAATAATAAAAACATAAACACATTGACACACGAGGGTTTATGAACGTGCTCATGAGTTTGAAAAAATTCAAAAAAAAATGTAGGCATTTCGATATTACATTCAAACAATTGAACTAAAATTTTATAAGTATTTCTCAAAAAAAAACAAAATGATAACATCTTTTTGCATATGTAGATGAATAAAAATTGCTTGTATTTAAATTGAAAATAAAAACGAACTAAGTAAAAAATGTTCAAAAATAATTAAAGGCTGGCACATAGCTGATACTAAGACAGGCACCTTATGATTTCGATAAAAACAAAATTTAAAAACAATTTAATACTATTTAAACATAGTTTTGGCTGATCAAAATAGGTTTATCTTAAAATTAGGAAAATAATTTAATTCAATATTTTTTTTATTGAAAATAAAACATGAAATTTATAGTTTTTTGTTTGACTTGAATAAACGACAATAAAATTGACTGAAAAAGACCATTTAATTCTAATATAAAAACCAAGATACCAAAGTTATGCTGATAAAATGAAGTCCTAACTGCTAATTAGAGGTTCAACTGATACGCTTTGTCATCATCAACTTACAAATATATATCATACTAAAATAGAAGTACAAATTTTGAAAACAGCTTTTTGAATAATCTTTTAGTTAGATGTTAGCATTGAAGAACTAATACCATGAAAAAATTTTATAGATAATTCCACATAAATCAGTTAATATGTAATAGTTAATGGAATTTATACAGAAATTCTCATTATTCACTATAATTCAATAGCAATTCATAAAATGGCATTTGTAATGTGAATACAAAAGTTTAATAAGGATATAGTAAATAAGTATGGCCAGTAATTATCGAAAAAAGGTTTGCTTGATAAATCTTTTGAGTTGTTTTTGTGTCAACACTTGATTCAATGTTTTTTAACAATATTGAAGTTTTCATTTTGAAAAAAAATTTTTTCATGTATTTCCCAAACAAAATTACTTTCCAAATAAATAGAATCTTTATAAATAGAGAGAACTACTGAATTTTTTGACTTTTTCTAGTATCTTTGGATGGTGTTTGCTTGCATGGGTCCAGAAACTGCAAAATTATTCAAATTTGAGATTTAGTTTTTTTAAATAACTTAATTGAAAATTTATGAAAAAAAAAATGAAAGAATGAAGATTATAAAAATTAAAAATTTAAAACATTGAAGTTTTTTATGATGAATAAAGAACAATAAAAGGAATATTAAAAGAATATTCAAAAAACATGAAAAAGAATTAATTAAGCGTTAATACCTAATAAAATAAATAAAGCTTTATGAATTTTCAAAAAATATTCAAAATACATTGTAATTAGTAATTTCAATATATATAGTTTCATCATTTTTGTTAAAAACTCTATTACATTATATATGCAAACAAGAGTTGACTTATCATATGAATAAATAATAAATTAATATTGGATGTAAATTTGCATTGACTCAACTATCATTCTTAAAGCTTGTTTTTGAAAACATTGTTTTCCCAAAAAGTTTATACAGCATTCGAAACTTATTTTTTTCAATGGGGAATTATGAAAAATAGCATTTAATTAAAACACATTGTAATTTTAAAGATTGCTTTAATTATTTGTAATAATTAAAATGAATTTTGACCGAATTTTTGGTTGATTGAGGAACTGTCAAATTAAAAGTCTTAATTAATCGAGCAATCAATTAAGCAAACTACCAATCAACCTTCCAACTATGCAACATTTCTCACCCGTTTTTGAGTTTTTTGTTGCTCATGAAAGATTGCAAGTATTTCAATGCAATAATCAACTTCAGTAAATACTTTAGTGTTTTTTGGGTTATTAGAAGTGAACATAAAAATAATACGAATATTTACCGATTTGAAGTTAGCAAAACTTTATATGGAATCAGCAAACTAAAAAATGTATGTTTTCATGGGAGGAAAAAACTTAGTAGCACAAAAAAAAGGATAATTTGTCTGATGTAAAAAAAAATTAAATAGCATTTTGTTTGGCAAAAACACTAGCAAATATTATGGCAAAAATTGAATTGAAATTTTTTAGAGTAGTTTTCATCAGCAATTTGTCTAATGCGTTGCCAGGCATTAATAAAATACAAAGAAAAACTTTTTATGAAATCAAAACCTTTTATATAGCTGAAAAGTTAAATTTGAAATTCAGTTTTTTGAGCTTTTTGAGATTAAATTTTGTTTTTAACTTTAAAAATTAAAAAATCTTCTGGCCTATTTCAAAGTTTTTAAACTTTATATCTTAATTTTCTGATTTTTTTAAAATTTTTTCAAAATTTTACGTAAAAAAAAGCAAAAAACTCAAATGCTAAGAATTATAATTATATTTTTGAAGTTGTTTTTTATAAATAATTAAAATTTCAAATAATGAAAGTTTGGAAAAAAATGCTTAAAAATAATTTTTAATGTTAGAATTCGGATAAGTATGCATTTGATCATGAATGAAGCATTGTATCAACCTTTATTGCATCTTTCTATCAACATTATTTGAACTCCATATTTAACTATAGTAATTCACTTTTTTTATCAAAGATTTTTTTTAGAATAGTATATAACTTTATGAAAGATAACTCAAAAAATTTTAATTGATGAAAATTTCAATTGAAATCAAACCTATTCAAAGACATTACTATCAAAACCAGCTTTTCAATGGCTTTTCGATTAACTTAACAATTGTTATCTTAATGTTTCTGCAATATCAGTTTGAGCAATTTGGCTTTTAATAAGACCATTTCTTCTCCAAACCTTTTTTTCCAAGAATTTAAATAGTTTTTATATTCGTCATATCCGAATTCATAAAACAGACATTTTTGCAAACCGATTGTGAATAACTTCACAAGACTATTAAAATACACACGACCCGAGTTTATTACTGAGTTCTTTCAATACGATAATTATTGCGACAATGCTGAAAATGAAATTGAATCTTATTATTTTGTAATACTTCGGTGCTGATGTAGTATCTTTATATAATATGAGCTTTGATTAAAATTTTTTAGTGCATCCTTTAAACACTACAACCGTTGTTTGCGAGATTTTTTTATCAAATATTTTTATTACATTTTCTCCATGAAAACTAATATAAACTCAAATTCATTTTATTGAAAAGATAATTGAATTTTTTTTCAAACTTTCACAGAATCTAAAAATAAAAATGCAAATGAAGCAATAATGAGGGCAATAAAGAGTAAATACATCAATAATTCTATATCAGCCGAATGGATTATTAATTATATTGATGAAATGTTGCCCCATACAATCACTTTGAAGGTAATTAGATGCACTTGATTGATACTTCGAATAATTGCAACTAAGTGTTTTTTAGGAGTTAATTAATAAAATCTCAAGCAACCTTCCTCCAGAAAAAAGCTTGGTAAAAAAGTCCTTTATTCATAAAGCAATCACACTAATTGCGGTTTTATAGGATACTTATTTTTTTCAAGTCGAGAAAAAATACTAAGCACGACAAAGGTAAAACCTCTGCAGTTCATTTTTAACCTGTCTAGACCATTGCTTCATTTAAAGGACGTGTGTGTGTGTGGATGTGTGTTAGCGTTGGCTTCTGAATTCTTCCCAATGCTCACTATATAAATATTTCACTTTTTCATTTTAAAAACTGGAGTTAGTTATATAAATGTGTTCGAAAACACCAAGTGAATTATGAATTCCATTTATTTTGGAAACAATAAAAGTGCTATTTATGCAGCTATGCGGCGTATGATTGTAAGTATTATATTTTTAATGATGCCGAATTTATCACCATAACTTTTTTGTTGTTTCTCAATGGAAATATATTATACAAAATTTGGTTATTAACATACATACAGAGGTATAAGGTATAAAAACCAAAAAACATTTCTGATGGTACAATTCATTTTATTGTTTTAATAAATATCAAGCATAGAAAAATATAGTGAAAATTTTGAATATAAAATGAAAAATTTTATATTTTATTTTTGAAGACAATGTTTCCTTTAAGATGAATTGAATGAAAAAATTCTTCATTTAGAAATCTTCTCTCAGAAGAAAATCAATTTTAAAAAATTTTTTAGTTTTGTGTTTTTTTTTCAAATGCAAATCGCCAAATTTTTCAAGGCGTCATTAGAAGCAAATGCTTACGAAAGTCACCTCTGACAATTTATCAAGACGCTTCAACTGCTACAGGTTGTAGCACTGTGTGTTCGTGGTGATTAATGTGGCGGTGGCATTTTCAGTGATGTTTGTTTCTATAATTGTTTCTTTTCAATTTTTTAATTAAAAGGCAATATGCTGATTGTCGAAGTGTGAAAAGTTCAAAAAACCCATTAAGAGGTAGAATAATATTATTTAAAGCTCTTAATTTCACTCATTTCTTATTTAATTGAAATTTACTTTAAGCTAGAAAAAGTTTGAATATTACGAAACGTTTAATTTCAAAAATTTCTAATAGCAATGGCCATTATTATAGCAACAGTATGAAGAAAAGTTAATTGGAAACCCGTTACACTGCATATTGCTCAAATCGAAATCAAAGATTGTTAATAATATCAGTTCCATTTATTCGTTAAAAACGACCTTCGTTTACCTTGAAGTTTTTAACTAGTGCATTGAAATATGAGCAGAAGATTCTAATTTTAAATGAAAAATTGCGAAGAATTTAAAATACATTTTTATTGCAAATGAAAGAGATAAAAAATTGAAAGTGTGGTTTATATACCAAAATTTGTTTTTGTTTTGAATTCGAAATTAAAAGTAGGAAGAAAAGTGAAATATAAAATCTGTCAGTTGTTTCAATATTCATAAGAGTCTAAATTAAGATTATACAAGACCAAAAAATTTTTTTTGAACTCAAAAAATAAACATTTTTTTTTTTGTTTTTTAATTTTCCTGTAGTTATTATTTTTTCCTAGATAGAATTACAAACCAGATAAACAAACGGCGTGAAAAATTAGGATGGGGCTTGTAAGGTCGCGTAAGAATAAGCTTAATAAGATTTAAAAAAAGGTAAGAGTATAGATTAGTTTTGCAGCCAAAAATTCGTCAAAACACGCGCATAAAAACGAAAAAAATATCATACAGAGTCGAAGATATTCGTATAAACTTTCAAAATTTTTCACAACAGTTTTTGTTGATAATCATCGAAAATATAAGAAATGGCTAAAAAGATAAAACTGAACAAAAAACTTGTGAAACTATTCACTATAAAACCTATATAAGGTTAAACTATAGAAACATATTGAACGTACTGGAAAGGGGATAACAATGTTGTGCTTGGGTGTAGGGCGTCATTTGTTGTGGCACCGTGTGCAGCCCCGGGTTGCCGTACTGCAGCCCACAAGGGTAGATGGGTGTGAAGGAGATGTTGTTGTTGTGGTTAATGTTATTATTAGCATTATTAATGTTGTTTATACTGTTTGAATAATTAGAATTTGTATTAGATGTGGTTGATGCACTGCAAAGCTTTCCAGTTAAATTGTTGTTGTTAGTATTATTGTTACTAGGAATATTACTATTGATGCTATTGTTATTGGTAATGTTGTTGTTGATAGGTGTTGCTGTAGAAGTAGTAGGTACGTTGTTGTTTATTGAGTCCATTGTCTGCTTCAACAAAGCAGGGTAGAAATTCTGTGTTCCTCCAATGCTCTGAATGATGATTTATATAACATTTGTCTTAGTGTTTTTTCAAAATACTTGTATTTCAAGTGCTTTTTATTTTTGTATTCTAATAATATTTAGTTTTGAGTAGCTCTACATGAGTTCGTTAAATATAACTACTGACTAAATAAGAAAATTTTTTAACTAAAAATTATTCAAAATCTTTGGCAGCTGAGTCTTCACGTATTTTGGAATAATCAAAAAAACGTATTGCTAATCATAAATTATTTATGAACAAATAATGTTTAATATAATCAACATTAAATAGGCGATAAATTGGGTAATCAAGCTTATATTGCTTATGATTGTTTCATTGTCTTTTCTGAGTGGATTTTATCCTTTTAAAAATAATTTTATGACCTAATTTTCCAAACCTCTAAGGCTTTTGATTTTGAATATAATTATTATAGCTATAATTGAATATATTAAAAATGATTTTTTTAAATAGAGAAGTTTTTGAAATGATTTAAAATGAAACATGCATAAATTTTTTAATAAATTTGACAAAAATTAGTATAATTTTCAAATTATCTCTTGGTTTTTAATGAAAAGATGAAGATGGTCATAATGAACAAAACAACAAGGTAATTGATAAGACCTTCACGTGCTCCTATATTTACAAGTGTCAAAATTTGTTATAAATACTTACACCAGCAACTTGTAAGATGAACGGTGGGTAGTAAGCTGGGAGGGATTCTTGCGACTGGTTTTCCATGCCTGGTTGTGCCCAATAAGCTTGAGGACTTGAGAAATCCGGAGAAGCAACTAACGAGGGAGAGGAATTGGAAGGGGTGTACGCCATTTTCTGTGAATGTGATAAGTAATAAATGATTGGAAAAATTAAATTTGATAACTAATTTTTGTTTGAAAAAATTTCTATTTTGAAATAAAAAACTGGTGCAAATAAATAAATATTAAATAAACTGATTGAAAAAAATATTTCTGTGATCAACAGTGATTGTTATGTTAACAACTATTTTATATAAGCATCTCTTTCAAAATCTTTTACAAATTCCTATATTACTCGTTTTTTTTCTGAACAATTCTCAATGTACCCAGTGAAGTCATTGAATAACTCAAAAGTGGAGGAAGAATTCTTTTTGTTTGTGCTAATGACTACATTATCAAATCATCAACTAGTTTATTTATAAGAAAAAGCAATGTTCTGATATTTTAGCAAGATTTAAAAACATAAACTCATGTAAACTTTACCTAATGTTTAATTACATACAGCTCAATGTTTCATAAAAATGTGAATATAAAATTATTAAAACAAAGCTTCTAAAACTACTGCCTCAAATGAGCATGAATTTTGCTGAAAAGATAAAAACACAACGAGTTTGGTTGGAATTACTGAAAGTATCATAAATCTACCTGATCGTTGGAGATAAAACATATATGATGTATAAATACTGTTTGCGTATGTCTCTGTAAGCTTGATCATATTTTTGTATGGCTGTGCATGCAAATTTGTTTAATGTTTCTTTCTTTATGTATTTTTTTAAAATTTTATAGCAATGAGACTTATATAGAAGTTCCTCTCACATAAACTTTCCATTTTTTTATCAATTATCAAAATTTATGTTTAAATCTTTTTTTTTAATACCTTATTTATAAGTGGGCGTATTTTGCTTTATAATTTTCACATCTACATAATATACTTGTCAGTAATTAACCTGAGCAGTATCAAGTCATAAAAAATAAATGGTTCTTTTTTTTAAAGTTGCTGAATTAGATATATTATTATTTTTAGCCAGCACATTTCAACATTAATAATTTCTCTCTGCAGCATTAACATATCTAAGCTATATATATTAATATCAAAATATTTATTTTTTTTCAAAAAAATAAATGCTGCGAGAACCGCAACTATATTTTATGCCTGTATAATTTTCTACTTTTTTTGAATTAAAAAAATTATCTGACATATTTTACAACTTCCTGGAATGAAATGATATCATTTTTGAATTTTTAAATGGGAGTATTGCATTTTAATTTTATTAAATTAAAAAAGAGCCTAAAAAGTCCTTTTGTTTACACTCAATCTTTTCATCACTTACCTTTGTTTGCTTCGTTATTTTTATCGCTTTATAAATATCCTTGTTAAGAAAATTTTGTCAAGAAAGTATAAAAATTGTTGTCAGATTCAATATAAAGTATATAAAAAAATTTTCAAACAAAAATAACCAAAAAATGAACTTTTTGTTTGAGAAATAGTCAAATAGAAACATTTTCTGCAAAATAATAAAAAATGACTAAAAATAAAAGCGAAACTAGATCATTAAAACTCTTTGAAATCAATATTGATGGAAGCAAGTTGCAAAAATCTCACTTCAATTTGTTGTTCAGTGTTGCAAAATTCGTAAGGGTTGTTGTTGTTTATAACATCTTCATTGTTTCTGTTGGCGGGCATTATAGCGGGTATAGTAGTGTTGTTGTTGAGGTGGTTGTTTATTGTGTTGTTGAGATAAGCATTGTTGCAAACGTTGTTGGGATTGTTGTAGTTGGGTGATACTGCATACTGAATGTTGATTGGTGCTGGGTTGACAACCACGGGAGAAGGGTAAAAGCCGTTGCTGTTGTTGTCTATCACTAAGGGCGAGAACTGCAGTGATGGCAAGTGAATATCATTTTCTCCATGGAAGATATTGAAGAATTTTTTTATATATAATAAAATGAAAAAATTTTAAAATTTATACAAAATATCATTTATTATTTAAAAAGTTTTATGACTTGAATAAATATGAGAGGACGAGTGGTTCAAAAAGTTAAAAATGAAAAAAAAAATGTTATTTCAATGCGGATTAACATCAAATAAAACACACTGAGAACATACATAAAAACCACATAAAAACACACAAAGTGATTAAAAGTTAATTTCAATTACAACTTATTTGTCTTGCGATCTTTTATTGACTATTATACTTAACTTTCGCGTGTCCAACTTTCATTAAAAAGAACTTTTAATTTAACGGTTTAAACTTGACAAATTGATTTCAACAAGTTATATTCCACGATTTCGTACAAATATCCCTTTTGTGCATCCATCGACTCACTATAGTTATTATTGAATTTTCAAAAAGGTTTAAAATTTATGCAAAGTATTTCAGCAAAATAAAACTGTATAAAAACTTCATCCTAATGACCTCATTTATAAAACGATGACTTGTAACATTAGCACTGAACAAATAATGTTTGCACTAATTTCCGGTTCCGACTGGTTGATAGATTGCACAAGGTGCATAGGTCAAACTAATTGATTGATTTCCTTGTTAATCATTGCAATTGACATTGATTGGAAAATCTTTATTGAAATTCTGCTCATATGTATAACTAACTACAAACCATTGTAACTTTTTTATGCTGCTTTATTGCATCATTTAGCAAGAAGTGTTTATTTGTTATTTCATTGGAAATAAGTAAATATATTTAATATTTTATTCATAGTTCAAATGCTCCCAAACATCCGTGTAAGCTCTACGTAATGCCACAAGCAGACAAGCTACACACAGACGCGCGAGTCAAATAGATTGACCAGAGTCCGTTGAGAGTTGTAAGTGAACTGATAATAATCAATTACATGCAGAAAAAAATGAATAAAAAAGCAAATGTTTTCAAAACAAAATATAAAATCCATAAAAAATGAAGTGAAAGTACGTGAAACAATAGTAAAAACAATTTAAATATAAAAAATCCATTTGAAACAAACCAGAAAGAGAATTTCGGATGCTTTTGTTGGCATACAAAGAAACATTTCGCAATTTAATTGAAGCCATTTTATTTATGTTTAGGCATTTGCTTTCATTACTTCGTTTCGAGCTGTGTGTTTTTCAACTCAAAGTCGCAAAAACTTTTTCTAAATTTTCAAAAAATAAATCGCTTCTTAAAGATCTACTATCAACTATACTACTAACCCAGCTCTCTCCTTCACATGCTTCTGTTATTAATACATATACATCAACATCACCACAACCATCATTATTACAATTATCACAACCACTATTACTTCAGCTATCGCTACCACTATTGTATCCACCACACTATATTTAGGGATTTCAGAGGGAGTCTGTATCAGTAACATCTACAATCGAGCAGCTGCCAAGTCTGTATCTTTTTATTTACGAGTATATAACAATAATAGCAATAACACACAAAAATGTATTATGATGCTAACATCAAAAAACGAATGTCGAATAAAAAATGAGATGATTTAAGAATAGTTATCAAGTATAATGATGAAACATTTATTGACAAAGATAAACATTGCTTGATGTGAATTGAATGAAACGAAATAAGACATCAATAAATTAGGGAGAGTTTTATCAACAAAAAGAAAAATGTATATAAGTATCACTTGAAATAAGATTTATAGTACTTATATAAGACTATTTTTAGTATTTTAATGAAAATAAAATCAAAAGGCAGGCTGGTATGATGGTGCATATATTATCAAGCTGGAGTGTTTTTGGAATATTTATAGAGTTGTGTTTAAATTTAAGGTGCAAAGAACTTTCAAAACATTTTTTTACAGCAAAGTTACTTTTCTATTTTTTAATCGTTATTTTTTTGAATGCATTTTCAAGGTGTTTTAAGTTTCAAATAAATTTTTCGTCACATCATATTATGCTTGTGCGAGAATTGAATTAGGCTAATTTGAAGATAGGAAAAGTTTACAAGAATATTCAGTAATTTTACTTTGAAACTGACTTTTGTGAAGATGGAAAGGATAGAGTGTTAAGGTAATGTAATTATTGTCTCCAAAGTAGCATATATTTTAATGAAAATGTTTAATTTTTTATTTCTTTTCTGTTAAAAATTGGAATTTATGCTTTTTGAAGTTTAAAGATTTGTGGAAATGAACTACTGTTTTGAAAATTTTGAATGTTTCAAAAGAAAGTAACATACAAGACGCTGACTTTAGTTCAAAACCTTGTGCAAGCTTCGGCGAAAAACTTGAAAAAGTTGAAATTATAAATTTAATAAAAAAGACAAGAATTGAAATAAAACATAATATTGCTTAATAAACTTTCGGTAAGCAAAGTCAAACGATGCTCGAAATTCTATTCAAAATAGATATGTATCCATCTAGGTTTTTGAGAATTTGTTATTCAAATGCATCTTTTCAGTAATGTGATGCTTTGACCTTAAGAATAATGTATCAAAAGACTTAATTCATTTAAAAATTCAAATTTTAAAGAAGTCATGAAATGCAATTTATTCTTTTCAATTTGAAATGAAGAGCTTATTTAGTAACTAACGAGTTTTTAAATTGAATAATTTAATAACGGTTCTCCAAATTTAAAAAAAAATTCAGTGAAAATTATAAAAACCAATCTAAAAAGAAATGCTTGTTTTTTGTTTTTTCTTTTCTGTACTTTTTTTTTTATCGAGTATTGATAAATTTTGAAATGAAACGTTTTAAATCTTGAATAAATTGTGAGATATTTTTGGATAGAAAAAAAACTTCAACTTTCGAAAACAAGTTGAGTTTTTCATTCTAATTTTTCACATCAAATTTTTCAATTTTAATAGGAATTCCGATCTTCAAAATTGAAACTCAAAAATTCCGTTGGTTTTCAAAGAAAAAATCATTTTTTATGAAAACTATCAAACCACATAAATCCAAACTTTTAATAAAAACACTGAAACAGACTATATTGATATAACAATAAACAAAATCAAAGATAAGGGTTATGACGAATACCCTGCAATAATTTACATAGAAATTTCGAAAAAGCACTGACCATGGGGTAGATGGTAGGCAGGAAGCAAGCGGCAGCAGCGTTGAGTTGCAAGTTGCGTCTGATGAGATTGTTTCTGCCGTTTTGGAGAAGTTGCTCTTTGAGGTGCTGGGGTGGATGTAGATACTTGCATGGCGGATTCGTGCGCTGACATCTTCCCTGGAAGGTTGTTTCATGGGGGTTCTCACTATCGAGTGCGCTCATAAGTTTTAATTTATTATATTATTATTTAAAAAATATTTTTAAAACATAAGTTGAAATTATAGAAAATAAAAAAGACAAAAACTGAGGAAAAATTTCAATTAAATAACAGCTTGTTGAAGAAAAACTCGAAAAAGAAATAAATGACTTTTACGGATGAGAAAACAAACTACAAAAAAGATAAGAAGTGTACAAAAGAGGTGTTAATGCACTGTGAAAAAACCTTAATCGTACCAACATCATCTTTAATGGTAGCTTTTGTGTATTTTATTGCAGTTTTCGAAATTTTTTCTTCAGAAAAAATCATTTCAAGTGCATAAATGATTTAATATGTTAAATATAATTGCATTTCTATTCAATAAAATTTTAAATAGTTTCAAAATTGAATTATTGAAATATTTCTTCAATTTTTTTTATTAAAAAAATTTTTTTCTGTAACATTAGATAAGGTTTAAGAATAGACTTTGAAAACTCGAACATGGATAAAAGTTCCTGTGATGATGGGATGGTGGGTCCATTTAATTAATTTTTCCATAAAACTATCTAAAAACATATTCAAAAATTGTTTGAAAAACTTACATTGAAAGTTTCACATATTAACAATAAACCTTATGATATATTTATATATAAAAACTGAATGAATTACAATCAAAGCATTCAAGAGACAGAAATGATAAAAATAATTGATGAGATTACCCTTAAGAGTATATTTATTTCCCTATTAATAATTTTGAAAAAAGTACTGAAATCATTCATGAATGAAAATTTTGAAAAAACAACGAAAGCCATTTTAGTATCAAACTCAAAGCATTTAAACTAAGAGAATTTGCTGAACTTCATATCCATTTTCACTTTATCTATGTCTCAATTCGATAGACTAATATATGATTTTAAATTAACTGTTCAGCTATTTATTTTATACTCATTTTTGTATACACCTAATCAACACTATGAGGTCGTTAAGTTTTCAATGCCAAGCCATAAAAACCACGATGCAAGCTGTTAAAGCTCAATGAATAGACAGCAATTTGTGCTTAAAGAGTAATTTTGTTTCTAGGCTGACGACGTAAAAGTTAAATAAAGAAAATGTTATCTAAATGCACGCAACAAAAGGAAAATAAAAGCAAAATGACTCAGCAAATCAAACAATAAAAAATAATGACAGTGCAACAAGATAATACACCGAACACACCTATTATAATAAAAATTAAAATTGAAAAAAATCAAAAAAAATTTGAAACATTGAAATGAAAAATTTTTTTACGTTCAAAGATTTCTATATTTTCAAAATTTTTTTTAAAGCTTATGTTTTGTAAGACATTTGAAATTTTCAAGTTAAAGATCAAAAGCAAATTTAATTTTATTCCATTGAAAATTCATTTTTTAAACCATTAATTTAAATTGTGAACTATTTTTAGTAAAGAAAAAAAAACAGTTGAAAATAGAGACAAAAGCAAAGCGTGTAACAGAATGGAAGTCTTGTTTGAAATTGCATCGAGAGTAACAGATGGTTAGGATTCCGTGTCTCACTTGTCAAAAAACAAAAGAATTGAAAACAAAAATTTAAGTAGTTTCACAAAAGTTTCATTTTTAAAATAATTTAAGTTTTAATTGAAGTTTCAAAGCTTTTTTTTAACGAATTATCAGAAAAAATTATTCAGTTAATATATTTGAAGCAGTTATATTGAAGTCGTTATAATAAAAGAAACTTCATAGTTTTTTTTTTTTTGATATTTTATGGATAATCTATAAAAAAGTTATTTTTGTTTTTAACTATATTTAAATATATACTCAAACGAAATCGTCTTATTAAACTGATTAATCGAACAAATAATACTGTCACACAGAAAATTTAAAAATTCTTTGTTTGTACAACTAAAGTAAAACTGGCTTATAAAACTTTTAAATACATAAGATGATTTGCTTAATTTGTAATTTATAGAAAAAGATTAATTCATTTTTATTTGAGTAAAAACTTTGTTAAAACGTGCAATCCCTGTAATCCATTTCGAGCATTTTTATTATCATTAGATCGTTTTATTACTTATGAAAACATTCAATTCAAATTACCGTTAATGCGTAATAAATAATTTTATGACTTCACAGTCAAAGTTACCAATAATCACAATACCTTTATCTTTATCTTTCCATATTTTGTAGCAAGCTTTTTAATCGTGAGTTTAAATCACTTTTATCTTTTTTGTTCATCAAGTTTACTACTTCCAGTTGGTAATAATTTTCTCAGTTAAAAAATCATAGGGTAAAAGTACTTTAATAAATAACCGTGAGAAGTTTCAACTTAAGCTCAAGATCACACTAATTTAATAAGTTCAACAATTTCATGCGTTAACTTTTTTTTAATTCAAAAGCAAATATCAATAAAAACGAAGATTTATAATACAAAAAATAATAAAACAAACAGATAAGAATAAAAAATTGAGAAGAAAAGTAATTTTATTTAGTGGGAAAGACAAAGCTACTTAAGTGTAAATCACTTTAACAGACCAAGGATTCACCTAGACATTTTGATCGCAGAATAACTGCAAAAAAATCCGAAAAAATAATAAAAAACGCTTAAAACTTTTATTTCTGTTTCTTGGAAATTCTCCCCTTCTAAACTCGAATGCTTGTAAGATGCTAAATTTTAATCTTTTTTAATTTTTTAATGCATTGAAACAAAAAGTTGTAAAAATTCAACTCAGCCGTCCAAACTTGAAGTTCAACTGATAAAGAAATCATTGATTATAAGATAAAATAAAATTTAGAGCATTTATTCATAGCCTCGTTTCAAATTTTTAATGACCTTGTAATATTTTTGCTTGACAAAAAAATTTAAATTGGATTCTCAGTTCCACTCATTTTTAATTAGAACTCATATTCAAATTTTCTGTCATATTTGAATAGAATTTTAAGCGCTGTTTTATATCTTTGGATGCAACATAAACGTACCAACAATACCATTAAAATGTAACTGTGAAGTAATACAAAAGATTTAGAAATTAGTCAAACATTTAACATACATTAAACATAGCCTCGTTTCAAATTTTTAATGACCTTGTAATATTTTTGCTTGACAAAAAAATTTAAATTGGATTCTCAGTTCCACTCATTTTTAATTAGAACTCATATTCAAATTTTCTGTCATATTTGAATAGAATTTTAAGCGCTGTTTTATATCTTTGGATGCAACATAAACGTACCAACAATACCATTAAAATGTAACTGTGAAGTAATACAAAAGATTTAGAAATTAGTCAAACATTTAAAAAATTTGTCTGAGTGAAGCAAACCATTGAAGTAAAGCTATAAAACAAAAAGATAAAAACCTAAAAATTTTATTACTTGTTAAAAATTTTTTTCGATAAAAATTGTGATGGTTTGAAAACTATTGAAACTAAACTATAAAAAGTTAAATAATGCGGAAGAGCTAGAGTAAGGACAATATCGTTCTTGTCCATCATGGAAAGTCTTATTTATAAGAAATATCTGCTTACACCGATCAAGCTTATTTCTATAAGCCTTTAAACGAATTATTAAACAATGAACTTTTAATTAAAAAAAAATTATGTTAATCCTAAATTTGCATAACTAAAAAAGCTGATAAAAACCAATATAAAAGTTTATTGTCATCAGTTCAAACCATGTTATTTAGCTTCCAACAATGATCCTTCTAATTTGAATTTTGATTATTTTATCATTTTGATATTCATTATATGTTCTTATAATTCTTTTTTTGCTCTCATCAGTATTCTCCTAACGAAGCCGATTAATTAATTCCAGACCAGTGCTTTTAATTTGTGTTCCCGCCAAGGGAAAACCCGCCAGAACAATAATAATCTTTGGTAATATACGTATAAAAATTCTCATAAAGCAAAATACCTTAATGTGAAAAAAGAAAAAAAAGTCGTAAAGCAAAACCCCACTTATGGGATCAAAAGTTTTTTTTCCGTTTTGTAGAGGTTATTATAGTAATTGTGTTAAAAATATTGAAAAATAAATCTTCACCGCCATATTGAAACATAGTAGATATTGTTGTTTGGAAGAGAAATAAACTTTTGAAATTAGTCAAAACAGCCATGTCTTTATAAAGGAATTTTGTTCAACTCGGAGTGACGTGGCATCAACTTGTTTGCATAAGTGACTGCCTCTTTTAATAGTAGTAGTTGGGAAAAACTTTGAAAAGAAAAAACAGATGTGGTTTTGTTTTAAACATTAAAATAATATATATCGTTAAAAATTAAAAAAAAATAAAGTTTGACTAAAGTTGAGATGAGTGTCAAGGTTCAGAAGGTGAAAATGTACAATGCAATGGTGTGCTTTCTAACTATTTGAATGTTTAATCTCTAAAAAAGATATTTTAAATTTGGCAAACTCCAGTTTTTTTAGCTTATTATTGGAAAATGAAATGATATTCAAAATTTGCCTATTTTAGTAAATAGAAACGACTAAGAAATGTATTTATATGAAGGTTATTATAGGAAGATGACAGGCGATACAAACGCTTTGATTTATGTTGCGGTTTGAAAAATCATGACTTTTGTTACACCTGCCTTTTTTAAACGATTTTATACAAAAAATTTGAATGTTTTACACCAAGCTGAAAAGTCAGAAATGTTTCCATTCGATGAGGAGTGTAATGGAACTTTTTTTTGAAAAACATTTGAAACAAAACCAAGAGACATTTTTCTGAATTAGATTCTTTGATCAAATCTAATATCCTTAAATTTTGATTGCGATCAAATTTAAAGGCAAAATAAATTATTGAAAGTGAATTTTACACTGCTCATTTTTGCAAATAAATAATAATTTTTTAATAGAGTTTTTATTTAGTTTTATAATATAATATCCAAAACATTGAATTTTTCGAAATTTATACATGAAAAATGAAAATTTTCTTTTGCAAGAGGATGAAATATTTGAAATTTTCAGTTTTTTATTCCGATCAAGCTCATTTTTCATGTCTTTCTTACTTACGATCATCACCCTTTGTACCATCTGTCAAAAACGTATTCATTTAAATTTATTTTCACATCTATTTTGCATTTACAAAAATTATTTTCCAGCAACTTTCAAGTTTTTGTTACATCAATTTTAATAAACTTTTATTTTTCAAGCAAACTTAAAAAAGCTATATTGTGATTTTTCTAAAATTTCATTTGCTCTATTATAATTTGTTTTTTCAATAATTTCAACTTGCTTTATTTAAATTTCAAAAATTTTTTCAATATTAAAATCTTGCCAACATTTGAAGGATGTTTTTTCAAATTCTCATAAAGAACTAGTATATTTAATTGAGCATACCTATGTTTGATAAATGTTATTTAGCACGAATCATTCAGCTAAATAAATGACAATGCATTGAAATCTTTTGATGAACCCCATCAAGACGCTTTGTGAAATTCTTAATAATGAAGAAAACGTGAGAAAAATTTCTAGTATCAAATCCTAATAAGCACTTTTGCATAAAGGCTTTAGGTTGAAGCATTGGTTTTTTGAAACCATCAGCTGTGTAGAGAAAATTGTGACTTTATGGAGAAAACTCAGTGAGATGAGAGTTTAAAAACAATGTTATTCATAATTCAAAACATCAAAATGTTTGAAATACTTTGTTTTAAAGGTTTTAATGCGTAAAATTGAAGAGAAAAACCAGAATAAAATTGAATTAAAAGATACAAAGCGGAGTTTAAAGCATAAAATTTAATAAAGTTTGAAAGCTTTACTGCAATAATAAATAAATTTTTGTTCAAAAATAAAATGTAAATTTAAAAAATGGAATCTTAAAGCTAAATATGTGAATAAATTAGTGATATTTCATGAAGTGTTATTTTAATATGCAAAAAATGCTTATTATTCATATTTATATTTTGACACACTTGAATGAATGAATGAGGAGAAACTAACTTATGGTTTTAGTAGTAACGATAAAATACAAAACAAGATAAATAAAAAATAATGAAAAAAAGGGAATTATCAATGTTTCAGATAAAATCAGCAATTTTTAAATTTGATATATCGCTCAAAAGTAATGAAGTAGCAAAATATGGACGATGTTTTGCACATTAAATTAGACAATTTTTATTCATAAAACAAATTTTTCATTTTGAAGGTATTGATGGTTTAAATTTTTTAGTATTTTCAAAAAATTATAATACTAAAATCTTTTTCAAATTTTTAGTCGTTATATACAAAACACACGCAAAAACACATAGAACTCTCTTTCGACCGGTCAGTAAAACTGATTAAGCGATTTGACATACTGCTATTAGTCGTTGCAAGCGTTGTTATTTCTTGTTAAGATGCTTTTATGAAATTTCAACGTTTCATACTAAATTAGTTAGACAATATAAAAATTCGCTTTCTTTTTTGAATTGTTTTTTTCAGAGTTTAATAATACTTTGTAACTTGAACACTTTTTTTTTCATAATTAACAACACAAAAGTCAGCTTTCAAAATTTTAAAATTAAATGAATAAATTTTGACTTTTGAAAAAACTAAATTAAAAGATGACAAAAGAAAAAAGGCGATAAAATAAAATATGCTGATAGGCTGATAATAAAGAGCGCCTTTAAATCAGAGAACAAAAGACCAAATTTGTAATATAAATCGTAATTCTCAAACTTTTTGACTGTTGTTTAACTACTTTCATTGACTTTGTGAAATTTTATCAAACTTTTTTCTTTATTTAAAAACTCATTAGTAATATTATAACGGAAATTTTCAAACAAAACTTTCTAATAGTGTGAAATTTGAATATTTTTTTAAACAAAAAAACAATACTTTTTCTAGAAAAACAATAAATAAATTGTTGTTTGACGCTAAATAAAGCAAGTCTTGGCACCGATTTAACGACGCTCCTAACATAAAGAGTTTTTGTTTTTCAGAGAAATTGACAAAAAACTATAAAATACTTATAAAACTTATTATAATTCCAAATTTTTAGATTTTCTATAAAAATAATTTCAAAAACAAAATTGCCTTCATGTGGTTGATTTTTTAAAAACTAGATTCTGTATTAAGCTTCAATAAATAAGATTGAGAAAGATAAATTTCTAAAGATACGATTTAGCTGAGATAATAGATAAACTTAATGAAAGAATGTTCAGTTGTGTAATCAAAAGGTAGTGGCAGCTTCAAACATTACTTATCATTAGCACATACAAGCGGTTTTGCTGCTCCAAAAATAAGACGTTTGATTCAAACACCATTGAAACTGTTTTAACGGATCGAATAAAATGAAAAACATTGGTATTTGAATTCAATCAAATAATGCAAATTCAGAAATGAGATAAATGTTACTTTATTTCATTTCCTAACATATGCTAAAAATTTCGTTCAAATCATTAGTCTCTATATCTAGTGGTTCCATAAATTTATTAACATTGGCACACATAACTTTTTCTACTTGAATAATATAATTTTATTTAATAATTTCAAATATAGAAGTTAATAAAAAAAATATTAAAAAAAAATAAGATACGAGATCAAAAAACAAATTTTAATCAAAACTTGAAATGAATAATTAATGTGAATATTTAATTTTGCTTTAAAGTTTACTCATGTTTGCAAATTTCTTTTCCGAAATATTCAAAATTATTTCGCCTAATTAAAAAATACGTTCTAGAGCATACAGAAATCGCAGAAAAGCAGAGGGTAACAAGACACATAATGGTTCTAATAGCAGACAAAATATGCTTTATAGCTCCTTAAAAAACTGAATAATGGTTAAAGCAAAATTAGGAGAATGACTGGAGTTTTGGCATTTTTGTCAAATTAATCTAGACTTCATGCATTTTTCAAGAATGTTTTCACTTGTTTAGTTTTTTATTGACTTCAACCAATGACGTGGATTTTCAAAAAAAACTTTTAATTTTTTTGAAACGATTTTTTTAATAAAACTTCATTGAATGATTTCCATACGTTTGTTAAATATTTCAACTTACATTTTGTCTTTGTATTAATGTGTTTGAAATGCTTTTAGTTGTTTATATAGAGCAAAAAGTCATTAAGGTTTAAGATGAAATAACAAGCAATGATGATAAAATATATTTATCGTACCCTTTCTTATTCAACTTCAATTTTCATGCATACATTTGCCGTCACCATCAATTTTTAATTTTTTCATCATGGAATTATTTTCAAATTTCCAGATAGCCTTGCACTTCAAACCACCATGCATATATTGGACTCAAAGGCTCAATCATTTATATAAACTATGATATGAATTTTAATAAAGTTTTAAAAGAAATACTCAAATGAGAACACTTTTAGGAGTTTACTTTATTCCACGGAGCTTTTCGTAAGATGAACTTACATTATCAAGTGGAGGGACAAAAAAATGTTTTAATGGAAGTTTTTTATGCATTGTATATAATTATAAACTTATGAAAAAAAAGATAATTTTGTCTATAATTTTTTGGAGAGTATTTTTAGACTATAAATTAAGTAAAATAAACATAAATTATAAGCAACCTACTAAATTTTTAATGGAAAATGTATTCTCTATAAAAAGTTGATGGAACTTCAATTTCAAAAGTGGAATCATAAAGAACAGCCAGTTGACAGTAATAATGATGAGCCTTATTTCATATATAATACTGTTGTTTTTAAACATCACATAACTACTTAATGCATCCGAAACTAGTGTTTCTGATGGGAAAATTTTACCCTTATTTATTTTCACTTTTTTTGTACTGTTTGTAGGAATATTTTTTTCATATCGCCATTATTGCATTTTGGAACGAAATTAATATTAAATCACTTGAAATATTAAAAAAACTGGGAAAAATTCAAAAATATTTTCTTTTTTAAATAAATAAGTTAATTTATTTTTGAACGATGAAATAAAACGTTTAAAATAAAAAATTAAACGTGTTAAAAATCACAAATATTTAGAATAAGACTTGAAAAAACTTTTAACAGCAAGCATTAAAAGTGAATTCAGTTTATGGTGTCATAGAAGTGATGTGCAGAATGGGGGTAGTAATATTTTAAAAGCGTGTGAAAAAAAGCTATTTTATCACGCCGTATTTTTGAAAATATTAATTTTAACAAGTCTTCTGCAGCATTGTTTAATTTAAAAGCTCTTGGTAATTATGTTACACTAATTTGAGCTTCGTTTAAACTTTTAATCAGTTTTAAGTTAAGCACAAAATAATTTAATTTTATCAGTTATATTTAATCTAATTTAGAAACTTCATATTCATTTTTTTAGTTTGTTTCATAATTGAATTTTTGAATATTGGCAAACAAAAAAACAGCTCTTTCTATATGTTCACTCTTCAAAGTTTTATTGGAAAATTTTAATAAATTATTCAAACTAAAAAGCTTATTAAAAAGTTGTTGTGTTCTTAATTTCAACATAACATGAGAATCTATCTACTTTTATAGATCGTATTTTTTCGCCTTTAGCAATTAATGTCATTTGGATATTATGAGCGTTTTGCGACAGATCAGAAATGACGCCATCACAACACACCGTAGTTATGGCCAGATTAAATATAAAAAATAAATATAAAAATGACATAAGGCTTGGTATTAAAAGTAAATTTGTTTACGTAGAAATTGTACAGATGCATTTACTTCGAGATGAATATCACAAAAATTCATTTTTTTTTATAACAAAACTACAGTGTATTTTTAAAAGTACTTTACTTCAAAGCGTTAGAAGTTTTTAGGAATGAAAAATAAATTTAAAAAGTAGGAACTTGTTATAATTAGAAATAACAGTCTTCATTGGCTAGAAACTCATATATTAGCTAGACAAAAAGTAAAATAAAATCTCAAGAACGACTTTAAAAATCTTCTCAGTTGCTTAAATGAGCTAATTCGTAAAAAAAAGAATTAAAAATTTTTTAAGTGAATATTTCATAAATTAAAACTTCATATAAAGTGGTTTTAAAAACGTTTTTTGTGTCAGTTTCATTTGTATCAAACTGCAAATTTTTAGATTAGGAAGTTTTTATTACCTAGAAAAAAGTCTTTATTGTTTTTGTAAAACTCTCTCGAGTCTTTTCAAAAACACGCGTTACTTTCCACTATCCATGAAAAATCACAATAATAATAAATACCAGCTAGAAGTATCTAAAAAGTGTGTGTATATAAAACGTGTCGGTTGTGCCGCAAACACCATAAACTTGTTATGATCAGAAAACCTAACAACAAAGTAAAAAATATGAAATTTCAAAGAAACTCACAAGCACCGACCCACAAAGACACCGAATGCATAATTCAAAATGATCACACTTGCTTTTGATGGCAAATAAAAAGGACATCAGCCCTCGCTACATGGACGCTTAACACATTTGTTTTTTTCATCGTTTGTGAGTGTGAGTGTATGTATGAATGTGCGGATGAATAGGTGAAATAAATGAGAGATTGATATAAAGTAAAGAAGGTAAATTAGCTTAAAACAACGTTTATTATCTTCTTACTTATTTTATGCTTATTTAATTAGAAGTGATGTGAAATAGTTATCATTAAAGCTTCAAAATGAATTATTTTTAATTATTATAAAAATAAATCTTTGAGAAAATGACGTAAATATTTTAGTAAAAACTCAAAATTGATTTGAATAAGAAAACACGCTTGGGAGAATGTCAAAAAGTTATTTTAAAAAAGGCAAAATTAACATTATATATATTATTTTAAAAGAAACTTCCTTGTATCAAAAATTTCATTTAAAAATTCACAAAAAATTCAATGAAGTTTTTAAATATTAAAAAAGAATGAAGCAATGTTACGAAGCTTCATCAAATATTGATGTACCGGTTCTTTTAATAACTTTTCCAACTATTTTTCACCATTAACGCGTCTTATGACTAATGCGAATGCACTAAAAACACCAAGTTATTTTTAATTTTATTCAAAGTATATATTTCATTGAGTTTCTAATCATTTTTTATCCTTAATTGAGCTGGTGTTTGCAAGAACAGGTTTGTATGCACTATTTTAACATGAATGTCCTAAAACCCGACTTAATTCATGGATAACTTGGCTTGAAACTTTGGTGTAACTTTAGATTCATTTGTATCCAATTCGATGGCTTATAATTAAATTTAATTATTCATGTTAGGGTAATTCAAATGCATTGCAGTTTGAAGATGAATTTCGAGGGTTTGTGTTTTATGATCAACGACATAAGAATTATAAATCCAATGAAACCACCATTTGCTTGCTTGTCTTTAGTATGTGGCTTACTTTTTAAAATAAAATCGTTGATGAATCTCAAATAAGCAATTATAATAACTTAGAGTAGTTTATAAAAATTGTTTAACTATTTCATATAAAACAAAATTTTTGAAGATTGTACCAATATCATGTGACCACTAAAGAATCTTTATCAGTTATCTGTCTACCTTCTTCATTAAGCCATGACCTTGCAATTCAATTCCATTTCATGCTTCTCATTGCATTTTTTCATGTGTCCTAAAAACTATTAATGAAATACATGTATACTTTGAATATCACATAATTTCAATCTAAAATATTTTTTTTATAGCTTCTTTAGACTACATTCAAAATTTGTTATTTTTAATTTTTCAATGCATTTCAATTTTTTGACGTTTTTGAAAATTTTGTTTCTTAATTCAGTATTCAATTCAAACCGCATCAGCTTCACCTAAAATTATCTTTTTCAAACATCATTGCTAAGACACAAATGGACAAGACATTCGCTTATCGGACAATTAATCATCTCATTCTTTATTCCTCCAAGTCTCTCTGCTTATATTCACAAATATTCCATTTTCTTTACCTAAATTTTGTGCATTTTTGACAAAAATAAAGATAATCAGTCAAAATAACGTTGATAAAAAGATAATGAGGTGCTTTATAAGTTCTTTCTTGAATAGACAGTTTTAAGCACTTCCAATTATGCGCTTGTTATAAAAGCCTATATTTATACATATAATCAACTTATTTATTAACTTGAAAAAAATTAAACTCAAGTTTACAAACTTATTCGGAAAGTGAAAGCTTGAAATATGCTTAAAGTCGAAAAAACGGCAAAACCTCTTAGAGATGGAAAAGATAACGACGCAGCCTTAAAAGCTTAAGAGTTAAAAGATAAATTAAAATGTATATTAGCATCCTAATGGAATTTTAAAAACTAAAAAACTTTCAAACTAGATTTGACTCAGAAATTAATTTCAAAGTTTTGATAACCTTTCAAAATCTGCATAGATTCACTGAGCTGATATAAAAAGAAAAATATTTCAATAAGAATCTTCGAATTCCGATGGATGAAGCACGATACATCGATGCGAAGTAAAAATGAAAAAATTCGTTTCAATGAATAATTTAAAGAGAACTGGAAAGAAAAAATATTTGTCAATTTTTGAAAATATTTCTTTGGATTTCAAAAAGATATATATTTTATATTTTAAAAAAACAATTAAAATATTAAGTTAATTAAATTTTAAGTTTATCAAGATAAAGTTTAAAAATCTGATATTCAAAATATAATTTCAGGAGGCGCACTATGTTTATACATTCACTGCCATGGTTTTTGAAGCATCAATAAATCTGTCCTTGATGACACTTGTGAATTTTATAATATTTATAATTATTTCAAAGGTATATATGAAATCGTATTCAACGTATACGTTGTTTGTGCAGGGTGAAAGTTAATTGAGGTATAATACGCTATTATATCGTATGAGGTCCGCCACAACACATCCAGATTTTAAAAATAATGTATACATTCAGTTTCATTGCAATCCCACCATAGATTAATATCATTGAAATTCTTTATACAAGTCTCCATTATATTTTGTCTTGTATTAGTGAGCTTGTATATGCCTAGTACTAAGAGATCAATACTTATTAGTCACGATGTCTTTCAATATACACCAATTGATCGTTCAGTGAATTTTTTTTCTTTTTTTCGTTTTAATTTTCGTAAATTTCATAAAGTTCGAAATAAAAAATTTCTATCGAAAAATAGATTCATACTCGAGCTTAAAATAGAAACCAATATTTAATATAGAAACCAATGTTCAAAAATGAAATATTTGAAAAGTTGATTATAATTTTAACGAGCTTTCAATTTTCCCCAAAATTTTCCTTACTTTAATCTGTTTTATTTTTCATTTCTGAGCTACAAACGTCACCTTTTTTAATTATAATAAAAAATCCATAAAAATAAATGTTCAAAAATAGTTTTGAAGTTTTAGAGAAAATATCTTTAAAATTATTTTTGGTAAATTTTTTAGAAAGATACTCTTCATACAATATTTGTTAGAATCTTTATCGTGTGAAATAGTAATTGATTTACTCAAGTTTATATGGATACTCTACTGACCTTCAATCCTCA
The DNA here is from genome assembly GCA_964035795.1 of Pterobdella sp. o SKG-2022. NCBI lineage: Eukaryota > Metazoa > Annelida > Clitellata > Hirudinida > Piscicolidae > Pterobdella > Pterobdella occidentalis. The sequence continues at coordinate 22,040,007 of OZ038320.1, read as the reverse complement.
CACAAACTTTAACGGCGTAGAAAAATGTATGCCTATTAAAAATAAGAATTTTAAAATAATGTTGATATACGATGCATATATTGTAGTTTTGATTTGATCTTACGATTAATTATAAGACCCATCCCAGCCGCGGGAACGTTTCGAAATTTCAAAAACTACAAATATTCTTTTGAAATAAATACACTGTGAAACCTTGGATTCAAATCTAATCAAAATAAACAGAAGTTAATACAAAAAATCTGTAATATTGAACATAAAAAACTAATTTTGAAGCGAAATAAATAAGGAACAAGATATAAAAATGCATATGAACAAATGCGGGGGCAAATGCATTGATGATTATCTATGTCAATTGAAAGTGATCCTTTTGAAATCTTCTTCAAACATTTTTTAAAGAATTCAATAAATAAATTGAAAAAAAAATTATTTGATGTTGAAATGTTGTTTTTGAAAAAAATGTTTTAAAGGCAAAAATGATGGAGAAAGTCGTAAAGGTTAATAAAGTTTATTAATCTGTTTAAAGCGACCATCTATGGCAAAAAGCAATAAAGGCCTCAACTGAAAACTAAGCTGCGAATCCTAGCTATAAAATAATAATAAAACGAACAAATATTCTATCAAAAATTTATTTTTTATTTGTTGCTTTGTATAAATGCTTTTTTACTTCCAATTCAGTATAATATCAAAAATATTCCTGCTACGACGAAAAGAAAATCTTATGTTGTATGTGAAATGTAAAGGTTAAACTCAAGTAACATAAATCTTTGAAAAATCTTCAAAATTTGAAATATTTTATGCATTCTGTAAAGTGATATTGTTGAAGAAAAGAGAAATTTATTATTGGACAAACTCATATCTCCATCTTTTATACCAAATCTCAACTTCTCAATATCATTATTACTATCTACATTATCCTCTCATCTTTCTATTATCCTTATTCCCATTATCTTTTCTTATCTATACATCATTATTACAACTTTGCACACAACATTTCAACCTTGAATTGTTGCTATTAGTTTTTATGTTAGACATCTAACCTACAAGTTATCAATAACTGAATACTATTATTAGGATCATACACTCAAATCTTTTTTAAATCTATTAATTTCTTCGCGTAATACAATAATTTTATTACTGTTGTTATCAATGTTTACTCATAGAATTACCTCAAAACGTATGTTTACTTAATATTGGCGCATTTCAGTTGTTGCTATAATCTCTATTACAATATTATTTTAAAATATCTCTCTAACGTCTAGGGATTAGTGCTATTCAAATATTTTTAAAATTTTGAAAAGTTGAGTTTATTTGAAAAGGTTTAAAAAATTGATATATTTAGTAAAATTTTCAAAAAATCATTTTTGAATTTTTATAAGATGATTTTATATAATCAAATAAAAAAAGAAACATGAAATTGTTAATGAAACTATATAAGAGGAAAGTAGCGAAGGAATCGTTGTAACAAGCAGGCACACAAACTCCTATGCCACTCATGCTACATTCGTTCGGTGTCTTCAATTTAGTAAAACCGTATAAAAGCACCATTAACCATTTGAAACATGAAACGTGTGTTTCAACAAAGAAATATGACGGAAAACTCAAAACGACTATCGTGATGTGCCAACCACATCTGTTGCCGCCATTGTTGTTCTTTGTTCTTTGTTTTGTGTTTATTTTTTAACATGTTAAAACAATGACTTTTGTTTCAAACGTTTTTAAAGGTTTTTAGGTGATATGCTTGAATGATATTTTTAATTTTTAAGGGCTTTTGAGGTTGATTTTTCAAGAAATTTAATCTTAATGACGTTATTAAATTTTTAAAAAATCACATTATTTTTAAAACTGTTCATTTATTTCGATTTTAAATTTATGATTTTGAAACCTTTTGTGAACACATTTGAGCGAGTAACCGTTAAAAAATACTCTTTATTTATTTCTTAGTTCAATGCATTTTTTACCGTGCAATATGATCTTTATATGAAAAAACTCTTCTCAGGTTCTGATTAGATAGAAAAAATTCCTACAAAACTAATTTCTACTTCAACCTCCCACAACGACAAAAATGACAAAATTTTTGACTTAGTATTGACGCCACGTCATGACGTCGAAACACGGATCATGATGAAAAAATTAATAGGAAAAATGAGTTTTTAGACAATGTATTTTTATGTTTTTGAAAATACAATGTAATTTGTGTCTAAATACAAGCGTATTGATGTAATGCATTCTAGAAACTGTGTTTGTGTGAGGTAGTAGCACTTTCAACATAGCTTTTATAAAAAAAATGTTCAAAAACTATTGATAACATTCTCAACATATTCAAAAATGTTGAATTTTAGAATCATTTTATGGAAAAAAATACACAAAAAGCGATAAAATAAACAAAAACAAAAAAAAATGCATAAAACGTCACAAGCATTAGGGGAAAATAGTGTTTTTCAAAATAGAAGGTAGCTATAAATTTTTTTTCAAATTAATTTACGCCCGCTTTTATGCTTTGTTGACGTTTGTGTTGTTGTGACACTAGTGTTGTGCTACTCGAACATATTGCTCGACTTTAATTCAGTCTAATGATGACTTATTAGTCTGATAATACGGAGTTAGACTTATTGGCATAATGAGACTATTCAATAGAGGTGTGATATACACAGTTTTCAAGCTTGGTAATGGTAGGACTCTTACACTGATGTTGTTAATAGCATTGGTTTCATCACTTTTTGTTTCAGTTTTTCGTGCGAATTTTTTAAGTGTAGACAACAAAACTTAGCGCGAAGTTCTAACTTTTGCGCAGAAATTGTTTTCAAGAAAATTTTCATCCACACTTGAAGGTTTTAACTGTGTTTTTTTTTTGATGAATTTTATTTCAATATTTTTTACGCTGCATCTTGAAACGAAATCAATAAGTTAAGTTATAAAATATAAATTATTTTGAACTTGAGGTTTCTAAAAGACTGAAAATGAAATTTTCATATCATTAAAGTTATTAATAACATTTTCAAACTCATAAATAGCTGTCTTTTTAAATTAAAAACTTCTTTTGTCGTCATTTTTATATGAGTCATAAGTGAATCATACCTGTGTGCTGAATTATAAAACATCCTTTCACCGGTATCAAAGTTAAAAAACATTTACTTTTCATCAACTTGAAAATAATTCTTTTAAAGCTACAAAAATTTTAGCAAAACTGGAGCACATGAACGTTTCAAATTGATCGAAACAAAACAGAAAAGAATATAAGTAAATCAGAACTTTCTCTGAAGAAACTCTTTTGGCATTAACGTGTAATTAAATTTTGCCACATCAGACATTTTCTTAGAGTTTTTTCTTCATTTGAACATCCGCCGGGCTTGCATTGATTAAATCCGGTCTATCTAATCACCACAACACGTGTCGTTCAATAAAAACTCATTCCAAAAATTTGAAAAATTTTCCAAGTTTTTTACTCCTTGTATGTGATCTTGTATGTGATCTTGTATGTGATCTTACAAGAACATCAAAAAGACTTTCTCTCGAATACAAATGAGCCTACAGCGTGGACATCTTTAAAAAATCTTTAAAAACCCACATTTTTATGAATTTTAGATGAGGTTTCTATGAATTTGAATAAATTTCACAATTTCTGTAATTTCCACACATCGGCCAACATGCCAGTAAGACGCCATACTGCCGACTCAACCCGTTTATAACATTCACTAATTGTGATTATTTGCACAATTCAAAAAAATCCGTGTTCAAAATTTTTTGTTTGGTTTTTATGAAAACTAGATAATAAAATTTTGCATGTAATGAAAATAGATATTTATTTAGTATTATGAAAAAAAAAAATTTTTTAAAGTATTTAAATTCTATTTTTTGTTAAATATTGCAGGAATCGATATGAAATAGTGAGTGCGGCATAGTGAACATGATAATGATGGCGATATTTTCTATTCCTTTTGTGGCAAATCGCATTTATAACTTTGTAAGGTAACTTATTTAAGCTCACGTTTACTCGATCAATGCTTCGATCAATACCAAATATCAAGCAGCATCTCACGCTTTTTGTTGTTTCATTCTGAGATTCATATTGCAAGTTATTAGCAATTTATCGACTAAAAGCATGAAATTTGATGAAATAGTTTGTAACTGAGAGAGGAAGTTAAGTGGATTATTCTATATCGCATCAATTACATAAGCAGAAGAATGTGTTTTTGAAAATAAATCACGCAATGATGAAAAATGCTTTGTGGCGCGGAGGAAAAGTTGAAAAATGGCATCAAATGATTCATGCTGTGACCAGGAAAAAATGCTAAAATATTAAAAAAAAAGAAAGTTGGAAAAAAATAAGAGGCAACACGAAAAAGTCTAAAACAAAGGCAACAGTGAAGAAGAAATTGTTTTGCGAGACAAGGAGTTTAGAATGTTGCCTATCAATCTTTGAGAGTTGTTGATGGCTTTTGATTTCTTAAAGCATCAACCGTCCTTTCTCACATTTTTCTGTATATTTTTCACTACACATTTTTATGTATCTTGAATTAAAAATACTATACTGAGTTTGAATTGTAATTTTGAAGAATTTAAAATAACTTTTTTACTTTTTAAAAACCATATTTTCTAGGTGCAGTTTTTCAACAGTTTTATGATAGAAATTAGAAACCATGAAATAATAGTCAAAAAATAACATTTCAAAAGAATTATGAAAAATCTGCAGTGAAAATCGAATTTCAACCGATGACTAGTAAACTAAATAGAAAAAATTTAATTCATTGAAGATAGAAAAAAAACTTCTATTGTGAAATTTATTAAATTAATCACACATGCGATCATAAAAACAAAAAATAAGTCTTTCAAAAAATGTACTCAAAACAAAAATATCTCCGAATTCGAGATTCATTATTATAAGTATTTTGTTCTGTCTAAAATAAAAATCTTTTAAATGAAACGTGAAAATTTTTCTATACAAAACCGATCGGACTGTGACAAAAATAAAATATAAAACGTACATAAAAGAATAGATAAGAAAAAAATAGAAAGCAAATCGTGCCACAAACTCATAGAAGGACGCAAGAACAAAACTTGAAAAGTTTACAATGCAAATTTTTAAATATTTCTAGATTTGCTTCCACGTTCTAAAAATTTTCTACAATGACATTATGTTTCATTTTTTTAACTTTGAAAGTTAATTTTATTTAATTTTATAAATATGTTTTTAAATTAATTATAGGTGTGTGGTAGAAGGTGGTTTCAATGTGGACTATAACGAAGATCAACTGGCTTTTAAGATGATTCAGCCTTTTGATGGAGAAATGAACAAAAGCCCGCTAAAGAAATTAAATTAAGACGTGCTTAGGTTAACGTTCCTAAAATCATATTAAAGGAATTGTCAACTGTTGAATTTCTTAAATGATTTAACAAATGGTTCGACTCGAAGAGCTGATCTGTATTATTTAAAAGTATTGTGCATCAAAAATAAAATAAATACATAAAAAATCTTTGATTTTAAAAATGAATTTGTATCCATAAATTTAAAAATCTTCATTAATAAAGCCATAAAACATGCGGACTATTCATATTGATATTCTAACCTACAAAACTGCATGAGTGAAATAATTTTGTTTTATAACTTTCAAAAAATTCTCTGCATAAATATTCATAGAAACTCACGGTTTAATAAATAAAACATTGAGATTTAAGACTTTAAATTCACATTTTAAGTTTGTGAAATTTAATGGCTTTTGTCCGCATCTGTTCGGCTTTGTCATAATTTGAATGAAAGTTTCTTAAAACGATATAAATTCAACTTATAGATTTTGGTTTGATAGAAAATAATTTTATATGTTTTAACTAAGCAATATAACCAAAAATACGTCTATATTGTGATACGATAGGTGAACTCAAGGTTAAAAAACTCATTTTTCTTGTTTTTCAGAATATAAATTTAAGAAAGTTTTCAAAAATTCTGATGTTATAATTCAAAGTCTATTTTTCAACTTACTCTGAATGTAGCATTAAGAAATTGTTGTATATTTTGATAGCAAACTCAGCAATGATGCATGGATACTAATACTTGTTGTAGTGCACTCCATTGGACCTTTGCATTTACTCCTTAATATTTGCTGGTAGTATTGATGAAGCTCTCCCAGTTGATATTTTCATAGTAGCTAAAAACTGCAATTGATGCAGGTTACAAAAACATTGTAAACAAAGAAAAAAAATATTTTCATAAGTATGTTGTATAAACGCTCGGCATAAAGATATACATGATATTAATAATACGGAAACTTGTATTTTATTGATGGAATTACCAATGGAAATAATCTATTTTTATACTATTTCTGTTTTATACCTAAATTCATTTCAGTTTTGTTTGAACTGAATTTTTGGCTACAAATTACTCGATATTTTAAATAGTCTAGATAGCTTCCAGTAAATCAAAATTTTTCCAAAATTTTAATTTAAAAGTTTTGAACTATTACTGCAATTTTTGAAAAAAAAGTGAGTTTGTTGAAAAATTTTAAAAACAAGTGTTTTGCCACTAGACATTTATAACTCGCCAATAATGCAGACGACTTCCGGCAAAATTAGCCAACCAATTAGCTTTCTCTATTTTCATCCCAGTCACGTGCACAAACTTTCCATCACATAATCAAGTTTGTGTGCTGTGCGTGAAAAAAATAACTTCTCTAGAGTTTCGAAAGTTTTTCTTTGTAACTACTCAGTGTTTTTAATTAAATTTTTAATATTTCAGAGTTTCAACTGAATTCAAATAATCAAAATTAAACAATTTTAAAATTTCTCGAGTTTAACCTATTGGTTCATAATGATATTCAATGTTGGTGCTTTCACATTTGATTCAATTGAGTCTTGAGATTACTTAATGAAACTAAGAAGTAACAATTTATAAAACTTCGCTTGATACAATGATGTTTTAGCATAATATTCATCATTACACCAGTGAAGTGAATTAAATTATTTTTAAATACCATCAACAAATAAGGTTAATTTCAAATCAAATAGAAGCAAGGAAGTAGAATTAGGTTATTTTATAAAAGAAATATATTAACCGAAACTTTTGAAATAATATTCAAAAAGTCATTTTTATTCGGCTTTAAGAAAAGCACGGACCTGATTTGTATAGAAACTTCACTCATTTAGACAAACAAGTTTGAAATCATTTAGAAATTTATTTAAAGATTTATTTACTTAGTTGATTTTGGTAGACAAAATTTTTTTGTAAATCTTCAAAGCGTCATCGATTTAATTCATTGACAATCAAATTAGATCGAGTCCGAGCAAATAGAAAAGTATTTATGCCCTAATAATTCTTATATATGGAGTTTTTTTCATCAGAATCTATATGATTTTTTAAAATATAACTCATTGTGAAACAACGCTATCAAAACCAAAAAAAATAAAAATATACTTTCTACTGCTTATTTCAAACTATCATTTGTTTAGAAAAGAAAAATTTTGTGTTTTAAATAAATTCCAAAGGGGTTTCAAAGTAAATAATTCAAAGTTGCCTTTAACGTGTTGGGACTAATTTGTAGACTTTTTAAAAAGCTAGTCGTGCGAGCAGCTTACTTAAGCATTTGAAAAAAGAAAATATTTTTAACTGTTTAATTAAATATAGAAAATTGAACTTGTTGAGTTATAGTTAATGTAATTTTTTATAATGGAGTTTTTTCATAAAAAAATTATATCGCAAATTACTTTCATGAGTTCAAGCTTGTTTTTAAATACACATAATTATCACGATCATCAATGCTTCCAAAAAAAATAGTGTAGAAAACTGGCGGGTTTTATTTTCAACAAATCCATAAAAAGAATTATGAAATAAATTGTAATAAAATCAAGCACCATTCTTGAATTCAAACGTGCAAAAGAAACAATGACAATTGACATACATGATGCATAAAATAATGCAATAAAACACCGCTAACTGTACTGTCTAGACACCTTGATCATAATTATATTGGCTTAGTACTATACAAAGATAATACACTTCCGAGAATACGCAATCTATAAATACAAATAATTTTAATACTTTATTACCAAAAACGCATGGGTTTTTTAATAAAATGGTTCTTATTGTTTTGCTTTGTTTCTAGTTTTAGTCCAACAAAAGCTATCGAGACGTTAATTTTTACTTTGGCGCCACTCCTTTTAATATTTTCCAACAAAAGTTCTTGGAAGTTTCACTTTTGCATTAAATTTTTTTGTATTCGAAATAATATGAATAAAAAAATTATTTTATTATATTGTTTAAAATACATAATTGAAATTTGAGTTTAATTTTGATTTGAACTAAAGGATTTTAACATAAAACAAAAGAAATTTCCAAGTCATCATTTGACTATCAAAATTATTTTCAAATTGAAACTTTTCGAATATGTGCAAATGATACAAAAATCAGTCAAGTACTACTTTATGAAGATTTTGAATTTCGACATGTCTTCATCCGAAGCTTTCATTTGCATTGAGATACGCAATTGTGCAAAAGATATGTATTTCTACAAATTTAAAGTGTTATCTAGTCTGTAACAAAAATCATCTTGCATTTTGATTTCGTTCATCCAAAAATAATTTTAAAAAATAAAAATATTTTAATATAGAACTTAAAAAAGTTGAAGTTGATGCTTATATTAATTTGATAGAATATTTTTCAAATTTTTAAATTAATTTTTTATTTACACCTGTTTTAGAACGAATCATGAAACCAAGTTATGGATTAAAATAAAAATAAGCTTAAAAATACATGGAAATTATTCTTGTATCGGTAACAAATATATTTATTAAGTGCAAAGCTTGTTTAAAAATGGATTTCCAACGTTTTTGCAAGAATTTTTAATAAAGATACCGTTTTTTGCTTCAATTATTCCATTCCATACAAAAATTCTATTTTAAAAAAGTCTATTATTATTTCCTCAATCAAAATTCACACTAATACCATCGATTATTATAATATTTTTGTTTTCTCTATTCAACATGATTGTTTTTGAAAAAGTTATTCACAAAGTATTCACTTCTCCATCAATCATAAAGCAGTACGAAATGACATTCAAACATCAGACAAACCTTTCATCTTAAAGTCATTCATTTGTAGTATTACTCTTATCGACTCAACTCAGTTTTTCATTTGAGATGTACCATTGTAACATAAGCCAATCAAATTTTTAATCATATTTCTTGTGTTTTATGTGAAGTTTAAATACAATTGATAAAGAATTTAAAATTTTTATTGGAATCAATTAAACGATTGACTCTTTAAAAAACAATTAAACTATTAAGTTATCACATACATACAAAAATAAGAGTTTCATTTTCAAAGTTTTTTCATATTTTTTATTAAATTAATGACTATTTACGATTTACTTAAATCTAGACTATAAAATTTATTTTCAAGTAATTCTTTTTCAATTAAATATTTTTAAGTTTTTTGGAGTAACCAGTGGTAGTTCAGTTTTCAAAAGTTATCTAAACATTATTATGTAGTTCAAACCATCTTATCTAGTTGCATATTAGGTGTGAGTCTCCAACTTATTAGTTTAATTACAAAATATACCGTTAATTAGGTTTTTCTCAATGATATTAATTAAATTTCACTTTTGATAACTAATCAATTTGTTTCAAAAAGTGCATGAGCTCATGTATAAGAAAAAATGAAACTAAAAGTATAGCTTCAAAAACCCTTTAAAATTTTTGATAGTTGTTGATCAATTTGATGACATCGTTAAGGTATTGAGCTTTATCAACAATAACAGCTCCACAAAACAAACATTCAGTACTAATGACTCAACCAAATAACATAAACAGATTATGCTTCTAATGTAGAGCTATGGAAGGATGCAGACAGATTAAGCCACGTTATCTAGAATTTTTTTGCATTTTTGTCACACAAAATAAAGGATAACTAGCTAATAACTATTGAAAAATTGAATACAAATTTAAATAGAAAATTGATAAGTAACATTGTTATCTAGAAATCAATGAAGCCCAAAGAAGCATGGAACTGTCGAAACCACTTGGAAACAGTATAATGGCTGAAAACTTTGGCATTTTTTATATCTCACTTTAATCCTTTGTAATTTCAAATAAAATTTTTCCTAGTTCTTAACCTAATTTATTTTGCATTAATTATACACAGTTCTGAAAAAACTTATTTACTTGATGAAGAACTAATATAATAAAAAACAACCAAAAATTGTAACAAAGAAAACTAATATCTTTTGTACTGAATGTTAAAATAATCTGTTTAGCGCACTTTAAAAAAATGGCATTCTAGGCATTGATAAGAGAGATTTTATCAAAAGTATTGCACCACACTGTTGATCGTTAGGCTTACCTATTGACTTTAAGCGATTGCTGAGTTCATTCTCAACAAAAAATCAACAACCACCTTTTAATATACATACATACAAACATATCTAGTTTTGAAAAAAATTTGTTTTATTTTTTACGATTTTCATAGTTTTTATGCTTTTATTTTTAATTCTGAACTTCTATTTTAAATAATCTATTATATAGTTCTGTACTACACTATAATGTCACATGTTAATGATCATATAAGTATAGCATATAAATGTAATAATTGTTTTGTAACACATAAATACAAAAAACCGCTGAGATACATCTGCTGCGATCTTTGTCTTATGAAAATAAATTACCTACCTTTTAATGAATTAAATGAACGTCCAACGTGTTAATCGAAAAATTTTAGTGCAAAAAAGTTAAGCTTCATAGACCATATAGTATATAGTATCTAGCTTTTTTTTGTATATATATATTTAAATACTAAAATCACCCAATAACCATGTTTTTAATGTATGGGTAATCAATAGAATGAGTAAAATTAAGGTAGGTCGTGTGGTATTTTAGTTTCATAAAGTATCACAATGGAAGATTGATAGACACACGCATGTTGATTTAAACACCACGACAGTTATTAATTACTAATTATTAATTACTCTCGTTTTTTTCATGATTTATTTTCAATCATTTCATAATAATAGCAATATCAAAAGAAATGATACTAAACGTTAAAAAGAGAAAGTATTTAAAACTGTTAATCAGTTTTTAAGTTGCTTATGTTCAACTTCAGTTGTTTGTGATCAAAAATCATATCAATTTTCGCAATATTTAAATGTATCTTTTTATTTTTTTGAAAAATTGAAATTATTATTCTTTCAAACTTTTTCTTAATTCCCCAAAGTGAATGACATTACATTTCCATTGTATTCAGCAATCATGTACGGGTGTTATCTTTATATGAGCGTTCAGAATAGATTTCATTATGGCAACTCATTTAATTTGTATTGAGGCAATTAAGCTATTATAAATTTTGCGCTGAGTGCATACTTCACTTAAAACTACAGTAGTCTATTAACTTGTTAGATTTGAAAAGTTTTATAGGTTTTATAAGTTTCAATATTCTCAAATTTCGAAGATTTAGATAGATGTTATGTAGATAATGCTAAACAGCTCCGAATGTCTTAACAGATAATGTCATAAAGCTTTTATAATGTAATAAATGTGCATGAATTGGAAGAGAATTATTTATAAGTCAAACTTGTTTTCAATAAATTTTGTCTCGTTATGTCAAATATTTCTCCAATAAATAATATTAAATATTTTCAAATAAAAGAAAAAACCAAAAAAATTTCTATTTCACTCTCAAAAAAACTCAGCTTTAATTTCTTTGTTATTCAAAAGTTTCCGATTCAAAAATTTGTAATAACAGAATCTATTTGTTCAGGAGTGGCAATAAAAGAACGAATTCGGTAATAAAAAGTATCAGCGACACATCACAAGAACCCGCTTATACACTTTTTGAATATTTCTACTCAAGACATTTATAAGTAATTTTGATTTTCAATATTGAAATCTTCCAAAAGTTACAACTATGAACTCATCTTATTCAAAGGCCTAAATTGATATAAAATAACAACCGACATTCAAATTTCTCAATAAAAGCAACTATGCTTCTAATATTAAAAAAAACCTTTTAAACATTATAATAAACCCGTGTAGTTTTTTATAGTGTTTTATAGTAGGCATCTATACAGGGCGTGTACATGGGACCAGTCGGACCACCAACCTTAATATGGCAGTGTCTCTTTTGCGTGTCTACATTTTCTAACAGTTCCCTAACTCAATCAAGTGCTTGTTCTTTATTTTTGATATTAGTTTAATTTTGTAATATTATGAAATATTTTTTATTTAGGCAAATATCAAGGCGAATATCGTTTCTATGTTATTTTTATGTAAATTCCCTCAAAGTACCTTTTCATTTATATACATGTGATCTTGTATCAGAGAAAAAGTTGGTTAATATAATTTTATTTCTTTTTTTGAAAAGTGAATATTTTTTGTACATGAAAAAAATTTTTACATTTGAAAATAACGTTAAAATTTAAGCCTGTCGAAATTTTTCATATCTTGATTCAATTAATAAACATGAAAACATAAACTGATGAAACTGAATCTATATGTTAATACTGGTCTGCTTGTTTCTTCGGCTATGATTAAAAAATCCCTACTCATATAAATTCAATATGTTTAAATATAATAATAAACGTTTTTGAGTTTAATACCTTTTAGTTGGAAGTTCAAAATAAGGTGGAATTTTGTTTAAGCATTTTGAGAACAATTCGCTTTAATTTGGTTAATTGGTGAAATAATGCAAGAGTTATCGGTTTGTACGTTTAGGCAACTTTTTTGATTATTTTCTTTATAACGAAAGAACAAAAAATAATTTAAAAATTCAAGCTGAAAAACTTTTTCAAATAAATAACACCAACTTTGATCAAGTTAAAAATTACTGTAAGAAACTACAAAATATGCTGTAAAAAATATATTTTTCCAATAATAAACCTCGCAACCAAAATATTAAACTGTATATCACAATTTTTTTGATTCACATCACATATAATTCATCCATTTCTATTCAAAGCATTTAAAACACAACAATATTGAAAGTATATTACTCTTTCTTATCATTGTGTGCTTGATAAGATTGAAACTCATTGTTCGAATTAAATTTGTTTGAAATAACATTTTGTACTCGTGCTGAAAATGAAGATTTAGAATTTTTTAAAACATTTTCATTTGAATTTTCAATAGAGAATAATGAATTTTAAATAATTGTTTTTCGTGAATTTTTCAAGCCACCGTGATATAGGTTTTAAGTTTTTAATGGACTTCAAAATTTTATTTGAAATTTTATATCACATATTTTGTATATTCCGTTAATTGGAAACAACAAACCTATCAAAAAAACTATAAAATTTTCATATCCGGAAAAAATAAAACAAAAAATTTGAAATTTCTCCAAAAATAAAAAATTCAAACTCACTTAAATAGTAATTTTAAAGTGGAAAACAAACTTTTTTTGATATTGAAAAAATATAACATAATTTGAAAAGAGTTTTTAAAATCAAACAAAAATTCAAAACGAGACAAAAATCGTGCGTGACTTATGGCGCTTACGGATGTGACGTGACATCTCAAGATGAGAAGCACGCTTTATCGCCTGCTATCATCATCACCACTAGAATCGCCATCATTATCAACATTATCTTCATCGCCATCATTATCAACATTATCTTCGTCGTCATCATCCTCACTATTATCTTCGTCGTCATCATTCTCACCATTACCTTCGTCGTCATCATTCTCACCGTCATCATCATAAGCATCATCATCATCATTGCCATCATCATTATGGCCATTATCATCATCATCATCATCAGCATCCTAATCGTCATTTTCATCACCAGCATCATAATCGCCATCTTCATCATCATTACCTCCTTTAGAGGATAAGTATTCTTTTTTGCGCTCAATATGACCATCAAGGCTATAATTATATCTCTAAGACCCAAAACAAATTCCAGCAAGTAGCATTACTGTTTGACTTACACACAGCCATGCATTCTTCTAGGAAAAGATGCTATACTCCCACAAATCGTCTTCAGAAGTATTTTATAATATTCTATAAAAAAAGAAGTGTTTATGTATACAAAAGCGTTTGAAACTTGGCATTTTTTGCTTTCGACGTGTTTTTTGGTGTTTCATGCAGAATTCTGTGTGTGTATGCTTCGATACCATAATCGTTTGGTATGTGTATTTTTCCATACCATAATCACTTTGTGTGTGAAACATCGTTCATGCTTTTGTATGTGAAATTCGTGTTTTGTGATATAAATAGAATTTAGTGGACGTCTAGGATTAGAGAAAGAATTTAAAAGTCATTTGTTTACCTTCAGCCATATTAAGATATATTTATTAGTGTTTTCTTCTCATTTACTTTATATTTTTTTGAAATTTTTACGGGTAAATTATTAATGAATTTTTTTTCACTATTTATTCATTGTTTTTTGCTGAGAATTTTCTAGATAATAAGTAAGTTTTTAATCTTCTAAAAATAAAAATTATTCAAAAATGGATTAATTTTTTCATATTTAATTAAACACTTTATGGTTAATTGAAGCAAGTTGAAAATTTTTGAACAGTTTTCTTTCGTTTGTAAAGAGTATATTTCGATTCAAATTCTTTCGGGAAAACATCACTTTTGTTTTGGAGCAATATAAAACGAAAATATTGTTGATATCTCAGACGCAACGCTATGAAAATAATCTTTATAAAATATTTCTTAGAATAATAATCAAGATATGCGTAAACAAAGAAGGAATGGAAAAATTGGAAACTTCTTACTGGTGATTGGAAAGTTAAACAACTTGGAAAAGGATCAAAAATATTTTTATTCATTAAGTAATATTTCACAGTTTAAAAAGTTTCATTTATTTATTATCGTCTTAAAATAGATTCAAAGTGTTTTCAACGCAGATATTCATAATGAAATGAAAAGCTCGTTTTTCAAAACTTTCTACTTAGTTTTGTGCGTTAGGAATTTAGCATAATGAGCTATTGAAAGATAGAAACATATAAAAAACTTTCAGATTTCCTTTCTTTAATGCTTTGATATTTTTAATGGTTTTGTTATTGAAAAACGAAAAACCTTCTTTTGATTTATTTTCACTTTTTTACCCCACATTGAGATACGCTCTGGTACATACTCGCATACGGGAATTCGCAATTTAACAAAAACATTCAATTATCAACTTGCTCAAAAAAATTTTCTTTGATACAAAATAACACGTCGTCATAAATAAACTTCTCCGTGAAAAATTAAACTTTGATATATTTTAAACCACGCAAGCTCAGCTCACAGCACATACGGCAACACACACACACATGCACGCATCATCTTTCACGAGTAATTAAATCCACTAAAGGATTAAACTTCGCTATGCTGCTATAAAAAGCAATATCAAATATTATCGAAATAATCCAAACATTTCGATGATTTATCAGAAAAGTAATGCTATTTAATGTAAATAATTTTGTTTTTTGAAAATCAAAGACTATGAATACAAAAACAGACAAAAACAATGGACGAAAATTAAAAGAAAAATTTAAAACCAAAAAATATTTATCGAAAGCCTGAAAAAAGTAATCTTGAATCAATCACAATCATGGAAATCACTTGAAAATCTACTTTTCAAACCCATGTAGAGGCTATATAATAACACATGAAAGCTAACTTTGATGGAATCAAAACAGCACACAACTCTTCCGGTCTGGATCTCAACATCGGATGGTGGGTGGGCATATCTGAATGAACCAATTAAACAACCTTGAATTGAAAATCGATGAGAAACGGTGAGTCATTATGTTATGATTTCGATAGGTGTAAGTTCATGATGAGATCTAACTTCAAAACTATATATTACAAAACCTATCGAGTTTTTGTTTAAATAGAGACTCTTATAGAATAAACCTTAGTAGTTATTTATTAGTTGTTTATAGATTAAATGTGAGTAGCTATTGACTATACTACCAACCTGCATTCGTTCTCTGACCTGGGACACTTGTTGCGAGCAAATTCTCTGCATACCTTCATCAAGTTTGAGTAGCATTTAAAACATGAAACTAATGTATGACATTTTTAAAAAATATAGCAGTGTTTTGTTCTTAGTAAATTAGTATTGGAGGGTTTAGTTAATACATATGAATAACAGTACGGTGAGATTTAGAGAGTAAATCATGGCTATAGGCATGTATTAATTTAAGTTATCGTATAAATGTTTGTACAATCATTTAAAAATTATTTCTTCTTTAATATTGATTCATTTGAACAAAAAGATGCCACAACAATAATTGATATTAATTATGAAAAATTTCTTTGAACATTTAATGAGCTGTATGTCAAATGGTATCTTGCGGGTAATGTCATGATCAGTTTGAGATTATATTCCTAAAAGTTTAATTGAAGAATAACGATTTTGAAATAATATTCAAACAATTTAATTATAGAAATATTTGGATTTGAACAAAGAAATAAATGATGAAACAATAAAACTTAAATTCAAGCGAAATATTAGAAAACACTTGGAAATTTTATAGTTTCGTGATTTATAGAAATATATAGAATCAATATTTTCCAAAAAATATTGATTCTCAACTTCAACTACTTGTAAAAACCTCGAAAAAAACACTTTCAACAACTGCATTCATACAAAACTGCACAGACCTCGAGAGTGAGCCAGCGAGAGTCTTTGACCGGGGAAGTAGCGATAATGGTGGGAACAGGCTTGCATGGAGTCCCTATGAGGGATGTGCCTGAACCCGCCATGTGCACTGGAAGACAAGACTGCATACTGGAGATTATTAATTTTCTTCAGTGATTTGTTCAATTATGAGTTATCAAATGCTAAAGATTTTTTATTGCTTTTTTTTAACACTGAAGTTGTTGGAGGCATTCGTTTACTTTTTAAGTTTAACAACGTGTTCACATTCACAATTTCATTCACTGAAAATTGAATTCTAGATTTTTATTGAAATCTTAAGCAAAAGTCCAATGTGTAATTAACCTTATTCTTTTTATTTATTGAAAAATAAAATGAAAATAAAAACAATTGCGTTATGATTAGAAAGATTACGTGTATTTGTACAGGCCATCAAAGAATAACAATGCTAAAACCATAATCTATATAACCTTAATAAAAAGTTAAAGTACACTGACATCAAAGATGACAAAGATGCTGTATTTGGTTAAGAAATAGAATCAAACACGTTCTAATTAGGAAAATGTTAAGCGTAATTTGATCGTCTGAGTAATATGAGTTATATGACCAAATTGTGGAAATTATTTTTTCTTTAATTGTTATTGATTGCCCATATATCTTGCCTCACTCTTAAATAACACCAATCAATTTTTCCTATTCTTTTTAATTAATAGTTGTATTTAATTAATGTTTTAAGAAAATTTTATCTTATAATTGAATGAAAAACTTAAAATATAATTTGACTCAACTAAAATTATTACTTTTGTTTTCAATTCGTTTCAGCATCAAAGAATCAAATCTTGTGCATTGATTGATTTTCATTTTACTCATGAAAAGGTCTTTTGAACATTCTCTTTTGAAAATTTTTTATTCATTTCTAAAATAATCTTTAAAAATAAAACTTTCTGTTTAATTAATATTAACGAACTTGAATACGAGTTGTTTTCGATGATGGAAAAAATGTGCTACTTTACTTGACCGCAAATCATAAATGAATTATTTCACAGTTCAAAAGTACTTCTGATGTTTTGTGTTTAAACCCATATAGGTTTTGGAGTTCATATGTAAATAAAAAATAAGATTTACTCAAAACATTTTAAACAACAGAATTAAATTTAAAGTTTGTGAGTAAATTCCATAATATTTTCTGATGAATTAGAAATAAAAAATCTTAGAAAAAATGAAATATTATTTTTGAAATCAAATCATATATAACTAAAATCTTCAACTTAGATTTTCAAAAAAGTTCAACTGAGTAATAAATTTTGAATTACTCTTACAACATTTGATACTCACTTGAAATGTTTTCTCTTGAAAAAGTTGTTAAGCTCTCTTAGCCTTCAAAACCTGGGTGTGTAATGAAAAAACACTAAAACCAATAATTTCATATAATGTGTATACTATATCAAATCTCACGCTTAAACTCCATACTTATGATGCCAGTATCGACTGTATAGAAGTTTAAGGAAGAATTCTAATTGTTTCAAACCATGCTTTAACACAAATTGTAAACAAGGCGTTTAAGTTTATGAAATATAGTTTTTTTTGATTATTTTTACGTCAAATTTATATAATATTATATATTAATTAAATATATCAAAAAGCTTCGTCAAAATAAAAAAATTCAAATATTGTCGTGTTTTTAGGATTCACAATATAATATTAGTTTACGTGTTTATAATGGTTTTGAAATCTAATAATTTTAATGAACACTCTTAATATAAAAAGAATCAGTAGCTGTATCTTCATCAAAAATATTAAAATCTGCGGATAATGTTTTTAGCTCATTAGTTCCCTCGTGCTGAATTATGTATAGTGAACAGTTTGTTACTTGTAATTGGTAAAAAACTTTTCTTCAAATCATAACGATGTTTTTTTATTTAATTAATATGGTTCAAATTCATTAACATATAATAACTTTTAAATGAGTTTAGAGAACCACGAAAATTTTCACAACTTTTCATTTTTGATCTGATAAGCGAAATCACAGATAAAACAAAATAAATCACTGTAGATAAACATAGGTGCATATACATGCCAACCAAAGCCAATGTATTTACATTAAGCTTGCAAAAATTTTGGAACAAAACTTTTATGGTAAAAATTCTAAAATACTCTAAATCATTTTCGTCTTTTTGAAACCCGATAATTTTATATCTCTATTAAATTAAAAATTCCCAATATCTCTGGTATTTTTTTTTTATAAACCTATAACCTTTATGGAGTTGTATTAGGTGAATACAAAAGGTATTGAGTTTGATTGGGTGGTTTTGATTATTTCAGGTTCAAGGAAGCAAAAGGCGGATTCTTAAATCGAAGGGAATGAACAGAAAAACAGACTAATTCAATGAAAAATTTTTTGATGAATATTTCAATTAATAGTGAGTAAAAAACGAATAAAAAGATAGATAAATAATGAATAAGAGCTCAATTGACAAATATAAAATGAATGAATGAAAAAAAATGCATTTAGGAACAAAAATGAGGAGATTGATGGATTGAAGAAGGAAGATTGGATTGATGGACAAATAGATAAATGGATGAAAGATTGATGAACAAAAAGAAATAAAAATTGATAAAGAAGATTGATGCAAGCATGATACACTGTTGGTGTTTTTTTCACTGTTTTTGTATCTTGATAGTTTTTTTTAAATCAACACTTTTAGATACAGAGAATTGGCAAAAATTTTGGAATCTAGCACTAAAGATTCATATTAAAAATAAGTTTTCTTTTCAACTTTATTTAATTTTTAAAAATGTTCTCATGAAAGTTTAAAATGAAAATTATTTGCAAATTTATATTAATTACTTAAAAAAATTTTAATTTATACAATTTAAAAGTGAAATCTATCTACACAAATAAAACGTGGTAAATTTTTGCAGATTGAAATTTTTGGAATAGTTTAATATCAAGTTTCCTTTTGTTAAAAATCCATTTAAATAAAGTTCTGCAATTTGAGAAAAAAATTTTAAAAATTTATTGGAAAATAAAATACTTTTTCCAAAGTTTATTGTCTTTACTGTACGATAAATTTGTTGTTAGATTGATCAATATTTTACGTAGATGAATGGCATTTGGGACTGTTTTGAGAATGTTAAGATCATGAAATCTGATCTTGCCATAATATTTATTGACCCCACTCTATATTATTCACAACTTTTTAATTAATTTAAAGATTTCAAAGAATAATTGTTTCTCTCATTGTTTTAAAAAGAATTTTAGATAGAATTACTGATAGATTGCGCTAAACATAAAAGATAGATATATGGATAGATAAATTGTGAGAAAAAAAAAACAGATAGATAGATAGCTAGATAGATAGATAGATAGATAGACAGATAGATATAGATGGATGAATAAATAGAGTTAGTTAGCTACATAGAAAAATAGATAATTATAAAGATAAATGACTAGATCAATAAGAAGAAAAAATATATAGATAATACCTATTGCGTAATAAAACGTTAATTTTAGCACTTTATAAAAATGTAATATAATGAAAAGTGATACGAAAGAAAGTTCTTTTTCAATCTTGTTTTATTGTTTTTAATTATGTATCATGGTAAGTACAAACGTTATTGTACTATCGATTCACTTCTACCTGAGTATTTTGTTGTTTCTGTACTCAATATAAATACTTCCATGTTATACTTATTTCATGTATATTCTCTAGATGTGAGAATTTTTTCAATATGAATATTAATTTACTTAAAAAGATGTATTATTTTGAAATTTTATTTGCAATATTTTTAAAAATTAATGTTGCAAAATTGAAGGAAATAAATGGTTTCAATAGCGAAGAGTAATACTAAATGTCACTATCCTCTCTAATGTGTGTCAAGAATTTTCTCTTTAAATATTTGAACTTTGATTGATTTAATCGATCAGTCTGATAAATTAATTTCAAGATTGAGTAAAAATGTAACTTTCAAATTCTGTAGGAACATTTTTAAATTTAATTTTAACTCCAAACGATTTCTCTTGAAGCTCTCCACGATACGATCAATATTGGAAATTTAAATCGAGATGCAAGATTTTAAATATTGAATAGGATTATTCACAGTATAGATACAATGATAAAACTGAACTTACACGTTAGAGGACTGATAAATAGTTCCAGTGATAAAAGAGGAAACAGTTTTTAACTTTGTATCGTTCAAATCAATTGTTCTATATGTATTTTTTCAATTTATATTGAGTTTTGAGAGTTATTACTTATTTCATCTTTTAGAACAAAGTTGCAAAAAAGTTTAGCCAAGATTGAACATTCTTCACAAATTCACTAAACCCTTTATTAACAGTGCATAAGCAAACTAGATGTAAATAAGACAAACTACTATGAAAACCAAATGCCGATAGTTACTATCGAAAGAATTTATTTTTAAAATAGGAAACCAATACCCAGTAGGTTCAACGGCCTCAGACTAAAGCATAAAAGCCAACTGATTTTTAAAAACCAGACATGGCCTCGACTATATAAACGCCCTTATATATATATATATATATATATATATGTCATATGCAGACATATAAAAACTTAAACTTATGTACACAGCACGTTACATATATGAGACTTATAATATCATTTTCTCGTTTACTTCTACGTAAATTATCGTTAAATTTTGTTTTTTATCTCATTCAATTATAACCCTTATTATTTAAAAGTAAAACTTAAATTTAGTTTATAAACTCGATTTTTTATAAGTTATTTAATTGAAATATATGAGCAAATCTTTGATTTTTATACACAAACTTTTATTTATCTATATAGAAAGTCATACGATTCTGCAATAACAAAATATTGATTCGAACATAAACAGAAAAACTTTTGCTACTCAATTGTTATATTATGTACCAACTTAGACCATAAAATTAATGTATTTTTGAGTGTTGTACATTTTAATTAAGTATTGATACTTCTTAACCAGAATGTGTTGTTTTTATGAGTTTAAGCATGCAGGAAACCGCATTGAAATACTGTAAAGGTTAAAGCATTTTTAAATATCAGTTTCCGAAGTTAACATAACTTCAATAGTGCAAGTTTAAAAAAACTCTTTTCGAATCACAAGATAAAATTGAGCAATTTAATATTCATTAAATTTTTTCACGTTAATTTAATCAGAAGAAATTTATAAATGTTGAATTTAAAAAAAAGAACCTTCATAACAATCTGTGTATTTGTTTTAAAATAAAACTTCATAAAGATATGTTTCATAAAATAACTTGAGTTTAAAATAGATACTTTGAAATTTTTACTTCAGATCTGTCAGTACTTAGTAATGCTCAGAGTTTTTCTTTAAAAAAATATTTTCCAAATTAAAGTTTTTTATTGAATTTAAAATCATATTTTTATTTACGTTGCTTCAAAATGTGTTTAATGCAGCATATATGTTATTCATGCTACCGAATGACTAATTTGAACAGATCAATGAAAAAAATCTTTAGTTATAAGAGCATTCAATTTTGTATTCAAAATATATCAACTACTCAAAAAATTTGAAAATTCATTTCTCAAAACAGACAAATAATTTGCAATGTTTTGAAGTTTCCTCGCAAACACTGCAGCACTTTGAAGTAAAAGAATAAACTTTTCTATTTCCATGCTGTTTGAGATATCATTTCTTGGTTTTTTAGACGATATTTAAAACAAAAATTACTTAAGAAAATAAAAACCTTTTTAAAAAAAGTTCATAAAGTGTTGAAAAATATAAAAAAGATTAATAACCGTTTCAAAACTGAGAACGAAAACCAAACCAAGAGTTTTATAGCGAAGTGTTCCTTCATTATATAACTACATAAGCGGAAATATTCGTTAAAAAAAAGTTTTAAAAGTGTTGAGTAGAAATTGAAAAATAAAAAGAATGTGTAAATCAGAAGGTTTCACAAAGCAGACTACAGCGCGTTAAACCTCAGTCCTCACAATGACTTTCTGCTTTTTGTGGTGCTTTTAACTCCTTTTACTTTTATAATTTCAGGTTTTCAATGGAGATTTTTAAATTATTACAATTTTTGGTTTATCTAATTCATCATTATTTTGATTATTTTTGATATTTTTATGAAATTCTATTTTCATCTAGAAGACTATTTTAATATTTACATAGTTGTAAAATGTCTTAATTTAAAAACTTTTTTAAAGCACGTACTATCTGAAATAAATCGAAATATAACTGATTATTTTTTTCACAGACTTTTTCTGGAACAAAAAACAAAAATTTCCTGTATAAAAACCATAAACACTTAACAATTTGTATCAATTTTCCCTCATCTTAAGTTCAATTTAAAATAACTAGTTATAAGACTTGAAACCGAAGGAGAGAGTGAAATATTTTTAGAAAAAGAAGTTATAAATATTGTCAGGAACAAACAGTTTATTGCGGGTTCGACCACTGGTCTGCGCCTAGACATTTTTTAGAAACAGATAAAAAAGCTCTGATTAAAAAAATAATTTATATTGAAGAAATTGTTTAAATCTTGTTTTAATTACAAATTTGTATCTCTTACTGATTCAAACCTCCGTACACGTGTTCATCCTTTCAGTGTTAGAATAGGCATGGTGCAATAAAACTGTAGTTTTATAATAAAGGTACATTTGTATAAGGCAGTGATGTTAAAAGAGTCGTTGTGTTGGTTTACGACATGAATTAGTTTATGAATTCTCACTGGAATTTCACTACCTCTCCTCTTCCTCGCCCTCTTATTTACGAGCAGCTTTTTAGAGCTTAAACTATTTTTTATTTAATTTTTTCTTTATTTTTTTTCATTTATTCAAACAAAATTAATGAATGATCTCTAGCCATAATTCATCAAAAAAAAAATTTGTTCAACTTTTACTTTTCAAAAAACGAAGTATTTGTATTTCTTTGTTATTCGGGTAAACGATCGAAGTAATTAAATCTTTTAAAATACTACTCGTAATCATGTGTTATCATTAAGCTTTTGAAACTGCAGTATCATGCATATTTATGCTTCAAAACATATTAAAAAAACTCTTTTTTTCTCTCAAGCTTCGAATGACTATTCAATTGTGAAATAAATGAATTCTTCTCAAACTTTATAATTTCAACAAATATTTCTTTATTTTTTCAATATTGACGAAGTTACTCAATTAGAAAAAGGCAGACTAAAGAAAAGTTTTTTGCTTTTTTTGTAAAAAACTATTTTTTACGGTTTCATTAATTCGAATTAATAAAATTGTGTTTTACATAAAATTTTTTCTTTCTATATGAACATAAGTTAATTTCAATCGTCATTTTTCGTGACGTTCATGCTTATATTAAAGACTGCTCTAATGTGGAGCTCTATTTTATTCTCTTGTTTTTCACGTCGCAAGTATTTCAATGACTCGAAACTCGTTTAAAAACTTCCGAAGTTCATTTGTAATTAATCGCTTTGAAAATTTTTTAATCTATTCATTAATTCTATGTATTTAATTTTCTTTCAATTTTTTACATTAATGACGTCTAAAGTTAAATTTTGTTCTATTTGTTTGAAAATTTATAAAAATATATTTTAAAAGTTGTGTATTCTTAGTTGACCTTAACAAATGTATTTTGAAATGTGTTACACTAATTAAGAGTTCTAAATAATGAGGTAACAGTTATTTTATCGATGCCTTTCAGTCGCATCTGCTCTTTAATGTTGTTGCTAAATGTCTTACCTTTGTTATCCTTAATTATAAATTTTTCATTTATTCTATCGTTTTCATTGATTTTTTGAGAGTTTGTTTCGATTATCTATTTTTTGAGTTCATTCATATAGTGGAAAAACTTTTCACGAATTAATTATACAGTCGAGTTTTCTGATACTAATGGTTGAAATGAAAAATTGAAAGAAACTATGTTACTTATTTTTAAAAATTTCTTAAAAGACATTTTTGTAAAAAGATTATTTGGAGGAAGAAAAAATTGGAAATTTGCAGTGCAAAAGTGGTAGGTTGTAAACGGGGTGTGAGAAGATTAAGAAAAATTTAGTGGCGTGTTGCGCAAAAAGATAAGAAATACGTGTGTGTTTGTGCATCTGTCTCAGTGTTTGCGACCGTTTAAGAAAACGCACTTTTATCTTCATGATTGATTTCATTTCAAACTTCAAGTTGAAAAGTAAGAAATTAATTAATGCATGGGTTTATTATGTTGTGGAGAAGGTTACAGAATCCATCGTCAAGCTGTGAGGTGTTTGTGTTTGCGTGGCTTGCACTTGAACGTGCTTTACTTTGCTATTATAAATGACGTACCTCCTTGCAAATACGTTTTTTTCACTTTGAAGTATTCCAAAACTAATAACTTTCTATTCCTGAACAAACTCAAAAATAGTTTCAACTGCGGAATAAAATAACTAGCCACTTGAAATAGTATAATAAAAACTTTTACTTCGCATAACACACATTTTCGGTTCTTAAAGTAACTTTAAGAAGCTTAAATAATTTAAAACCTTTCTTGAAAAAAAATTGAAAACTTCCAAAGACCAAAAAATGGAAAAGGAAAAGTAAAGGAGACATGTTGTAAGCTTAAAGTAATTTAATGACTCGAACGATGTTTATAAAGTAGACTTAAAGATGTGAAACAGCTTCAAGATCGATATTACTGTTTATAAGACAGTCATTCGTTTTTTTAATTAATTGAAAATAAACTTCTTCTTCTTCATCACAACAAAGTAATGTGCCAAAAAAAAATTTTTTTAATTTTAAAACGGACACACCATGTTTAGTAATTAAACTTTAAAAGGTAATGATTGGCAAAAGCGAATATTTATTTTAAAGAAGCACGATTTGCTTGGAATTAACATAAAAAAATTTGTTGAAAATTTAAAACAGGATCCTAAAATGCTGAATCAAATCACCAAATTTCCAAAATTCAAAAAATAATCAAAAATAAAATCGATAAAATTTACAAAGATGAAACGTTTTCTACAAGTTTATAATAAATCTTCATAATGAAATCTACTTATTGTTATTTGTATTTTAAATTAAATTCATCCAAAACTGCGCCATTTTGAAACTTGGAAAAATAACGAACAATAAACTTTTAAATTAAACAAACTCAACGAAAAATAATGGAATTATTATAAAAAATAAAGACAAAAGGATGACATACAGGAATGCAAATAGATGGGAATGATTGATGTCAGAAATATGAAGCTTGAAACTCAACACTGTAGATTCCTTAGCGAGCGATCATACCAAACAAAAGACATCCATTATACCGAAGCTTCACTAAAATCTACTTCGTTTATGTTTATTCAATATTGGTTCCTTTTCAAAGTTTGTCTTTACACTGTTTCAAGTTCGTCGATTCTATTAATAAATATATCAAAGTTGAATGGCTGATTTTAAAAAGTACTATTTAAAAAACATACTTTACCTACAAATAAAAATCCAATTTTAATTAATGATTTAATTTTATTTACAATATAAATACAATTTAAGAACTAGCAAGGTTTTAGAAATATTCATATGAAAAGAGGTTATTGAAAAGAGGTTATTGAAAATGTTAAATAAAACCTGTGGAAGCTATCGATGGGAAAATGAGAATGAGACGGCCATGGCATCCGATCTAGCATGAATGCCACACCACTGAATGTGAAATATAAATCTATATCATGAGTCATTTAGTTTATATTATGTGAATTTAATATTCTTGAACCTAATAACGTTTATAAAACATGATTTGTGAACAGTCGTATAAATAAAAGTTGAATTTGATACCCTACGAATTATTTCAGAACTTTTTGATTCATTAATCATTATTAGAATTTATTTGTTTTTACACCATTGAAAAAAATGAACCTTAAATGAAGAAGATAAAAATAGTTTTTTAAATATTTTCAGTAAAAACTATTATAACCCGAAATACTTAATGAATACATTCAGAATTAAAAAATATTTTATACTTAAAAACAAAAAAACTGAATATTCTTGCAAAATTAGTTTCCAACATCATAAACACGGTCCTTCATATTGAATTTTGAATTTGGTATATATAAATACAGCGGAATCGACTTAAACCCAGATAGGATTTAAAGACTTCAATTTAAAAGATTTATGCTAAAGGATCTTAAATCTAAAGGCCAGTGAAAAGTATGTATACAAGTCGTAAACATCAAGATCAGTAATTATGCTATTTATTTTCGACAAACAAGTAATACATCTAATGCCATTCAAGCAAACCTACGATCAAGAATGAAAATACCCAATATTTTCATCTATATTCTTTTTGATTTCATTTAAAAAATCCCAAAACCTCTAATTTTGTTCATAGTTTGGGCCATGTAAGTTCGTTTGGAGATGATTGGGGAAAAGTCAATTGCATATAGAGGCATGAAGAGGGCCTTTCTTCGTAGCTGTTTTTTTGTCAAGATTGATAATGAATTGTTGCATTGTTTAACAAACACTTTTGTATGAATTAAGACTCTCAGTGCTATCATTTGTGCTGTTTATGCAGACGTGTAATAATCGTTTGGCGTGCTACTTATGGCCCTTTCGTAAGTAACTTCGATTTACTTGGTGCTCATTAAAACGATTTAAAGCTCAATTTTATGAAGTTCACTATTAGTTAAAATTTAAGATTCTGTTTGATATTATTTCTTATTTGATCCGAAATATTCACCTTAGTATTAGAAACTAATCTGTTTCAAATAAGATAAATCTCTTGTTGTGTAAGTAAAGTTATTTCTCAATATATTTTTGCTGATTCACCAAGCAAAATCAAGTTTTGCTAAACTTATGTTTGCTTAAATATTTTTCAAAAACGGATTGAAAAGTGCTGATAAAAATACTAACAATCTAAATTGTTTTCCATGTCGCTTTTTTTTCAATTATAATGTTGCCTAAATCTTTAATGGATATTGTGTTCAATTTTGACTTTTACACAAAAATTTTTATCGAAGATTAAACGCTCAAAAAGTTTTGGAATAATGATTTATAGTGAGTAAGACATTTCATTCATATTCAAAGTGCAAACCTAATTTATATAGCGCTTTATTGTGTTTTTTGTTATAAGATTTCCGTAAAACTTACCCTATAATTCATTTTTTAGTAATAATAGTTTTTCTAAATCAATTTCCCATTTTGCGTGTGTATAAAAACGGTAAAGCTAAACAATTGATTTTGATTTATTTTTGCCATATTAAAAAATGCTCAAAAAATATCCTTGAAAGAATGAAATATAAGTTATAAAAAGTTATTTGATTTCTGAAAGTGAATGTTGGTGACTGATGGTTGACTATAAAAAAACTTATGTTTCAATATGCTATGGTTTAGGTGAAGATAGATCAAAACCAAATTGAATTAAATTTTAGTAAGTTAAACTTGAATAAATGAATATTAAACAAAAGTTGAACAAAAGCTAAATCATTCAACAATCAAAATGAAATATGTTTACTTAATAATGACTCGGCTGTAGATCTATTTTCTGTACCATAGCACGTTATTTAATTGTTTCAACGTATTATTAAAAAAAATATAACTCAAACATAATTTTATGTATATTTTCAAAACAAAGATAAATTTGATTTTTGCTTATTACATTAAGTTTTTTCAGCTTCACCGTTGTATGGTCCATAAAGACGACGTTAGCTTTTGAAGCAGTTCGGTTCTCTAAAAAATTTGTTTGAATTATGCAAATTTAAAATTACAAGGCTAAAATTAAAATATACAATTTTTATATAAAATAAAAACTAAAAATTAAATTAAGTTTTTACTCAAAAATGAATCAAATTCTCTTGAAATATTTTTACTAAGAAATCACTATAAAATTCTTAAGAGGTCAAGCCGAACAGAACCTAGCATAATCTTTTATACATCTATCATTCTTTTATTCATGCAATATTCAATTAAAAACTATTCGATTGTACAAAGTTATGTATGTTTTTTCGTTTATATACTTTTTTATGTTGGGTCTGAAACATAAACATTATGTGTATAGCAGTATTTGATGAAATTTGAAAGTCGTGTGGTCATATAGTATTAATTTAAATGAAATAAAAAACTAATTTCGAATTGAAAATCTTTTATGGAGCAAAAAAAGTTACAACCGGAAAAATTTTAATTTTGGTAGTTAAGCGGTCAGTACGCTGAAAATAAATCACAAAGCCTGCTATGACATTTATAACTTCAAGTTGCTAAAGCTGAAAACACATGGGAAAAAACTTGGTAACTTTTCAGAATTGATTCAAAAATTTTTCAAATTTCCACGTTTCCAGTATTTTAACTCACAACGAAAAACAAGCTGATTAAACTAAAAATTATATAAATTAAGGTTTTTTTTGGATTGCTCAGTTCAAGACTAATTTTTGGATGTTTTTTAAATATTTGAGCCTCTTGCAGGAACTTTAAAATGACTGTAACTTGCCCGGTGTCCACAATCCTCACTTTATTTTTGTTTTATGTAGGCATCGTGAGTCGGCTGAGGCAAAAAGGTTTGTGATGTGTTTATCCTTTCAAAAAAATTTAAAGCTACACCACAACAAGTAAAATAATTTTCAAGTAGATGAAATTTTTTATGAATAACTTTTGCACTCATATTCATGTACAATGTTCATCTCTCAATCGAGATTAAGATTTTTAACACAAGTCTTTTATGCCATTCAAAGTTAATTCAGATTTAGTTTGTTTTTCGGAAAAAAATTTGAATTTTGTTTATTTAATTATTTTGTTTAAATCTTAATAATGCATGTTTTAAAATTGACAAAATTATTTTCAATGTAAAAAACAAAATAAAGCGATTTTAAAAAGTTTTATCAACAAATAAACATTGGTTTCCAAAAATTCAAAAAACGTATCTTTTTTGTTAGAATAAAATCTATTTTACATGTCGTTTATAGTCATTTTATTTTACTTCTTTTAATTTAAAGTTCATTTTATGCGCGCCAATTGTCGTGGACCGACATTAAATTGAAGCTTTTTGATTGCTTCCAAAATTCTTCAAAAAAAATGTAATTCGAGCAAATTTCAGTAGATCCTTTAACATTTTGCAAAGTTATATAAAATTTCGACTGAAACAACAGTAATTAATTTTTAATTGCATATATTTTTGAGATCAAAATTCAGTTTCAATTTGTTCTGTGCAGGCAAGCTGAAAAGTTTCAATATTGACATAAAGAAAATTTTAAATCTACATTTTATATAAACGCAAAATATAAATAAAAAACATTCATAATTATTCACATTTCTATATAGAACTCAACTCAAAAAAAATATTCAAAAAGAACCTCAACCAAAAACTTGTTGAGTTTTTTAAAACTGAAGAGAAAACATGAAAAATTTGGCTCTTCGTGCTTGTCTTTGCTTGTCGCTATTAAGTCAGGCTGATGAGCCTCTGTTGTTTTACGCTGATGATCTCTGCTACTTGCTTCTCTCGTTTTTGCTGTTTTTTCATCCGTTTTGTGTATAATGCTTCAAAAGATTTTTAGTTTTAGTTATTTTAGTTTGAGTTTAAAAACATTTGTATGCATTCATCGTTATTAAAACAACTTAGGTTTATTCATAGAGATTTTCAAACAAAAAATTATAGTTTCAAATAATCAGTGTTTTTGAATCTCACAGCTTCATTCAAAACAGAGGAGAGCTACTCGAACCAAAAAATTTGATACGATTATAAAAAATTTAAACACTGTATGGTTTCATTTTTATTTTTGGAAACTTGTATCTATAATGTGTATAATCAAAAACCAAATTCATATTATTTCTTAACAGGTCTTCAAATGAAAGATTCAAAAAAAACCTTTTTATAATGAAAAAACATGTGTAGGATTTGAATGAATCCAACGAAAAGTTCAAGAAAGAATAATTTAGAAGAGAGTTTTGTACGGAAAGGCTTTGCTTCATTACGGGGTCTCATGTCAATGCAGTCATCAAGAAGAGGAAGGGCATAATGATGAATAATTTTTTTATTTATGTACTCACAAATTTTTATTTTTTGCTTTAGTTTTATTTTTTCAAGTTTCATTTTTGAGTTTTTGTTTTTTAAAAAGATATTCAAGTTTTTGTTTTGTTTTCATTTTTAATTATAAAATGAACTTTATGTTCATAAAAATAAATTAAAGGTTGATAACTAAATTATATATACTCACAAGATCTATTTAAAAAATAAGTTTTTTTGATTTTTCATGATTTATTGAGGCATAAAAACTTGAGCGGCATGGACTGGTGTATTCAAAACAATTGTTCAAATCAATTCATCAAAACTTCTTCCAACGGTTGAAAATTTAATTTTAAAAATTGTTTCTCAATAAAATTTTAAATTTAATACATACATTTTTCCAGTTGTGTACACTTTATCAAATTAACTAACTCTTTTCGTTTGTGAAAAATTGAATAATTTTCTTCAAACTTGAAACCAAATATTGATTCCATGCTTAGTATAATTTCATAGGTTTTCACAGTGCAAATCTTCAATTATCAAAAAATTGAGTTTTTATATGTGGAGATTTTTAAAATGCAAAAGTTTTATAAATTATTTTTTAAATATTTTTTTCCATTTTTTGGATTTTTTTCAAAAATCGAAGTTTTCAAAAACATTTTAAATTGATTATTTAATAAATCCAATTTTAAAACAAGGATTTGAGCTCTTGATTTGTCTATGCTACAATAATTTAAAACTAAAACTCTTTACTACACCATAAAAACATTTTCATAATGAAATTGTTAAAATCATTTTAAAAAACCTCAATAGAAACTAACTTTTAAGTTTTATATTTTCAAAATCGATTTGTTCTTTTTGGCTGAATATTCAAGAATAGACTGCAAAAATAATTGGCTAAGATAACATTAATCTAACTTTTCCTCTACAGATGATTGCCTTTCATAATATTTCATGGGTTCTAATCACTTCTAAATGCCCTATAATCAATACTTTGACAATTTTCTATACAGACATAACCATTGCAAAGTGTTGCACAACAAAACGTTTTGCCTTTTAGCTTCTATAAACCATATCATATAAATCAACATAGACAGACTAGTGTTATATTTTACCAAAAAGATTTTCGATAATCATTGTTTTGGCTTAATAATATATAATATTTATTTTGATTACATGAATATCTTCATCAGATGTGGTGTTTTCTGATGTTATGACAACATTATTAATTATGTTTCATTTTTTATCAAAATTTGCAAAGAAATTGAAGTTTGAAATTTTTTATAATTTAAAAAAATTTTTGAATAATGCTTTCAATAAAAACAGATTAATTTCCAATTCGTTTAAAAATGTCTTTTAGATGATACTTGGTGCATTTAATCATCCAAATATTTTCGTTTTATTCCACCCTGGCTTATTTTCAGACTACTTACAATTGAAGATGAACACTAAGAATCTTTGAATAACTTTTGCAATACATCAAGTTTATTCATAAAGTTTCAATACTGAATTTCATGAAAATGGTATTTAAAAGTTTATACTGAAACATTATTTCATAATTAATCAAATATTTAAAATGCTCGATTAAACTTGGGTGTTACAAAAGAGTATTTCTAGAAATTTGCCAAATTTTTGTAATTCACTCATTTGCGATCAATAATTGTCGAATTTTTTAATTAATTTATAGAATCCATATTTCACCAGACCAGGTATGTTTCAATCAAATTCTTATGTTCAAAGAATTTTCAGCTATTTTTCGACAAATAGGTTAAATAATTAATTATATGTATTTTATAACATGAACATTAACAGAAAAGTTTCATAACTTGGAAAATATGTACTGAATAATGAAAAAATTCCAAGTTTTGAAAACTGTGAATGTTGAAAAAGATGATTTTTGTTTTAAGATTATTGTTCTTTATACCTATGCAATATGCTTTGCATTTTTCTATATAGCTGGCAATTAATTATTTATTTTTAATTTTCTCTTTTCAATTGCTGTTTCTGCTGATATATAGTGCAACCTTTTCTGCTAATCATTGCTTTTTATACTAAATTTTCTTATTTTATTTTTTAAATTTTAATTAATATATTTCAAGAATAAAATGGAAATAATGTTATTGAGAAATACATTTTCTAATAAAATTCCTATTCATAAGTTAGTATAATATTATTGGAATTCAACAAGGCGTTATTGATAGCTCTATTATGCGTTTTGGCGTCTTTTTTGCATAAAATGCAATCATATGGAGTGTTTTGACATTCTCGGTTTTGATAAAATTGTTTAGTGAGATGAAATATTTTTGTTTAAAAATAAAAATGTATTTATGTTTTGAAAATCAATTCATTAAATAAAGGATAAAAAGCAATAATTCAAGTTGTTTAATTTGAAAGAAGATGTAACTTCAAAGATCATTCATCAATTCTCATAAATTAAAATTTTCAAATTTTTGGTCAACGTGCAAAAATTTTGGAATCAAGAAAAATAAAAAAATAAACAGGGAGAGATTAAGTAAACAAACAAAATAATTGCGAAATGATTTAATGAAGTCGTGATCAAAATACTAATTGCTCATATGAGTCATAGATAAAAAAATGAAATCGTTAAAAAATACCAAACTCTGTAGAATTTTAGCACTAAAAACTTAGTTTGGGAGAAACTTTAAATAAGTAAAATATTTCAAAAAAAAATTAAAAAATACTCACAAAGAAAACCAAAAATGGCGAATATGCATATATCCTGAATGATTATTAAGTAACTTTCACTTTTAATTTTAACTTTTAACTCATTCAGAGCGGAATTTTGTTTTTTATGCCAAGGCCATTAGTGTAAATGAAAATTGAGATTTTTAAAGAAGTTTTCATAGAAAGTATTATCTAAAAAAGCATTTTCACTCGATTGAAATTCTGAATTTATATTTAAAAATTCAAAAATTTTTTGTTTTTATTTAAAAATGTTCTATAAAACATTTATTTGTTTAAAAAATTGGCATAAAGGAAGCTACCACGGTAATTAGAGAGGCAACGTGAGATTGATGCACAATTTTGAAATTGAGAAATATTTTTATGAATTTCACTTTTAATTTTTCCAGTTTTGAAACTTTTGACATACCAAACTATCTGCTGAAGCTTACCATAAGACTCATTTGAAGCTACAAATGGCTTCTCAATATTTCACAAAAATTAATTTTCTCGAGAAAATAAAATAGTTTTTTTTTCAAAAGTTCAATCGCAGAATGTAGTGAATGAGTTTTGTTTGGCAATCTGTCTTAGGCAGGTGTTATGAATCGTTCAAGCCAAACGTCATTGCTTCCTTTATTTCGTGAACCTCTTCATCAAAAAAAACATATTTCCATCAATATTTTATCTTTTCTAGAATCCCAACTTTTAATTAAAGTTATTTTTTTGAACTTCAGTCAAATATATTCAAGTTTTTCAAGTCATTGTAGTAACATTCAGTTTAGAAAGCCCAAACTTGAAATGAATTTTTAATATTTATTGGTTGAAAATTATTTCAGAAACCGCAAACGTTATTCTACATTTTAAAAGAGCTTTTGAAGGTGCTTAAAAGTTTTATGCATCTTTTTCTCGGTTTTTTATTATAAAAGTTTTACGTGTTGCAGACACTTCAAACATCCGACTAGTCCAACTAATATTTCTCAATAAGTTAGCTAATGTTTTTTAGTTAATTTCTTTAATTAATAGAAAATAATCAAAATTCATAAATTGTGGAAACCCCCTAAAAAACCTGAAATGTATCTCTATTTTTTGTTCGTTTCATATATAACATTTTTTTAAAAATTTCCAATTTACATCAAAAAGTCATTGTCAGAAACTTTTCTATCAGATGTAAATTGCTTCTAAAAAATTTTCTACAATCTTAGGCAGAATAAAAAAGTTTTCGGAGGATTGTATTGAAAAGTTTCATAAAAACCTTTACATTTCCTAAAAATTTTCCTTTCATGAACAAAATAAACTCTAATTAATTATTTTTTAAAAATAATTAAAAAAGAAATAAATATCAAGAAGTTAGACAACACTATCAAATTTGAGAATAAAACATGAAAATTTTTTCTTCATGAACATTTTTTGAATAAAAAAAGAAGTAGAAATTTCCGAAAAGAAACACCCGATTATGCAAATTGGAGCAGACCACCATCAAAAGAGTAATCCAATTCGTTTTTTTAGGAAAATTATAAATATTTTGCGTGGAAAAGTTTTCAAAATACAGTACATTAACAAGATTGTTTTGGCGAATTCGTTACAAAAGTTTCTCTTTTTACTTCACTTTTACTATTTCAAGTTTCATAAACTGAAAAAACTTTTGTTTTATCTTTAGATAATTAACTCTCAAACGAACTGTGTTTTCTATTTTTTTTTTGCATTTCGAGACAAATCTCATATTATAACTTCGTAAAAATATCTTGTTTATCTTTTTAACCTTGTCCGTGCCAGATTTTTTGCTTCCTCTATACTCAACTCACCTTCTTTCTAGAGCGCTTGTCATGTATTTTGTGGATCTTTTCTCTATTTCCCAAATTTTTCGTCATCGATAGATTTGATTGTATGAGGATCTGACCAAGGTAGTTACATCTATATATATATATTCACCTATTTCTCTCATTGGTTCGAGATTAGATTGTTTCAAGTTTTGTGGTATTGAAAGATTTTTCGTTTTATTTAGTGTACTTTCAATAACATTCATTCATAAACTGTTTGAATATTACGCTTATATATTGTTTTCCAATTAAATAGTTTCCAGAGACATTTTAAGATTGCTTCATCATGAAATTATAGAATGAAAATAATGAATTGAAATGGATATCATATATAGCTTCCGAAGAACCTTCGAACCTACATTTGAATGCCTTACAAATTGAGCGCCTAAAGATTCAGCGTTTCAAATTTTCAAAAAGAAAATTTAATTTCTAATAATTGCAGCTTTCACTGGGAAAACTCTAAAAAATATAAATTTCTCCAATTTCATAAATTTTTAACAAGTACCTTTAAAACAAAAACTTAATTGATAACGTACTATATTAATTGAATTGTTAGAAATAGTCAAAATAACTTTCCAAATAAACATCTCGAAAAAAATGAAAGAATTCAGGTTTTAAAAATGACTGAATAAATAAAAATGTTTGAATATACATTGTCACCTAATGAGGCAATATACAAACTAAAGGGATGTTCGCTACTTCCCAGAAACAAACTTTGATTAAATTAAACGGAGGCAGTTAATTGAATATGAACTTTATACAATGAGTTTTTATGCTTACATTTGAAGTTGAAATAAGGTCGAGTTGTAATGAAAACGGAGTCCATAAGGCGATTATTAAATGAATAAAACCATTTAAAACACTTCCCTTCAAAAATATATAAATTTTCATAATGCAAAAATATTTAAA
This sequence comes from Pterobdella sp. o SKG-2022, assembly GCA_964035795.1. Lineage (NCBI taxonomy): Eukaryota > Metazoa > Annelida > Clitellata > Hirudinida > Piscicolidae > Pterobdella > Pterobdella occidentalis. Next base: position 22,004,138 of record OZ038320.1, on the reverse strand, counting down.
TTTCCAAAATAAAGAGTTTTTCCCATAAAATAGTTGCAGGAAAATAATTCAGTTGCAAAATCAAAAATCCGACATGGTTTCGTAAACAACGATTTCATAACATAAAGAAAACCTGATTGTTTCGTTGGTTCTTAAAGATATGAAATGAAATTTGAGTATATATGACGACAAGTATTAGATAAGATTCCCTCTAAAATAAACTGCAAATATTAATTTCAATATAAATTATTGAATCCATTTACGAAATAAACCTATATGTAATCCAAATAACTGATCTATTTGGAAACACCCAAAATACAACAAAAAGACAAAATCTTATTTAACAATTAAATAAAAATAAAGACTGATGCTAATAAAGTTTTGATATTGAGAAGACAAAAAAGGCGGTAGATGTGTTCAAGTTTCGTGAGATTGCTGTGGGTGGATTGAGATGTTAGTCTTATATTCAATGTGCTATGCGAGTTTTTGAACAAATTTTGAAACAATTTATGATGTAGAAGGCAATATGAAAAACAATAAAAACGCTTTTGCATTATAATAAGCAATACATTTCAATGATTATTTCGAAGACTTAAACAAAAACAATAAAACCTTATTATTTGTATATATTTCATGACTTTTTCAAGTTAAATAAAAGGCATTTGAAACGCCGATCAATCAATAAATTTTTGAATGTACTCACAGGCATTTCTCTCCCTTTAGTTTCGATCGGCAGGAAATATGTAACAAATGCACAAGCGATGCACAAACAACCATATATAGAAACCGCTAAATGAACGGAAGATTCCATCAGCACCTTTGAAGATTAATTCATTATCTTCAATAATTTTATATCCCAAATATCAATGAATCAAGTGTTAACTTACTGATGAAAAAATTAAAACTAATCCAAATAAATAGTAGAGTTGAAACGTTTTTGAATGAAATGCCAGCACCTGGGCAATGAAGGGAGTGATCATGCAACCCACTCTCCCCATCGAGCTACACACCCCTAAGCCGATGGACCTTATCGTGGTAGGAAACACCTGGGGAAATAATTATAACTTTCAAAATGCCAATAATTTAAAAACAATCTTTAATATTTTAATAATTTTTAGACTTTTCATAATATTTTTTTTTATCTAGAAAATTTTTCTGTATTATTATTATATCTAAGATTTTCAGAGCACGCAAGTTAAAAACAAATTTTCCTCAAAAAAGCTCAAAAGTTTTTGCGAAATTATGAATGAAATTGTTCATGGTATAAGTGAGTTTTTAAAAGTAAGCGTAAATTGTTGAGAGAAGTGATGAGCGCAAGTTAGGCGGGATAGAATTCACAGACGTGGTCATGATGAAAGAAAGAGCGACATAAACAAACATGGGCAGGTTTATGAGAGCAAAGTGCAAAAATCTGAATTGTTGATGGGTTCGCCCAAAAAACAGAGAATCAAAAAAATTGGCAGGTTGTTTGAGCTTGAGAATGCAAGCAATGTGCAAAAAAAAATTAAACTTGACTCTTTTGGAAACTAGAAGCAAATGCAAACGATCATAACAGTCACTAAAAGAGCTAAAGTAATCAGCTTTAAGAACCGTTTTAGCCGCATGGATTTGAAGTTTGCGCAAGAGATAGTTTGGCTGCCCGCCGAGAGAATTGCAGTAGTCCAATCTGAAAAATCTAGTTAGCTAGTAGTTGCAAGAGGTAGGACTTCACGTAATGGTTTTATGGCTTGGATTTGAGAAATTGGATTATTTATATTTGAGAAATAAAATAGGCAAGTTCAAATTTGAGTTTAGAATGACACCTAAAATTTTGAGCTTGGAAGATAAAGGGAGTTTAGTGTCGTAAAGAGTTACCACAGAAAAGAGAGTGTACTTTGATAGGAGAGAATTACCATTTTTAAGATTCAAATTTCATTTCCTTAAATAATTTGTATATTTAACTTTATCACAAGGATTAAATATAATAAACTAATTAGATTATACTGCTGTACATATCCCAGTAACTAGGATTGACGGCAGTCGACTTAGATTATTGACACTATTATATTGCAACACATAAAACAAGCCATTCATTTGGGACGAATTTTTATAGACTGCCAGCCCGAGCAAACGTGCAACTTGAAATTATCAAATTAAAGCTCTTCCTTTCCCACACTTGGGTAGTTTCACTCGCCTTTTTAAAAAAATATGTTTCTCCTCCAAGACGAATGACAACCATACAAGAATACCAGTTTGTCGATAACTGCTACCGGAGTCTAATGTTATCCTGGTTACAACAGAAAAAAAACCTTAAATCGGAGGCGCTAAGTTTGGTGCAGTTTAACGTTGTGCTCAGAACTAGTATATAAAAAAATTAATTTTTTATGATGACCAGATAGATGTTCAATGTTAGTTTAAAGAATGGCCTATTATTTAAAGAATTAAGAAACAGATTGGAAGTTGTAGGCATTAATGATGAGCTGAACATAGAAAGAATGGGGTGGTTAAGCCATGTAACGAGAATGGATGCTTAAAATCAAACAAATGCTTGCAGGTATGTTGAAGAAGGTGAGAGTGAAATAGGTAAATCGAAGAAAATGTGGTTTCAATAGGCATTGACCTTAGAAGAATAAAACTCAGACCTGAACTTGCTCAAAACAGTAGAGAATGAAGAAGATGCATTATAAGCCCCCATCCAACTTATTCTAGCATGGAAAAAAACGTAAAAAAATAACGATGTTTCTAATTTGAACTCAACTTTATTTATCTAAACAACCAGAAAGCATAATTTTTTGAAATTTTTTTTTCAATATTTTTTTTGATTATTTATAATTCGAAAAAATAATTTAATTACTTTTTCCTACTTTTTCAAAATGAATAATTTTTCTTTCCGAAGAACGTAAAGTATAAACATGAGCAACGATATCATTGACCCCTTTGAAACATAGCCAACCAACCTCCCCTGTATAGATATAGATGGTGGCAAAGACTCCACTGATGAACGTTCTAACACCAAACATCAGTATAGTGAGAACCACTGAAGGAGCACAGATTTGAACAAGCAAGAACAACACACCCGCCATCATAAAGTTTATGCTGATCATGAGCCTCCTACCCAGGTGGTCCACTCCGAAGTAGTTTATGGGGATGACTGTGGTGTGATTGGTCGTGCTCACATTCAGATTCGATTTTTACTTCCATATTTTTTTCAGCTTTTTACTTTCATTTTTTAAGTTTTCATTATTTTATTTCCAAACAGTTATAGTGAAAGTATTTCTATGATATTTTTTTAGGCGCTTGATTAATTTCTTTTAATTGCTTCTTTATTTATTTGTGTATATTATATTCAATAACTTTCACTCATCTATTTTAAGGCGTCATATGTTTGTTGCGCTATCGAAGCTGAAATTTAAAACAAAAGAAACTGCGTAAATATAAATGTTCGTACCATGATTACGACAACTAACGTCTCATTCAAAAAATACTCAAGATATTCAAACTATTAATAATTGAACAATAATTACCTAGATTCTTTGATATAGTTGTAAATTTATACGGCTGTTCATAACCCATTAACTGGGGTTAACAGCAGTCGGCCTAAACTATTGATACTACTTGAAACTATTGGTTTTAAAACACCTACCAGCAAACTCTCCTAGAGTGGCGATGATCATTGAAACGAAATCCTCATTAGTATGTCTTTGACACTTGCAAACCTCGTGGTTTTGGCGGGCAGCTGCAACGTTAAAGCTCAAAGGTAATTATCAAATTATTTCTTAGAAATGTTGATTGCATGTTCAAGCATTTGAGTTAAATGAGAATAATGTTGATAAATGGATAAGCATTCCCGATACAAGGCCACCCACCCTGGCAAGCTCCCCCCCTCTCAAGCAGCTCAGACTGCGTGAGTATCACACCGTAGTACACGAATGCAACTCCGAACCACATAATGAGGAGATGCAGTGTTGTTCTGGCGTACTGTTTGCTGAATAAATCTTGGAAACGACCAGGAGTTGACTGTAATTTATATTGGGTGGGGTTGTTTTATCAGAAGTAAAATTAAAGTTTTTGATTAACTAATGATTTATATAGCTATATATTTTTGTTTATTTGCTCACCTTTTTCCCTTGCACAAGTTGGCCTTTGGGAACTTGTGACCTTTAAAATTGTTAATCATTCTTTTGATGAAATTCAACAATTTTTCAAAACAAAAATTTTTTCGAAAAATTTATTACAAAATTAATATCTAAAATATTTGTAAAATTTTTAATATTGTGTGATATTTCAAAGCTCTAAAACAAACGTTTTATTCTAAATATTTTGCACAAAACTCTTACTTCTTTAGTAACATCATGTATCAATTTTTTGTAAATTGTTTTTAAAAATAACTTCACATAAAAAAGCTATATTTTGATACTATTTTTTATTCAACTAAGATTTTCGATAAATTCAACTTTGTCATAATTCATTAGTCTAATGAATTAGTCGAAAGTTTTGATTGAATCAAAAATAGCATTAAAACATTGCCTCTTTTTATGAAGTTATTTTTTAAAAAAATGCTAACTTATTTTTTTTGGCAATTTCTTCTAGGACTTTAGTTACTTCGCTGGTTTTACCAATTGATAAAAGATATCTTGCAGATTCTGGTAACCTCTGTTATTTATTAGTATTAAATCATTGTTTGAATAAATTTTTAACCGAAAAAATGTATACATTTTAAGGCAAATCTTGTTAAAATGGTTAGAAATTAAAAACTAAGTTAAATATTTTTAAAATTTAAATCTTTTTATTTGAAATTTATTGAACAAATGTATTAATCCAATAACCCATATAAAGAACAGAGTGATAAAAGATGGTAAGGCAGAAGCCGCTATCAAGTATCTCCAACCTAATAATGAAGTTGGTTGTGCAGAATTCAATAACAATTAATTGAAGATAAATAAAATTATTAGTAAATCAAAAAATACATCAAATTGGATAAGTTTTAAAGATGCATGGCAAAGTGTAATTCTGTTTTTTAGAAGAATTGTGGTAAGATTAAACAAAACATGTACATAACATATATTCTAGTACAGTGAATAAAACGTACCGAGGGTGGGGATAATGAGATAGGCCATCAAAACCTCGAAAAGAGCCCCGACAGACCATGATATCTGAGCAAAAAGTGAATAAAGTTAGTTCTCTAACGGAAGTTTAGAAATATCGTATGCATACATGCAGATGGAGACATTGACAGAAATAACATCACTTACGCCAGAAACGATGAGAACTTTTGCCCTGAACTTCGATGGTAAATATTCGCATAAAAGAGTGAAACTGTTAGTGAGTCAAACAAAATTTTAATGAATAACTTAAAAATGCTTTCAAAATGCAGTTATGAGTTTTAAGAAGGGTTTTATTTACTTTATTTTGATTAATATTTAAATTATAATGAACGAATTTGAGTACATTTATTATAATAAAGCTATAGTTTTCGATAAATATAGCTCCATCTAAAGCCTTGATAAATACATTGCAGATAAAAAATAACGTATTATAATGAAGTTAGGCTCGTTAAAAACAGCTTCGTTCTGGTATTTAAAGTTCTAGTATACTTATACCTTTTCATAAAACTTTGAAAACAAATTTTTAAAATCATCTCAATTTTATAATGCTTGATATCCTATAAATAACATATAGAAAGAATGCAGTCAATGAGTGAATCTGTATAATCACAAACGTATCCAAAGTACTAACGACTGAATAGCGCCTCCAAACCCAAAGCCCACCAGCCCTCTGAGTATCAAGATCCACCAGAAGTTTGGTGAAAAAGATGCTTCAAATTGAAATTGATCAAATAATTTGAAATCATTAGGAAATATATAACATAAATACTCAATTGTTAGATTATTGATTACTTACCTAGCAAACCAAAATAAAGAACGAACACCGCTGCAATTTTCATTATCTAAAATTCAATGCATAATTTTCTAATAAATATATTGAATCTTCATATTTAATAGTTTTTTCATATAATATGTAACGTGAGAGCATAAAAATATTATATAGTGTCAATTTTATTCTTTTTAATAGTCTGAAATATTGATGTTGTATTGCTTCCATAGTAAAGCTTGAGAATCATTGATATACTCACAGGCAGTCTACCTAATCTATCACAGTACTTTCCCCATAGTGTCGATCCAAAAAACATACCGATAAACACAATCTGTCGTCGTTAATATGGAGTAAGCTGAATGGAAATCGTTCATAAATTCGCTTTTGAATTGTTAATATTTCTAATATCACCGGTATTTGTACGTTGAAACTTACAGAATAATAAAATGCTAAACAATGGTTTCCATCCTAATAACGAAGAGTTATGGATCGATAATAAATGTGCAAAAACGATTGTTAATTATGAAACATTGATTTTGGTCGTCAACCAGAGTTTATCAATCTATTGTAAAACATTTCAAGCAAAATTAAGTGTAAACTGCGATAGAAGTTTTCAATAAAAGTTATTCAAGACAACTAAAAATATATATGCAAAAACAAAATGTACAAAGCATATATAAAAGCAAAATTTTTGTCAAGCTGTTTGTGGTACAATGAAGCCTATGCAAGATTGAGCATTAGAAATGTGTATCATTAAGTAAACTGAACTAATGCGTTCAAATCCTGAGCATAAATGCACAATCAAAACTTGTATAATAAATTTATAATCACTATACAAATAATACTATATAATTTTTCCAATTATAGTACTCACAGTCGTTATACTGGCAATCTGCCAACTTTCCAACTGCCAATCACATCTCAACTCAGGAGACAGTACTGACAGAAGCATCATCTCCAACGCATCTGTTGCCTTTGGTTGCATGAATTGTGGACACTTCATTATTAAACGAATATTAACCATTATTATCAATAAAATAAATATTTTTATAATGTGTTTTTTTGTACTTTTTTTTTATTTCACAACTTTTTTCAAACATTTTTATGTATAATTTACAAAAAACTTTATGTGATTATTATCTTAATAGAATATAAATTAATTTAATAAAAAGCTACATCATATTTTAAGTTTTAAGTTTAAAAGATAGTTTTTTAACTTGTTATATCCCTGTGTTGCCAGTGAGTAACATTGATTTTCTATTAATTTATTCAGTGCATTGAGCTGATGTTCTTTTAAGTAGAATACCAACTAGTTTTGAAAAACGTTTTTTTAAAAACAATAATTTAAACTTTCAAGCAGAATCATTCAATGAAGTTTGAATGCTATAATTGAGTCCATCATATAGTTTCCCTAATTGGATTATGGTTACACAAGTGATAGATTTTACAGGGTGCCAAACCATGTCATAAACGAAAAAGTGAATTTACTATCTAATTATAAAATTAATCTTCATGTGAAATAGTTGCCATAAGCAATGAATAAAACTGATATTTAAACTTATTATAAGACACTTAATCAGAAGTTATTTAACTCAAAATATCTTATGGAACCTTTAAAAAACTACAAACATACGGAAAAAAGGCCAGTGACAAATACAAGGATTAGCTGAAAACTTCCAAATCCAATGGAATCAATTGCTTCTTCCACTGTAAACACTCCCACTTGTGAATCAGCATCTTTTAACAAATTTGAAGATTCTGTTGTGCAATCAGGCTTTATTTTTTAACAAGTGAAGCTTAAATATCCTTCTTGGTGTGCTGTTTTAAATATGACATACTTAAAAATTGAACTAAAATATTAGTTAAACTTAAACTATGAACTTAGAAATGTTAATTTAAAAAAATTTAATCATGCTGAACATTTGGAGCATTTTAGTTGAATATTAAAAAACATAAAAACCTAAAAATCCCAAAAAAACTTCCAAAATGTACTTAAAAAATACCCAAAAAAAATTTTTTATAATTATTAGCTTGATTCATAAACATACCAGTTATTCTTTTACCTGATTAAATCAAAAATTTGTTCATAGTTATAACAGAAAGTTATGAAATACAACTAAAAAATGTGTAATATTTGTGCAAAAGTAAAAATTTTAGAGTTAGTAAATGAATTTAATAAACCTTTCACTTTTCATTATTAAATTTGTAGAATAATAAAGACAAAATTTTTTCAATCTGAAGAAATTGAATAATTAGATGAATGACTTTTTTCCCAAAAGAGCTTGGATCCTGAGATAAAATTTTACAAAAATAACCTCTAGAATCTTGTATAGAAAATTGATGATGGGTTGATTGGTCATCTGTTGATGAAGCTTCCCCGTCCGAAGTTGTTGTTGAGTCTTTTTTCTTACTCATTCTCTCGGTTTATTACACTTTATGAATAATATATTTTTCAACAGTTCAGAAGTATTTTGACTCTTCAAATAGCCAAAACTTTGATAAAATTTTTCGGAAGTATATCGCTCTTTAAAGGTTGTTTGCACTCGCAATTTTTAAAAAATTATTCTAATATAAATTAAATTTTGAATATTGTATACATTTATTTTAATTATTCCAATTCATCTTGTTCAATTTTAATTATTGCACAGGTGTTACGGTACATAAAAGAAAAATAAACAATTTTGATCTTAATAGATTTAAATTTGTTGAATTATTAGTAGCTCAACTAAAACTATTTTTTCAAGTATTATTCAAATCTTTTATATCCAACCATCGTATCGACAAAGCTTAAAATTTTTTAAATACATTACAACAATATATAAGAGATCTTAAAAGTAAATGTTTTCAAAATTTGAACCAAAACTTTTTTCAATATTATTAATCAAATTTTTTTATCTTACTTTTAAAACTTCAAAGATTATTGAATACAACTGTATATAAGCATATCTATAAGAAGATATATTTTGTCCTATCTCTATTTTATCTGAAAATTTATAAATAATTGTACTATCCACAAATTATTATAGTTTTGTGTGCATATAAAAAGCTATATTTTATATTGAATATTCAATGTATTTTATCTAAAGTATAAATAAAAAACCTTATGAATGATTTTGGGTATTTTCCAGATAAGGCATGTGATATAAGAGAGAAAATTTTTTAATAAGTAATTCGCACACTCAAACAAAAAAAAGAAATTTAAAAAAATAAATAATAAAAAACAAATTTCGAAAAATGAAACAACTCAAAATCACATATCTATCTGATCGATTAGTAGTAGTGAAGTTCAAGAAATATAACTCTTACCAAACTATGAATGCTATGAAAAGTAGTGCCTAGGTACTTGGTGGAAAAAAGGATTGAATTGAAAGCGGAACATAAAGTTACAATAGAAAAAAAGATAGATTTTCAGCTTTATAGGAATCTTATATTTCAGAAATTAAGAGTCGATTATATAAGGTTTTTGATAAATTTATTATGACAGAGAAAAACTACTTTCAGATGAGTTTAGACTTATAACAAAACGTTAGCACGGAGTTTTTATAATAAATTCTAATTGTATAGTATATTATAAAAATAAAATTTTTATTTAACTAGCTTTTCAAGGATACTAAATATAATTAATTATGTTTTTTAGCTCGAAAAAATGAAATATTTTTTAATGTGGTGTAGAGAAATTAATCTCCATGCCTCCTCCGACAGGCAAATCTCAAGTTCTTATTGTCCATTGCTTGTGTTTTTGTCAGTACTTGAGGTAGTTGCAGAGTATTGAAACTATTTTATACTTTATTGAGTTTTCTCATTTTCAAGTTACTTGTAATTGAAACATGAGTGAAGTGCGTATGTTTTCTGAAGAGTATTTGAAATTTTGATGATGTTTAATATGTTTTTCAATTAAAAATACATTGAAGTAGATCAAAATTTGATTTTTAGAAACATCTTGTGTTTTTAAATCCACTCCAATAAAAATTTTGAAAACATATATATATAGGGGAAACACAAAAAAAAATTTTCACGAGGATGTCTAAAGATAGAAAAAATGCAGAATCGAATAAACTAGAAAAATGCCCGCTGTTGTGAAAAAACGGTTCAAAACTTAATTTTATGAAATTTCAATCAAATACGATTTGGATTGAAACTATGTGAACTGCTTCAAAAAAAATATACAGAGCATTCATTCCAATGTAAAAACAAAATTAATATTTGGTTAAAAAAAAAGGATTTTGTTGTATAAAAATGTAAAAAAATTTCCACCTTTTGAGATATTTAATAAAATGAATTGGGCTGAAGAAATAGTTTTTTTGTGCTAAGTTTTAAGGCTAAACTATAATTTGACGAATGACGTTTTTCTACTATTTTTAGCGTAATAATTCAAGAAAAATGGCTCATCTTAGCCCTCTAAACTATAATAGGCAAGCAAGCCATGAGCAATGACCCAAGTGCAATCTCATGAAAGGATGAAAGGAAGAAATTTGGCGTTTCAACATAATCAGTGCCTCAAAAAAATCTTCATAATTAGCTTATTAGCTTGTTTAATAATTTTTATGAAGTTCACTTGCTGAGATACACCTAACATTTTTTGGTAGCGTCTCGTTTCAACTGTTTGTATTTGAACTATTTGAAGTTAAGCAGTAAGTATCTATGTTTTGCAAACATAGAAGGAGATTGAAAACACGAGTATGGGCATTTGTCCCAGTTTCGGTTTCAGCTTGACAGTCTTCTCTCCAGACCGGCAATAGCTTTTAAGGAGATGTTAGTATTATTTCAACATTGATTATTGCTTTTTTGTTTGTATTCGTTATTGCGCCTAAACATTTAAACTATTCAACATTTTCTAATCTTTTTTTTTATAGAGTGAAGATAAAAGTTAATTTACACAATAACTAAACCCAATTTTCATAATTATAGAAATTTTTGTTAAAGACTAATAAAAAATATTTTTAAAAAAGTTCAGCTCATAAATTAATTTTTTTCAACTCATAAATTATTTTAAGTTTTTTCTTATGTCGATTTTAGCTTATTACGTAACTGAAACGTTTCATTTGAAATTTTTGGTTGTGGGAAACTAAATGAAAAAATGTATATATTTTCATTTTTCGAAGTTATGATTAAAAAAATGATTAAAATTGGATTTAATTTCATTCTTGCGGACGGCTGAAAGCATTAAAGGTTCGTAATTTTGTATTTAGATTTGTTATATGTCGTTTTATATTATAGTATATACATAGTTTTGAATCTTTAATTTATTTTCAAAAATCATTTTCACAAATCTACCTGATATTTCAATACATTTTTATTCATATTCTTGTTTGTTTTCGCATAGCTTATTTTGCTTTGTTGAAACAACGGCTAATATTCTTTTATTGATTATAAGTGCTAAGTTATTTCGTTTTATTTTTTGTCATGTTAAATTTTAAAGATTTTTTTAAAATTTAATTGATAAATTTTTAAAAGTTTGTTTTAATTAAGTTGTTTGTTTTTGAATTTTTTTTCAAATGCTTTCCAAGTTTTTTATTGTCAAATTTTTTAGTTCAACTTCATTTATGAAGTTTATATTTTCAAATTACTTTTAGTTTTTTTGGAACGGGTTTTTTTGACGTTGTTTAATTTAAATTGGTCATTTTGGATTTGTTTTTACAATTGTTCATTTTAAGATTGCTCACTTTTAACTTGTTTACTTTTAGTCTCCTTGTTTTCAAACTGTTTTTTCTCTTAACTTGGTTATTTTTCAATTGTTTTTTTAGTTTATTGTTTAAATTTTTTACTTTTCATTTTTTAATTTTAAGTTTTTTATATGAAAAAATATTACTTTCAAACTCATTTTCACTATTGAATTTGCGAGCGTTTACAAGTATTATGGTAAGCCATAGTACTATTTTTCTATAGTCAATATCATTCTTTTTTCCAAAGGATCACTGACTCCATCATTTCATCTTTTTTTTCCCAATCCTTTCATACGCATCTTCGAATACTGACCTCTATGCTCACGACAAATATTTTACTTTTACAAGCTCATTTTGGCCTTCCCTCTTCCTCTAACACATTCAAACTCAAACCTCCACGCCTGCTTAACACAATCGTCATTCCCTTTCTTTACAACACGACCTAGCCATGTCATATTTTATAATCTTGACCAACCTCAATCAACCCATCAATTTTAGACCCACACCATCAGCTAGCTCATTACATATCGTTCGAAGCATTTGTTTTTGATGGTAACTTTGTTTTTGACAGGTCACAAATGTTTTATAAATATTTCCTTTGACATTCCATGTGTGCTTTGTACATACTGTTGAATGCCATTCGTTCCAACCTTACTCTTCCTGCAACAGCTAGCTCACTTTCTGAACTAAGCTTTAGATATTCAAATGTTGACAACGTTTCCAGGAAAGTCAGTCTCGTGGATCCTCCTCATTCACGATGGCTTCCGTATGATTCTTACGCACTCTTTCGACGATCTTCGAAAACTAAAATTTAATTTTTGATTCTTTCTGTCAGACAACTTCGTCATTTTAAAATAAACCATTAACTTGTTTCCTATCAGATGTATGAGCGGGATTCGTTTTCAGTCAGTGGTAATATTTTCCACCTTCAAAAACGCACTATTTTTGATATGGTTTTTCGCACACCCTGATTCCACCATTAAATTTCACCAAACTGAAGCCTTCCTTTACCCACTACACACATGTTTTTAGCAGCTTTTAAAGTTATATTTTAGCCATGTATTCTGTTCATCGCTTTTATCATACAAAATCTCCATTTTATTTTTTGAGTAATTCGCTTTTAAGTCGTTCTTCAAAAGTTTTCACACTTGTGCGATATACTTTTATGGCAAAGCTATATCGGAAATTTTTAGCCCATTTTCCGCCTACAACCACCTTCCGTATAATTTTTGCTGAAGCTCACCTTTAGTTTCCCCCACATCTTTACAAAACTTTCTGTCATTTTGTCATTTGTTTTTATCAAAACAAAATCTATTTTTTTCACTTTTTTTCATTAATATGTATCTTACCATTTTTTTCTAAACCAACTCACCCACGCACAAACCCTTTTCAACACTGAAACAATGCAACAATTATTCTAAGCCGCTTCCTTTGAATTTTTCATTTCAACATTGTTTACTTTTCAACTGTTTTTCAAGTTTATAACAAAAATAATATTTTGTCTTCAATTTTAATTTTTTTATTTTCTCACTTCTTTTTCTTCAGTTCCTCAACCTGTATCAGGTCGTGGGAGCACTCTTGATGACGTATAGAAAATCTTTCTCCACGTCTTTCTGTCTTTTGCCTTCGTACTCGCTTCCACCGCACTTAGGCCTGTCTATTGGGGAACATTGCTGATCCATTTCGATCTTGGCCTACCTTGTTTGCGTTTGCCTTCAACGTACCTCTCAAGTATGGTGTGAGAAAGAGTACTACTGTGCCTACAGACATGGCCGAACCATTGTACCTTTTTCTTCACAGTCGTCAATAGTTCTTCCGTTCTTCCTACTTGATTTCTAATACGAGCTTTAACTTCAGCATTGGTTACATGAGCTGTGTATGGGATTTTAAATAAGCGTCGAAAAATTTTCATTTCAAATGCAGCGATTTTCTTTTCTATGGATGATGTCATTGTTCATGACTCTGCACCATACAAAACAGTTGGAGTGACGATAACCTTCAGGAATCGGATCTTGGATTTCAGACTTAGCTGGTTATCTTTCCATATGATGTTGAGTTATGAGAATGCTTTGAAGCCAAGCGCTATTCTAGCTTTTATTTTATTTTTTAACCGACCATCTTCAGGGAAAATTGCTCCCAAGTATCAGAATTTCTGGACTTCTTCCAGTTGTGTTCCTTGCACTCGGATGATTCTGTCTTCTGGATTTTCTGCATCATGCTGTTTTGTCGCTTCTCTTGTGACTAGAAGTGCTTTTTATGATACTGATGGTCATACCCATATTACTTGCTGCCTTGTCAAGTCGTTTAGTTAATTCATCAAGTTCTTTGTTTTCGGCATTTAAGTCTATGTCGTCTGCAAATCTGAAGTTGAATATTTCTCGTGTTCCGATTTTTAGTAAGCGTGTGAAATCGTCTAATGCATTAGTCATGGTTTCTTCTAGGAATAAGTTGAATAAGCAGGGAGACAGTAAGCATCCTTGCTTCACTTCGACTGTAGTTGGGAACCAATCAGTTAGCGCAGTGTCTACGAGAACTGCATTTCTTGAGTCCTTGTGTAAGAGCTTCAATCCCTGAGATCTTTCACAAAGCTTGTTGCCAAACTCTGTCGAAAGCCTTTTTGAAATCGATAAATTTATGAAGAACCTCTTTTTAGTGTTTCGACATTTTCTTACATATCACACGCAAATTGAATATTTGTTCTACTACTTCTACCTTTTCGGAAGCCCGTTTGTTCTTCTGTCAGTAAAGGTTCAATCTGTGAAGAAAGTCTTCTCAAAAAAACCCGTAGCATTATTTTGCTTATCAGACTTATCGTTCTGTAGTTGGCACATTCTTTTAGGCTACCTTCTTTGGCAAGGGAATCAAGATTGATTTTGCCCTTTGCATTAGCCATTTCTTTGCGTGTAGTATTCTATCGCATATGTGATGTATAAAGTCGGTCATTTTATTTCCTGCACATTTTATTAGTTCTGCACGAATTTTGTCTATCTGGCGATTTGATGTCTTTCAAATGTTCAATTGCTTCTTCTACTTTTGATCTCAATATGTCTCTAGTTTGATCTGTGCATGCACTAGAATTCGTGGTTTGCTCTAAGTGAGTACCATTGGTATTGAGGGCGGCATTGTAAAGAGAACTGCAATAATTAAACCATCTAGTGGTGACATCTTTCTTTGTTAGGGTGTTTCCGGATTTATCATTTATTGCATACGTCTTGCTTATCTGCGTTTCTGTTGTGATCTTCTTGATGGCTTGGAAAGCGTATTTGATATCGTTCTTTTTTATGCCTTGTTCAATTTTCTTTCACTCTCAATCCAGTTTTCCTTGTCTTCCTTCATAGCTGATCAGATTCTTTGCCTAGTCGGAAATACTAGAACGGAGGAATGCGGATTTATAAATGCATTATCAAACGCTTGCAAAAGTCTTAAAAAAAGTATAAAAACGAAAAAATAGAGAATATCAGAAGTGAGCCAGTAAGTATAAAGAAAGTTGGAAAGTTGATAAGCTGCACTAAACAGTATTTGCGCAAAAGAATATTGAGCGCATTATCAGGATTGCGGCAGTTTAAAAGTGTAAGTAAAGTCTTTATACGGAAGAAACCATTGGAGCACGGAAAATAACCGTAATGGTTAAAAACTGTGTCAAAAAGAACTTTATTCAGTGAGTGCTTTAGAAAAAAAACGGGATTAAGGTTTTAAAAGTGTCAGTTTAATAATGTCTGAAGAAACTAAAGAAATGCCGCTGCCACGCTTTCTGTTAGAGCGAGGAGAATGAAATAATGGTAACCCAGAAGTAAAATTTTTTGTGACAGATTGCGTCCAAGATAAATAATTTGTTGCGAGTGGAATAAGGATTGGGTAGGCCAAGCTTAAAGTGAGGAAAAGCATTTCGAGAGTTTATGAGAAGGGTTGATAAGTTGAAAAAGAAGTACAAGAAGTTAATTAAAAAAACCCACGATTGAAGCAATTTATATATCATTTATAGGACCTTCTCTAAAAAATTATGTACAAAAGATATCAAAATTTCATGTTTCTAGCATAAGAACACAAAAAACAGCGATGAGAAATTCACTCATATACTGTGAACGACTAAAAGTACCATTTTAGCCCAAAGACGTAGCGATCTATTGAGTTTATAAAAGAAGTTTACTCAAATTCATAAATTTGAACAAAATCTCGAAAATTTCAAAACAGGAAACTAGACAATGAACGAGAAAACTCACTACTAGGGTTTAAAAATATTTTCTCGCAAACAATGGCAAACGTGTTATATCAGTTCTTAACCAGTTAAAATCCTATATGTCGATTAGCTTGAAACTATATTTGATAACACAAAGGTGTGTCCTATATCTAATTCATATAATCAAGTGATGATAAAAGTAGTCAAAGTTTTTTTAAATTGAAAAGTTTCATTTGATGATTATTAAATTTGGTTATTTTATTGTTATCCTCTTCATTATTTTCAATCTCATCATTTTTCATACTTTCAATTTTTATATTCATTTTTTGCATTTTTACTAGTATCATTGTCAATTTTGTATATATCAACAAACTTATAACTTGATTTTTAAAATATTCAAATAAAAATTTCAAAAAATTTACCGTGTAAACAATATTTATTTGAAAAATAATATTTATCTTATGCATTCAACGAGATTTTCAAATCAGCATGAAGGGTACAGAGAACAAGAAACTTACAAGCATAAATTATGCGTACCCGTGTGCTACAAAGAAATTCTCATGAATTACGTTGTATAATTGTGTCATTTGGGTTAACCTGTAGATTAGTATATATAACGTCATAAATAACTGCTGTTTTAAACCTGGTTAAAGGGTGTTTATCGAATTTTTACAAAAATTGTATAAATCCTTTCACAAATCATTGTTGGTATAAGACTCTATAGACAAACAAACCGACCATGCTGAATATACAAGTATATGGCACAAAGACTGTGCGTACGTCTATGGAGTAGCTTTAAAATTGAACAATAACAAGGATTTGCATTGGAATAAAGCTCTTGGTTTTCCTTGCGATGCGTGAGTGTTTTATTAAACATACATTTGTTGTTTATTTAATAAATTTTATTATTTGAAGCACATAGAGTGTGTATGAAAACAATGAGACTTGAAAGTTGAAATGAAGCATAAGGGATTAAACAATGAACAAAGTAATGAAGATGATCACTAGTTTCTTTTTGGTTCATGTTAAAATGTCATTTAGAATAATTTTCATGTTGGTTCTACTGGTTATGATAATATTGTTTCTCTTGGTTTTTTTATTCTATTTTGGTCATCTTTCAAAAGTTTCCAAACTCAAAGTTATTGAAAGTTACTCGTTGATTTCTTATGAAGAACTTCAAGAAGAAAAGTTGAAATTGTTCACGGAAACCAAATGGCTTTTGCCAATCTTAAATGACACAAAAAACCCCGAACAATTGAAAGCAAGCACTTTCACTAATCGCGATTTTAATTATAGAAAAAAAGAATCGTTTAATATTGAGAATACAAACACAACAAGAAAGAATGATAATGATAATAGAGCTTATTTCATGGAGAATATGAGTGCAAAGCAGGTTTTTGAATATCTGAGGGGTTTCTCTAACTGTTCTATTTTAATGCCCGTTATTAAAACTATATATCAATATAATGGCGATGAAGAAGATTTTGAAAGTTTCAAGCATGAAGATTCAGTAAAAGCTAGCTCAAAACAAAACTTCAAAAAAGTCAAAATAGAGTATGTCAATTCCGGTTGGAGTAAATCTGTATTCAGCTTCACTCCATTCAACTCTTCAACCAAGACTGCCGTCAAAACAGTGAATATAGATGGAGATTCTGTACATCTTTGCTACAATAACTATATTAATAAGAAAATTAAAAAAATTAGCCATAATTACAAGATATATAATAAATTGAAAGTGAACATTTTTGACGTTACTTCAAATGGTTACGAAAAAGGAGTTCATGCCGTCGGAAAAAGTGATTTTGACGACTTTTACACTTCTAACGACAACGATGATATACGGATATTAGAAATTTGCAGGTTCAAGACATTGTTAGAACTGATGAAAGAAGTTTATCTTATGAGCCTGCTTGACCATGATAATGTTATTAAAGTGAGAAAATCATCGGTTTTAACCTGAACGGCTTAACCAATTCAAAGTTAATAACATTTATATTTCAGTTAGATCAAGTTTGTTTATTGAAAAACACAGAAAACACAAATTTCAAGCCAATGAACTCATTAGAACCATCTCAGCTCTCAAAAAATTTTTTTCTTTCGTGGCAAGACCTTCCCTCAAATATCATTTATTCGTCTCTTCTTGGTAGAGACCTTGAACTGATTGACTTGCTGCAACTATCTTGGGAGGAAAGATTGAAGGTATCAACGTCTTTTTCAAGCTTTAGTTTTTAATGTTTTTTAAAATTTTAAAATATTTTTCAATTTGTAGGTATGTTATGGCATCAGCAATTTGATTTCATTTTTTTCGCAAAACGTTTTCAACTCCAAAGTTGCTCTCAATGATTTTAGACGTCAGCAATTTGTTTTCGTAGCCGATGAAATAGTTCTAAGTGACCTTGATGGTTTAACATTTGAAAAAACAAATTTTAAAAAAATTGGTGTAAAACACAATTTGAATGAAAGAAAAACAAGAAATAAAAATAATGATATATCTGAAATAGATTTAAAAAACCTTCATAACGTTCATAAGCATTTCATATCACCTCTGTTACCTCACTCTTGTCCTTCAAACCTTCTTCCCTTCATCAATACTGTAGTAAATCTGTTTTCAAAAACTTTCTCATTCACTTCCTACAAAAATCTTTTCTCTAAATACACGGTTTTAAGAGAAAATTCATATTTATTAAAAATCCTTGAGAAAGAAAAAGATTCTTTAAGTTTGTTGCCTGTTCTAATGCTGAAATTTTTGATAGAAACGTATGCTGGAGGGAATTATTTGACAAAAAGAACAAATCGCACATCAGGTAAGATCATCGCTGTTTTGATAAAATAATTTCTTTATATTCATATAAACATCGAATCTAATATATATGACTGTATTGCTACATTCAAATTTAAATAATGATTCTCTTCAGATACTTATAAGCATTTGAAACACTATGACTTGCCTGGATATTACGACTACCGTTGTAAATACACTGTAGCTAGTTACGGGTGTACTGTTTCTGTCTACGATGTTGTGGAAGCCAAAGAGCTCTGTGATGATAATGAACAGTGCTACGGTTTTGTGATGGGCAAAGGGAGGTCGTGGTTGGGTGAGTTTAAAATAATTATCTTAAATATTTGTTAGAAAATATATGTTAAAAGATATTTCAATTAAGTTTTAATAAAAAAAGATTATTTTCATGTTGTAAACATCCTATGAAGGTCGGAGATATGCACATTTAAAAAGCAACGTTAGTCAACATGCTTTGAAGTTTACGGGACAACCTTATGACTTGTACTATAAAGAAAGAACCTGAGAAATGCACCAGTGCTTTTTCTTGATAATTTTCAAAAATCAACAAATCTAAAATTTTCGTTTATTTTCAGTTTTAATTATTCATAATTTTTCATGAAATTGGTTTATATTTTGGTTGAAAGGGTAAATTGTTAGCTTTTTCCATTTTTTTCTGTAAAAAAGTTTAAAAGCATTCAGGCTGGATTTTTGATTTTTAAAAGATTGATGTTTAGTTCATTTATTTTCATTTTGTTTGGTAAATTTTTAAATCATTTTGCAAAGCTCACTTACGTTATCAAAACATTTTTTTCGGATGTTTTATATTTTTTACGTGTTTTTTGATAACATATTTTTGTCTTTTTTCGTCATGATAGAATTCAGGGTAAACTAAATGTTTGTTAATTTTAAATATCAAAATCATTACTTTTAAATCTGATTGTTTCTTTTTGTTTCCAACTGGGTAAAGTTTTACATTCACTTCATGACGTTTTTATTATGAAAACTGTCTTTTTGTGTTGAATTCATTTTGTTTCAGGGTAAAATTTTTGAGAAGATATTCAATAAAAGATTGAAATACTTAATTTGATTTTTATTTTCCAATATAGATAAATTTTCAAAGTAACTACACACAAACAAGTTCTTAGAAAGAATCGTTAACAAAAACATGTTTTTTTTAAAAATTAACCATTAAATCAAATTTTTTAAACATCATCAAAGAAACACCTATTGAAAGCTAAATGAGACAGTAAGTCAGATCAATAAGGGTCCATTTGAAAAGATAAGTATTATATTTTTAATTCAAGTTTGAATAAGAAGGGTAACGTGTTTTAATGCCTTGATTGTTTGATCAGCATCTAATCAAAAGATGAATCCACTAAACTCTCAATTTTGTTGCTTGAATGAATGAATATTTTTTCTGTTTTACAAATATTTTTGAATAATCTACATTACAAATTTCATTTGGTTATTTGGTCGTCTGCTTTAAAATTTTGATCTTTATAATATAAAAATAAACTTGATTAGACTGAGACTTCTTTTGTATCGATCTGAACATTCTTCTTGAAAGTTATTGTATCGTTTTCATATTTGAGTATCTTCTTTTCAAGTATAGCTTTAGCAAATGTCAATCAGTTCGTGAGACAGGAAAATATCAGATACTACATACACTGAATACCATATACATATATATAATATATATTAAATGAGATAATATTAACACCAATACATTTGAGGTCTATATACGTGTCTAGGTGAGTGTTTTGTGCTTGACAATATTTATATATATATTGAGACTTAAAGTTACTATCGTTATGTTGCTATTATTTATATTCGGTTTATAAATAGTCCCAGATTTAATTTTGCGATTTGAAGTGTTTTATGGGGACTGGAAAATAATGAAATTTTTCAATGTTAAATTTACTTGCTTTCAAAGTCATACCTATAGAAAATACTAGTCCTGTGATCAAATTCTTTTAAGGTTAGAGTTTTTTAATTCAGTATTTAGAATTGTTAATTAGTTTTTTATTCAGTTAAGCATATTCTTCACTTTGAAAAATGTATCAATTTTAGTAATAATGGTTTACTACAAAACAAAAAAATCTGAAAAATTTTACTTTATGCTTAATTCAAAATATATTTTTGCAAATTTTGATTTATTTTGATTTAGCAACACAGTTTCAATAAATAAGAAGGTGTTCAAGTTTGTTAAACGGATAAATTAAACAAAAGGATAAAAATTATCTGAATCAAAATCATTATTGTGATTGAAATAGCCTATATTATAGTCATAGTGAAGAATATCACCAAAAGCCACAGTTAAAAATATGATAATGTGCTTTGAAAATTTCTTAGAACTTGATAATTTGAGATAAAATGACATACACGGTAGAATTATCTTGTAGATAACGGGGCACATAAATTTTCTTCATTATTTATCGGTTTTTGTGCTATGAAAACCGACTCAAACCGCACAAGGTTCAATGTGGAATATAGTTTTATCATTATTAAATTATTTCATTTATCTTTTGATGAACATTAAAAATACAAGCCTTATAAATCAAAAGTTATTTATCACCTCATTCAAAGGTTTTAAGATGTACTTGATGTGATAAAAATTTTATTCAATCTTTTACTTGAAAAAAATACTTTAATAAAATCAAAGTTCAAAAATTCTGTTTTTGAGAATTGATTGCTCAGAGATTCTTTAAGCTTTGAGTTAATTTATCTGATTACTTTTCAGTTTCTATCTATCAAAGTAGACTCCATAAATCATCTTTTTGAGGTTTTCATACTCTTTAAAACTACATATAAAAATCTTGAAAAAAATTGTTCTATACGACCACTTTAGCGCAACTAAAGCTGAAGGTTTATAATCGAAACTAATCACTTAGATTAATTCAAAAGTTGGTTCAGCTGCTCCTTGCTTGAACTTTTATTTCAGTTAAATTGATTTGAATCGATACAGTAACATACCTTATTGTTTAATCAAGACAATACTTATCCCTGAACTCGGCTGGCATATTATTTATAACACTGAAGCACGAGAGCCTTTGTTCCTTTCTTTAATTCCTCGTCAAATTTTACTTGTCAATACAACGCTTCTTAAATCTTTCCCATTTTAATCAGTTATTTTATTGAACCACATAGTTTTCAGTGCTAAATTTAAGTTTACTCATTAAAACCCTTTTAAGATGTGGTTTCGAACGGGTTATTCATAAGAACCCGCCTGGTCTGTTTTAGAAAATCTTTAATCATTCTAATGAAGCTTTAATGCATACGGGAAATTTTTGTCTCTTGCAAATCTTATCACCAATTCACCATCATTTATCCATTTCCTTTTTGTGTTGATAAGGTCCTTGTTTTATCATTTGCATAACACAAAGCATAATAACCCTCATATAATTAAAAAATATTCTGTTCAATCAGTTAAATCTATTTATGTTAAGTCTGAAATTTTTTCAAATAGATATAAATGTAATTGAATAGTTATATCAGCTTAATCAGATTAAAATCTCATATTGGCCATCACAAACATGTTCACACAGTAATTTATCTCACGAAAGTGTGTCAAAATAGCGGTGTGTGTATGTGTGTTTGCCTATAATGAAACAACATATGCATAAATATGAGTGCACCAACATAGTGAAAATATCATAAATGCTGAATATTTTCAAACACGCATATTTGTGACGTATTTCATTAATGGTTTCACTAGATAATTAAAGTAATTAAGATTATTATGAAAAACTAACATTCTAGAAGAATGATAAATAGTTTAAAAAATCCCACATTTTGATTCTCACACAAACACAAAAAGAATGGTCAGATTACAAAGAAATGCCATAAATACAACAGAATTAACAATAACTTGAAACTTGAAGCCTTCAAACTAAAAAACAGCCCTGCCAAGCCTGGATGCATAAAAATTAATGGATATAAATGAAATTAATATTCAATATTTAAAATAAAATTCATTAAAGTTGTTATAATTAGATGAATAAAAGCATGAAACCCGTTGAATAAACACTGCAACTAACTTTTAATGAGGCGCTAGTTTATAATTAGTCGTGATTCACTTATAGTACATAAAAAACCATAAAAAATTATGATAACATTAAAACATCTGAAACCATACAAAGCCCCTAACCTCAAACAGGCATGCACATTTGCAATAAAAACGAGGCACTTGAAACAATAGTACTTCAGGTGGTTTGAGCCTGGACAGGGTTTCGAAAGCTTGGCTCCCGCGTTGATACCATTTGAATAGTTGACCTTAACAATTGAATTAACATGTTAATAGAATAATCTATAAGTATACTTTACTTGTGTTTAAGTAATTAATTATAAATAGTTTTATGTATGTAGTTTTAAGGTGATTTCATGATGCTAAATTGGCTTCGTTATTTATCGTGTTGATTGAAATATTAGACTTTTAATTAATTGATAAACTTTGCTTTCACGATGATTTAAATTCAGTTTTTTGGTATTAAAAATAATAGTTAAAGTTATAAATAACCTAAATATAAATAAAGTAAAACTATAAAAAGATTTTGAAAAATTTTTAACATAAAATAGTTTTTAAATGGTTAAATGGAACAATTAAAATAATTATTTAGAAAAAGCATACTAAAGCAATGTACATGTCTAACTAATTGAAACATTCACCCATGTTTTCTAAAAATAAAATTATTTTTTAAAAATAATTGTTTCTACTTAATTACTACTGAACTCACTAAATTGAAAAGCTTTTTATACAATCTTTAGTTTTGAAAATTTGTTAGATTAATGGAAATGTGGAAGAAGCTCAGAAGAAACGCTGGGAACACGATCTTAAAAATTTCCTCTTCTATAATAAGCACATGAATACGAAATTAGTCGTTGAATGACAATGAACTTGCAAGAACACAATCATACTCAAGAACAAAAAAAAAGAAAATTATAGTAATTTCAAGACATAATAACGAAATGAGATTTGATTGGTTTAAATCGAAAAAATGAAATAAAATCTGTATAAAAAGACGATGAAAACGTATGATGGAATGACTAAACCGGTCTAATGGCTTAATGGACCATCCTATATGATTGATGTTGCTATCTGATGGTGATAATGATTGTAGTGACGAGTTTAGTTGTTTCAAACCTCTAATAAATATTTTTATACCAATGCTTTTGATTAAATAAATTAATTTCAAACAGATGTGGTTGAAGTGAATAGTTATGAGCTAAAAACACTTGAAACGAAACATATTTCAACTAAAAAGTGTTACTTTTGTTCGTTTGATGTGAGATTTAAAACAAATAACTATCATTAAAAATTATCATGTCATTTCAAGCATAAAAAATTATGGTTTCAACACCGAATAAAAACATCAACACATTAATAGTTTGTTGTGGAAAAATTTTAAATAATTTCAAGCTAAAACGAAGCATGAATAAGAAAAAAAGTTTAACAATAACTTCATCATAATTAGCGATACCTTATCTTAACTTATATAAATCTGTATTTAACTTTGATTTACGTTCAAAACTTTAAAGCAATAAAAACTGTCCGAATAGGAGTAGACATACAAGATTATACCACTCATACTCGTCTCAAATCTCTCACAGGACGCAAGTTATCATCACAATGAACTATTGTGCCTCATAGTGATTGTCTCTTTGTATCAATCAAACAATCTTTCACTGTTTGAGTCATGTAATTTTAACTTTTTGGCTTGATGTTTGCTTTCACGCAAAACTTCTAAAACACTTTTAAATTAAAAGTAGATTAAAAACCTGAAGGGTTTCTCTATAAATACAAAAATCTTAACAAAGCTTGTCGTTGTTTATTTTTAAATCTTTAATATAAATGACTGAGTACTAAAACACATCTTAGCACATATAAATGCATGAGACAAGTGCATACAAACACTCGTATATGGTTCTAGGCAGGTGTGTGTGCTATGGTAGTAGTTTCTTTGTATCGATGTTAGTCCATGTTTTGAAACATATTGCTTATTTTTGTGTGTTTTTTATCTTTATTCGGGTTTTTGGTATTTTTTATTGAATAGTACTTATTCTTACATGTATTTTACTATTTATTTATACGCTTTTGAGTATTTTTAAAAGTTTTGTTTTTTTTTATAAAAGAATATCGACTTATTCTTTTCTCAATCCAATTTTCTCGAAATGACGGTTATTTGAGCTATAAATTAATTTGTGAAACAAGGTTTGGGGCTATTTGCAGAAGAAAAATTGAAAATTCATTTGATCAATAAGTTATCTATTTTGTTCTATAAATAGTTTTGTTGAACAGTAATTAGAAATAACATGATAAATTCATACTCATATATTTCTTTAACCCATAAATAACTATACAGTTATCAATTATGATACGCGAACTTTTCATGGAAACCCGAGACTAATGACGGATACGTTCTGATCGATTTAACTTTTACATGCATATATCGTGTTTGAGTTGTCTAAATTTAACCTTTGTTTCATAGTGAAATCCTAAAGAATAATAAAGAAGTTTTTTTTTCAAGTTTACTGGTGTTTTAGTGAGTTTAGCACAAGATGATTATTTTTAAAATTTATGGGATTAATTATAATGCGGTTATAATACATTTGAATAAATAACAGTTGTATCAGTTCTATGTACCACGCACTTAAACGACCATTTATTTAAACAATTCACTTTGTGGGAAAAATGAATTAATTAAAACAATATTTCGATAAAGGTTTCAGTTGGTGTTTTTTCTATATTTTCATATTTTGACCAACCTATAATCAAGAAATTAAAAATATGTAAAACTTCCATTCATGTTTTTACAAGCTGATTAAAAATTATTTATCCTTCTAATTCAATAAATAAAATTACAAAATTCCAAATCTGGATCAATTCAAGTGTTTAATTGTACCCTGAATTTTAATGAAGCAAGTTTGAGCATAACAACATTGAAGTGTTGTAATGCATAAGATAAATTCACTTAATGGAAATTGAATTTTATATACATGTGTGTTTTCATATTAATATACAAATACAGTCATAGTAACAACTAAACGTTTCAAAATAAAATCTGTAGGAAAATGAAAAAGCTTCGTTCATTAAACCAAAAATGCTACTTAAAAATGTTTCGTTTTTTAACGAAAAGCCTTGTACATTATATAGTTGATGAATTAACTTTTTTTCAACTATTGTGTCACTAGGCTTTCCTACTCCATCAAATAAAACGTTTTAAAGACGTCGTAAGCTTTGTTTATTAACAAAGTGACTGGCGTGGTGTTTTATTTGACGTTAGCTGTCTCCATTACATGCCTATGTCAACTGATCATCCTTCATTTTTAATTACATCACCGTCTAACCACACACACACACGCACACATTAAGCTAAAATTATAATAAACACTAAAATTATTTAAAAAATATATCATGACAAGTCGGTATTTAATTTTTGTAAACTTAAACTTTTAAATGAACTAATTTTTTTCTCCAAGTGTTATTTAAACAGAATTTTAAAATGTTTCTTTTTTATGAACAACCGTAATCTATGGAACATTAAAATTTTTTTAAACAAAAGCTAAATTAAATTATAAAATTCTTCATCACTTACACTTCAAGTATAAGTAAGAAATTATGCAAACATTTTTAATTCAAATATTTTGTGTTGAAATTCTAAAAACTCAATATATTCATCATTATTCAAATCTAATTAATCCCTTTCATTGACAAATTAATTTGAAACACCATTTATTATAGGTGCAAAAAACGACATAATGACGCAAAAAATCTATTTCCTTCTATTTCTCTTTTGTAGTTTATCTACTCAAAACGAAGGTGAGTCAAAAAATTTCAGTTTGTTTCAATATTCGTTTTGATAAACTTTTTATCATTGAACACACCCGACAGTGTTGTTCGTGTTGAGCCCCCAAAACACCACAGTTATCGATGGTGCAAAAGTATTTTTCCATTGCCAACCTTCAGCCACTCTCGTAACAACTACTTCTCTGCCTACATTAAAATTAGAGTTTTCAATACAATGGTTTTGGAATGACAAAAAAGTCGATGCCAGAAAAATTAATTTCGAAGTAATTGACAAGGATGGCTATTCTATATTGCTAATCAATGAGGCTAAAAAGAGGTTTTCTGCTCCGATAAAATGCAAGGTTGTCACTTCAGATTCACAAGTCATTGCTACTTCAAACACAGCTTATCTAAACGTAATAACAAAAAATTCAGGTTTGTGAAAAGTAATGAAAACATCATAAATTTGTGTGCATAGGGGAAGCTTGAAACACAATTAGCGTACTTTTGTCGCTTTCAAAGAAGCATTGTTCGTGCAAGATGATAATTTTTTTTTCTAAATTGTTTTCTTTGAAAAAAATCTAGTTTGAGAATCATTCAGTAAAAATCATAAAGCTTTGGTCTCATATATAATTAGTAAAACTTATGTTTCAATTGAATTTTTTATGTATGTTCAAAAAATGACTGTAAATTTTTGAAACATTTTCACGTTCAAAGTATCTTTGAAAATTTGCTCAACAAATTTTAATATTTCTATGAACAAAGTTGAAAAAATCTATAACAATCTGTTGAAAATTATTTTAAAATAATGAAACTACTCATAAAAACCTACTCTCAAACAGCTTCTCCGGGATTTCCCCAAATAAGCAAACCAGAACCTGCTAAATCATATCAAATATCAACCAACATTTTCTTATCCTGTCAAGTATTTGGAGATCCAGAACCTCGAGTTTCATGGTTCAAAAACAGATTGCCTCTCAACCAAACAGGTTTTCAATTTATTTTGAAAAGGATCAATGTTCAGTAAAAAATTTAATTGAATTATTTGGAATACAAATTTTTATAGAAGTGTCAAATTTCAAAATTCAAAATGATCAAAAATTGCATTAATAGAAAAATTTTTTTGAACATAGAGAAAAGACTTTACATCGAAAAGGCATCGGAAGAAGATGCAGGATCTTATGAATGTGTGGCTTCCAACATTCATGGAATGTGCTTTTCTGATTCCTTCATCGTTTATGTCAAAGGTCTTTAAATTCTTTTAGTAATTTTATCCATTTAAACATACTCTAATATAGTTTTTTAAAATGTTAAACAAGAGATAAATGATACTTCAACCACCCAGCCAGAAGATACGGCCCATACTTCTCAGTAAAGCCTCAGAACGCCTCAGTGGAAAAAGGGGACTCTGTGAATCTGAGGTGTGTGGCTGTGGGCTTGCCATTTCCTACTATCGAGTGGTTCCAAGATGATGAGAAACCAGTCCAAAATGCTGTTTTCGATGAAAGTAAAAAGCTTTAAAAATGTTTAGATATTAGAAATTAAAAAAATGCTTTTTTATGCATCAGTTTATTTTTAAAAAAACAATCTTTTGTTGAAGCACTTATTAATTAGTCAAACTACCCTCATTTTTACAAGACCGAAACGTGTTAAACATGAGTGACATAACGAGGTCAGTGCATTTGACCTGCAGAGGGTCATCCGAAATAGGGCAGGTCAGCGAAAAGATCAAAATCACGGTGATAGGTTAGATAATTTTTAAAACTGAGCTTAAAGAACCAAATAATTTCAAACTTTTTGATGCAAGTTTCAAACTTCCTATGATAATAAGTAAATAAATTTGAACAGACTGTAAAGTTTATTTAAAAAGAAGAATTGAAAATTCAATGTTTAATTTTTTGGTTAAGTTTTAAATAATTAATTTATTGAAAAAATCAGAATATTATAAATAACTTTATACGATTAAAATAAATAAGGTAATATTTCTATAAGTTATAAAAAAACCAAACTTATAAGAGTAGAGTAAATAAAAAAAAATGATGAGTGCTTTGAACACAGCGTCTTCTTGTCCTTGTTTGTCTACCCTTTATTCCCTTCTGTATGTGAGCTTGTGTGTGCGCTATTGTAGTCCGCATCCTTAAGTACATTTCTGCGATTGCTTACTTGTCTCTGTCGTTTGATGAATGAAAATACTCATATTTATTTTATTTTATAATTAATTATAAGAAAATATTTAGTTTCAATATTAAAACTGTTTAAATGGACTTGAAAATATATGAAAAAAATTATTGCTTTTTAATTAGCCCACATAAAAGAATACGCACTTGGAATGTTTCTGTATAGTAAATAACATGAAGCAAAGTTCTTTATCATTTGTTTTGTTATCAACTGATAAGTACACTTGAGCTCTTTATGGTATGACACTTTTATTGTTCCAAAGTGACTGCTAACAGAAATAAACTTTCAAGACTAGAAAAATTATTTATTAAGTTTCATTAAATTTATAAAACAAAATTGAAAACTAAGGGAAAAACATTTTTAGATGAAAATGAAGGTGGTGGTAAAACAATGAGCCACAACGGAAACAAAAAAGTTGGAGAAACAAACCGAGAAGATTCTAGAACAAACCCAGTCTCAAAGGAAACTTTGGAAGATATATTCACTCAACTACACACACCGCATATACCCACCCCAAAAGTTAACATATTAACTTACAACCACACTCGGGATATTGTTTTAAGTGTTTCAGCACCACCTGCTGATTCTCCATTCGTTGAAGACTTCCACTCTGACTGGTTCTATCATCTCATTGTTGTTCCGAAAAATGAATATTTAATTAAAACTCCGCAAAATTTTGATTTGGATGAGGTAAGCGAAACTGATTTACGGTTTTAATAATTAATAGCTTAAATGATAAATCGATTTTATCGGTTCATAACTTTTACACTGAAAGTTTTTATTCAATATTTGTTAATTATCATTCAAAAATTTTTATTTTAAAATTTAAGTCGAAGTATGAAATATTAAAGGTTAAAAAGTCACCTCCATCGTCAAACAAAGCATGGTATTTCAAAGGATTTTCTCCCTTCCAACTACCAGTGCAATTCATTTTAAAAAACTCAAAAAATAACGCTGTACTTGAAAATAGAAAAATTGCTTTAGACTTGAGTGAAACATCGTTCAAGTTTTTCCTCCGTCTCTTGACAGATGAGGTTTGCCTTTGGCACTGAATTGAAAAATTTTGATTGCAAACGCATGCTTATAACCCGATAAAATCTGCCTCAAAATATTTTTAACATTAAGGAAAAATAATTTTCTGATAAAAAATGAATGATGGTAGTAATAAAACATGCCTTGAAATATTAAAATACTTTTTTAACTAATTTTATCTGATAAAAATTCAAACAGGGCAAAGAATATTCTAGCGACTACAGCAAGCCAGTTGAGATCACCAAAAGGGCAGAAGCTGACATGGGGGTTTGGTGGCTTGCGGTGTTTCCTATAATTCTGGCTTTAACTTTTGTTCTCATAATCATCATCATCATTGCATCCATCAGGTTTGAATTATCCTTGATTGGTACTTAACTTTTATTATAAGAAGATGAATTAATTTTATAGAAACTTTACCTATAAAAATTGATCAGTTGGAATGAAATGAAATTTTCAAATTGGATCGCTCAATGCAGACATAAAACTCCTTTCGCGAAGAAGAAAGTGGCATCGTATAGCAACGTTGATGGGAACGAACTATTGATGAATGAACTTGGAAAAAATGCAGAGTCTGTGTACAATGGTAAGATTCAGTGTTATAAAAAAATATTAGTTTTTCAAATATAATTTTTTTCAAATTTGAAAGCATTAACAATTTCCACAAACATCAAGATTTAAAAATCTTCTCAGGATCAGGAATTTTTAGAGACAAATCAAATGCAACCAATCTAAACGCACCGAAACCAATGCCTATTAGCACTAACGACTTAGCACTAAAAATAAAACAATTAAAACAATCAGAAGGACATCTTTTGCACAAGGAATATGAAGAAATTGATCCAGGTAAACAGTTCACTTGGGAGGCTTCTTTAAAAGAAGAAAATTCGGTGAAGAACCGATATGCTAATGTGGTTGCTTATGATCATTCCAGAGTGGTCTTGAAGCCTTTGTATGGCTTCTACAACGACTACATCAATGCTAATTTGATTCCTGGCCTCAACGGCAAAAAATACATCGCAACGCAGGTTCTAATGGAGTTTTTAATTGAACTTCATTGATTTCCAATTTTAAAATTGAAATTATTAAGAATACACCAAAAAATATTTTTTATAAAATTTGAACATTTATAAGGGTCCTTTACCAGAAACCATTGAAGATTTTTGGCGTTTGATCTGGCAAAGTGGTTCAAATTTGATTGTGATGCTGACGAAGTTACAAGAAAGAAACAAGGTTTCGATATTAACATTTTGCTTATTTTTTTTATAAATTATATATAATAGGCTAAATTTTCAAATGCAAAAAGTCTCAACTTGAAGTATTGCAACATTCAATTTCAGATAAAGTGTGAGCCATATTGGCCTTTAGATGGCGCTATGGTGTATGGAAACATCTTCAAGGTGGTCTTGAAAAAGCAATTGGATCTTTCTTTCTACACTATCCGCACGTTTGATGTTGTGCTGGTAAGCCAAAAAATTGAGAATTTTTTTTCTAATTCGAAAAATCGAAAGTAAAAACGTTTATTTTTCATTTAAAACAAAGAAATTAACAGCTACAAATAATTTTTTAATGTTTCATGTTTAAATTAAATCACAAACTTGCAAATTATTTCAAGATGAATTCACAAGAACACAGAGAAATTTTCCATTTACAATTCATGGGTAATAAAACCACAAAAATTGTAGAATCAAAATCTTTGCTAAATAGCTTTAAAATTTCAAAAAAAAGTTTCAAAAAATTTAAAATGCGAACTTTTTTGTTACATTTCCATCAGATTGGCCAGAGCAAGGAGTACCCACTCATCCAACTACGACATTACATTTTATTAATCGGATCAGAAGTGCTTATCGGCTCTTTCCATCTGTTCCCATTATTCTGCATTGCAGGTACTTAGTTTATATGAAAAAACTTCAATAATCTAAATGAACAAACATCATTAACAAACTAGCCTAAATAAAAAAATAGCTTTGTTAGTAAGGAAAAAACTTTTAATTTTTAAATCTATTTCTACTAGTTACCTTCTATGAAATACAATTGAACAGCGCTGGAGTAGGAAGGACTGGGTGCATCATTGCCCTCGATATGTGTTTGGACCAACTTCAAAACAACATAAAAAATGATTCGAAAAATATTAAACATACTAATAAACACAATAGTATCAAGAGGAACAATAACAGCGCCAATAATAGTTCGATTAATTTAAACTATTCTTCTTTTATGAATATCGATAAAAATTCAAACAACTCAGCCTTGCCCTCACCTTCCTATAGTAACTCTACAACTAAATATCATAATAACCATCATTCTTCGATACCCAAAGAAACATTGTTTTTTACAAGCGATTCAAGGACATCTCCCATAGATCTTCATTTCTATGATTTAGAGTTAACTTTTGGTTGCGTATCAAATTACTCACCAAACAACAATAAAAACTTCACTTCATCGTTAAATGGAAATAATTTTCCAACTATTGACGTTTTTTCTACAGTCAATCATTTACGCTCCTTTAGGAACTATATGGTTCAGTCTGAGGATCAATACCTTTTCATTCATGAGGCTTTGCACCATTCCATCACTTTACCATATTCTACTGAAGTCCCTTGCCACAAATTACAAATTCACTTTCAATGGCTTCAACAAGAGGTTGTGGAGAATCCTTATGGAACAAAAATGAGCAGGCTAGAATTTGAATTCCAGGTAGATTTTTAATTGATTTTTTACGCGTATATTTCAAAGTATTAAAACTGATAATCAACTGTTCTAATTCAAACTCACAGAGTTTATCTGTCATCAAGCATCCAACATCATGCTTCACCACGGCAACCCTACCCTGCAGCCAACATAAAAATCTCCACCCTTCTGTTCTTCCTTGTCAGTTTTTTCAATTAATTACAACATTTACTTATTTAATGAAGTATAATAGCCTGAATCAAATTGTAAAGTCAAAAAACACAAAGTATTTATTTTAAAAAAGAGTCACGAAGCTTTTCGTAAGACTAGCTTACATTATCAAGGGATATTAATATTTATTTAATGGTCTTGAAGATTTCCAAAATTTTTGTCAGTAGTCAAAACGTGTTTGGATTAATTTTTTTGAATTAATAGATTTTAAAAACACAAATTTATCTTTGAGAAATAAAAATTTTTTAAATTTATAAATTATACAAAGGTTATGTCTCGTAGGACCAATAAGTAAAACAACAACAACTTCTTTTATACTTTATAGCTTACTGAATCCCACTGGTGCCAAAAAAATAAATATTTTGAAATTCTTTTGAAAAAACAAATTAATTCAATATCATCAATTAGTGGATGAGAACAGAGTGGCGCTGCAGGCAGTGAGGGGCGTAGAGGGTTCAGACTACATCAATGCTAGCTTCATCCACGTATGATATGCTCTGTCACTAAAAACAAAAATGAACATTCCAATAAATATATAAGCAATTTTATTTAAAAAATAACAGATATTAAACATATAACTAACCTTTTTTCAAAATATTTAGATACGTTTTTATAAACTTTTTTTTTGTTGACAAGTAAAGTTTCAGCCTTAATAAAGTGGAAATAAATGTGACATAATTTCAGAGCTACTGCCGACGGAACACTTTTATAGCCACCCACACTCCTTGCGGCAACCAACACATCGATTTCTGGAGAATGGCTTGGGAAAAGGATGTGTTATTGATTGTAATGCTGGATTACCAGGTGAAGTTGAGCTTATAAGTGTTTTATGAATGATATATTGAGAAAAATAATTTATAAATGTTTAAATTTAATGAATAATAAAATTTTAAATTGAACAGAGTATCATGCCATCTTATTGGCCTTCAGACCGGTCGTGTCGCTTCAACTGCTTTGTAATTGACCCCCTTCAAAACCAAAACTATGGCTTTTACGCTCTTAGGACTTTCAGAATAACCGACGCTAGGGTTTGACATTTATTTTATTCAGTCATATTAAACTTATGCGGCTATTTTTACATTACAAAAAGTTTATAAAACAATTTTTGAAAAATCAATTTTGATTGAAATCTGCGTTTTTTATTTCTTAAGCTTATGTGAATTGACATTTAAGGAATGACGATGTAAGAATATTTTTAGATGTGTTTGAAACTTTTTAAAACTCTTATAGGAGCGTTAAATTGAAGGATAAACCCTATCAAAAAACCTTTAGTCAACTTTGTCCTAATTCTCAAACAAACAATGTATTAGCACGAAACTTTATCACGCGTCTTGCATTTTTAAAAATATAGTTGAGTGCTTATGAATCATAATTATAGATCCAAATATAAAAAAGCTTGCAATATATAATATATTTTTTTTCTCCACGAATCAATCAAAAAGTGCATCACTAGATACACTGAAATTCATAAAATTCTTTTTCAAATTTAAATTAACTAAAATAGTAGCACAAAAATGAGTATAAAGACGAAAAAAGCATTTTTCTCAAAAAAGTTGAAGATGTCTTCTAGAAAGATGTATGCTTATAGGATGGTCAGTCGAGGATAATCACTCAACTGCAAGTTCTGCAGTGGTCGCTAGAGAGGCCGGCGATGTCGGGTAATTATTTAATCATTTTAATCTCATCAAATGAATAAAATAGTTGTTCTAATTTATAAAATAGTTGTCAAAGCAGGTGAATTTTCTTCTCTGATTAGTCAAGTTCAAATGCTGCAACAAGATTCCCACCCCATTATAATCCACTGCTCCAAAGGAACCTCCAAAACAGGTAAAAACACAACGCCATTTTTATAATTTTTTCAAAGTAAAAGTTTTCCAATAAAAATTTACATAAACGTTTAGAAAAATAATTTTGAGTGCGGATATTTTAAATTTACTCGAAAATATTTTCACGAAAAAATGTTCATGCTCTCAAAAGTGTTTTTACACTAGAAATTCTATTTTTATATTTATTTTTTATTGCTACTAAAACTTTTATGCAAATACCATAAAGTATGAGTCTAAAAATATTAATATATCAAATCATTCAAGTAACGCTTGACTTTCAAACCAAAATTTACGCATAAGCTCATTCTTCCATCCATCTTGTAGATTATTTAGTTATTCACTTATGTTTTTGGCAGGAGTGTTTATAGGTGCATACAATTGCATTGAAAGAGCAAAGATAGAGGGCTTAGTAGATGTTAATGAAAGTGTCAAAATACTCAAAACTCAACGTCCAGCTCTAGTGCCCTATCTTGTTGGTATTTTATTGTTTCACATTTTTTGTTCTTTTTTATGTTCTGTTTTCGAGAATCAACTTCTCGAAATAATAGTTATAAGTGATGCATTTTGTAAAAGAACTATTTCAATAAGTTTCTCATGGAAAGTGATTTTAGAATACATCTATGACATTCCATGATGATTTTTTGTTTGAAATTTATTTTAGAGTAATTCATTCCGAGAAAAATATCCATTATAAAAAATTAAAAGCGACAAAATCTCATAAAAATGAAATGTGAAAATATTGGATTATATAGAATCTATTTAAATAAACTAAAGAAAAAATAAATTAAACTACATTGGTGCGTGAAAAAAACTTTTAATGAAATCTTTGATTAATTTTGATCAAGTTTTTATTTACAAGCTTTTGGGTATTTCTTATGAAATAAAAAAATCTAAAAAGATCTAAATGCTTGTAAATAATTAGTTGGATGATACTGAAGCGAGGAGCAAGGCAGTGTTTAAAGCTGCGCCCGCAATCATTCATGGAATCTGAATTTATCACCAAGTCCTCCATCTCTTTCAATTTTGTTTTCGCTCTTCTCCCTTGAAACCAACATTCTTCGATCAATTGAAACAAAAAAGTTAAAATCACTGAGTGTAATTATCAAATATTTATAAAGATAAAATTTTATCCAAACAGAATGATTATACGTCCCTGTACCAAACGATTGTGGACTACCTCCACCAGTCTTGATGCGCCATGAGCTTCCAAGCCATTTCAATATACTTTTTATCTACATTGATTTCCGTGTGTTTGTTTCATAACATTATTTATTTAATTTATTTAATCATTTGGTAAATTTCTATGAAAAGATTACTTTTATGTAGTATTTATATTCTTTGAAAACAGTTTCAATATTATGCACAATTTTGATAATGTGTTAGAATATTGAAAATTGTTTGTTAAATGTAAAAATGATCATTGTTTCAAGTTTATGTTGTATTTTTAGATGTTAATCACATCAATGGTTGTCGATTTTATTTTTTTTTTTTTTTGAAATTAAAAATTGACCATTTTTTAAATGGGTTTAATAAAAAATTTTAAAAATCGATACATTTAAAAAATCGAATTGGATAATTATAAGATGTGAAATTGGAATTAGTAACAGGAAAAAAATTTTATAATAATTTGACAACATAAGTTTAACCACTCAAAAAAAATTAAATTAGACAAAAACAGTCAACTTACAATTGGGATTTGTATTAAATTGCATTTTCTCATTGCCTCCTTATCATGAAGCTCTTAAATTACAATATAATCAATATATGGAAACATTTAAATCAAGAACTTGATCGAAAATCTTTTGTTTGAATTAAAGAACAATTTTAAAGTTGAAAAATTAAGATATCATTATTTAAATAGAAAAATTTATAATTCCAAAAACAACTCAGGTTATAATTTTTCTAGTTTTTTTTTAAATTTAGAACTGAAATGATTAGTCCTCAGCTTTAAAAAAGCTTCTTTTTTTTTACAAAGTTATTAAAGTGTGGTTTAAAGTGTAGAATGCTTCCAAAAAGGATAAATTTTTATGAAAGAGTTTTTCTATTTTACTGAAGTTAAAACCATAATTTAAAAAATTAATTTTTCTGAATTCAAACGCAAAAATTTGAAAGCTTTTACATTTAAAATAATTGTTAATAGTATTTATTTATAAAAACCCTTTTTCAAAGCTACATCTAAGTACATATAAAAGATTTCATGCCTCTTCATCCAAAATAATTTCTTAATTCAAAAAGATAGAAAATTTTGCTCAAATTTATTCTATATAACTATAATTTTGATAAGCTCAGCATCACAATAGAAAAATATATTTTTCATAATAAGGTTGTAGTTATCGAAAGATATATATATTGAGAGGTACATAGATATAAAATTGTAAGCTCCAAATCTTGAATTAAGAAATGCATTTTATCTTTCTATTAACAATTACGACGACAACAAGGCAGTGATTCTTCAGATCTTAGCATGCTACACAATCACGCCATTTTTCAAATTTTCGTAGAGTCCAATCTTTTTTGTAATTCTTATTTCGTTTTACTAGTAAGTCAAAAAGGCAGTTTTTTCAAAATCCCATGTATTATAGCTTAAAAATATTTTATTTTGCTGTTTCATTCTGTGGTTAATTTTATTTGAACATTGAATGTTTTGATTCTATGATTTCAATTTTTAATGGAACATTTGAATTTTATTTTAGCATCATTTTTATTTCAAAATGATTTTTTTTTAAATATTGAGATATATTTATAAAAAAACTTAGACATTTTTTTGATGAAGACGTTGCTGTATTAAAAGAATTTAACGATAAACTTTCCAAGCAATTCATAGCTCAAAGTTGGAAAATTTTTTCAAACGTTTTCCAAATAAGAAACCTTGAATTAATGAAATGGTAATCTTTTCAAGGTGTTTGAAAGGTAAAATGTCAAGATTATAAAGGTTTGAGTTTGAATGAATTTGATAACCTAAAAAGTTCCAGTTTTTATTTTCTACAAAAATACGTTCAAATTTGAAGAATCATTTTTTTTTATTGTCAGTATAGCAATTATAATATACCTTTCATACAAAACCCTAGCCGCAAACCCTTTATTTGATTAATAGTAATTAAATGAGAACAATCTCGCCAACTCGCTTTAATTAGCACCACTTGACAAATCGCACAGAAATTGCTTTTAGAAATACACTACATTTTCTTGCAATACAGGGTTATACAGCAGTTTTTCTAAATTAAAACTCGAAACTAAATAAAGACTTTAAAAAAGACAGGCAGAAACTTATAATGAATCAAGTATGCTTTGCTCTGTTGGAGCGTGTAACATAATTATCTCAATTTCTTTGTCATATGCTACATAGTTTTTTGTTAGAATTTTTTAAAAGCTCTGTAATATTTTCTGGGCGTTTAAGGGTGTTTTTTTTGAATAGTTGCTTTTCTTTCAGCTTGGTATTTAGGGTCATGTAATTTTAAGATTGATTCTAGTTTTTTATTTAATAAAAATTTCTAGAGTTATATTAAATTTAAATTTAGTTCAAAACTAAAAACTCATCGATTTTTGAACAAAACACTCAAAAAAATAGTTTCCAAAGTTATGAAACTCTTTATTTGAACACATTTAATTAAACTTCAATTTTCAAAATTAAATAAACGTTATAGGTCATTCGTACTCAAACTCAAATTGCAACATTTAACCTTGTTCTCAGTCGGTTAAATATTCTAAAACGTGTCTTTATTTCATTCACTGAGATGAATAATTGTGAAGATACTGCATATTAGATGAGGTTAGTATGAGAGATGAGTGAAACGAAAATAAAATATCCTTTTGACACAGTTATTACTAATGCATCAATAAAAATAAATGGCTATGTGAAACTTTTGTTCATTGCTTTGAAAATATTCTTTTTTATTGAGACATGTGATGTTTCAATAGGATGTTCTTGGTAAGCATGTTTATACTAAAAACTTAATTTTAACTCTTTTGATAAAATTTTAATTAAATGAAATAATTCTAATATCATTTTGATTAAACAGATAAAACAATTTTTCTGAAGTGTAACTTGATTTATGTTTTTTGAAACATGAAGATCAATTTTGAATTCCATCGTTTCAAACCAAATAAGATCTCCACAAGAAGTTTTGAGATTGAATTTTGTATCCAAAGTTTAAATAGTTTATAATTTATTACTTTTTTATGCAAAAGCTTATTTTGAAAATTCAAATTCAAGTTTTAAGGAAAACTGATGGAGATATTAATAACGTTCAGTTTGAATTGAGCTTACTCTTTAATATGAAAAATAATATATTCAAACACATTATTCTAAAAAAAATTATCAACAATCAAAATGATTTAACCTAAAACTGTTACTTCTTTTAAAAATATGGAAATTTATAAGTGCTTCTGAAACAACCAGCCTTAATATTTATTATGGAAGAAATGTCCCATCCTACTCCATTACGCCGTAAACAACTATTAATATCCTTTTGGTTAATTTAGTTACTTTTCAAAACGTGAAACGTAATTGGGAATAATAATTTGAAAAAAGAATTAAAAATATCTACTTATCCATTTTTATAATCACTGTTTGTTCGTATATTGTAGAAGATAGCATCTTTATACCTTGTGATAATCATCTAGATATCTCCATCTTTTGCTAAGTCAAAAATTTATTGCCTATTTTTGAATATATTGCAAAACTTAGTTGATCCTTGTTCCGTTCTTATTGCTCATGTTTTTTGAATAAAGCAAAGTTTATTCATACGTTTTATGATTAATTTCTTTTATAGATTCATTTTTTTCCACTTTTAAATTTCGTTTCTTGCCATAAATTTTGTCTTCTCAAAATTTCATTTATTATTTAAGATTTATTTTGAAATATTGAATATTTTATTAAGTGGGAATGGGAATCTATTGAAATTTTTTCAAAAACCTTGTTTTCATCATACAATCTACGAAAATGCCTATTATATAAGTCTGTTTTTTGGAGATTCAAATACGTTTAGTCTTATCTTTAGTGTTTTGTTTGAAGTGTACAATTATAATATACTTGTTTTGTGCATCTAAAAGTCTAGATCTGACTGTATTACACCAACACAAAGGTTTATTGGCAAAACTGTACAAAGTTTTTCGTAGTAATAACTCACATTACCAAGTACTTAATAATGTAAGTTATATTCCCGAAAAGCTTTGTGCAATTTTATTTTCGTATTTCATCGAGCTAATTTGCTTCAAAATATATTTAAATATATTAATTTTTTAAACGTTGTTTTCTATTAAAAAATAAATATGCAAAACATCTAAGAATATAAAATAATCAGATAATGCAAAAGCCTAAATTTTATTACCAGAAATTTCCAAAGCACGATTATATAGCTAATATATTTAAGGTGTTGTATTATCTATTGTGTTAATTGCTTAATGTTTTTCTAATGTTTTCTATTTTTTTTATTAGTTTTTGTAGTCTTCTATAAACCTTCATTACCATAAACACTTTTTTGATTTCGTTTTTTATATTTTATAAAACTACTGTTACCACGAAACCTGTTTCAAAACTTTTCTATGAACTCATAAACTGAAAAACTCTGAAAAAGTTTGTTTGGAAAATAAATCACATTTAATGAACACAACAAATCTATAATTATAATTCAAAACTCTCTCTACTTTCTATTTCAACATGTCAAAATTTAATTCAAAAATATACTTCAATTCAATATTATATTTTAATATTCAACGTAACATACATAAAAATTGACAAAAGACTAGTTGATGTTTCGGAATTACTATTTAAAACTTAATGATAAACCTTCCGAATAAACGTGTTATTTTTCAACGGAAATTTGTGGCATTTGGAATTTGTATCATATTGATTAAATTTTTTTTTTGCTTTAATTAAAACCCCTGTTCATATGTTATTGTTGAATTTTTAAAAACATAAAATGAGCTTTTAATTGAAAGGGTTTTTTATGTTTTTCAAAAGTCTCTTAAACTTTTCTACACCAACAGGCAACTCTTGGTTCTTCTAATATATCATTGAAATGCGATATAGTGACAAACTTGACAAAATAAGCTTTGACATTACTTTTATTAGAAACTTTTTTTTAATCTAGAATACGTTTTGGTTTTATTGTATATTTTTAACAGTTGAAAATACTTTATTTTTACATGAACATTCATGTGGACTCATTAATAACGACTTTTCGTATTTGGTCAAAATTATACCAATGGAAAAATAAATCTTTGAACTAAGTTCCACGAAGTTCACAAAATTCAAGTAGAAAATCAAAAAAAATTGTTTGAGTTGCAAACCCTAAAGTCAAATAAAAACTTTTAAATTACAAACGTTATTAAAATGAAATAAAGGAGTCACTTCACTAGACTGTTGCGATCTTCAGACCGGATACAAGGTCGGTCTTGACGTTAGATTCTGCGGCTTTATCAATGATTTTGTTCTTATTTAGATATTTTTTAATACTCAAATTTTTTTCGTTGTTGTGAAAATCTTCAATCATGCAATCAGAATTTTCTTCTAATGGCATTTCCACAATTGAACTTAAAGTGTTGTTGTCCTCACTAATGCTTTTAGATGACTTTTTTAACCAAAAATTTGTAGAAAAAATAGAGTTTTGTAATGGTTTGAATAGCTGGTTCTGTTGAGGATCATTGTTTTGAGCAAATATGACTTGGTTTGGCAAATATGGCGATTTGTTTTGTAGTGTTTTTGGGTGCAGAGTTGAATGCTGGGAAAATAATGGTTGAAACTGATTATGAGGTTTATGTGGGAGGGTGGCGAAGTGGGTTGTTTGTTGTGCTTCTGAAATTTTTACATGTCTCGGTTGTAATAACTTAGGGTTTTTTGGGAATTTTAATTGTTTATTTTTATCGTCGATGTTTGATTTTTTGTTGAAGAACAAATTTTTATGCTTACTAGAGTTTTTTGGTATTTGCGACGAGCTGTTATAAATATATTCATCATCAAGGCACGCTTCATTGTTGAAACGTTCCATATAAAGTAACGGAGTAGGTTTACTGATGTTTTCATGATCATTCCTGTTGTTATTACTAGTTCGCCTTTGCAATAACGAATGACATTTTTTCTCATTCTTTTTCATCTTTAAAACAATTTTTATAATGCACTTGAGAAAATGAGCTGAAGATACATATAAGAAACTAACTAAAACTACTACCAAAGCTATATTCCTGCTTCTTCTTATGCCATCTTCCACTTCTCCTACAGCGCTCTTTAATGCTCTATGTACTCTCCATAATTCGTGCTCACTTAACAGTAGAGTGTCATTGAGCTTTGATTCATTTTTTCTCAAACCTGCACATGGAGAATTTGAAAAATTTATTAAAGACGGATCAAAAGAAGCTGAAGATAAATTTATTGCAGGTACAGGAACTTCTTTTTCTGTTTCGAAGCTTTTTTGAAAATTTGGATTTTTCATTTTAATGGTGCTTCTTTTTTTTCGTTTATAAATTTGTTTTCGATTATCCAACTTTGCGTTCACTTCGTCGTTTTTTTCAGTTCCATTTGGTTTGGTTTGATAATGATTATTAATTTTTTTATGATTATAGTTTTCGTTCATATCATTTATTTTATAGGCGATGTCTGAGTTTCGCTTTTTCAATCGCTTGCCACTATCTCTCCCTATTCTTCCTTTAATACCCATCAGAAGATAATCAAATTCTGAAGTTATTTCTCTTCTACAATTAAAAAGAGCTGGAAAAAATATTCGATGATCTGCCGTCCTCCATTCCCTAGGTATGACACCATACTCTAGCCACCAAGCCTGTGAAGCTTCATCTGTTTGAACGTTTTCATGCACATCTTCTTGGACGTTTGCATCACTTTTTTTAATATCGTTTAAACCATTCCCTGGATTAGTTTTACTATTTAGTTTTTCAGTTGGTTTTATTGTTTTATGTTCAGTTCGTTTCACATTAGACTGAGATGAAGGGGTAGCATCGAAGAAAGGAAACGTTTGTCTGTAAAGACGAAACAGTGCTTCCGCTGCAAAAGAATAATTGGAATAATTTAGAGTTTCTCTTCTGCTCAAACACGCCACAGAATGATATGCCGTACAAAGGGTTTGTTCCGCTCCCATGTAGTTCAAGCAAGATAAAAGATAGCTTTGTGCTTGAAGCAAATGTCGAGTCAGCTCCGTATTTCCTATAAGAATAAATTACATTACAAAATAATGTGAAAACTCTGAGATTGTCAATATGCAAAATTCAAACAAAAAATTTAAAGCTTTGACATAAATATTGACTATGAATAAATAAAGTTAGTTACTTTTGATAGCTTCTAGATCAATAACCAAAGTGAAGAAAGAAGGTAGAAACGAAAGAGCCGAAGATGAAGAAAATGAAACTGAAATGGGAGAATCTCCGCGGTTGAGCCATACTAAAAGTGAGTCTATAAGATCAGTATAAAAATGGATCTCATCCAAGAAATATGTCCATTTTTGAATGCCTGCGCGATGATCTGACAAGAAATTGATAAATATGAAACGAGATCTAAGGACAGATTGCGAGGAAGAAAACGAAAACATTGATTCGTGGCTTTTTTGTTTTTTGCGCCATTTTTTATCTTCTTCTTCTTGCTCAGCTTCAAACGTATTTCCAGGCCAGTAGTAAAAGGAATCAACAATATCGCTTACAGATTTCCTCGAAAGTTCCATTTGAATTTTCATGAGTTCTTTGGTTTTTTCATTTTTGGCTGTGATGTATGCGATTGTACTTTCTGTGAAGCATGAGAACTTTTTTCAAATTAAACATAAAGCACTAACAAGTTTTCAATTTTCAATATGTTTAAGCATCGAATAAAAACTAATAAAAATGTTGATAGAATCATTTGCTAAATGATTAAAACTAAATTCAGAAAAATTTTTTTTCTCAACTAAAAATTTATCATTTTATCAGTTTTTTATCGAAAATTTAAAATCTTTCAACTTTTGTTCCTAGTTTTATAATGTTGTTTGCAATCTGTGAGTTATAAAGAAAAAAAAATGTAACTTTTTGTTTTAAACTACTAATTTTTAAGTCATTATCTTGTGAATGGTGAATTGTAGAGCTATAATTTAGCGGAAAAAGAATAGATTTTATCAGAAAAGAGCGCAGATAACTCGCACTTTGGTATTTATCAGAGCAAATTTTATTTAAAAATCATATTTGACTAAATTATATATTTGAAAAAAAATTCAAAAACTATTTTTTCTTAATTTTTTATTATTTAAAAAAAATAAATATCCAAGTTCAAAATAATTATTTTTGTTTCTAAATAAACATAAATTTTCTAGAAAAATTTTTTGGAAGTTTTAAAACAAATTATGACAAACCAGAAATATGAATTTAGATAATTGATTAATAACTTCATACATTAATTTTTCACATTCAAATTTTGACAAAATAATGAATTTTGCCATCATAAGACCTCTAAGATGACATTTAACTTGCAACATTTGCATCAACTTTTGTAACGAAAGAAGTTTTCAGTTTTAGTGAAAATAAACTTTTTTTCAATTACAAAAGATATTTTGAAAAACCATTAACAATGAAAAATGAAATAAAACTTCTAGTTAAAGTTTCAAACGACA
Source organism: Pterobdella sp. o SKG-2022 (assembly GCA_964035795.1). Lineage (NCBI taxonomy): Eukaryota > Metazoa > Annelida > Clitellata > Hirudinida > Piscicolidae > Pterobdella > Pterobdella occidentalis. The sequence continues at coordinate 21,960,389 of OZ038320.1, read as the reverse complement.
TTACGACTTGAAAAATTTTGATACAAGCATACAATGCCTAAGCAAACACGGCTTGCTTAAATGTGCGGTAAAACTCCTTTTGTATGGCTTTTGATGTGTTTGATAATAGGGTTTGAAATTTATTTTATGTAGTTCAATAAAACCTTAGTCGTCCTGTTTCCTAAATTAACTTTGTTTTTGTTTGAAATTATCATGCAAAAGTGATTTGTAATAAAAAAACAAAATTTTTTTCATAAATTTATATTGAAAATTAACTTTCCTGAAATTTTGTAACTTGAATATTTTTTAAAAATATTTTCACATGTACTTGGTTGATTTCAACGATTGAAAAGGCAAAGTAAATAATAGTTCTTAATTAATAGTATGTTTTTCTCGGAATCTTAAATAATATTCGGCATCTCTTGAGCGTTGAAAATCACAGTGAATCTGATAAAACTACACAAACGTGATTTACTCCTTCGCACACTGTTCAAAAATTCTTTTCAATGAAACCTTTAAATTTCTTAGGATATAACATCAAAGAGCCAAAATATTGGTATGAGCACTATAGAAGCTTATTTGGGAGTTTCCAAAACTTGCCATAATCATCTACTGTTTAATCGTCAATGCAAAGCTTCTGATCTCTTTTTAAAGCAAATATAAGGTTATTGAGAAAGCATGTTTAACACAAATGCTTAGAAGCTATAATATTTGGTTAATAAAAGTTCGTATGAATTTTTTCCAACGTTTTTCATTTTAACTGAAGTGCATGAAATCATATTCAAAAATTTTAATAATGAAAATAATACTCAAAAAAATTCTACGTTGTCAATTATTTTTAATTTTTGAATAAAATTCAATCAATGAAACTTGAAATTTGTGGGAAAACTTGCAGGAATATTAAAAATTCGAATTTAATGATAGTTTTCACAATAGCTTCTCTTCTTCATGTTTTTTTTTAATATATTCTATCTTACTATAAAACACCATTATTATCTCGCATAAACACTCATAACCTTTTGAGCAGTAAATACGCCATTTAGAGCAGCTATATTACCCGCCGTTTATGCAACGTGCTGCTTTAATTTTTAAAATATTTTGCTAAATTATTAGTTTTATTGAAAATAATTCGAAAATTTTTTTGAAACGCATGAATTTTGTGGTAATGTTTCAAAATAATAGTTTGAAATTTTGTTTTGGGAGAAAATTGAAAGATTGAGCGCTCATCGTCTTCATATTTTGTTACATAAGGAAATGTTTTCAAGTTTTGGCAGAGAAAACTTTTTCAATTATCGAAAATTTAATTTATTGTATCTTTATAAACCTTTATTCACGTGTTTTGTGTTGAGCAATATAAAAGTTTTCAACAATTTTTGTGAATAAGTTTGGAAAAAACATTTTTATATCAGTCAAAAAATATAAATTTATTTCCTAGTTCTGACACTCGAATTTTTCGCAGTTTAAGACATTAACGTCAAAAATATCATGAATGGCAAACATTTTATTAACTTTGAATTCTGAAATGTCTGACTATATTTAAAACTTTGTTGCGTTAAATCCATTAACCAGGTAGTTGAGTTGACTTTTACTCTTAATTTATTTCTCTTGTTATTAGAAAATATTATATAAGATAATTAGGGCATGAAATATATTTTATTCAAAAAAATTGAAAACTGAAAAAACCTTTGATTGTTTTTATAGAAATAAATAGACTTTTCCACGCAAGAAGTTTTTCGACATCACGATACTCAATTTGGGCGGCATGAACTTTTCAACTTCAAAATGTATTTGGAGTGTATTTAGAATCAATTTTTTTTCAAAGCTCAAGTGATTTAAACTTGTTTGAAGATTTTTGAAAGTTTTATTGTTCTGTAATCTAATCAAATACTAACTTGCTAATAATTTTCAAAGTTATTTTTGAAATTATCTTATTTAATAGTTTCATTCAACTTCAACATAATATTTTTGTTTTTTTTATAAAAAATATATTAAGATTGAGTTTTAAAAAACTAAAAAATTAGTCCAATAAAATTCCCTAACAGACACTGATTGTATCTTTGTAAAGCGAAGAGTCATAAAAGATTATTCTATGGTCGATAACATATCCGCCATCGAAATAATTTGTTCCGAGATTGATTCTATTCAAGCAGCTCTCAACACGTTAAAAAGTAATGTGTTGAACTTAATAAAGACTGAAGAACCCTCAGTTCCAAAAAAAAGAGGGCGAAAGCCGAAGACTATGATCACCTCATCTCCTTCACTTTTCTCGCCTACCACATTTTCTTTGACTACTTCTTATCCTTCAACTACTTTACTTTCCTCGACCACTACATTTACTTCAACTACCACATCTCCTTCAACCACTTCAATCTTCTCAACCACTACATCTCCTTTAACTAACTCTTCATCCCATGCAATAACTCCACTCTTCTCAACAACTCCATCTTCTTCATCAAGCTCAACTTCAACAACTATGACCACTTCTCCAACTTCATCTACAAGCATGGCATCATTTTCAACTTCTCCATCTCCTGCTTCTACAACTACTTCATCTCTTAGTTTAATTAATAATTTTCCATCATTAATTTCACTAGAATCATTCTCACCAATCAATTCAATCACATCTACTCTTACTTCTAACTCACTTCAACCTACTTACAGCACTATTGTCAAAAAACAAGCACACCCTTTCTTCTCCACCCACTAACAAAATCTCACACTCACTTCCCCCCCAACCAACATATAAACCATTCTATCAAGAAAACTCCACCTATAATTAAATATTTGACTAAAATAACTTCCACCACAGTGAGCTCTGCAGAAGGTTGGTTTCATCCATTAACCTTTCTAAACAAACCTTCAAGTCTTATCCCAAACATGTTCGTGAGTCTACTGATGCCGTTGTCTGGGAAGCTGACTCTGCTGATTTACTCAAAGATGCCAAACTTTTTCTTTCCTCTCTTTCCAACATCCGCCTCCATGACCCAATTCTTTTAAACCCAACAACCACTGTTCTGGGTCTACCGACATGGGTTTTGGATAAAGAACTGGAGACCTCTCTCAATCTCCTCTTTCCATCTGCTCATCCCAGCGCTCTTCGTGCCTTCAGACAGAGGCCTAACGCACGAAATCCTTCTACCCGTGATTGGCTTATCCAAGTTCCAAGCACTGTTTTTCCCACGCTGCTCAAGTCCAAAAATATACATCTCCCTTTTGGTAGATTTCCTTTCCACTCCCGTATTCACCCTACTAGATGTCTGAATTGCCAGACTTATGGCCATAATATATCTAAATGCCACAACCCTAGAGTATGTGAGCACTGTGGCAAAGACCATCCGTCTGACAACTGTTCTAGATCTTCTCCTCTTTTCTGTGTTCCCTGCTTTAAATAAAATTAAATCATCCTTGTCATGACCATGTCACCACATCCTCTTCTTGTCCGGTGTATAAGCATTAAGTGCGACTTGAGATGGAGCGTACGGCCTGGCAATGAAGGCCTGCCTTAGTCATGCACCTTCAAAATCCATCTCCTTCTGTGAAGTTTGGCCTTCTCAATCCCCGTTCCACTCGCAACAAATCCACTTTTATCCTGGACGCGATCTCCACTCACCGATTTGATATCCTTGCACTGACTGAAACGTGGACCCCGGAAGATGCCGACAATGTCACAAAATACGACATTGTTCCCCCAGGTTACCATGTTCTACATTCTCATCGTTCTAGTAGAAAGCGCGGTGGTGGTATTTCTTTGATTTCCTCCAACTCCGTTAAACTGACACGTCAAATCTGAAATACACTCTTCTTTTGAAGTATTAACTGCCCAAGCCTCTTTCCTAACACGTTCCTTAACCATTTCTGTTATTTACCGTCCCCCTAACTCAAGTAATTTTATTCGTGAACTCATCTTTATTTTCTTTCTTCGACATTCAATCATTTCATAATGGCTGGAGATTTTAATACCTCTAATTGTCATCATCTTGATAATCCCCTTAATATTCTTTTGCGAGAGCACGGTTTGACGCAGCATAATAACTTTCCAATTCACAGGCTTGGCAATACTCTTGATCTTTTTATCACACCGGCTTCTCTCTCTCATCTTATTTCTGACCTTGTCAGCGAAATTTTTGAATCTGATCATTTCCTTATTTCGTGCCGTCTTAGCCTTTCACGGCACCACCTTTCACCTCATCGTGTCACTTCTCGGTCTTTCAGGAATCTCAACTTGGCCTGCTTTGGAAAGGATGTCAATTTTATAAACGATTTACTTATTAATTTTCCAATTTCTAAGGTCGATGACTTTGTTAGTTCCATGGACAAATTGTTCTTTTCGCTGATGGATTCTCATGCTCCTTTACGCAGTCATACTTTTCGCCCCAGCTTGCATTCACACTTTCATCTGTCTGAAAATGCTCTCTCCGCCAAACGCCGAAGAAGGAAAATCGAAAGACAGATATCCAGTCTCCGAAAGCTTTGCGTGCAAGTAGTCCCTGATGATCTTTTACAAAAATTCCGTATTTCACGTAAATTCGCCCGCGCCGCCATTAACAAGTCACGTGCTGATTATCTTAATCTGTCGCTATCTTCAGCGACACCTAACTCCAAAGCCTTTTGGAAAACGGCGAACTCCGTACTTCACAGGTCTCCTCCACTTCCTCCCGGACTCCTGCGGAATATGATCTTTTTGTTGAAAACTTTAGCACTTTTTTCAAGACTAACATTGATTTGATTCATAGCTCGTCACCGATCACTAATCTTCCCCGTCAGCCTTCCTTAACTGACAGTGACCAATCAAATCTCTCATTTTTCTCACCTCCTAGTGTTGACGAAATCATCAAATTGATCAATTCCCTCCCAAATAAATCCTCACCTTTAGATATAATCCCTGTTTTCCTGCTGAAGCAGTTTTCCGGCATCTTCGCCTCCATTATATGCAAACTTTCTGCTCTTTCCTTTTCACAGGGTATTTTTCCAACTTCATTCAAAACGGCGCAGGTAACCCCTTTACTAAAAAAATATAACCTAGACCCCATGCAACCATCTAATTATCGTCCAATTTCAAACCTCAGCACCATCTCAAAAATTTTAGAAAAGGTTGTTCTCAAAAGACTATCCTTTCATGTTTCTGTATTGAGTAACTTCAACCTTTTCCATTCGGCGTATCGCTCTCATCACTCAACGAAAACTGCGCTTTTGTACATCACTGACAGCCTCCGCAATATCTGTGCTACCGGGTCTGCGGCCGTCTTAGTGTCTTTAGATATTTCAGCAGCTTTTGACACCATTAATCATCCAAATATGCTGCATATCCTTGAAGACTACTTTCACATTTCTGGCATTGCTTTATCCTGGTTTCAGTCCTATCTCTCCGAACGCAAGCAATTTGCTAAAATAATCTGCTCTTCTTCTACCCCTGTCTCCCTTCGTTTTGGTGTCCTCAAGGTTCTGTTCTTGGGCCCATACTCTTTCCTCTTTATTCTTCTCCTATTAGCGAGATCATACAGAAGCACGACGTTTTATATCATCAGTTTGCTGATGATATTACTCTCTTACAGGCGCCTCTTACCTTGATCCTCATCCCAGCCTCACTAAGATATCTGAATGCATCACTCAGCTCAATCTTTCTAACAATCACCTCATGTTGAATCCTAACAAAAGCGAAGTGATGTTTGTCGGCAGTTCCATACTACTTTCCAAGTCCAATCTTCCCACTGAAGTTATCTTTGACGGCACTACTTTTTCCGTAACGTCCAAACTGAAGATACTAGGTGTAACTCTTGATTCTAGACTCAACTTTACACACTTTGTCTCTCAGATCATACAAGCATCCAACTTTCATCTCCACGCTATCAGACAGGCACGCAAGTTCCTACCCTTTGACACTGCCGTTGCTCTGATCATCTCTTTAGTTCTTTTAAGGATTGATTACTGTAACTCTCTTCTTTGTCGACTCCCGAACTGTCTTATTTCTAAGTTGCAATCTCTCCAAAATCGTGCTGCTAAAACCGTTCTTCAAGCCGACTACTATTCTTCATCTCGCACTTGTCTCGATCGCCTTCATTGGCTGCCGGTCGCACTAAGAGCCCAGCTCAAGTTGCTATGGCTCACCGCTAACACCTTGTATTTTAATCAGCCGGCTTATTTACATGACCGTCTTTCCATTAGACAGACTCCTGAGTCTCTCAGGTCTTCGAACTCTGGTTTATGGCTGCATCAGCCTGTCTCTTCTAACTCTTTTTTATATCGCTCCTTCTCGCATATCGCCCCTGACTTATGGAACTCTCTTCCACTTAATGTCCGTTTTTCACCTTCTCTTAAAGTTTTTCGCAAGCGTTTAAAGACGCATCTTTATAACCAAATTTCTCTCTCATAGCCCTTCTGATTAGAGCAGTGCCTCTGCAGCAAATCTAGCTTGCAAACTGTGCGCCCTACAAATAATAAATAATATAAATAATAATAAGAGTCGACAGTTTTCGTGAATATTCAACTCACAAATTGTTTAATGAAATGTTTTCAAACTTGTGACGTTTAATATAAAAATGTTCCAGGTATATTGATTTTTTATGAAACTATAATTTTGATAAATTCAATCTTATCTTGAATCTTGATATCTGATGTTCATGATATGCTGAACTTTTTGAAAAAATATTTATCTGGAAAATTTTTTATTTAGAAGTTCAAAATCAGAAAAAAACTTTTTAGAAAACTAATCGGATATGAGCTTTTCAATAATAAGATTTAAAACTTTGAAAAAATTTAAAAATTCGGCAAATTATTAATCAAACTATAAGTTTATATAACATAACATTAAAAACTCCCAAACCTCGTTCAGCGTCCAAAGCCACAATAAGCTTGGTGGTTGAGATCACTTTAAGACTAAACTCTTTCTCACTCTTTTCCAACTCCACTCTTTTCCAACTCTTTTAGTGACTGCAGTTGCGATTATATTTATCGTTGTTACTCATTCATAAGTCAAATTCTATTTTATATAGTTTCTTTTGAAGATTTTTTTTCATTAAAAAACACGTTTATTCTAAAATATCAGCTGAAACTTTCGAAAACTAATCATAATTCATTAGCCAAACTATGTCACATTCATTTTTTTTCTAATGGAACAAATTTTTCAAATGATTATAAAAATGTTGGAGTTTCTTTCGAAACAGATTTTTGACATACAAGCGAACTGAACCTTTTTTCGGATGAGAAAAAGTCGGAAAGTAAAAAAGAATGAAATTCTCTTATATCAGCTAAAATCGAATATTTTAAGGTGCATAAGCACAATGTTTATAAATCAAGCATTTTCATATAAAAGTTCATTAACATTTTTAAAATTTTGTAAGAAAATTTTTCTAACGTTTATATGTTTCATCTCACATTAAACAATTGAAAATTTAAATAGTTATGGTAAGATTTCACCAACTTTCTTGATGGTTCACCGTAACGTAGATATTATTCAAAAATGGCCATAGAACCTGCCTTGTTTATGAATTTCTTGTTCGGGAGCTTATCGAATTTTAATAAAATTATTATAATATGTATCTACAAACGTTTTTAATTTTAGGGACTTTGGTTAACGGGCATCCATATATTTTTAACTCAATAAATTGTTTCTTACATAGGTAAAAATAATTTTTGTTGATGTCCCAGTTGTTTAAAAAGCAAAGACATAATCCAGAAAAAGATTATTAATGCAAAGTTTTTGACGTTTGTCGTAAATATTCTCAAAATATTTTCAAACCTCGATATTTTTCTTTAAAAATCTTTGCGGTTTCGAGACACATTGTAGAAATTATTTTTACTTCATTTTACCCGATAATTTTTTTTTGCATAAAGCTTAGACTTCTTGGCAAAAACTTTATTTTGTTTTCACAATTATTTGGCAAACTTTTTAATCCATAAATTAGATGAGAATAATATGCAAATAATGAAAGCTCTTGTGTATGGGAAAGAGTTGTTTTGGACTAAATTTGCAAAATAATCCTGTTTAATATAAAAATTTTTAAAATCAGAAAGAAATGTTAGTTTGTAATTGAATTCATTTATTAGTTATAAATCTTTGACAACAATAGTTTTGTGTGAATTTCAATTTACACTATTTTCTTTTTATTATAATACTCGTCATTGAAATTCTATTTTTTATATCAAAAGAATTTTATTGAATGATTCTCTATATTACCATTAGTGGAGGACAACGAATAAATAATTTACTTCAAAAACCTCAATTCCTTACAATTGGGGCTGTATTTTTATTGTGCTCAACGTGGACATCAAAGGTCCAAAAGTGGAAAATTAAAAAAATGACTTCGTAAACAATAAATTTTTATTTCGAAAATCATGAATAAAAAATAAAATATGGTTAAAGTTTTTAATAAAAACATTTTAAAAAACATTCTCAAAAAGTATTAAAAAATGAGTGAATTTTTTCTATTGACCAATAAGTTGGATTTAAGCCGGCAAATCGTAAAATACTCACATATGATTAAAAGGAGTTGCTTCTTATCTTGCACAATTTCGTCAAATTACCGTTAAATTTTTTTTTGGATTTACTCATATTTGAAAAAAATTTTGATCTATCTATCTATCTATCTATCTATCTATCTATCTATCTATCTATCTATCTATCTATCTATCTATCTATCTATCTATCTATCTATCTATCTATCTATCTATCTATCTATCTATCTATCTATCTATCTATCTATCTATCTATCTATCTATCTATCTATCTATCTATCTATCTATCTATCTATCTATCTATCTATCTATCTATCTATCTATCTATCTATCTATCTATCTATCTATCTATCTATCTATCTATCTATCTATCTATCTATCTATCTATCTATCTATCTATCTATCTATCTATCTATCTATCTATCTATCTATCTATCTATCTATCTATCTATCTATCTATCTATCTATCTATCTATCTATCTATCTATCTATCTATCTATCTATCTATCTATCTATCTATCTATCTATCTATCTATCTATCTATCTATCTATCTATTTATCTATCTATCTATCTAGCCTTTTTCTAATCAATGTTTTACTAACAATAACCTAGACTGAATAAAGTTTTGTTGACCTGCATTTTTTTTCATGAGTCTTACAAAGTCTGTGCTTATTAACTCGATCAAACCATTTACTTGCTTCAATGTTTCTCAACCAGCAACTTGTTTCTTGTTTTACTTAATCCATTATTTTACTGATCAAAGTTTTTTTTTCTTGTTTCTCTTGTTTGTGTATTCAGAGAAAACTTGATAATAATTAATTTCCTAAAAAGTGTTTTTTTCGTGCTTGAAATTCTATACCGGTAAAAACCGAGGGTTTTTCTCTAGTTTTCAATTATTTAAATATTGTCCCAAACAAAATGTTTTTGACTAAAAGTATTCAAATAAATGATCTCTTTTTTGAACTGAAAAATTTCATTTAAATTAAAATAAAAAATTTTTTTGAAAATAAATCATGCCATGAAGTGTTAAACTTTGTGCAACTCTCTATCAGCAAAGCTTCAAATCTTAAAGAACTGAAGTAATTTTCACAACCTCAAACTCTATCCCGGAATACTTGGAACAAGTTTTCAGCTTTCAATTATTTTAGCAAGTAAGGAATTAAACTTTTGAAAAGGTAAAAAATCCTAAACTTCAAGTTTGAAAAAATTCAAAAAAATATTTAAGTATTTTGTTTTTATATTTCTTTAACCCATTGTATCAAACTAAAAAAGAACAATGAAAGAATAAATATCAACACCCCAATACCACATCTGCACGCTCGACTGCAGTGTTCATCTTTATAGTCCTATCCTCTTCCCTCTTTGCTTTCATTCCCTTGTTCATGTTTCATGTTTTCATTTATAATCAATTCACATCAAAACACTTTGATTTTAATGTTTTTATATTTTTTAAATTTTTTATATTTCATGCCATATTTAATGGGCTACAGTTCTCTCGAGGAATTTCAAAGGCCAAAAATATAGTGACATCCAAAGAAGATATTTTATAGATGAGATATTCAGAGTCATAAAAATTAATGCTTTTAAAATAATAATATCCGAGTGGGAGATAAAATGGAAACAACAATGCATCACCATTAGAATAATATGCGACTTAGTATAAATTTTAAAATCTCATTGTATCGTAGAAAGTTAAATCCACGTAAAATTAATTAATGATTCATTCAATTTTTTATAATTAAAAAATTTTTTGAATGGAATTATATGATTTTTATAGTTCCAGTGTTGGATATCGTTCAAGCCTACAATTGCTTAGGCAGACCCCTGCTTAAACAAGTTCAAATGTAAATTTTTAAAAAAGTTTTCAAAAAAAATCAATTTCTTACAGTTTATTAAATTTTACCAAGTTGGTGAGTGAAATAATTCGCATAAATGTTGATTTATTAATAATGACCACTTGACGAGAGTTTCCTCCTTCAATAGATTTTCTAATATATTTTTGAATTTTTCAATTTTTTCTGTTTTTTTTCTAATTTTGTACACCATTTTTCGTTGAGTCTTTTTCCATTACTTGGCGTTGGAATATACGATACATAGTATCTTTTTCTCCGTCGAAAATGTTGTTGATGTTTTAAAGTGTTTTTTAATTACAGCACGTTAAAACTTTTATGATTCTTGCTGAAACACTCAAGAAGAAAGTGGATAGTGTAGTTTTGAGTTTAAGCAAGTTCTTAATAAAAAATCTCACTTTTTTTCGTTTTTATAAAACATTTTAATTATTTTTTTATACATATATGCTTGGACTTTTTATCCCATTCTTTTTAGCATGTCATCTATAACTCTATATTTAAATGGAAACATTTCATACACGAGCTTTAATATCAAGTTTACGTTCACCGATGAAAAAAACCTTGAATAAATCTTGTAAAAAAAACGAGAAATAAGTTGCAATATAAAACCAAGTTTAGAAATTATGCTGAAAAGAATTAAAACCAATAGTATAGTATGAAAATCTTGTTGCTTTCAGTCACCCTAAAAAGATAAATTCTTATCTAAACTGAGTGCTTTCGATTCTTAACCAGAATTTAAGCTCAAAACTTTTAAAAAAATTAGAATGTGTCTTCTGTGAAAAAAACATTTGAATTCAAAATTTAAAAGAGAAGAGTGACAATATTCTATGAATTTTTAAAGTTTTTAAATGAAATCGAAACGTATCGAAAACGTTTATTTGATAATAAAAATCAGTGAAAACGTTCTCAATAAAACAACATACACTTGTGCTACGACACCAAACGACATTTAACTCAGCGATCTGGCTTGCTAAACTGCTAACCTACAAGGTAAAAATTTGAAAATTCCTTTGTCATTCACATAGTTACAGCTGTTGTTATATATATAATTTTATATCAAAAAAAATTCAACAGAAGACTTCTAATGAAATGTTTTGACAGTCAACTTTCAGCAAACCTTCGTTACATAGACAGGTAGTTAATAAGCGTTGCGAACATCTAAGACCAGTCTGGCACCTTAATACAAAAGATCAAAGTTGTTGCTTATTATTATAGTAACCATAGAGTTGAAACAAAAATAGAAGAACAAAAATTTTCGAATTAAAGATTCAAAATTAAACCGTAAATTCTTTTTTGCTTTTGAAAGGCGTTTAAGAGACAGAATATGAACACTGTTAAATTGACATGTCAACAAATGAACTAATAGAAAAAAAGTAATGAAAATCTCCTTTTAATTTTTTTTTTCAAAAAAGATGATTTAAATATTAGAAAAAAGTTGCTGAAAGCTCATTTTTGAAAAGTGAATCAAATGTAATCTGTAAACCTTTTGAACAACAAATCTGCAAAAATTCGTATGAAAATTATAATGGTCGTAAATCAACAACACCCTTTACTTCATAAAAATCTATTGTATGCTTTGTATACAACTGAAAAAACACATCAGAAACATATAAATCTTGTTTGCAAACATAACATTCGAAAATGTATGTAAATACAAACATAGGAGCAGAAATAAACAAATCCAAGCGCACAAACATGTGCTATTTACAGCCATTGTGGCTTCAAGAGCCTCCCACCGCAAGATTTACCGCTAGAGAACACTCACGCTTTTCTATACTGATATTTGCACATGTTGTAAGTGATACAGCCTTTTTGAAATTTGATGCTTTTTTGTGGCATAAATTTTTTTTCAATTTCATAGAAAAGAAATAACCTCAAACACGTTGTTTCAGTGAAACCAGTGTTGAAACGCAATTTTTGGAATACAATTTGTAACTGAGAAGTTTCTTTAACTTTTTTGTGATTTCAATGTATTTAATTGAGTTTTCAAAATGCAGCTTGATTTTCTACTTTGTTGAGGCAGAAAGTAAGGCAAGCCAAAGAAAAAGCCTTTAAAATGACGGGATTTCCTTCCATATTTTTTATTATTAATTAGTTCAAAATTTTTTTGAAATTGCTTGAAATTTCAAATTGTGAGATGATAAAACTAATGATGATGCATTGACATCGATGAGAAAGGGTCCGCATCTGTCCTATTCTAAAATACTTTTGAAAATTTTTTAAATGGATTTAAACAAATAATTTAATGTCGTGCTCTCAAATCTGGTTCAGTCTCATTTTGATATTTTGATTTTTTAGAAATTATTATTATTAGTGTAATTTTTTTATAACGCTATGAGGAAGAAAAAAAAACCTAATCAGAGATGATGACAATTCAAATGATTTCGAAAGCAATATTTTTGAGAATGTTCTAGGCAAAGCTTTTTCCAGTTCAATTTGATTAATTTTAATTCAAATCATAAAATATCAAGCTAAATTCAAAACATAAATGAAATAATTTAAATTCTAAAATAAGTTTAAATTTTCTTCACCGAGGAGCCAATGTTTTTAATAAGGGATTCGCATCTACTCATCCTCCTAGCAACAAAAATGAACTTTCAAATAATTTAGATTGAAAAAAAAACTTTTAGTTAAAAAATTTTTTGCAATGATTTAAAAATAAAATAAACAAATGATCGAACCGGCAATGAGCAGTTCCAATTAAGATGCCATGCATTGTAAAACATACACTTTTGAGATCCTTCCAATTTCATTATAAGGTTTGCGAGCGTTTTCAAAGCGTTTTTTATATAATCAGTGGATTTCTCGTGAAAAATTACTTGAGAAGTAAAAAATGCTAGCCAAAAAGCAAAAAATTAATTCCAATATAAAAAGCCTGCTTCCGTTATGTAGATGAGATAAGTACATTGTTTTATGAGGTATTCACGGATTTAAGAAAGATTAAAATTTATATCTTTTATTTAAAAATTGTGTTTCAAAGATTATTTTAATTTATAGTTTTTAAAATTAGAATCATATGAACAGCTTTTCAGCTTACCAGCCAAATAATTGAGGCTTCAGAAGCTCTTATTATAGGAATTTGAAGAAATTTTAGGTTTTGAACATATTTAAAAAAACACAAAACAGGTTATCATTTGCATTGTATCAAAGTTAATGAGTCAGATTGTTTTCAGCAAACTCAATTTACTTTTTAGGTAAATAGAATAATCAAATAGGTTTCATTTGAACCATTAAAAGCTTCCTGTGATTAAAAAAGTATAATTAAGTTTTGAGATAATTTTCAACCAAAAGAAAAAATAATGTTTGAAGGCTCATGCAATAATATTATTTCTATAATGATTTCAAACAGTTTTAATTGTTGGCGGTTTCCGGAAAGAATTAATTCACTATGAGAAATAAATTTTCAAAAAAAAATTCTATTGGAAAATGAAAGTTAAAAACATATTCGATAGAAATTCAATTTTTCGTTTTTGGTTCTTATTAAATTTTTCACTGAAATTTTTTTTTAATAGAATGAATTTCGATGATAACCTTCAATGAAAGCATCCAATGAAAATAATTTTCAAATTCTTTTCATTTTTATTTTAAACATTAAACGTTAATATAGTTTTATTATATTTTTATAGCTGGTACCAGAGCCATTCTATTCAGAACGTTAATTCAAGGCGATTTTTTGATGTATTCATATAAAATCCGTGCCCATTTAGGATTTCGACAAATTTTTAAAAGCGAAATTCTTTGATGTCGGCGTTAAGGGGGGATTTTCCCCAATAACACTTTAGTTCAATGAGCCCGTATTGTGTTTTGAAGTTTCAATAAAATAACTAAGTAAATGAAAGTAAAATTAGAATTAGCATGTATATTTTTATCTTTCTAACCATTATTGTCGTTCAGATTGATATTCGGAAGGCTTTCATTGTTCTACCGTTTATGTTTTCATTATTTTCAACATCTTTATAAATGAGGTTTTAGAGAATTCCATATATTTTTAAACTCAAAAAAACATTTTAGTTTTAAAAATTTTTTTGATTGTTAAATTTATTTGAGCAATACTTTTGTGGAAAGCTAAAAAGTTTTAGCAATACCAGCTATAAATAATTTAAAAATTGAGATTATAGTGAACGAAATGTCATTTTTCAATGTTTATAGACAATAGAAAACGTTTTTAGTGTGGTTTTCATGCATTCTATAAGAT